>CAJGYO010000001.1:97362824-97962824 GCA_904845875.1 Miscanthus lutarioriparius
GGACTCGGTCTGGTCATGACCTCCACCATCCCGCCTCAATCAGTCCAGTCCAGAAAGAGCAGAACCCATGACAAGAGAACAGCAGGCCTTCCTGCTCCCATAAACAAGTATGTGCTTAGCATAAGTGCATGACTTGCCTAGAGCCAATGCAGCGGCAGTCCTTAGCACGTCTGAACGGGGAAAAGCAGTGTAACCAAGCTATGCCTCATTGGCGCGGGACACAACCTCTTACCCACCAACACCCATACCATATCATTATTCGGTCTCCATTTTCCTTTCATAATTTTATCATGAGAGTGATAATAATAATCACTGTTGAGTAATGGTAGGTTACTCACGCTGAAAACCTAAGCATAGCGATTACTCGACCTAAGCTAGTAGGACTCATAGGTCAATATATCAATGCATGTAGTTTCAATATAACTCTTATAACATAAATGCACATCATATATATATTTCTAGTGATTATTCAAAATAAGGGTTATGCAGGGGCTTGCCTTGGGTAGGCGTGGCGTCGGCTCGGTCAGTCCATGGTGGCTCGGGACCTCTGCCGATGATCTCCTCCTCGTACTCCTGCTGGCCCTCGGTCATGAACTCCACCAACTCATTTTCTACATGCATGCAATGGCGATGCAACAGCTCAAAATTAAAGGCAACAACAGTTCTTAAAATAAGAATACATCTACTAAGCCACTAAACTAGCTCTAATGACTAAGATACCAAGCTAATCATCATTCCCATCAAACCCAATGAGGTTTAGCCTACAAGTGCTACTTAGCAACAAAAATATATCCTTACTCTTATTACGATTTCCTATATACTACAACCTAGCGCCTACACTAACCTAGGTTATTGGGGCGTGAGCTCATGGAAGTGGTAACAATGGCGTGTGGCCATGCGCGATAGCGACATGGCCATCTTGGCACCTCGCCACCACAGGGTGAACTAGCTAGCATTATTGCATCACTATCTTACCACAGGTTGTGGTTGCGGTGGTGGTTTGGCTAGATGTTCTTCGAACAGTATTGGCCACGCGGCGGGCAAAGGGGATCTTGACGGGCGCTTGAGATGGCTGGCGCCACACGTAAGTGAAAGCTACAAGAAGGCGAGTAGAAGTGCAAGTGAGGTCTTGCTTGAGGATGAAGTGGAGGTGGGAAGTGGAAGCGAAATCTGTGTTGTAGATGGATTGACGCAGGGGTGGAGCAGTGGGTGGCTACCCCACCACTCTACCCGGTCCTGGCCTTGCAGGCTAAGAGAGAGGAACTCCAAATTGGAGTTAAATGGAAGTGGCTCCTGACATTCAAAGGCGAGGTAGGGACGGTCGACACACGGACATCAACAAGCGCATACATCGGCATGAAAAAGTTGAAGGCAAATGCCTATGCCCCTGCTCACCATGGCACGCAACGCGATGGTGAGAACAGATATCAGCGCATGTGCAGGTCGCGTAGTAGAGAGAGGGAAACAGGATGGGAGGCGGTGAGGACGTGTTCGGTAGTAGGGCTGATGCATTTTGGTAGCTGATCAGGCCGGGCGCAATTAGTATATAGCCTATGACCGGTTAGCTAACGGCACACGCCGAGGTCGGTATGGTCTGCAGCCGCGCAAAGGCCATAAATGGCGGTGGCGACGGTACGGTCTTCGCTACAAGATAAGCGCCCGGGTGGACCGCAGAGGCGTGGGCCGGTGCGCCGCGTGGGCAGAGAGCAAGACGGTGACATCGACCCGCTTGCGACAAAGTCGATTTCCACACGGTCGGGGCAGCCCGTGGGGTGGAGTGGTTGATGTCTTTCAGTTGTGCGAAAGAAAGAATGCATGTGCAACGGGCAAAGAAAGTGGTGGGCGCCGCTGACGGGATGAGTCGGTATTCACGGCAGCCGGACGGGACGTCCCCGTGACCGGGGCCATAATGGTGGCCAGCGATTTTAAAGCCCGATAATGGCATAGCCAGCCGGACGGACCGCAGGGATCACGTGGCGCACTGGTCGGCATCGCCACAGAATGCGTGGACCCAGCGTGGCGCCAATAGCGATGTAATCGACAAGACTGGCCTTGACCGACCGCACGCTAGGGAAAACAAACCGAAACGCAGATCAAGCTTATTTGATATTAAAGCATTGACCACCACTAAAACGCTGATCCAATACTCAAACCACTTTCGCTGTACCAAAGAGGGTATATTAGACTACAAAAACAAGCCATAATACTACCCTATTGCTTAACTCCAATCTCACCCAATAGAATTTCCAAACATGGCAAAGGTGTCTAACGTAGTCAGACTTGAAAATTTCTAAGTGTTTGAGCTGATTTTGATTTTCAATTATGCATTTCCTAGCTAGTAGAAACATTAACTAGCAATCTCATTTTTCTAAGCCACGGTATTTCATTGTCCCTCTACAAAGTTTGGCCTTCAAACTTTATTTAAGTATCACATACATGTGTTCTTATAACATTATATTTCTAATAAAAATTGGTTTTAAACCCTAAGTGATATAACATTACAAAAGGGAATTAACTCTCGTTTTCAGCATTTCCGTGGATGCGCTTTTGAGTTACGGAAATTGATCTACAATTTTTATTACATGCATTAACACATAAACATGATGCTCATGACATGTTTTAGTAAATGATTTCTACGTATAACACCCCAGGGTGTTACACATTATCCTTCAGCGGTTTGTGGCTCCAACCAACATTGATAGTATCGCGGTTCATCACTACTCGCTGAATCCATTTAACCGGTACTCCACCTATCACTCTCAGCTACATCATCGCTTTGCCAGTTGATGCTACCAACGGCTGTCAGTTCTAAAGCAAACCAGCAAAGGATAGTTCGGGTAGTGATTGGTTGTTCTTTATGCAGTGAGGGTACATGTGTCTTTTTATTGTTCACCATTTTCTCTTGCCTTCAAATTCAGAGAATTTTGAATGCTTTTGTTATGGTAAGAGAACTCCACTCCGGCTACAAATATTTGACGCTTTCAGATTTGGACATAGGAATTCTAGAAAGTGAAGGTGTAATTGTATAAAAAACAAGGAGAGATAGAGAGAGATGAGAAATAGAAAACCTATTAGAAAAGAAAAGTGCATATTGGAAGAAGAAAAGTGTCTATTGGGAAGTAAAATGACGACCAATGATATTTTAAAACAAAATTTAAATAATAATCTCAACTATTTTTGGAATAGATGGGCGTGCCTTGGCCCTACAAAGAGAGTACACACAAGACCACAAGGATGCTAGTTTAGGCCCATCCTGGAACAACAACACCAGAATGCAAGAAATCAGATCTATGGCACTGCATCCACCTTAGAGCAGCTCAACTTGGATTTGGGATCCACTATTCCTGAGAAAAGTGTTTTGGAGAGGCTCCACAACGGATATGTTGGGTTGGCCCTAGCAACCATCCAATTGCAGTCTATGAGTTGAGATTTTCTTCCTCTCCTTTTTTCTCGCATCGGCATCTTGGAGCTCACTTTATCGGGCCTCCTATCTCCATCCTTGTTGTTTCTCTCTACATCGCAGATGGCTAGGGCCCGCCAGGCAGAACTAATTTGGGCTCACGGCGACTGGTGGACGATTAGTTAGGAGAGAGCAGTCACGGTCGGTGAAGTAGATATGATTAATGTTGAAGTGCTTATACACTGAGATGGTCCCCGCTTAGGTGCAATCGTCGGGAGTGATGTAGATGCTAGGCCCGATCTTCCGATAGATACAATAGTGCCGATTGGCGGAGACTGGATGTTCGCGATCTAGGCTTCAAAACCAAGATCGATTCGCTGACCCTCGCAAATCAAGTACACATTTGCTCCATTGGTTTATCAACCCATGATTACGATTGACCTCAACGAGAAGGCTTTCACTCGCAAGTAGATAGAGAACGCACAAGCAAGAACGGGATGAACGTTGATCAAATTGTAAATAAATATGAGGCTTGCGATAGCAGAAGGAGGTTCAAGTCTTTGTCGAAGGACTAATCACCATATGCGAACAAGATTAAGAGACCGGGCCCCTCGTCTGGCGCAAACGGCTCAGCGACCACAGCTGGGTAAAAGAAACGAAGTGCTCGCTTTACGAGGAAATCAAGAACTAAACAAAAACTCAAACCCTATAAGGAGAAGCGATGGCTGCTAATTAAAGAGCCTCGGACGTCGGCATCCTCCTGACGCCGCCGCCCTAATGGGCCCAAAATGTGATACACGGACCAAAAAGCGGGTGTCGCCAACACCCCTGCAGATTCTAGATGCTGACTTGTTTTGACGATTCCCATTGATTCGAAGGATTTTGACATGAGACCACTTGCATTGGCTTCCTTTATCTGATTAGCTTTCCATCCATGTGGATGTCGAAAACGGAGACTCGGACACGCCCACAGGTAACCAGTTTTATGACAGACTGGTCCCCGGGAACCCAGATGGGCTCGAACTTGATTTAGGCCTCCACCTTGGTGACTCGAGGAATCGGATGAGCTTCGGTCCTCCTTCTTGGTAGGACACCCTCACCGATCCTCCTCGTCCTCTATCTCCGGGCATGGTCATATGCATGGGACCCATGTCCTCATCGTGGAGGGGCTGCTTTAGAGCTCCCAAGCACGGTGATGGAAGGCAAAGGGAAGGGCATGATGGTTGTTGGGGAAGACACGCGGTAGGCGGCTGCGAGGAGGCTGTCTAAACTCCTCGGCGAGCACAGGACATGGCTGTCAGTGGGCACCTTTTAACACGCATGGGCTGTGGGGGCGGCATAGTCGAGGCGCCGAGGGAGGAATGGGCCGACGATCGCCTCATAAAGATAGGGGGCCATGGGCATGGTGGGGGCGCGGCCACGGGCACTATATGGGCAGCATGTGCCACTGGCGCCGGGCAGGGGTCAGTGCTGTCTCTATCAATCACGTGGGGAACATGCACGAAGAAAATAAGAGCTAACCATTTTCTATGCAATGGATGGCATCGTGGGTAACTACTACCCAACTCCATGAGGAGGTATAGATGCAATGTTTTTAGAGCACCCCTTGTGGTGCCCTACAAAATCTATGGATCTGGTTCTCAAATCTAGATTTTGATGGGATCTAGATCCCACGTAAGAAGGGGTGTTCGGGAGAAAATTTTGGATTGGAGCTGATTTTGGTGGATGAAAGACTTGGAGGTGTCCTAAACGCAACATCGCACATCTTGAAATTATTTGGCCCCCGTGAGACACCGTAGGTGCTTCCCTGCTTAGCACACACACCTCGTACTCCTTTGTTCATAAAAACAATGCAACTATGGGATCCATTCACTGATCAAATTAGCTCAAGTTTGTTAGAGTAACTAGAATAGTACCACATTGTCTAACCACGTGAGGTGTTAGTCACATGTACTCTATATAATCAAATTTACGAGGCCCAATGCAATACAACGCAATCTCCACCAATTATATTCTCTTTCATGGTATCATTCGCCTAGGCTTAGATCCTAACCCTTAGCCGCCGCCACTTTCGCACCGCTGCCGCCTGTGGAGAAATCGATCTCGCCTGGGCAGCGCCACCTCTTTAGGCGCCAGATCCTATTGATCCCGCACCCTCTTAGAGCCGTCGCCGCGGCAGATCGGGTCTTCTCATGTAGCGCCCGCGCTACTCGCGCGCCTCACCACGCCATGCTGGGTGGAGGATGTTGGTGATCGCCCCACCCCGCCCGGCCTGCGTGGTGGTGGCCCCGGAAGATCGAATTTCAACACCACGTCCACAGCTGGACGGTAACAGCGTGCTTGAGGAATCTGCTGCTTCGGTACACCTGATCCGTTGTCACAGATCTTTTTTGGTTTGCCCGATCATCGATCGGGATTGAGTCACCATCGCTAGTCGCACCAAGCTCGCATACCTACTCCTAAGCATCGGGCATCGAGTACAATGACATCTACACTTTCGATTCGGTATGGGTTCGGTCGGGCAAAGCGATGTCGAGGGGCGACTTCCCGCGTCGCTTCTCGGTCATTCAGGGCCCCATGTCTACACATCAGCCGGTTCGTATCACCTGTCATCATCGAGACGCCCGCTGGCTTCTTCCATATGTCGCTCCACTCGCATTTCGGTCCGTAGATAACCGATTATGCGCGATCCACTGGCTCCCTGCGGACGTCCAGCATCGCCGAAAGTACTATGCGTATCACTTCTCCGAAAGCAATAGGCTGGCCGCTTGCTGGCTATGTCGCTTGCCGGCAATAAGACCGCGTCAGACTGTGTCCGCTTCGCCAACCGCCGTTAATCTAAGCATCATCGTCTCGCATCTGCGTATCGATTATACTATAGGCGACTCTTTGCTACACCATCCGTCTGCAGACAAGGTCTTGATCTTGTCAGATTGGGTTCGTCATCGAGGCCGTCACTACCTGCTGCTTCATCTTCGAGTTATGCTCATTGAAAGTCGCACCCTCGCGATCGTCGCCGAGCCCTACTCACTGGCGCGTTCGTCATCAGATCGCTTCTTCTTTTCGTCCGAAGACAACCACGGCCGACAAAGATCACTCGCGGGTTGGGGCCTCTACCTTGTAACGCCCAAAGATAGGCATACCGGGACAAGGCATTAGTCCCCGATAAGCGTTGGCCGGGACTGGGCAAACCCAGCCCGCCTCGCACATGTGGCTTGATCAGACGATCGACTTCGCATCGACCCTCCCTCCTTCCTCACTCTCGGTTCTCGCCGTCAATGCGTCCTTTCTTCTACGCTCACGACAGGTCTTGACTGGCGTTGACTCTAACATCGCCTTCGCTTCCACGAGACACCCGCCTCGACGCTGCCTCCGCCATCATCATGGCGCCCTCACAGCTGTAGCTCCATCGACACATGGCAATCCCACCACAACTACTGCCGACCTCAACCATCTTCAAAGACGCAGCTTCTTCGACCATCGCTATTGGGCGCGCCTCACGCCGGGCTACCTCGACATCGGCACAAAGGGCTACAGCCTTGCATGAGGACTCATCGGCTTCTTCTCCAGCCACATCATAATGCGCCGTGCGACGACTGTTAAGGACTGCAGGGATGTTAGCTTCAACTTCTTCTCCGCCTCACCACCGTGGGTGGCTGCCAGCTGCAGGATCAAGGGGGATGTTCAAAGTAATCTAGGAATAGATATCCACATTGTCTAACCACGTAAAGTGTTAGTCCTATGTACTCTATATAATCAGCCACCCATGAGGCCCAATGCAATACAACACAATCTCCACCAATTATATTCTCTTTCAAAGTTTAACTAAATTTATAGTAAATAATATTAGCACTTATGTTCTCTAAAATTTTTAGAGAAGTGTCTATCTTTCTTTCTAAAATTTGCACTTGGATCTCAAAGCCAGCCCATCTAAATAGTTAAATATTTTTTCTGATTATTTTTACAAGGTTTCGCAAAGGCCTACTTACATTCAAGCCCAGTTCATGCCTGTTCCCGGAACTCCAAATCAGTTGTACGGTTTTCGTTTCCGTGAGGTCCGGCAAGGGGCGGATTGAGTCACCGGATGGGTCACCGTCGTCGCCCTCTCCTCAAAATTGTCGCAGGGATTGTTTGTAGCCACGCTTCCATGTCTGTCTGTTTTGTCTTGTGGAGATCCGGCAGCTAAACGTTTGACGGGAAACCGTACGGGTCATGGCGTGTGACGGTGCGAGAGCCGGAGACTGTGCGCCACGCTCAAGCCGTCGCATCGTCGCTGTACGCGCCGATCGGAAAAAGCCAGCGCCACCGCCAAGCAAAGCTCCCAGTGAGGTCCGGCGTCTCTTCCTCAACGCTATGTCATACGCGAGGAACCGGCGCACAACACATCATCAGGTCTCCCCGGTCGTCCTCGCCACGCGCCTCCGTCGAGAACGGAACCTGTCGCGAACGTGATTGAATCCAGACCTCCTCACGCTGTAAATCAAAATGGCGCAGTCGGATTTCCTTGTCGGCTGCCAGCAACATGACGAAAGTCGCTGATCAGGGAAGAGGGGTGGAGTCGCCGAGGTGCTGGTGTCGGTTTCCGTCAAACGTTATTGCCGGACCTCACAAAGACAAAACGAACTGGTATGGAAGCGATTAGCTACAAGCAATCCTGCGACGTACGAGGAGGGCGCGACGACGGTGACCCATCCGGGGACTAGTCCATAGATGCAGCTGCTCCAGAATGGTCGCTTGCGATTTATGCTGTCTCCCTGTCGACAAATAAACGGTGGTGCAAGAGGGAAGGCAGAATGGGGAGT
The DNA here is from genome assembly GCA_904845875.1 of Miscanthus lutarioriparius. Lineage (NCBI taxonomy): Eukaryota > Viridiplantae > Streptophyta > Magnoliopsida > Poales > Poaceae > Miscanthus > Miscanthus lutarioriparius. The sequence continues at coordinate 97,371,027 of CAJGYO010000001.1, forward strand.
TTGCTGATTGTGCTTTTGGGGTCAGGCGGCTGGACTCTGAGCTGGGTTGACGTGTGGCTGGGTCCAAGCGTGATCCAGACAGAAAATAATTAAGAAAATGTTTGATTAATTTAATTGGCTTCTTCAAGATGCCTGTAGTTTTTAAGGAAGGTGTAAATTTATTATAAAAGTATATTATATGACTATTACAATAATACTTATTTTTGTATAAAAAGTGTTATTATTTTTTCATATAACTTGAGTCGAAGTTTAAATTTTTAACTTCTCGAAAAAAAAATTGTATTCCTACGTAGACACAGTGAGTACTAGTTATTATTATTCTGTTTATGCGCTGCCTCGCTCTGTTCTGGGCACAGGAAATGCATGGATGTGCAGCAGTACACAACTTGGTGAAAGCAGTGTTCTGAATCAGTTATTCTGTTGACGCGCTGCCCTCGGTCTGTTTAACCATAGGAAATTCATGGATGTGCAGCAGCAGCAGGTATGATTTAGCAACTCCTTGAGTCCTTGTGAAAGCAGTGTTCTGAATCTTTAGGATAGAGAGGATTAGTAGCTGTGTGTCAGTGTGTGTTGAATTCATGATGACGGCCAAGTTGAATAAACAATTAAATAATGTAACACCTCGGTGTTAACTAACCTAAATCAATTATTAAAACATGTCATGAGCATCATGTTTTATATGTTAATGCATGTGATAAGTGTAGATCAATTTCTCAGAACTCAAAATAATCAATAAAAATGCTAAATGAAATGGATCTCGATAGTTCATGCATGTCAAGTAGGGTTTAAAACCAATTTTTTATTAAGCAAAATACTATAGAACATGTGTTTGATACTTAAATAAAGTTGAAGTGCAAACTTTGTAGTAATAATAAAAGCTTTTGTTTAAAAATAATATTGCTTAGTAATATTTTCAATAGCTTAGAAATACAATTTGAAATAGAGTTCGACTTTAAAACTTCTATAAAATTTTCTAAGCTTGTGGAGACGCTTATATGTTTAGCAATTTATTTGGAAAATTGGGTTAAGGAGTGGTGTAGTGCTATGATTCGATTTAGTAGTTTCATATGCCATCTTGAGTGTAGTGAAGCTGATTTGGTTTAGCAAGAACGATTTGGTCGTGGATTGACTTTTAAATTGCGGCAAGTCATAGCTTTGTGTTGTTCTGGCGCCCACGCGTGGTCACCACGCTGCGGGTTTGAGCCACGTCGCCGCACGGTTGTTGCGTGCGGCAAGACGCTTCGTCAGTTGCACCGGCTTAGTCGCGGGCCTTTGCTGCTGCTTGGCCGCTCGCCACATCACTAGGCCGGGCGGTCTGCGCTCTATGCCCGACCGCTTTCGCCACCACGCCGCCGGTGCGGTCATTGCCTGCGTACTCCTGGCCATGACGATGCCGCTTACCGCCAACACGTCGATCACCATCGCATCACCACGCTTCGCTCGCGGGCCACAGCCGCGCCAGTTCGCTTTTTGACGCTAGCGCGATGTGGTCAGTAAGTCGTTGCCGCCTTGCCATTGATGCTTCCTCGACGGCATCACACGGGCCACGCTTGGCCGCGAAAGCGTTTGCGGTGTCGGGCTTGGCTAGATGTTCGTCAGCTGGGCTACGCCGCAGTAATCAACGCGTCCCGCCAAGGCACTGCCTTGCTGCGAAGTCAGCTGGCTGCCCCTCCCCACCGGGCCTCGCTTCTCTCGTTTCGCCTCCACCGCCCGTAATCGGGAATCGCCCTGGCGTCATAGCCACGAGGGGTCACCTCTTATCAAACCCTCTTGTCCGCGCTTTCACCTCCTTATGTTGTCCCTCTAGCCGCCTCCACCCCGCTTGATTCTTTGGCTCATTAGCAGCTCAATTTTGAGACTTCACCGCCACCACGCCACAAGACTCGGCCATCGCTTTGCCCACGCCATGGCCCAACCTCCACCACTTCACCCTTGCCGCAAATTCTTCACCACTTGTTTCGCTTTTTGCCCTCTCCACCATGCGCACGCAAGATATGGGAGCTCTACCGCCTCCCCGGGCTGGGCCGACACGTGGGTCCAGAACGTCAGGCTCGTGGGTTCGCCAGATGTCGAATGACGCATTCCACTCTTTCAAGCCAGGTCTTGACTAACCACCAATTCGCCCGGGTTGTGGTGTTCCCAGTTCTTATGCCTCATCTCTACCCGTCCCGTTAGAGTCAGTGGCTACGCCGGGATGACCGTGGGCGATAGGTTGCATTGGCAACCACAGCGACCAGTGGCAAACCCTCACTCCTGCGCGCCTGTTGTTCTATATCGCCTCTATGGTGGTGGCGTTAGAGGGTCGTAGATGGGATTCAGCTTCGTTAGTTGGGCTCGGTGTGAGCCTCTCGAAAGTGGCCGGGCGATGTGCCTAGTGCCACCGCCCACCATGCCCGGTGAGCGCTGGCGCTCCTCGGGACCTCTCCGTCTTGAAGGTGAAAAGATACAAAGGTTCGTTGCAGAAAGTCATTGTCTATAGAAATAGTACATGTGGTGTTCAAGGCTTATTGTCCCGATAACGTGATGGCGTTTTGCAAGAGTGCTGGTACAGGCGCTGCTGGCTCCCCGCACGCGGGCCGCCTCAGCAGTGAGCCATGCCTCAGCGTAATGCTAAATGGTAAAATTGGTTTATCGCTTTTGTGGAAAATAGAAATAGCTTTTCATTTTAATTCGAAATGAACTTTAGTAACTAATATAAAATAATGTAGATATCTAAAATTGTGGAACCCGATTTTGTTAGGTTCCCAAAAACATTGTCTACTCATAGTATAGTTAGTTCATACATATCTCTGTATGGTTGCTAGGAGCATTAAAATAGTTGAGATGCTTAGTATTATTTCGATTAATAATTGTAGGAATTTTTTGTGGTAGATTCGGTGATAGCAAAAACTCTAAAATTTTAAAAGTAGCTTCATTGTATTATTATGTGCTCACTCATAATTTTTGTAGCCCCTAGAATAGACTAGTTAATACTGGTAGCTAAATACCCATTAAGGCTAAAGGAATAATGGCATGATATTGGTTTATAAAAGTTAAGCAAATGTAGGGGTGAGCTTGAAATTTATTAGTAGAGATAATGATTAGCTTAGTATCTTAGTCATTAGAGCTAGCTTAGTAGCTTAGCATGTGTATTCTTATTTTAAGAGTTTACATTTGCTAAAATACTAAGTGTTGCATCATTGCATGGGCATGTAGAGAACCAGTTGGTGGAGTTTGTGACCACCGGAGAGCACAAGTACGAGCGGGTGATCGAGGAGTATGAGGATGAGGTTCTCATATATGTGAGGAAGCCATGAGCAACCATCGACGACCCAGCTATAGTCCGACAATCCGCCCGCCAAGGCAAGCCCTTGCATAACCCTTTATTTTTGAATAATCACGGGATATATATATGTGATGTGCATTTATGTTACATGATTTATATTGAAACTACATGTATAGATAAACCTACCTATGAGTCCTACTAGCATAGGCTCTAGTAGTGGCTATGCTTAGGCTACTCGAGAGCGTGAGTAACCTGTCGTTACTCACAATAGGTGATTATGATTATTACTCCTCATGATAAAATAGTGAAAGGAAGCAAGAGACCAAGGTGATATGGTACGAAGCTATTGGTGGATGTAATAGGATGTGTCCCATGGACCAATGGGGCATAGCTTGGTTACACTATTTTCCCTATCCAGTGTCGGTTAAGGACCGTCCCATAGCTATGGATAGTAGTCAGGTCACGTACTTATTATCCCGAGCACATATTTGCTTATGGGAGAGGAAGGCTCGCTGGTCTTTGTGGTGAGCTCCGCCTTTTTCGACCGGGACTAATTGGAGGTGGGGATGGTGGAGGCCTTAGCACCACACTAAGTTCATGTACTTAGGGAGTGGGGGGCCTGAGTCCAAGTTTGGATGGGGACACTCGACCCCTTGGACGGTGAGAGTGGTGGATTGGTCTTGTTTGTGCCCAGGGTACAAGTGGGCATGTGTTTTGGGATGATACCAACTAGGATACATTGGTTCTCAATCGTCAGATGATATGGTACAACTTGGCTATGGTCTAGCATCGTAGTAAGAACATAAGAAGATGAAAGGGGATGAATGGATCCGATTGTCAACTCTTGCTTGAAAGTAGAATGTGCTTACATAGAATGGTTAGGCTAATGAACTAATCAGATCTGCTAATAAAACACATACATAAGGATTCACTACTAGTAATGCTTTTCACAAAAGGAAACTAAGCAAACCATGAAGCTTATCATATCCTTTGAGTCGTGGGAAATTATTTCCACTAGTCGGGGTAAGTCTTATTTAGTACATTGTGTACTGTGGTTTATTTACTCCTCGCAGGTAAAAAAGTGCTTGAGGAGGAGTGGTTGTTGTGTGGAGGATTCTCCGTGGACACAGATGGATCCTTATATCTTATCGTTAGATGTTTATTTCAATTCCAACTGCTTAAATTTTACACTCCTCAACTTGTATTGTAATAATGTATTTTTGAGAACTCTTATTGTATGAAATGGAATAACTATTGTAAACTCGCTTCTCATTATTTAGATCTCGATTTAAAAACGGGATTGTATTGAAGTTCTCCCTGGGGGTGTGCTCGATTTTAACCCGCCTGATGTAGCTTACTTTGGGGTGCTTAGCATCTAGTGGAAGGCGAGCGCCTTTAAGCGTAAGTTATTTTGGGCGTGTTCTACCACAGGTGGTATCGTGAGCCAATAATGAGTTACAAGTTTCATAACTCTTTTCAAAACCTAAAACTTGACTAACAAAAGTTTTGTGTAAAAAGCAGGGATGCGATAAAATTATGTAAATAAGTATAAGCCCTAGCAATATGGTCTATCTAGGATAGCAAAGACCTGATTTTATCTAATCAATTTTCTCATAGGTACACTAACTTACTTACTGTAAGAATCAAGCGCGCAAGAGGAAAGTGGATGTGTGAGATGTTGCCAAAATTTTTCTTAATGCCGCTATATTCTCGCTTTGGGTGAACGGGTAGACCGATGCACGCATCATGAAAAAGAGAATATTTCTTAAACTAAACTTCCCCATTATGTATAATTTGGATTAGTGAATTGATAGGATAACCTAAAAGAATGCTTTAATAAAAGCCTTTATCATTTCTCTAAGTCTCTTGTTCCTAATCGGAGAGGGTTGTCCCTAATGGTTGGTTCTTATCTGCTTGATAGATGAACCCGAGGTCCGCTGCTCGGGGAGTACCAGGTTTATAATGTGTTCTTGCGAAGACCAGCTGTGATAACGATCGTGGTGAGGACAATGGCAACACTAATGGGGATAGACATGAGGTTCCCACTTTTGGCTCCTCCTCCGCCACCACCACCTCCTCGATGACCCATGCGGAGATGATGGCAGATGCTTGGCTTCTCGGGCCGTGAGTCACCTGCGTGCCTTGGAGATGCTCACCTAGGCTATTGGTATTTTGGCCATGGAGGCCCCTGGTAGGCAACGGGAGGGAACGGTTGTGGTGTCCGTGTCCCCGCAGGGCCTCTGCCTTTCCTACCGGGGACTTCCTCAAGAGACATCCGCCCCACGCTCACGCCTAACCCGCCGAGCCCCTAGATGTGGGGCATTAGCTTGCAGATTCTAGAGCAAAAGTTTCAGCATGCTCACTATGACCTGAAGAGCGGTATGGTGCGCGCTTATGCCTGATAATAGTCGTACAGGGGTCTACCAAAGGCGTGGTGGGATACTTTCAATGCCATGCAACCGGCGGACCACCGTGTGACTTGGCTGTGAGCTTTACCCATCGCTTTTTCATGAGTACTATATTCTCTATGGTTTGCTAAATAGGAAGTTGACTTGAGTTCCCGGATCTAAAGCAAGGAGTATGGACTGTGATGGATTATGTGAACAAGTTCAACCATCTCGCATAGTATTCTCGTTACCCATGTAGACACCAATGAGAAGAAGAGGGACCGCTTTACCATGACCTCTCTCGCATATTGCAAAAAAGAGTTGTACATTAGGGGGATATCAGACTTTTGGTGCTTTTGATAAATGCACCCATTGCTATGGAGGACTTCACGTGCGATTCTTAGGGCGGAGGAAGCGCCAGGTGATCACTAGATCTTCTAGTCACCCACAAAGCTTATAGAAGTGCAGGTTGTTGTCGAGGATGTCCTATCACTCCTCACGGGTAGATGCCCATCCCATCGGGCCTCAAGAGTTTACCTGTGCACCTCCCACCAGTGATTCATGCACCTACTCAAAGCAGTGCAACAGTAGCTCAGTGACAGCAGGTTCCGCCCATCGGGGATAGGGGAATAAGTCCCAGTGTTTGTTTCAAGTAAGGAGGGCCACTATGCTTCTGGAGTATCCACAGTATCCTACCTGCATAGTCTTCCCAAATTTTCACCAACTCCCCGCTTTGGTCAAGAGGACATTATCAAGAAGAAGGTGCCCGTAGTTTTCACTCCGGGACAAGTCAACTTTACCGAGAGGGCCGGAGGAGATTTTTGCAAATGAACTCGTGTGATGGCTGGTATGTTTACCATTGATTCCCCCAAAGATATGTGTTGTTTGATTCTCGTGCATCACATTCATTCATGAGCATGGGGTTTTGCACAAAGGCACAATATATCTCTTATGGCTATTCCTATTGCCTATAGAATCAAAATACTCGGTGTGAGCACAAAGTGCGTTGATACTTGACGGGACACATTTAGATTAGTGCTAGCCACTACACTTACCACCATTCATGGTCTACAGGCTCAGGGCAAGGCATAGATGCAATTCGGGCATGAACCCGTTGTGCGAGTTTATGGGTAGTCTTGAACCTGTAAAGCAGAGAGTTGTTGAGTTACTGGCTTCCTTCTTTCGAGGATAGGATGTCTCCCCATGCCCTCGTGAGATCCAAATTTCTTACCAGTTATTACTCACTATGTTGAAGCTTCTCTTGATCTTGCTTCTATTCCTATGGTCTATGAGTTTTTGGATGTCTTTCATGAAGATCTACCAGGTTACCACCAGATAGGGACGTGGAATTTCCTATTGAGTTAGAACCTAGCAACCGCCCTATCTCATGGTGTCCCTACCGTGATGGCTCCTAAAGAACTAGTAGAAATGAAGAAGCAAGTTAGAGGAATTATTGGAGAAGGGATTTATCTATCCTAGCTCTTTACCATGGGGTTGCCTGCCTATTTTGTGGAGAAGAAGGACGATACTCATGGATGTGTGTGGATTACCGCCCTCTTAATGCGGTAACCATTAAGAACAAGTATCCTTTAATTTCATATTGATACTTTGTTCGATTCGCTTGGCTAGTGCCAAAGTGTTTTCTAAGATTGATCTTCGCTTCTAGGTATCACTCAAATTAAGATCCGTCCACAAAGATATATCAAAGACAATTTTTCTACTAGGTATGGGCTGTATGAATACCTAGTCATGTCCTTCAGTCTCACCAATGCTCCTACATTCTTCATGTATCTCATGAATTCAATCTTCATACCGGAGTTGGATAAGTTTGTAGTGGTGTTCATTGATGACATTTTGATATACTCCAAGAACAAAGAAGAGCATGCACAACATCTTCGGATAGTACTGACTCGATTAAGGGAATACAAGCAAGTATGCTAAATTTAGCAAGTGTGAGTTACAGTTAGATCAAGTATGAGTTTTTAGGACATGTTTTGACACCGAGGTATCTTGTGGACCCAAGTAAGGTGCAAGATGTGTTAAATTAGAAGTCTCCAAAGTCAGTGCATCGTGATCCATCCAGTTCTTTGGTCTTGCCTGGTTATTATCGTGGCGCTTCATCCTCGATTTCTCGTAAAATAGTCCAACCAATGACCAAGTTACTCGTAAAAGATGTCAAGTTTGTATGGGAGCCCGGCATGTGAAAGAAGCTTTCTAAGCCCTAAAGAAGTTTTCTTACTGCTCTTGTCCTGTCCTTGCCAACCAGATATTGACAAGCCTGCATTTTGATGTGTATTGTGATCTCTCTAGGACTTGATTGAGCGGGATGACATGTGATAGCTTATGCTTTCACGTTGAGAAAAAAGCATGAGGTGAATTATCCCACCCATGATTTAGAGATTGTGCGTGGTGCATGCTCTAAAAATTTGGGGGCATTATTTGTTGGGAAATAAGGTTCATATTTATACGGATCACAAGAGCCTCAAATATATTTTCACTCGATTCGAAATAACATGAGGCCACAAAGATGGCTGGAGCTAATCAAGGATTATAATTTGGAGGTTCATTACCATCCTAGAAAAGCTAATGTGGTAGGCGATGCTTTGTGTCGGAAGTCATATCAAGTTGAAGAAGCACCTTTGTCCCTCAACCATGCTGAGGTGCTAGCTCATATTGCACTAGTCTCGGATTTACTTGAGTAAATTATTATAGAGCAAAAGCAAGATGTTTAAGAGATTCTAAGTATTTATAAGTTAATTGCCGAAGGGCGTGGTCCTCATTTTAGTATTGATGACCAAGGTGTAGTGAGGTTCAAGAACAGATTGGTTGTTCCCTCAAGTGATGAGCTTAAGAGAAAAATTTTGGATGAAGCTCATAACTCCAAGTTATCCATTCATCCAGGAAGTAACAAGATGTATCATGATTTACGTCACTCATATTGGTGGCCAAATATGAAACATGACATTACCAAATACATCTCAGAATGTGACATTTGTGGAAGGGTTAAGGCAGACCATATGCAAACGTCTGGATTTCTATAGCCATTGTCTATCCCTATTTGGAAATGGGAGGATATTTCTATGGACTTTGTTGTGGGTTTGCCCCGCATGGCACAAGGGTATGACTCTATTTGGGTCATTGTGGATTGCCTTACCAAGTCCACTCATTTCCTCCTGGTGGATACAAAGTATTCAGCCAAGAAGTATGCCAAGTTATATTTTGATCGGATTGTGACCCTGCATAGAGTTCCCCTTACTATCGTCTCTGATAGAGGGTCAGTCTTTGTCTCTCATTTCTGGGAGCAACTCCAGGAATGTCTTGGTACTAGTCTCCTCAGAAGTTTAGCTTATCATCGGCTGAAACTTGTGGTTGAGACGTAAAGAGTCAATCAGTACTTGAGGATATGTTGAGTGCTTGTGCCATTTCTTTTCTCGAAAGTGGGATGAATGCTTGACTCGGTGAGTTTTCTTATAACAATAGTTATCAAGAAAAGCATTGAATGGCACCATTTGAGGCCCTACATGATGGCAAGAAATGTAGATCACCTTTTAATTGGGTTAAGGTGGGTGATCGTGGATATTTTGGGCCTGATTTTATCAAAAGAAGCTCGAGAGAAACAAGTTAGTATTATTCGAGCCATTTGAAGGCAGCTCAAAGTCGTCAGAAAACTTATGTGGATAAGAGAAGAAGGCCCTTGCAATTTGAAGCTGGTGATCATGTGTATCTCAAAGTGTCGCCCATGAGGGGGGTGCATCGCTTTGGTGTTCGTGAAAGCTAGCCCCTCGCTATGTTGGACCTTACAAGATTTTGGCCCGTGTGGGGTCTCATTGCTCACCGTATCTAGCTCCTCGGATATTTTGTCAAGAGTACATAATATCTTCCATGTTTCTCAGCTTAAAGAAATATTTGTGGGTCCCCGATGAAGTGGTGGAAATTGAAGGACTCACTCTCCAACCCGACTTGTCTTATATTGAGCATCCTATCAAGATCTTGGATGAAAAAAGAAAGAGTGACTAGAAACAATGTCGTGAAGTTTTATAAAGTTCAATTGGCAAAATCACTTGGAGGAGAAGCAACGTGGGAGCAAGCAAGCTATATCTTGAAGCATTATCCCCACCTTCTTTCTAGTTCACCAAAAGGTAATTGTTTATCTCTTTTCCCACACTAGGCACATGAAATCTTGGGGACGAGATTTTGTTTAAGGGGGTAGAATTGTAACACCCTCGGTGTTACACCATAAATTATCTACTAAAACATGTCATGAACATCATGTTTATATGTTAATGCATGTGATAAAGTGTGTAGATCAATTTCTATAACTCAAAACGATCAACAAAAATGCTAAACGAAAGTTGCTCCATGATTTGTACAGTCATCAAGTAGGGTTTAAAACCAATTTTTATTAAGCAAAAATGCTATAGAACATGTATGTGATACTTAAATAAAGTTTGAAGTGCAAACTTTGTAGATGACAGTGAAATACTTGCGGTCCAAAAATGATATTACTAGCTAATATTTCCACTAGTTTATAAACCACAAATTGAAAACAAATCCAGCTCAAAAACTTAGAAATTTCTAAGTCTGTCAACAGCTAGACATTGCTATGTTTAGCAATTTATTGTGAGATATTGGGTTAAAGGGGTGGTGTAGTGTTATAGCTCGATTTGGTAGTCTCATATGCCATCTTGAGCATGGTGAAGCTGGTTTGGCTCCTGGAGCAACCATTTGGTCATGTCGAAGGCTTTAAAATTCATGTGTCACATGTCTCGGGTTGGTTGGCGCGGTCTTGCTGGTCACCGCGTCGCCTTCCCACACGACGCACATGGTCCCATGTGTGCACATTGCCACGCGTAGCCAGCCATGGTCGTCTCTCGGCACGGCCATGGCTCATGCCACCGGCCTTTGGCACGCCATGTGAGCCACTTCTGCTTTGCCACCGCTGCCCGTCCACTTTTCTGGCGCCATCGCGTCCACCACTGCTGCCTCGCGTCACGATGCTATCGCTACCATCGCATCATCGTTGCACCAACGCCTGTACGCTATAACCACTGCACCGTGCTGCATTGCTAGCCCGCTTTGATGCCATGCGCACGTGGCCATGCCGCCATCACCATGTCATTTATGACACTGTGGTCGTGCGGGCCACGCCGGTCGGCCACGCGCATGCCTGTCTGCTAGCGTCAGTGTGTGGGTCTCCATGAACTTGCCGACCGTGTCCTGCCAAGGCGAGGACAAGCCGAGCCCACCGCCGCACCCCGTTTCTCTCTTTCTCCCCCTGTTTTTCCACCGCCGTCGTGTCGCAGTCATGGTGAGTCAGAGAGCGAGCACCTCTCATCAATTCCTCATGCCCGCGTCTTTGCCCTCATGTCCCCTCTCTAGCTGCTCCCACCCCGCTTTGATTGCACTCAGCCGATCTCCAATTTTGGAGCTTTGCCCGCCACTGTGCCATTATGAACCATCACCGCCCGTGTCATGGCCAGCCTTCACCATTTCACCCCGTCCAAATTCCTCTGCACCACTAGCTCGCCTTGGATCCCTCTCCACCATGTGCACGCTGCGGTAAAGCACTACCGCCTCAGTTGTCGGCCGGCGTGGTTGTGTCACTTCTGACTTGTTGTTGCCGTGCTCATCAGCGGCAGCACATGGCCAGCCTTCCTCCATCATCTTCCTCCCCAACCATCACCTCGGGCTGATCCATAGTAGCCTCCGATGCTCACGTTAATCAATTAGGCTGTAGCTTCCCTAGCTCACCGAAATTTTGTGGTGCCACTGCAAATGCGTGGATGGCCGCCGTCAGCTGCAGCTTTCCTCGACTAGTCGTGCCACTCTACACCACCGCTTAGCATGGCCGCTAGGGTCGGAGATGGTGATCGACCCGTTAGGTGGGCTCGCGTGGGTCTAGGGGCCAACGTGGCCTTCGATGCCGCTGGCCTCAGCGTCGCCGTGCGGCTGTGAGTCGTCGACGGTGCGCATGGGTGAATTAGGGAAAGTTCAAGGGGTTAAGTGAGAAGTTATGAGAGAGGGGGAAATAGTGTTAGTACTTAGTTGTAATTTGGGAGAAGTGCGAGGACTATTTTGCAAAAACGTCGGCGTGCGGGATTTCCCCATCGTGGGCCGTCTTTTCTTTGGTGGGTGTAGCGTGGGATGCTGGTGGGTAGACGTGCGTCTTGCCTTGCTGTATGACTAACGTCAAGCGTGGAGCGTGTAGGGATGCATTTAGAGAATATATTTTTCTTTTCATGAGGAATTAGAAATAGTTTTCTAATATAATTTTTGAGCTAATCTTTGATAAATCATATAAAATCATGTAGGTATCCAAAAATTGTGAAACAAATATTGTTAGGTTCCTAGAATTATGCTCTATCTGTTAGTGTATTTAGTTCATAAATGTGCTTGTTGATACCAGGAGTTATTAAGTCATTTGAGAGTGCTCAATATTATTAAGTTAATTATTGTAGGAATTTTTGCGGTAGATTGGTGATAGCAAAAACCCTAAAATTTTTATAGTAGCTTCATTGTATTATTATATGCTAACTGTAATTTTTGTAGCCCTAAAATAGACTATTTATTATGGTAGCTAAATACCCATTAAGGCTAAATGAATAATGGCATGATATTGGTTTATAAAAATTAAGCACTTGTAGGGTGAGTCTGGAATCTATTTGGTAAAGATGATAGTTAGCTTAGTGCCTTAGTCATTAGAGCTAGCTTAGTAGCTTAGCATGTGTATTTGTCGGTGCGAAAAGTGACCAACTAGTAAATATTTGTCGTTTTGCCATACGTTGTGATCGGATGTGGCCTAGCACTCAATGACACAGTGTTTATACTGGTTTAGGCAACGTGCCCTGCGTCTAGTTTGAATCGGTCGGTGACTTTATTCCTGAGCACAGGTGCTCGAAATTTGTTATGGGGTTACAAACAAGTGGAAGTAAGATGAGGGTGTAAGAGGTCCGGTCGGACTCTGGACTAAAGGGCTAAGAGTGACGGGAGCTCCTAAGTGCCCTAAGTATTAGAACGTATGCTCTTTGTAGCTTTAGAAAGTCTAAAGCTAGTAGAGAGTGAGTCAAAATGATCCGTCTATTGTTTTTTTTGTTCATCCTATCTCTCTCTTTCTGGGAGAGGGCGCATCCCCTTTTATAGGTTAAGGAGATGGCCTTACAGGTGAGAGAGAGAGTGTGTGTGCTACTAGTCTTGTTGCCCACGTCATCGGGTACAAGACGATTTGTCGGTGCCCACAATACTGTTGATGCATAGATGCATGTGGTTGGCTCCATCATGTTCTTCTGGTATGGCAAATGTCAGCACCCACCATACTATAGGATCATCGTGTGTAGAGTACGGTCCTTCGTCTTGTGGTTGGTATGCACTTACCCATCGCACCCGATTTCCTTGTCCTCACCGAAGCGGGCGTCCCCGTTTGGTCATTCCTACGATTTCTCAAGGAGAAGAGCCTAAGCAAAGGTTTGGTGTATTCCTAGTCGGAGACGCGGGTGATCGAAAGCGAGCATCATTCTTTGCTCCTTCTCGTTGGAGGTGGGTCGAGTCGGAAGCGAGGCGGCGTCATTACTTCCGGGCTCGAGAGGCAAGGTTGAGTCGGAAGCCAGCATTGCATGGCTAGACCTTCCGGCTTGAGGTGGACCACTTTTTGGTCGCTTATGTATCGGCCCTAGAGTTGTGCATCATCAAGAGGCGGGCCAAGCTTTTGCTGAGGGAGCAGGTCCAGTGAAGCGTTAAGCATTCGAATCATCCCTCTTTGGAGTGCGGAGCACACCCTTGTAGTTGGAGTGGGGAATCGTGTGGGGGTATCGGACAGAGGTCGCATACTACCTGGAGTCCCCACAAGATGGCGCGCAGCACTATCCCCCTTCGGCGTCTGAAGACAGTTGTATGTCCCTCAATAGGATATTTCTTTGGTAACCTCGCCTCCAGAGTATATAAGGAGAGGCGGGACTTGACATTGTATTCAATACAATACCAGAGCTTTCCCGTGGCAGGGTATTACGTCGATCGGGTGGCTAAATCATTCTCTGGCCTTGTGTCACCATTTACGCCAGATCCCACCGTAAATCTACCATGGGATACCCCTCGTGAGGGCCGAGCTAGTTTGTATGCATGGCGGCCAGAGATCTTGCCATGGCATAAGTGGAGATCCATCTCGGTCCTGAGGCCTCTACACCAGATGAGAGTCCATTACGGGACGATAGGTCGGATGGTGCCCGTCAGCTTTCTGCAAGCTGGCCCAGCCGGATCTTTTCCCCCGTCCCTAAGTTTAGATGACCTTTCGACGATAGCGTCAGTGTAGCGTCTTGAAATCAACTGTCGGTAAATACCGGGCGGTTGCAAACCCTTCCAAAGCCGTCCTCGTGGCTGAGTGGACCGCCGCCCTTGGGATGATTTTGCCGTGGCTCGTCGTCACGGAGAGTTGTGCGACATCTTTCTGCTCGCCACGATCGTCGTCAGGCCCGCCGTAAGCCGTCAAGAGCACCGCCGTTATGGTCCATTTGAAGCCCTCACCGTAGCCAGCGAACTGCGTCTCAGATAACGGCCATATCGCTGGCTGAATTCGGTCTAAAAGTCCGTTCTCAATTCCTAGGTAGAACTGATTTCATATTTGTCGCGTTTGGTCTGCCAACGACGCCGACTCCGTCTCCTGTTTCGATCACGCCAGACCTTGTAATCAGGACTCATTTCCTACGCCGCCCTACGCAGGATTTCGGCAGCGACTGAGCCCGTAAGTTCTTAGTTCCGATCTTGGTCTACCACCGGTGTGTAGGTTCGGAGTTCATTGCCGTCTGTACGCTCGATTGCGCCACAAGCTTTGAGGCTGAGTCATTCTTCATACCTTTCCTAGGGTGGTACACTTTCACCTGCGGTTAGCTTATTCATCATCTCGAGTCTCAAGCACCCGTGTTTGTCACCCTTTAACTATAGCTCCAAGACGCGGGCCGCACCGAATCGGCCCACATCTAAAGGCGCAGGAGATTTCAAGACGATGTATAGTACCAAATAGGTGGCATGGTAACCCCGCCTCAAGTATATGGCATCTACTTGACTCATGATTCTATAGGCGCCCAGACATCGAGACGTGAGCTTAGACGTAACTCGCCATTGTCGATGGTTCACCGAGATACGACTCAATCGGTACGCCGAAAGCATATTCTGTCCCGGGCCCGTGCATGCAGCCCTTGTCGGGCCCCGAATGTCGCAACGGTGAGCTCAATAATGGGTGCGTTCGAGGCGAAAATAGCTCTCATGTGGCATTCCACTGCTCCTTAACCCACCTCCTGGTAGATGCCCGGGTTGTTCCGGAGATCGACTCAGGTGGCCCGCTGGCCTCCCTTCGATGGAGATTCTATGGGCATGGCTCGAGGTTAGGATCAAACGAGAAGGTTGAGATGACCCTGTCTACTTCTGAGCATACCAGGCGAGGGCCGCTGGGGCTCATCTGTGTTTTCTTCCCTAGCTCTGTTTGACGCGAGGTGGCCTCACGCCCTTTGTGGGCCAGCCTTTGAACCCCGGTCGGTCGTTGCTCATGTTGAATGAGGCAACTACCGCTCCGTGATGCAACACGAAGCGTTGTGATGCATTAATTGCATATGCGATAATTTGGATGTATGGGATGAATGAATGATTGTATGAATGAATGTGCGATTGCGTGTATGAGAATGGTTGAAATGAATGATCATGCATCAGAAAATAAAGTAAGAATGTTTGGTAAAGTTACCTTGTTGACTCGAGGGAATGGGTTTGAGGAGTTCTTATCGGATATGTCCGAATGGTATCCGTGTTCGTCGTTCATGACAGAGATGGCATGGCCCACATGGGGCATCCCACTGCTCCTTACCTATCTCTCGGTAGTCGCCTGAGCTATCTGATCGACTTAGGAAGCCCATTGGTCTCTCCTTGATGGGGATCCCATCGTTCGCCCTTCCAAGTCTGGCTTGGGGAGGTGGAGGGCCGTCTGCATGCGGTTGCGCCTTGTTTCCTGCACCTAGGCCACATCCTGTCTAACCAAGCATCATTTCATTGGGCAGGACATGTCCCATCAGTTTAGGACACGTCCCACCGCATCCCATCCACATTGAATGGGTGAAGGGAGAGGGGTTTTTGCCCCAATCCTTTGCCTTTCTCCAACTATTAGGTCTCCTTCTTAAATAGAGGAAGGGAGAGGGTTTTCATCCCATTCCTTTGCCTATTCTCAAACTACAGCCTCTTCTCCTTCTTCCTTTTCGCCAAGCCCATTCATGGGCCATGGTGGTTCCTAGGAGAAAGATGGTAAAGTGAGGGAGAGGAGAACTCATAGATCCATTCGTAAATCCAGAGAGAAATGTCGAGTTAGAGGCCATCCAACATAGATGAGGCGGTGCTGGCTGCCTTGGCCAAGAAGGGGCTGCTTCCGCCAAAGGAGGTGGTGTACTAGAGGGCTTCTACATCGAGGGAGGCTATTCCGAGACCTCGGCCCGACGAGGTTGTCTCCTTCCTCGCCTTCCATGAGTGCGGGCTAGGACATCCCGGGCCTGGAGCTGCAGCACCTCAATCCGACTAGGGTGCTGCACATCACTGGCTTCCTCACTGTCTATGAGGCCTTCCTCGGGATGGAGCCGCATGTGGACTTCTTCCGGTGGATCTTCACCGGGCGAGCCTTGTCGGAGGTGAAGCCGCCTAGGACTACGTCGGTTGGGGGCTTTGCGCTGTAGAAGAAGCCGAGGCCACCGGGCTCCTACCCCACATGCTCCCCCTACGACTCCAATCAGGTGTGGCATGGGGAGTGGTTCTATATCAAGAACCCAGCGGAGGCACCGTTCCCGCCGTTCATCGGAAGGAGATCGAAGAGGCGGGAGAGCTGGTCATGGGGGCCCTCTAGCCGGTAGAACAAGCTATAGGTCATCGAGGCGGAGCTCCAGAAGTTGGCGCAACATGGCCTCGATGGGGTGCGGGTGTTCCACACCTTCTTCTGCCATCGGGTCGCCCTACTGGTGGAGAGGAGGCGGCCGATGTGGAACTACTTGGGCCCAATAGATCCTGACCACGCGTCATTGGATGAGTTGGCGAAGGACGAGGTCTGGAGTCAGCTCGACCGGGTGTTGCAGCTGAGGGCCCAAGAGTCCCTTGAAGCAAAAGCCCAGACCCCTCCACGCCATGAAGCTGTCCACTCTGGTATGATCCCCTCTCCTTATTCTGTGTTTTTCCCTTTTGCTCTTTTGTATTTTGGCTTCGAGTCATGCGCTTCGTAGGGACTTGCTGGTTACAAATCCTGGCCACATCTTTCGTGGGGGCCGGAGGGCGTAGCCCAGCAAGCTGCCCTGAAGGAGGTAGCGGACGCCAAGAAGAAGAAGAGAGCTGAGAAGGCTCAGAGGAGGCACTAGATGGAGAAGGAGATCGCCCGGCGGGTGTTGGCCGGTGAAAACCAGATCGACATGGAGGTAGAGCTTGAGTCAGAGGAGCCCACGGAGATGGGTGGTGATGTGAGCACCTCTGAGGACGATAGAGACTGGGTGTCACTGCGACCTTGGTGGAGCGTCGTGCACCTGCAGCCATGCCCACCAGCGGTGGGCGGGATGCGGAGAGGCGCGGCGATGTTCCCACGTCAAGGAAGCATGCCGCAAGCTCGGATGCTGCTGGTGAGCGAGAGGTGAAGCGGGCGCGGTCGCCGTGCCCTCAGAGGCTTCCTTGGATTCGCCCCCACCTGCTCCGAGCATGGCAGGGTGCACTAGCTGGTCGAAGGAGCGTGCCTGTACCCCCGCATCTTTGAGGTCGGCACATGCGCACGAGCCAATATAGGGAGACACCCCGCCAGCCGTCCCAGTGGGTACGCCACGAGCCGGCGGTCGCGGTGACTCATGGGCCGATTGGGAACCGGCTGGGTCAGCTCCCCCCTCAACCAATGTGAGGGGGCATGGGTCGTGACCCGTGAGCTGTCCTCATCCGGTGGGCTCGTTGCCAGTGGTTCGGGTTTTTAGGGCCTTGCCGCTTTCATCCAGGTATGCATCTGTGCCCTTTTTTGATCTCATAGTTGAGTTTTTGAGTACGACTGACCTGTACTTTTTTTATAGCGGCCAGGTAGTAACAGGATTGAGCATCGCCCCACCTCCCATGCGGGTGGAGTGAAGACCCAGCTTGCAGCGAGTGGCAATGAGCGACAGGGAAAGTCGGCTTGCGGCGGTGCGTCCTTCCCTTCTAGGGGTTGCGCCCTCCCGGCCGGTTGCGATCACGATGGTAGCGGCAGTGGCAACGGCGGTGATGGTGGCGATCCCCATGGCGACGGCGGAGGCTGGGTCAGAGGTGACCCTTGCGATCCCCCCTACACCAGCTGCGGTGGAAGAGAGGAGGGAGACCGGGCTCCCTGCCTCGCCCGGTGGAGGGATGCACGACTCGCCCTCCTGGTCGGAGCTAGAGGTGTCCGGAGGTGATGCGGCCAGGCTAGAGGCAGAACATCTACCGATGGGCCATGGGGTCAAGGTAGCAGAGATCCCCTACCTTTGGTGAGGCAGGCGCTAGGGTGGAACCACCGCCATCCCGCCGTCGCAGGAGCTGGCGGTGGTCCGATCATCGCATGATGCTGCAGCGGCTGGATCTTCTAGCGGGTTGGGGGAGACCCACGACCTGGTGTGGCCTTGCCCTAGTGCCCTAAGGAAGGCTTGGTTCGTCCTATGCGACGGGGAGGAGGTGGCGCTCTGGCACTTCCTGGAGGAGAGCGGATTGTCGATGGAGTCTGACCTCGCCCAAACCAAGGCGAAGCTCAGGGATGCCTTGGAGTGGGTTGAGCTCATCCATCAGGCAGTCTCAGTTGACCTGTTGCGCATCACCAAGGTAAGCTTTCTATGCTTTTACTATTTGTCCTCAACTCCTTGGTCTTCTGCTGGTTGTGTCAGCATGCTTGCTTCTTGCTTTACAAGAGTTAGAGGCGAAGTCGCTCTGCAAGTCCTGTTTCCTCTGGGAGGAGCACAATCAGATGTAGCGGGAAGCCATGATGTCACGGTGGGTCGATGAGCTCGAGCGCCAGCTGGAGTTTGCCCACCGTGAGTCCCAAGACTGGGTGGCCAAGGCGACAGGAGCGCGTGCGGCAGAGCTGCTCGCGGTGGAATGAGACCGCTGTCGAGCGGGGACTCGTGGTGGCGGCGGAATGAGCGACCGCTACTGAGCAGGGACTCGCGGCAGCGAAGGTCCACCTGACAGAGACCAAGGCGGTGCTCCATAAGTCCTTGGAGACCCTCGAGACAGAGTGAAAGGCCCGATCGGAGGTCGATCGGGAAGTGCTCGCGCTCCGGGGGCAAGTGCTTAGGGCGGAGGAATCGAACGCTCGGCTACTCAAAAAGGTGACCCGGCAGGACGAAGGTCTCTCCATCCTTGAGAACACTCGCCTCGGTATGTACCTGTTATGCCTTTGGTTGATGTCTTAGTCTTTCCTTTTCCTTGCTTCTAAACTTGTTGTGCTTTTTCCAGAACTAGGCGGTAGGATCGGTTCTCTGGAGCGGAACTTGGAGACAGCCAAGGCGACGATTGGTCGGAGTGCAGAGGCACTAGCCAAGTCCCTTGAAGAGCGACGTGCTCTCAAGGGGGAGCTCGACCAAATCCACAATGTCACCCTGGTCATTGTCTCGAAGGTGTTCGGGTCGGCAACGAGCACCAGCACGCCCGCCATCCAGCTGGCGGAGGTCCCAAATGAGGTTCGGGCACTCATCTCCGATGGGATGTTCTATAGGACATCGAGGGTGCTAACCTCAGTGGCGACGCACCACCCAGACCTAGACTTCACCACCACCTACAGGGGGTATGCCGATGGCTAGAGCACGGATGCCATCCATGCGCTCAAGGAGAGCTTGGTGCTATGCGCGTAGATGGTCACCGAGCAAGTCTCCGTGTATTGGGTGATGGAGGCTCGCCGTGCGAGCATGGCTGAAGGCATGCGTCAAGAAGACGCCATCCAATCTATGGATGCAGTCGAGGCCGGGTCGGAAGTGAGCGTCGTCCCGCCTCTGACTGAACCGAACGTTGCCCATCGGAGGGCGAGCAGCCCTCATCTTCGTCGGTCGCGCCGTCAGCCGATGCCGCCGGGCGGCCACAGTAGAATTTAGAGTAGAAGTAGTCAGAAAATGTAAAGGATAAGTTCGTGGGGGAGCCCCCATGTGAACAATGTTTTGTATTCGTGAATACATCAGTTTTGTTTTGTGATGGAATCACTTTGTAAGGGGAAGCTTGTCCCATCTGTTCTTTGTTTTTACCCTAGCATAGCTCTGTTTTTTATCCCTTCTTTTTTGCACATGCCCGTTTGACCCATTGGCTGCAACCTTAAGAACCCGAGCGTGGCCCGCGAGGCTCAGCTACTCGTAACCGTAGGTCATGGCAGGTTGTGATCGGTCAGGAGTTTAAGGCAAAGTTACGTAGGGTAATTAAAGGAACGGACTACCCTTTTGTTTGGGTAAAAAGTTTTTACTATATGATAGTAAAAAAGAGAGGTGGTATCGCACCCTCGTGGAGCCCCCAAGCGACCAGGGCCAAAAGTGTTCAGGCTAGGGTGCTTGTAGGAGCAAACGTTTAATGAAAGAAAGCGGTAAGACCAAATTTTTAGGGGAAGAAATGACATAACTGTTCGATGTTCCAAGTGTTGGTGAGAACGTTGCTATTGTCATCCTTCAGTCGATAGGCGCCCGGTCGGATCACCTCGGTCACAGTATAGGGCCCTTCCCATGGCGGAGAGAGTTTGTGTTTTGTCCTTAGTTGATTGGGTTCTTTGGAGCATAAGGTCTCCGACCTCGAGGATCCTCCCTCTGATTTTTTTCGTGGTACCTACGGAGAGTTTGCTGGTAGTGACCAGATCGGATGATGGCTGTCTCGCGAGCCTCCTCGAGCAGGTCGACCGCGTCCTGCTGAGCCCCTGTGACTCGGTCATGGTCGAAGGCCTTCACTCTTGGGGCGCCGTGGTTGAGGTCAGAGGGCAGCACTGCTTCAGCTCCGTAGGCCAAGAAGAAGGGTGTGAACCCTATGGATCGGTTCGGGGTCATTCTCAGGCTCTAGAGGATCGCTAGGACCTCTGCAACCCATCGTCCGGCATACTTATTGAGTCGGTCAAAAATGAGAGGCTTGAGTCCTTGGAGGACCATGCCATTGGCCCACTCGACCTGACCATTGGTACGTGGATGTTCGACCGAGGCCCAGTCGATCCTAATGCCGTATCGATCACAAAAGTCTAGGAACTTCTTCCCGGTGAAGTTAGTTCTGTGGTCAGTGATGATATAGTTAGGAACACCGAACCGGTAGATGATGTCAAGGAAGAACTTGACTGCCTCTTCTGAACGAATGTTGGTGATGGGCTTCGCCTCTATCCACTTGGTGAATTTGTCCACTGCTATGAGTAGGTGAGTGAAGCCGCTCAGGCCCTTTTAGAGGGGTCCTACCATGTCAAGGCCCTAGACCATGAATGGCTAGGTGATGGGGATGGTTTGAAGCTCTTGTGTCGGCAAATGAGTTTGTCGAGTGTAGAACTGGCATCCCACACACCTGCAAACGGCCTCCTCTGCATCTCGTAGCGTGGTGGGCCAGTAAAAACCTTGGCGAAAGGCTTTTTCGACCAGTGACCTCGGGGCCGCGTGATATCCGTAGATTCTAGCATGGACCTCGAGGAGGAGCTGTTTCCCTCGGTTGGTAGGGATTCACTTCATGAGTATTCCTGACGGACTTCGCTTGTAAAGTTCATTATCGAATGTGACGAACATCTTGGCGCGTCGAGTGATCTATTGCACTTTAGTCCTTTCGGGTGAGAGAACCTCCTCGAGGAGGTAGACGAGTAGTAGTGCTTGCCAGTCGGCTTGATCGAGTGCTACCATTATGATGTCGGTGGGCGATGTCGTCATGGAGGCACCAAGGTCGGAGCCCCTGAGCGCCAGGTTGGCATTGGGGTGTGTCTAGGTTAGACCTTCTAGGATGCGGACAGATGGCTCGTGGAGGTCGTTGATGAAGACCCCATCTGGAGACGGAACTCGCCTGACAGCCAATTTTGCGAGAAAATCGGCAGCATCGTTGTCCTTTCGGGGGACATGATGTAGTTCGATCCCCTAGAATTTGTCCTCGAGCTTGCGCACCTCCTGGTAGTATGCTGCCTTGAGGGGGCTTTTGCAAGAGGACTCCTTATGACTTGGTTGATGACCAACTCTGAGTCGCCACAGACGTAGAGCCGCATAGCGCCAAGCTCGATGGCGATGCATAGTCTATTGATGTGGGCCTCGTATTCCACGTCATTGTTTGAGGCCAAAAAGTGGAGGTGGATCGCATAGCGGAGCCTGCTCCAGTCTGGGGAGATCATAACCACTCTAGCCCCAAAGCCGGGCGCCATTATGGACCCATCAAAGTACATCGTATAGTACTTGTGGGTGATATCTGGGGTCGGTAGCTGGACTTCCGTCCATTTGGCGACAAAATCCATGAGAGCCTGAGACTTAATAGCGATGCAGGGGATATACCTATTGGCATGGCCCATTAGTTCGAGTGCCCACTTGGAGATCCATCCCGCGGCATCGCGGTTGCGGATGATGTCTTCCAGTGGGTATGAAGTGATGACCAAGACTTAGTGGTCGGTGAAGTAGTGTAGGAGCTTCCGGGTCACCATCAGCATGGCGTATAGAAGTTTCTGCACCTGGGGGTACCAAACCTTGGCATCGGTGAGTACCTCCCCGATGAAGTATACGGGTTGTTGGACCTTAAGGTGGTGTCCTAGATCCTCCCTCTCAACAACTAGGGTGGCGCTCACCACGTGGTTGCTTGCCGCGACATATAGGAGGAGGGGTTCTCCCCGTTCGGGAGCGACGAGGATTCGGGCCGATGTTAGTGATGTTTTGAGGCTCTCTAAAGCCTACTATGTTTCCTCAGTCCAAACGAACGCGTCCGTCTTTTTGAGAAGCTTGTAGAGAGGCATCCCCCGCTCACCTAGCCGAGAGATGAACCGGCTCAGGGTGGCTAAGAAGCCGGTGAACCTTTGTACGCTCTTGACGTTGTGTATAGGGCCCATGTTGGAGATGGCCATGATTTTTTCGGGGTTGGCCTCAATGCCGTGTTCAGACATGATGTATCCAAGCAGCTTCCCCTTTGGAATCCCGAAAACACATTTTTCAGGATTCAATTTGATGTTGAACCTTCTGAGGTTCGCGAACATTGCGGCCAAGTTCGCGATCAGGTCGCAAGCTTGAGCCATTTTCACCACTATGTCATCAACATTGATGACGATTGTTGGCTTTGGCCACTCGATTTGTTCAGGCTAGTCGAGCGGGTCGATTTGGTCGGTGAAGCATTGCTGCATGCACCATTGATAGGTGGCACTAGCGTTCTTCAGATCAAAAGGCATGGTTACATAACAGTACGAACCATACGGGGTGATGAATGAGGTTGCGAGCTAGTCGGACTCTTTCATCACGATCTGGTGATAGCCTGAGTAGGCATCCAGAAAGGAGAGGATTTCGCATCCCGAGGTGGAGTCGACTATCTAGTCTATGCATGGCAAAGAAAAATGGTCCTTCGGACATGCCTTGTTGAGGCTAGTATAATCAACGCACATTCTCTATTTCCCAGTCTTCTTTTTAATAAGAAAAGGATTGGCAAGCCTGTCGGAGTGGTATACCTCCTTGATGAATCTGGCTGCTAGGAGTTTGGTGACCTCCTCGCCTATGGCCCTACACCTCTCATCGTCAAAGCGACGTAGGCATTGTTTGGCGGGCTTTGAGCCTAGGACGAGGCATAATGCGTGCTTGGCAACCTCCCACGTTATGCCCGGCATGTCAGAAGGTTTCCATGCGAAGACATCACAATTGGCACATAGAAACTCGGCGAGCTCGCATTCATATTTGGCCAGGAGCTGGGTCCCGATGCGCACCATCTTGGTTGGGTCGGTGGGGTCGATTCCCACCGCCTTAGTTTCCTCAAGTGGGTGGAAGGCGGTCGAGGAGGTTGGCTTGTTGCAGTCCGAGACTACTAGGGTTGACAATTCTCCGAGCCAAGGGAGCTCGGCTGAATTGATGACGGCAGTGACGAGCTCGTAATGCTCGCGGTCGCACGTGTAGGCGTGCAAAAAGGTGTTACCCATAGTGATGACGCCGTTCGGTCCTGGCATCTTCAACTTGAGGTAGGTGTAGTTGGGGATCGCCATGAACTTGGCATAGCATGGCCGCCCTAAGATGGCGTGGTAGGACCCTGGTAAGTCCACCACCTCGAAGGTGAGGACCTCTGAGCGGAAGTTGGCTCAGTCGCCAAACATGACGGGTAGGTCAATCTATCTGACCGGGTATGCCTGCGTCCTTGAGATCACGCCATGGAAGGGAGAGCTCACTGGGTGGAGCTCCAACCAGGGGATACACATGGCATCAAGGGTGTCAACGTAGAAGATGTTGAGGCCGCTGCCTCCATCCATCAGCAACTTGGTGAGGCGCTTCTTGCGGACAATGGGATTGACAATGAGCGGGTAGCGACCTGGTCTAGCGATGTGGGAGGGATGGTAACTCTAATCAAAAGTGATCGGAGATTCTGACCAGCAAAGGAAGGAGGGGATGGCCGTTTCGGCGACGCATGCATCTCTATAGCGCACTTTGTGCTGGCGCTTGGAGTAGATGGCATCAAATCCCCCGAAGATCATGAGGCATTCCTCAGGATCAGGAAAGCCATCCCCATCCTTGCCCGCCGCACCTCCTTTCTTGGCCATTGTTTCCTTGCCTTTCCCTCTTTTGGTCCGCCGGCCTATCGCAGAAAGCGCTTGCAGAGTTCACAGTCCTTGTAGAGGTGCTTAACAGGGTAGGCGTGGTTGGTGCATGGGCTCTCCATGAGCTTGTCGAAGTGGTTAGGCTGGCCCTGCTGGGGCTGCTTGCCCGCGCGATCAGCCGCGATGACCAATGCGGAGATGGCCTATCGGCGCTGATCCTTCTTGTTCTTTTTGCCCCTCTGTGTGTTGGTGCCCTCGTCTTGGTCCTCATGCTTGGCCTTGCCCTAGTCCTGGCCTCCACTAAAGATCGCTCCGACCACCTCCTCGCCGGAGGTGTGGTTCATGGCGATGTTGAGCAGGTCGCGGGTGGTACGGGGCTTCAGACAGCCAAACTTGTGAATCAAAGACTCACAGGTTGTCCCAGAGAGGAACGCGCTGATGATGTCTACATTGATGACATCAGGAAGGGAGTTGCATTGTTTTGAGAACCTACAGATGTAATCCCGTAGGGACTCATTGTGCTCCTGCTGGCAGCTCTTGAGGTCCCAGGAATTCCCAGGATAGACATACGTCCCCTGGAAATTCCTGATGAAGATCCTCTTGAGATCCGCCCAGTCGCGGATGCTGTCATGCGGGAAGAATTTGAGCCATGCTGGAACATGTTCCCCCACGCAGCTGGGGAGGTATTGAATGATGAAGTGGTCATCGTCCACTCCTCTGGCTTGGTAGGCGAGCCAGAAGTCTTCGAGCCATATACCGGGATTCGTCTCCTCGGTATATTTGGTGATGTTGGTAGGTGGTCGGAAGCGCTGTGGGAATGGCGCTCTCTGGATGCAACGGCCAAAGGCCCGGGGTCCTGGGCCATCCGGGCTAGGACTCCGGTCATCCGGTTGGTGACCTTGCCTGGGGCACGTTTCCCCGCTCCCCTTGATGGTCCGGCCGGGGCCTGTGCCGCCTGCTCTCACCACCCCTCGATGGGCGTCATCATCATGCCGGGCTTGACGCCTATTGTTTATGATGCTGCAAGCATCTTGGTTTGGCCCGAGCCATTCCCGCATAGGCGGTTGATGTGGAGCGGGTGTCGAGTCAGGCCGTGGTGCAGCTGCGTCCTCCTATTCTACGCTCGGAGACTGTAGTGGTGAGTGGATGAAGAGGTTCAACTGGTGCGCCCCCACTCCCCCGGTGGGGAGAGAGGTTGTGAGTCGATGTCACAACATGGAGGTCTCCGCCTATTGAATGGCGGCGGTTTCCATCAGCGCCCTGAGGTTCTAGTGGACCATCTGCTCCTAGGGGTCGACCAGCTCTGGAAGGCCACGCAGAAGCATCGCCGTAGCAGTGATGTTCTGGCCAGTCCAAGTGAACTATGGGGGATCATTCCCCCCATCCGTGATGTTGCGCTGGACCTGGCAGGCGTGACCCCGGGCGCCGCTCGCCAGGTTACGCGCACGGGGCGCAGCGTGCTGCGTCGAGCGCACCGGCGCAGGTGGTGGCTGGCTCTGCCGCCTTTGTCGTAGCTCCTTGCCATGCTCCAGCGCACGCGTGAGGGCCTCTACATGAGGGTCCAGAGGGGTG
Organism: Miscanthus lutarioriparius; assembly: GCA_904845875.1. Classification (NCBI taxonomy): domain Eukaryota; kingdom Viridiplantae; phylum Streptophyta; class Magnoliopsida; order Poales; family Poaceae; genus Miscanthus; species Miscanthus lutarioriparius. The sequence goes on from CAJGYO010000001.1 coordinate 97,396,930, forward strand.
TGAGTCTATAAGGACTCTGCTACCACCGATGGCTATCCCGGAGCCATCACTTTCAACCTCGTCATCCACGAGGTCGTGGAAAGAGGTGGGAGCGTAGCCCGCCATCCCCACGAATTCGCATGTGAGAGGGGGCGGCATCAGCATCTTTCGGAGCCCCCGTGCGTACGTGTCCACGAGGAACGCGAGGCCATAGGGGAACCGGTCGCATGGAGGTTGCGGTGGGGACAGTAGGGTGCCTCCGGAGAGTCAGCGGAAGATAGTTAATAGCGAGTAAATAATAGTATGTACGTTACTCACAGTGGGGTTTGAGCCTAGTGTAGGCTCAGAGCGGAGCGCAGGCGCCTCATCGTTGAGGTCGCCGGGTGGCCCGGTGCCGACAGAGGACGCTCCTCCTCCGACGGGCGCTGGGACAAGTGCCTCCTCATGAAGGCGAAGCACACTGAGCTGGTCGACGACGAAGTCCAGGCTTCCAAAGAGGAAGGTCTAGGACGGCTCAAAGATGGGAGGAACCCACGTCCCAATAAGTGGGAGTGTGGGAAACTCTAGCGAGCCAAAGCAAGTCGTATCGCTTGAGCCCGCCATGCCAAAGATGGCGGAAAGGTGGGCCATCCGATGACCAAAAGCCTGAACGTACGGCGTCCTCCTCACGGACGGCGCCAACTGTCGGTGCGAAAAGTGACCAACTAGTAAATATTTATCGTTTTGCCATACGTTGTGATCGGATGTAGCATAGCACTCAATGACATAGGGTTTATTCTGGTTTAGGCAACGTGCCCTACATCCAGTTTGAGTCGGTCGGTGACTATTCCTGAGCCTAGGTGCTCGAAGTTTGCTGTGGGGTTACAAACGAGTGGGAGTAAGATGGGGGTGTAAGAGGTCCGGTCGGACTCTGGACTGAAGGGCCAAGAGTGACGGGAGCTCCTATGTGCGCAAAGTATTCGAACATATGCTCTGTGTAGCTTTAGAAAGTCTAAAGCTAGCATAGAGTGAGTCAGAATGATCTGCCTGTTGTTTTTTTGTCCGTCCTATCTCTCCCTTTCTGGGAGAGAGAGCATCCCCTTTTATAGGTTGAGGGGATGGCCTAACAGGTGAGAGAGAGTGTGTGCATGCTACTAGTCTTGTTGCCAACGCCGTCGAGTACAAGACGGTTTGTCGGCGCCCACAATACTGTTGACGCCTCGATGCATGTGGTTGGCTCCATCGTGTTCTTCTAGTATGGCAAATGTCAGCGCCTACCATACTGTAGGACAAATGTCGGTGCCCACAACACTGTTCGTGTTATGACATGTCTGGAAGGTTGCAAAGCACCCTTCTGACATGGCATGATAGTACAGTCTTGTAGGTGTGCAGGGTACGGTCCTTGGTACTACGGTTGACTTATGCGCCTTACCTTATCTGCTCCGCCTGATTTCTCGGGTCCTCACCGAGCGGGCATCCCCGTTCGGTCATTCCCAGTCGGCTCCAACTGCGCCGATCGGAGAAGAGTCGTAAGCAGAGGTTTGGTGTATTCCCGGTCAGAGACTCGGGTCGGAGTCAGAAGCGAGCATCGTCTCCTCTTTGGCCAGGCCTTCCGGTCGGAGGTGGGTCGGATTCGGAAGCGAGCGTCGTCCCCTCTGTGGATAGGCCTTCCGGTCGGAGTTGGAAGCGAGCGTTGTCCCCTCTGTGGATAGGCCTTCGGAGTCGGAAGCGAGCGTCGTCCCCTCCACGGCCAGGCCTTTTGGTCGAAGACTGGATCGCTCTTTCAGCCTATAGTTTAGGTATCTGGGCTGGCCCAGGAGTTGCGCGTCGTTTGCAACATCGTCTACTGGGCCAAGCTTTTGCTAGGAAGCAGGTCCATTAGGGACCCTAGGTTTATGAACCCAATAGTATTCTTATTTTAAGAGTTGTTGTTGCATAAATACTAAGTGTTGCATCACCATTGCATGCATGTAGAGAATGAGTTGGTGGAGATCGTGACCACCAGCGATCATGAGTATGAGAAGGTGATTGAAGAGTATGAGGAGGAGATCCTCATGCAGGAGGAGGTCCTGGAGCTGTCACCGACTGACTTAGCTGACGCGGCCGTGTCCGCCGTGGCTCGTCGCCGTGCTCGTCGCGTGCACACAGCCAGCCCTGCTTAGTTAGTCGCCGGCCAAACCACCACTTCGGCCGGGTTCGTTGTGTGCCCCTAGTGCTTATCCCCTATCTCTACCATCCTGTTAGCGTTGTAGCTCGCCGGGATGACCGCGGCACCGTCGTGGGCGACCGCGCGTAGTGGTAGTTCACTCCAGTGCGCCCTGTTGCTCTATATCGCTGCTTAGGGTAGGCGTTAGGGTCGTAGATGGGGTTCAGCTCGTTAGTTGGGTCGGTGCCAGCCTCGAGTGGCCTGCGTACTACCTAGTGCCACCGTCCGCCGCGCCGGCGAGCGCGGGGTGTCTCGGAGACCTCTTCGATGCGAAGGTGAAAATATATGAGGGCTCCGTTGCAAAGTTGTTGTCTATAGAAATAGTACGTGTAGTGTTCGCACTATGGTCTGATAATGCAAGAGCATTTTTGCAAGAGTACCAGCGAACGCGTGGGCACCCCACCACAGGCCGCCTCCGCGCGTGGGCCGCGTTGGGCCAAAATCGGTTTATCTTTTTCGTGGAAAATAGAAATGGCTTTTTATTTAAATTCTAAGCTGAACTTTGGTAATTAATATAAAATAATGTAGATATAAAAAATTGTGAAACTAATTTTGTTAGGTTCCAGAAAACATTGTCTGCCTGTTAGTATAGTTAGTTCATACACATATGTGTGGTTGCTAAGGAGCATTAAACTAGTTGAGATACTTAGTATTATTTCGATTAATAATTGTAGGAATTTTTGTGGATTGGTGATAGCAAAAATCCTAAAATTTTTATAGTAGCTTCATTGTATTATTATGTGCTCACTGTAATTTTTCTAGCCCTAGAATAGACTACTTAATATGGTAGCTAAATACCCGTTAAGGCTAAAGGAATAATGGCATGATATTGGTTTATAAAAGTTAAGCACTTGTTGGGTGAGCTTGAAATATATTGGTAGAGATAATGATTAGCTTAGTATCTTAGTCATTAGAGCTAGCTTAGTAGCTTAACATGTGTATTCTTATTTTAAGAGTTGTTGTTGCCAAAATACTAAGTGTTGTATCATCAATGCATGCATGTAGAGAACGAGTTGGTGGAGTTCGTGACCGCCGGAGAGCAGGAGTACGAGGAGGTGATCCAGGAGTACGAGAAGGAGGTTCTCGTACAGGAGAAAGCCCCACAGCCACCGACGACTGACATAGCTGACAATCCGTCTGCCCAAGGCAGGCCCCGGTGCATAACCCTTATCTTGAATAATCAATGGATATATATATGTGATGTGCATTTACGTTACATGATTTATATTGAAACTACATGCATTGATAAACCTACCTATGAGTCCTACTAGCATAGGTCGAATAGCTGTTATGCTTAGGCAATCGGTAGCGTGAGTAACCTGCCGTTACTCACAATAGGTAATTATTATTATTACTCTCATGATAAAATAGTAAAAGGAAATGGAGACCGGGCACAGATATGGTACGGGTATTGGTGGGTGTAATAGGTTGTCCCGCGACCAACGGGGCATAGCTTGGTTACACTATTTTCCCTATCCGTGTCAGTTAAGAACCGTCCATTGCTATGGATGGTAGTCAGGTCACAGACTTATTATCCTGAGCACATACTTGGTTATGGGAGCGGAAAGGCTCGTTGCTCTCTTGTTGTGGGTTTCGGCTCTTTTCAGACCGACTGATTGGAGGCGGGGATGGTGGAGGTCTAAACACCACACTAAGTCTAGGACTTAGGAGTGGGGGCTTAGAGTCTAAGTTTGGACGGGGACCTAGACCCCTTGATAGGAGAGTGGTGGTTTGGTCTTGCTTGTACCTGGGGTACAAGTGGGGCATGTGTTTCGGGGTACCCAGCTGGGATACATTTGTTCATGAATCGCCGTGTGATACGGTACGACTTGGTTATGGTCTAGCACCGTAGTAAGAACTGGAAGATGAAAAGGGATGAATGGATCTGATTGCTCAACTCTTGCTTGAAAGTAGAACAGGTGCTTACATAGAATGATTAGCTAATGAACTAATCATGACTGCTAATAAAACATATACATAAGGATTCACTACTAGTAATGCTTTTCGCAAAAAGAAAACCCAGCAAACCATAAAGCTTATCATATCCTTTGGAGTCAGTAAATTATTCTCACTAGTCGGATAAGTCTTGCGAGTATATTGTGTACTCAGGGTTTATTTACCCATGTTGCAGGTGCAGCTAGAGGAGTGGTTGTTGTGTGGAGTATTTTTCTGGTGGGCACAGACGGATCCTTGTATCTTATCGTTAGATGTTTATTTTAATTTCGTTGTTAAAATTCCACGCTCTGAACTTAGTATTATAATAATATATTTTCGTGAACTCTTATTATATAAAATGGACTAAGTATTGTAAAATTGTTCTCATTATTGGATTCTATATGAAAAACGTGGATTGTTCGAGTTCTCCTTTGGGGTGTGCTCGATGGAACCGTCTGGTGTAGCTTACTTTCAGGGTGTTTAGTATCTAGTGGAAGACGAGCACATCTACATGCATGTTATTTGGGACGGTTCTGTCACAAATAAATCCGGTCTTATTCTAACACGTACAGTACTGTACTAATCTCGAGAACAAATATCAACTACAATGATAGGTGGACCAGACAATACGTGTCAGGGGAAGCAGACCTCTATGGCTCTAGTGTACCTCTGATTTGCTGCTAGAAATCACTTTCGCTTTTTGAAAAAGTAAGAAAGAAACTCAAGATACTCTCCTCCATTCCATCTGCTTCGACCTTTCATTTTTCTCTTTTTTGAAAAGTGCAATCTTTCATTTTGTTTTTTTCTTTAGCTCACACATGCAGGCACGGACCGGATCAAGAATGCTTGTTGTCGTTGTGACTTTTCAAAGAAAATAAAAAGGAATGCTTGATGTTGATCGATCAGTATATATTAAAAAAATAAAAACATATTCCACGGTGGTTTGCTTGGCAGTGGATGCACGTATATATACTCCTCTCTTTGACTATCAAACAGTGGCTTGATTGGCATGGACCATGATGGTTAATTTGCTTTCAAGTTTCACACTGACGACATGACGAGACGGACGTATGTGTGTGCATGGCTGTGTGTGTGTGTTTTTCGAATGTGCATGGATGTGTTATTAGAGGAGCTATATGAGCTATATATATTTATTTATAGTATCATGCATGCATCTTTCTCGCTTAAGTGTGCTTAACCCACTATTTAAACTCAAAAGGACGCGCGTGTTTTGTTCCTTAATTAAACTCCGATTCAAGCTTGCCACATGGGTTCCGATTCAAGCACCTATAAGCCTACGTGCATACTCCCTCCTCTCAAAATAAATGTAGGATTAGGATGGCCAATACAAGTAGAGAAATTACATATATACCATTTTCAAAAGGTGTTGCGACATGTAATAATTGCACTTTGAGAACAGAGAAAGTGAAAAAAAAACTATTATATCTTAAAGTGAACTTATTTTGGGATTGAATGCTAGCTAGATGTACACTTATTTTGGGAGGAGGGAGTAGACTATAGAGAGAAACATAAGTATTTGTGGTGTAACTATTTACTTTGGATTGTGTTTGGTTTGAGGACAAGAGTGGATGAGATATGGCCCTCCATGGATTTCAGCATATGGATATCCATGCTGCTTGTTTGGTTGGATGGATGGGGCTAGCTATTTTTTTTTATACATAGATGAGAGTGGATGGGATGGGAATACTTGACTAATTGTATTTATATTATTTAAAAATAATAATTAATTACTCTCTCCGTCCTATAATATAGTGCATTCTAGTATTCCAAATTTGTTCTCAAATATAATACATTCTAAAGGACAAAAACCAATTTTACATTAAATACTTTCTATTTATCATCCAATCACCATTAATCACGTTGATCATAGTGTTTGATTAGGAAATAAAATGAAGGTACATGCGTCTTTTATGTTCTCTCTTAATTTGTCTTAAGATTTCTAAAATGCACTATATTATAGGACAGAGGGAGTATACACTAATAAATATGCACTAACACTAATTTTGTTATGATAGTCGCTAATTACAAATAAAATATGTTAATTAGCACCACTATTATCCTAATTGGCATACAAAACAAGCACTAATCAATATATTAGCACTTACCAAAATTAATCTTGTGATCATAGTTACTAAGCAATAATATAACATACTAATAATCCTTAATTATTTGGAGATACAAATAATCTTGCCATCATAATTACTAAGCAATAATCTTGCCATCAACATAATGATAAGCTTGCCATCAAAATTCTATGAAGATACAAATGTTACTAATATTGACCGGTATGAATTCTATAGGGACATTTTTATGGAGAGAGTCAGTCAGATTATCAAGTCTGTCTCACAGTTGGCTCATATTCCTTTCATCCTTTGCATAATTGCACTTGAGACTTCTCAATATGTTGGGTCAACTCATCGAGTATATAGACAAATACTCCCTCCATACTGGTATTAGATGTCGTTCTGGCGTCCGCAGAAATTGAATCAAAGGAAGTCGTTCTGGGGTCCGAGTGAAGAATTGGACGCTTTTGCCCCTCGCGCTTCGGCTCCCACGCCGTGCGTTAATAGCCCGCAGTCGATCTCGTTTCCCCGGCCGTGCGTTAATAGGCCACTGCAGCCGCACGCCGCTCCCTTTATTAAATCGCGTTCCTCTCGTAGTTCGCCGCACGCCGCTCCTGCTCGCTCACGCCGTCGTTCGCCGTTCGCCGTTCGCCGCACGCTGCTCGTGCTCGGCATTCGCTGCTGCACCATGGATGCCTCGCCGGACTCCAAGATGGAGATGGAGATGGTGCCGGACTACAAGATGAAGATCGCGCCGGACTCGGAGGAGGTCGCCGCGGACGATGTCGCGCTGGACTCGGAGGAGGTCGCCGCGGACGACGTCGGGCCGGACTCGGAGGAGGTCGCCGCGGACTCCGTCGACCTGCTGCTATCCGTGGAGGGGCTGGACTCCGTCGACCCGCTGCAGTCCATCCAGGCACTGGACTCCGTCATCGTGCAGGACTCCATCGAGATGGTGCCGGACTCCATGGAGTCGGCTATGCTGTCCTCGGAGATGGAGGAGGTCGCGGACTCCATGGCCGCAGACTCGGAGGTCGTTGCGCCGGAGTCGGAGGAGGTCGTGGACTCGGAGGTCGTCGCGCCGGAGTCGGAGGAGGTCGTCGCGCCGGAGTCCGAGGAGATCGTCGCGCCGGAGTCCGAGGAGATCGTGGCGCCGGATTCTTTGCCGCCGGGCGCTTTTATTTGCCGCCGCTGTCAAGTCGTTCATCTTAACCGCGAAGCATGGGATCATGTGCACAATGGGCGCTATCCATGCTCTCGCTGCGGTCTCAAGCACGCAGACTACTTGATCTTAGCTGTTATTCATGGCTTCTACGAATTCGAGTGCGAGTTTTTCATTCCAGATGTCGACAATATCGTGTTCTATGGCGATCAAATCGTGCTACTAGAGTGGCGCCTAATCAATCCTTTTTTCAAATACCTTTGAACCCTCCATTTGCTCATGTTTAGTTTGGCACACACATCCTCTATAGTCATTCTTTCCTTTAGAGGAATGTTTTGCAATGCTTCCAAATCAAAAGGTATTGCTTTATGTCCAACTCTACCCTTCTTTAGACTAGAAACCGCAACCGGAATAGAGCTAGAAAGTTGTGTTTTACCTCGGTTCCAAACACGCTGAGCTGTCCGTTTATGAATGTCAAATTGAGCAGCAACAAATGCAGTGTCTTCCTTGTGTAGTGTACCATTGTTGCTTCTAGCCAACAAAGCTTGGTAAACTTGTTTTCGGACCTCTTCACTCATTTCTTTCCTTCTGTTGCGTGGTTGAACTTGTTCTTCCACGGTTGGGTTGTCCACATCATGTTCTGTTAAAAGAAAACAAGCATTCATATTGTTCTGCATGTTCTAGCTTTCATAGGAGAAAAAACGCTTGGCCACGGCATGTTCTATTTATAGGGAAAAAACACAAAGACATTCCTCCAATGTCATGTTGTATTTTTAAGATAAAAAGAAACACATTCACGGCATGTTCTATTTATAGGGGGAAAAACAAACACTTTCATGCAATACTTATTCACGGCATGTTCTAATTATAGGGGGGAAAACAAACACTTTCATGGAGTAGCATCATGAGCATGGATCTAGTACAAGAATGTGATTGTGACAAAAAAAATTACCAGCAAGATTTTGTACAAAGTCCAAATCAACTGCACCGAACTCATCTAGTGGTAGGTTTAAATCCAGTACTGTAAAAAAACAATAATGAGATCTGAAATAATATGAACAAGCAACGAACGGATAGATCGAAGTGATGCATTTACCGTCGTCTTGTTGCCCTTGGAGATCAAACACGCCGTCGGCATCATTGGCGCCGTCGTATTCTGGCTCGTTGAAATCAAGCACGTCATTCGGGTTGGGGCCGTCATCTTCTTATGCCGGAAAGTTGAGATCACCTCACGTTAATGCAGTGAATATCAAAAAAAATGAAAGAAAAATGAGTAAGAATGAGCACGTTACCATTGTTGTTGTGGTCCTCCAGTATAGGCTCGTTGAGATTGAAGAATGAGCCGTCGTCATCTTCCTCCATACGAACGTTCAGATCGAAGCCATGGAGGACATGGCTGGATGAACAAGCCATGGCTGGATGAACAAGCAAGTGAAGAACAGGCAAGGCAAGGCAGTAGTACCGCGTTTTAATGCAGCAGGCAGGCGACCCGTCGGACCAGCTGGCTGTGAGCGCGCGCCAAACGAACGAAAATGTCGCGCCTAAATGCGCCCAAGCGAAACAAACCAGCGAACAAAAAAATTCAACCAGCGAACGAAATATTCGCGCGGTCATGCGCCATCGGCAAAATTTTGTGCGGCATAGGGTGCACAGACACGCCTAAACGCGAGCCAGCCAGCCAGCGTGCACGCGAGAGCAAGCAGCGACGTGCACAGGGCCATGCAAATTCCCCATGCAAAATCCACGTAGAGGTCAAAAATATAATGCGGCCATGGAGTTCAATCCCTGGACCTCCAGCCTCGGGCCATGGAGAGCTTACCAGTCGGGCTATTAAGAATTGTTGTATAGGAGACACCCGCAAGCCTATTTAATAAGGGCAAAGAAGGAAAACTCCCTTCTAATTGATCACTCTTTGGCACTCCTTGGTATGCGCAATCATGTCCTAAACGACTTCTAATACCAGTATGGAGGGAGTATATACTATCTGCCAATTTTGCTGGAAACGTTCTCTACTGTGGGACGGAGGGAGTATTTGATTCAGTCTTGGAGGGTCATCTACTCATTTGACAACCATTTAAAGCCGATCGGCACCTAGTAACGTCCTTCCTCCTTGTTCTGACGAACTAGTAGCTTGGCTTGGATGGACGATGCATTCACAATTTCCGAAAAGTTTTCTATACTATTGAAGCCACTTCTTGGAAAAAAAAATTCTATACTTTTGCATGAGGTCCGGGCATGCATCAAATTTTGGAGTCCGAATGATCTGATTTAAATTAAATAGACGAACATAAATGTCTCTTTAGCATGGCTCCAGCTTTTTTTTTTGGCTCTTGCCGCGAAACTGTGCCAAATGTCCATTAAAAAAATGGATCCTTACAAGTCGGAGCTATTTTTTACGGAGCAATCGAAGCCCAAAGAATATACCTTTTCTCAATTCCCACAAACTTGATACAGATTATTATAAAACTACCACCGGAGCCGTTTTTGCCATATTTTTTTTCAAGAAGGCTTCAACTTCACCAAAGAAACTACTATACAAGAGTAGTCGGAGCTAGAGTCCCGCTAAACAAGCATTTACAACATCTGTAGGGTTCATAAACCTGGGGTCCCCAATGGACCCGCTTCCCTGCAAGACCAGGCCCGGCAGGCGGTGCAGCGACAACACGCGCCTAGGCCGACCCAGATACATAATGACAGGCCAAGACAATGATCTGGTTCCCGACCGGAAGGCCTAGCCGAGGTGGGACCACAGTCCGACTCCAACCTCCTTTCTCCGACCAAGGATACACCGGGCCTCTGCTCGCTGCTCTTTCGCGACCGACACGGTCGAGGGCGACTGGGAACGATTGACCGGGGACGCCTGCTCAGTGTGGGCCTAGGGAGCAGGCGGAGCAAATAAGGTAAGGCGCTCAAGTCAACCGCAATACCGAGGACCGTACCCTGCCATGCCTTGCGCACCTGCAGGACGGTGCCATCGGGGCATGTCAGGCAAATACGACAGAGCCTGGCAGACGTGTCGGAGCATAAACAGTATTGTGGACATCGTCGTTTGCGGTACCAGGTGAACATGGTAGAGCCTCCTAGACGTGTTTGAACATAAACAGTATTATGGATGCCGACAGCCATCCCGTACCCTATGACGTGGGCAACAAGACTAGCCAGCGCCCGTATGAACTCTCTCTTTCTCTCTAACTTGTAAGGTCATCCCCTTCAACTATAAAAGAGGATACGCTCTCTTCTACAAAAAGGACAAGGGCTTCGAACCCCCCGAAGCCCCGAAGACTCGAGGACAACAGCACAACGGCTCTAGAGCTCGACAGCTACACAGTCTACACGCTCTCAACAGCTGATAAGCTCGGACACACAGAGCATACGCTCCGATACTTAGCGCACGTTTGAGCATCCGTCACTCTCTGCCACTCGGCTTAGAGTCCGGCCAGGCCTCTAACACCCCCCTTCTCATTCCTTAGTCGTTTGTAACCCCACAGCAAACTTCGAGCACCTGGGCTCAGAAATAAAGTCACCGACCGACCTCAACTGGACGTTGAGCCTGTTGCCTAAACCAGTATAAATCATGTGTCATTGAGTGCTAGGCCACATCTGATCACAACGCACGGCAAAACTATAAATATTTACTTGTTGGCCATATTTGGCACCGACAGTTGGCGCCGTCCGTGGGGAGGACGATGTGTGTTCACGCTTTTGGTCATCGGATGGCCCACCTTTCCACCATCTTCGGCATGGCGGGCTCAGGCGATACAATTCGCTTTGGCCCGCTGGAGTTTCCCACGCTCTCACTTGCTGGGATGTGGGCTCCTCCGGTCTTCGTGCCACTCCAGACCTTCCTCTTTGGGTGTCTGGACTTTGTCACCGACCAGCTCGGCGTACTCCGCCTCCACGAGGAAGTGCTTGTCCCGGTGCCCACTGGAGGAGGAGCGCCCTCCACCAGCCTCGGGCCACTCGACGACCTCAACGTCGAGACACCCGTGCTTCGCCTCCAGCCCATGCTGGGCTCAAACTCCACGGTGAGTGATGTACATTTTATTCTTTACTAACTATTTAACACCTTCCGCCAACTCTTCGGAGGGACCCCATTGTCCCCACCATGACTATCGTGCGACCGGTTCCCCTACGGCTTCTTGTCCCCCGTGGACGCTTGCGCGCGGGGACTCCAAGGGATGCTGACGTGGCCCCCTCTCACGTCCAAGTTCATGGGGATGGCGGGCTACGCTCCCGCCTCCTTCCACGACCTCGTCGATGATGAGATCGAAAACGATGGCTCCAGCATCGGCGATGTCATGGCACCTGGCCACTCTCTGTCTTGGGAGTGCGCTATGGCAGACGCCCCGGGACAGCCACCGGAGGTAGTGGAGTCTCTGCAGACTCACACCCCTCCAGAACCCCGTGCGCAGCAGCACGGCGAGGAGTTACGGCAAAGGGGGCAGAGCCAGCCCTCGCCTGTGTCGGAGCGCCCGACGCATCACGCTCCGCCACATGCACGTAACCCGGTGAGCGGCGCTTAGGGTCGTGCCCGTCAGGTCCAACGTAACATACTAGATGAAGGGGATGACCCCCCTCAATTTGCCTGGGCTGGCCAGAACATCGCTGATGCGGCAATGCTTCTGCATGGCCTCCTTGAGCCTACCGACCCCCAGGAACAGGCAATCCACTAGAACCTCTGGGCACTGGTAGAGACCGCCGCCGTTCAACAGGAGGAGAGCTCCGCATCGCGACACCGGCTTGTGGCCTCTTGCCCAACCGAGGGACTGGGGCCGCACCAGTCGAATTGCTCCATCCACTCACCACAGCAGTTGCCGGTCGTGGAGCAGGAAGCCACGGCTCCACCGTAGCCCGACCCGGTGCCCGCTCCACACCGACCACAGTACGCTAATGGCTCGGGCTGAACCGTGACGCTCGCAGTGTCATCAACAATCGACGCCATGCCCGGCACGATGGTAACGCCCATCGAATGGCAGCGAGAGCAGGCAGCGCGGGCCCTAGCCTGACCATCAAGGAGTGCGAGGACACGCACCCCAGGCATGGTGGATGACCAAACGACCAGAGCCCCAGCCCGAATGGCCCAAGGCCACGGGCCTTTGGTCATCGCATCCAGAAAGCGTCGTTCCCACAGCGCTTTTGACCGTCCACCAACATTGTCAGGTACACTGGGAAGACTAACCCTGGTATATGGCTCAAAGACTTCTGGCTCGACTACCGAGCCAAAGGAGTGGATGATGACTACTTCATCATCCAGTACCTTCCCATCTGTGTGGGGGAGCTTGTTCAAGCAAGGCTCGAATTCCTTTCGCCCAACAACATCCACAACTGGGCAGATCTCAAGAGGGTCTTTGTCGGAAATTTCAAGGGGACGTATGTCCGTCCTAGGAATTTCTAGGACCTCAAGAACTGCTAGTAGGACCCCAACGAGTCCCTGCAGGATTACATCCGTAGGTTCTCAAAGCAGTGCAACTCCCTTCCTGCGCGTTCCTTTCTGGGACAACCTGCAAGTCCTTGATCCACAAGCTCAGCTGTGTGAAGCCCTATACCACCCGCAACCTACTCGACATCGCCACGAACCACGCCTCTGACAAGGAGACGGTTGGGGTGGTCTTCAGCGGCGGTCGGGACAGGGGCAAGGCCAAGCATGAGGACCAAGGCGAGTGCCCCTCCGCACAAAAGGGCAAGAAGAACAAGAAGGACCGGCGTCGACCGGCCAACCCAGCTTCGGTCGCTGCGGCCGACCGAGCGAGCAAGTAGCCCCAGCAGGGCTAGCCTGACCACTTCGACAAGCTCATGGAGAGCTAATGCACCAACCACGCCTATCCCGTCAAACATCTCTACAAGGACTATGAGCTCCTCAAGCGCTTCCTGCAGCAAGCCACTAAGCCAAAGGAAGGAAAAGGCAAGGAGGAGGAGGCCAAGAAAGGATGCGCGGTGAGCAAGGATGAAGATGGCTTCCCCGACCCCAAGGAATGCCTCATGATCTTTGGGGGATCCGACGTTATCCACTCCAAGCGCCAGCACAAGGTACGCTACAGAGAGGCATGCACCGTCGAGTCGGCCATCCACTCTTTCCTTAGCTGGTTAGACTCCCCGATCACTTTTGATCAGAGAGACCATCCTTCCCACGTCGCCCAACCGGGTCGCTACACGCTCATCGTTGACCCCATCATCCGCAAGAAGCGCCTCACCAAGGCGCTGATGGATGGAGGCAGTGGCCTCAACATTCTCTACATCGACACCCTCGACGCTATGCGCATCCCCTGGTCAAAGCTCCACCCAGTGAGCTCTCCCTTCCACGGCGTGATCCTAGGGACGCAGGCATATCCACTCGGGCAGATCGACCTGCCCATCATGTTTGGCGACCGCACCAACTTTAGCTCGGAGGTTCTAACCTTTGAGGTAGTGGACTTTCTAGGGTCCTACCATGCCATCTTGGGGCGGCCATGCTACGCCAAGTTCATGGAGATCCCCAACTACACCTACCTCAAGCTAAAGATGCCAGGGCCAAACGGTGTCATCACCATAGGTAGCACCTTCTCGCATGCCTACACATGCGACCGTGAGCATTACGAGCTCGCCACTACCGTCATCAACTCCGCCGAGCTCCCGACACTCAGGAATTCGGCAACTCCAGCAGTCCTCGACTGCAATGGGCCGACCTCCTCGAGTGCCTTCCATCCGACTAAGGAAACCAAGGCAGTGGAGATCGACCCCAATAACCTGACCAAGACGGTTTGGGTCGGGACTAAGCTCTTGGCCAAATAGGAAAGTGAGCTCACCGACTTCCTACGTGTAAATCGTGATGTCTTCGTGTGGGAGGCTTCCGACATGCCGGGCATACCGAGGGAGGTCGTTGAGCACGCACTACACATCGTTCCGGGCTCAAAGCCCGCCAAGCAACGCCTGCATCGCTTTGACAACGAGAGGCGCAGGGCCATAGGCGAGGAGATCACCAAACTTCTGGTAGCCGGATTCGTCAAAGAGGTATACCACTCCGACTGGCTAGCTAATCCTATTCTTGTGAAAAACGAAGAATGGAAAGTGGAGAATATGTGTTGACTATACTGGCCTCAACAAGGCATGCCTAAAGGATCACTTCCCTTTACCATGCATAGATCAGATAGTTGACTCCACCTCAGGGTGCGAAATCCTCTCCTTCCTGGATGTCTACTCAGGCTACCACCAGATCATGATGAAAAGAGTCCGACCAAGTTGTGACTTCATTCATCACCCCATATGGTTTGTATTATTACGTAACCATGCCTTTCGATCTGAAGAACATTGGCACCACCTATCAACGGTGCATGCAGCGATGCTTTACCGACCAAATCGACCCACCCAACCAACCTGACCAAGTCGAGCGGCCGAAACCAACAATCGTCGTCTATGAAGATGACATAGTGGTGAAAACGGCTCAAGCTAGCGACCTAATCGCAAACTTGGCCGCAACATTCGTGAACCTCCGAAGGTTCAGCATCAAATTGAATCCTGAAAAATGTGTTTTCGAGGTCCCGAAGAGGAAGCTGCTCGGATATATCATGTCTGAGCGTGGCATCGAAGCCAACCCCAAAAAAATCACGGCCATCTCCAACATAGGCCCTATACGCAAATGTCAAGGGCGTACAGAGGCTCACCGGCTATTTAGCCACCCTGAGCCGGTTCATCACCTGACTAGACGAACGGGGGATGCCTCTCTATAAACTTCCTAAAAAAATAGACGCATTCGTCTGGACAAAGGAGGCACAACAGGCTTTGGAAAGCCTCAAAACGTCACTGATGTCGGCCCCAATCCTCGTTGCTCCCAAACAGGGAGAATACCTCCTCCTCTACATCGTGGCAAGCAACCACGTTGTGAGCGCCACCCTCCTCGTCGAGAGGGAGGAGCCGGGACACCCCCTGAAGGTCCAATGACCAGTGTACTTCGTCGGTGAGGTACTCACTGACGCCAAAATTCACTACCCCCAAGTTCAGAAGCTTCTGTATGCCGTGCTGATGGCAACTCGGAAGCTTTTGCACTACTTTACCGACCACGAGGTCATGGTCGTCACCTCGTACCCACTCGAGGAGGTCATCCATAACTGCACCATCGCTAGCCGAATCTCTAAGTGGGCTCTCGAGCTCATGGGCCACGACATCAGGTACGTCCCCCGCACCGCTATTAAGTCTCAGGCTCTTGCTGACTTCATCGCTGAATGGACAGAAGTCCAGCTCCCGACCCCGAACGTCACCCATGAGTACTAGACAATGTACTTCGACGGGTCAGTCATGGCGCCTGGCTCGGGGGCTGGAGTGGTTCTGATCTCCTCGGATGGGAGCAGGCTCCGCTACGCGATCCATCTCCATTGTTCAGCCTCAAACAATGCCGTGGAGTATGAGGCCCTCATCAACAGACAGTGCATCACCGTTGAGCTCGGTGCCATGCGGTTGTATGTCCACGGTGACTCAGAGTTGGTCATCGACCAAGTCATGAAGGAGTCCTCCTCCAAGAGCCCTCTCATGGCAGCGTACTGCCAGGAGGTGCGCAAGCTCGAGGACAAGTTCTGAGGGATTGAACTGCATCATGTCCCTCGAAAGGACAATGATGCCGCTGACTTCCTCGCAAAATTGGTGGCTAGACAGGTACCGCCCGCCGATGGGGTCTTTGTAAACGACCTCCTTGAGCCATCTGGCCACATCCGAGAGGATACAACCCAGACGCGCTCCAACACCAATCTGGCACCTGGGGGCTCCGACCCCCCGACGTGCCCCGACCTTGACCGAGCGATCGAGGACTCTAACCTTGGTGCCTCCATGGCAATGTTGCCGTGATGGCACCTGATTCGGCTGACTGGAGAGCACCACTACTCGCCTACCTCCTCGAGGAGGTTCTCCCACCAAAAAGGACTAAAGCACAACGAATCGCTCGACGCGCCAAGATGTTTGTCGCCATTAGTAACGAACTTTACAAGCGAAGTCTGTCGGGAGTGCTCATGAAGTGCATCCCGACCGACCAGGGGAAATAGCTTCTCCTCGAAAACCATGCCGGAATCTATGGACATCACGCGGCCCCAAGGTCGCTGGTCGGGAAAGCCTTTCACCAAGGTTTTTACTGGCCCACTATGCTGCAAGATGTAGAGGAGGTGGTCCGTAGGTGTGAAGGATGCTAGTTCTACACTCAGCAAACTCACCTACCGGTGCAGGAGTTTCAGACCATCCCCATCACCTGACCATTCATGGACTGGGGCCTCAACATGGTCGGACCCCTTAGAAAGGCCTCGGGTGGCTTCACTCACCTACTCGTGGTGGTGGACAAGTTCACCACATGGATAGAGGCAAAGCCCATCACCAATATCCGCTCAGAAGAGGCGATCAAGTTCTTCCTCGACATCATCTATCGGTTTGGTGTTCCTAACTGTATCATCACCGACCACGGAACAAACTTCATCGGGAAGAAGTTCCTAGAGATTTGTGACGGATACGGCATCAGGATCAATTGGGTCTCGGTTGAACACCCGCGTACTAATGGTCAGGTCGAACGGGCCAATGGCATGGTCCTCCAAGGACTCAAGCCCCGCATCTTCGATCGACTCAAAAAGTATGCTGGGCGTTGGGTTGCAGAGGTCCTTGCGACCCTCTGGAGCCTAAGAAGGACCCCAAACCGATCCATGGGGTTCACCCCTTTCTTCCTGTCATATGGAGCCAAAGCAGTGTTGCCATCCGACCTCAATCACGGTGCTCCAAGAGTAAAGGCCTTCGACCAAGACCGAGCCATGGAGGCTCTGCAGGACGCTATTGACCTGCTCGAGGAAGCTCGTGAGACGACCATCATCTGCTTCGCCTGTTACCAGCAGAGTCTCCGTAAGTACCATGAAAGAAAAATTAGGGGGAGGATCATCGAGGTCGGTGATCTCGTACTTAGGAGGACCCAGTCAACAAAGGACAAACATAAGCTCTCTGCACCATGGGAAGGACCATACGTGGTGGCTGAGGTGATCCAACCGGGCGCCTACCGACTGAAGGACAACAACAGCAATATTCTCACCAACACATGGAGCATCGAACAATTACGTTGTTTCTTTCCCTAAAACTCGGTCTTACCATTTGTTTCTATTCAATGCTTGCTCCTGCAGCGCCCCAGCCCGAGAATTCTTGGACTGGATCGCTCGGGGGCTCCACGGGGGTGCGATACCACCCTTCTTCTTTTTTACTATCATATAGTAACATTTTTTGCCCAAACAAAAGGGCATCGCTCAAACGAAAGGGCATTCCGTTCCTTTGATTACCCTACGTAACTTGCGCTTTAACCTCCCAACCGATCACACCCCGCCACGACCTACAGTTATGAGCAACTGAGCCTCACGGGCCACGCCCAGGTTCTTAAGGTTGTAGCCTACGGGTCAACGGACAGGTGCGAAAAAGAATGGACAAAAGACAAAATTACGCAAGGATAAAAACAAGGGCGGACGGGACAAGCTTCCCCTCACAAGTGATTTCATCACAAAAATGAACTTAAAATATTCACGAAAGTAAAACTATTCACACGGGGGCTCCCCCATGAATTCATCTTTTATATAAACTGACTACTTCTACTCTAAACTCTATTGTGGCCCCTCAGCGGTGTCGGTTGATGGTGCGATTGGCGAGGACGAAGGCAGCTCGGTTGTGGTTGGGACAACGGCGCTTGGCTCGGCTACGGCCAGGATGTCGTTTGGCTCGATAAGGGGCAGGACGATGCTCACCTCTGACCCGGCCTCCGCTGCCTCCATAGGCTGTACGACGTCTTCCCGGCGCACATCTACAGCCACGGTCGAACGGCGAGCATCCATCACCCACTGCATAGTGACCTACTCAGCGACCATCTGTGCGTGCGGCACCAGACTTCCCCCAGCGCATCGATCTCGTCTGCGCCACCTCGGTCTCCGCCAAGTGGGCCTTCACCGCGTTGAGTTACTGCTCGGTAGCTGTCGCCCGCTCAACCGCACGCATCTCCGCTGCCTGTGCTCCTATCGCCTCGGCCGCCCAGTCTTGGGACTCATAGCGAGCGAACTCCGGCTGGTGCTTGAGCTCATCGACCTACCATGACGCCACCGCTTCTTGCTCCATCCGATCATGCTCCTCCTAGAGGAACCAGGACTTGTGGATCGACATCATCTCCAGGTCTTGCGAGACAAGAAGCAGGTGTGCTGAGAACCGTTTGAATGCCAAGGAATCAAAAACAACACCAGGAATGCACAAAACTTACCTCTACAACGCGTGGTAGGTCCACAGTCATGGCCCAATGGACGAGCTCAACCCTCTCCAAGGCCTCCTTGAGCCTCGCCTTGGTAAGGGCGAGATCGGACTCCATCGACACTCCTCTCTCCCCGAGTAGGTGCCAAAGCTTTACCTCCTCCTCGTCATGAAGGATGAACCAGGCCATTCCCAGCTCACCGAGGCAAGGCCACACCAGCTCGTGGGTCACCCCTGACCCACTAGAAGATCAAGCCATCATAGTATCAAGCGACGACCAGATCATCACCAACTCCCGAGATGGTGGGATGGCTGGTGGCTCTATCACGGTGTCTTCCTCGCCATCGAAGGGGATGTCCACCGCTAGGATTCCATGGCTCACCGATGGCTGCTCTACCTTAGGCCTGGCCATGGCTCCTCTGGACCCCTCTAGCTCTGACCAGGTGGGCAAACCATGTGCTCCTCCGCTGGGCGAGACAGGGAGGCCAGTTTCCCTCCTCTTCGCCTCCGCGACTAGCAGGGGAGGGACTGCAAGAGTCACCTCTGACCCAGCCTCCGCCGTCATCACAAGGATCACCGCCATCATGGCCACCGCCGTGCTCACCACCGGTCGGGAAGACGCAACCCCCATTAAGGAAGGTCGCGCCACCACCAGCCTGCTTCCCCCTTCACTCATCGCAACCTGCCGTAGGCTAGGTCTTCACTCTCCTCGCATAGGAGGTGGGGAGTTCCCAAGTCCTACCGGCTCCTGGCCGCTGCAAAAAAGGGGATAAGCGTAGGTTAGTCACACCCAAACACTCAACTATGAGGGCAAAGGGAAGCATGAATACATACCTAGACAAAAGCGGCAGAACCTTGAAACCCCGACCGACTGACGATGACCCGACTGGATGAGGATCGCTCGAGGGTCGTAGTTCGCGCCCCCTCGGACCGACCAAGGGTAGGGACGACACGGCCAGTCCCCATTCGGCTCGCGAACGATCACGGCCACCAGCTCGTGGCAAGACCACTGGAGCAATCAGTGGGGCATCTCCCCGTTGAGGGTCATGCACGCGTGGCAACCCCAAGGGAACGGGTGGACAATCGCGCTCCCCCGATTGACCGACGCGTTCCGTCACACTCAGAGCAGGGGGCTGAGAAGCCGACGATGCCTCTGAAGGGCGCAGCGACTGCGCCCGCTTTGCCTCTCGTTTGAGGGTGGCGTCTTCACTCATGGTGTGCTTCCTCAACTCAGGAACGTCATTGCGCATTTCCATACCACGCCCACCGTCGACGGGCACAGCTGCGTGCTCATGGCGCTCCACCAAGGTCACAACAAGGCCCTTGTCTCCCTCATCCTTCGAGGCACTCGTGTTGTCACCTATCTCCGTGGGCTCCTCTGACTCAAGCTCCGCCTCCACATCGCTCCGGCTCTCGCCACCCCGGACCCACTGGTTGATCTCCTTCTCCTTATCAAACCTCCTTCGAACCTTCTCGGCTTTCTTCTTCTTGGCAAGCGTGGCCTCCCTCTGGGTAGCTTGCTAAACCGCGCCTTCTGGCCCTCTTAGAAGATGCGGCCGTGATTTATAGCCCACGACTCCCTTCGAAATGGGCAACTCGAAATCAGTCAAAACATCAAAACAAGAAGGAAAAGGTCATGGGAAAAAAAGCATACCAAATTGGATAGCTTCACGGCATGAAGGGGTCTAGGCATCCCTTTGAGGGAGTCTTCATCCCTCAACTACAGTGCTCGACCAAGATAACCCCGAACTTCATCTTTTGACAACTCCTCTGGCGATGCGTGGTTAGGATCTGTAGGGCTAGAGTATTCCCACATCGGCCGTGTCCTTCCCCCAGCAGGGCAACCTGACGGCGGAAGAAGGTGTGGAAGACTCACAACCCGTCGAGGCCATTCCGCACGAGCTTCTAAAGCTCTGGCTCAATTATCGCCAACTTTTTCTGTTGACGGGAAGGACCCCATGTCCAATTTTCCCTCTTCTCTGACCTCCCCTCGGTAAATGTTGGGAACGGCGCCTCCACTAGGTTCCTGATATAGAACCACTCTCCATGCCACCCTCGGTTGGAGTCACTAGGGGAGTACAAGGGGTAGGGGATCGATGGCTTTGGCCTCTTCTATAGGGCAAACCCTCCAACCGGTGCGGTTCTAGGTGGTTTCCCCTCGGACAGGGCTCGCCCGATGAAGACTCGCTAGAATAGATCTGCATGTGGCTCCATCCCAAGGAAGGCCTCGCAGACGGTGATGAAGCTAGTGATGTGCAGCACCCCAATTGGGTTGAGGTGCTGCAACTCTAGGCCCCACTCGTTGAGGAGACCGCGCAAAAACCAATGCGCGGGGTACCCGAGCCCGCGCTCGTGGAAGGCGAGGAAGGAGATGACCTCGTCGGCCCAAGGTCACAGAACAACCTCCCCCGGTGCAGGAGCCCACCAGTGCGCCACCTCCTTTGATGGAAGCAGCCCCTTCATGGTGAAGTCGGCCAGCACGGCCTCATCCACGTTGGAAGGCCTCTAGTTCGACATCGCACCTCGGATTTACGAACGGATCTATGAGTTTTTCCTCTCCCTCGCTCTGCTCTCCTCTCTCCTAGAAACTGCCACGGCACACAAACAAGCTTGACGAAAAGGAGGAAGAAGAAATGGCAATGGTTAAAGAAAGGCAAAAGAACAGGAGGAAAACCCTCCCTCTTCCCCCTATTTAATGCAGAAAGGCGTGCGGCGGGACGTGACCCTAGCTGACGGGACGTGGCCTATCCGATGGAACATCGCCTGGCTAACGGGACGTGGCCTGGGCAGGGCCCACCACTACCGCAACCCGGGCATGGGAAATGAGGCGCAACCACACACAAATGACCCTTCACCTTCCTAGGCAGGGTTTGGAGGGGCCCACCGATGGAATCTCTATCAAGGAGAGGCCAGCAGGTCACCCGGGTTGATTAGACAGCTCGGGCAGCTGCCAGGAGACAGGTAAGGAGCAGTGGAATGCCCCATGCGGGTTATGCTGACTCTGTCATGAACGACGGACCCGGATTACACTTAGACATATCCGATAGAAGCTCCCCAAACCCGTCACTCCAGCCATTGAGGTAACTTTACCTACCCCCATTTTACTTTCCCAGTGCATGAGCATACATTCATCCATTCTCATGCATGCATTCGTACATTCATCCATTCTCATGCATGCATTCATACATTCAGTCATATATTCATCCATACATTCATCCCATACAGCGAAGCATTGCATATGCAATTGATGCATCACAACGCTTCTCATTCGATATGAGCGGCGACCGACCGGGGTTCGAAGGCCAGCCCATGAACGGCTCGAGTCCACCTCGTGTCAAATAGAGCTAGGGGAGAAAACACAGATGAGCCCTAGCGGCCCTCGTCTGACCCACTCAAGAGCAGACAGGGTCATCTCAACCTTCTCATTTGATCCTGACCTCGAGCCATTCCCACAGAATCTCCATCGAGGGGAGGCCATCGGGCCACCTGAGTCGCTCTTTGGAATGACTCGGGCATCTGATAGGAAGCAGGTTAAGGAGAAGTGGAGTGCCACATGAGGGCTATGCCGACCCCGTCACGCACGATGGATCCGGATTCCACTCGAACATACCCGTTAGCAAGCTCACCGAAGCTCGCCACTCGAGCCATCAGGGCAAGCGACGTTAGCTCAACCCCTCTGGTTGTGGAAACCACGGACAGGGTGACGCAGGAAACCATGCGACCGATCCCAACCGACCCCTACCGTGGAGGCGCTGCCAGGTCTCAACTCAAGAACCCGACCGACCGCACAGGTTGCGGTCGGAACGAACATGGGCGAACACCCCGATCGGAAGAGACACAAGAGTCCGCATCCCTGAAAAGAGTACCATGGTGCTCAGTCTCCGACCGTCTCCCCAATCGGCCGCGGGCTCAGGGGCAACACCCACTGGGTGCGCTCGCGTGCACCCGGCGGAAAACGGATTACCAGCGAGTCTCCTCCTCAGGGGCTGGGCACCAATGTCCCTCTGGCGTGCCTTCACGGCCTTTGCCAGTCCTCCCCATGGAGGCTGGGCGCCCGTATCCACTCTGCGCACCTCTGCGGCCTTTACCAGTCCTCCACATGGAGGCTGGGCGCCTAAATCCTACTCGGTTACCCTATGCAGTACAACAAACCAAGGGGAAAATCACCGAAGTTCCAATAAACAGCCCGCCTCCACGGCACAATGGGTACAGGAATTACAAAGCGAATACAAGCTTTCATTAAGCTAAAAACACAAGCCCTGGCTTTTACAATATCACGCAAAACGTTTGTGAACAGCCCCTTCACGGCTTCACAAAAGTCCCAAAGGGGCTCGGGGGCTCCTGTCAGGTTCATAAATCCGGGGTCCCCAATGGATCCGCTTCCCCGCAAAACCTGGCCCGGTAGGCAGTGCAGCGACAGCACGCGCCTGGGCCGACCCAGATACATAATGACAGGCCAAGACAATGATCCGGTTCTCGACCGGAAGGCCTGGCCGAGGTGGGACCACAATCCGACTCCAACCCCCTTTCTTCGACCGAGGATACACTGGACCTCTGCTCGTTGCTCTTTCCCAACCGACACGGTCAGGGCCGACTAAGAACGACTGACTAGGGACGCCCGCTTGGTGTGGGCCTGGGGAGCAGGCGGAGCAGATAAGGTAAGGCGCTCAAGTCAATCGCAATACCGAGGACCGTACCCTGCCATGCCCTGCGCACCTGCAGGACGGTGCCATCGGGGCATGTCAGGCGAACACGGTAGAGCCTGTCAGACGCGTCAGATCATAAACAGTATTGTGGACGCCATCGTTTGCTGTACCAAGCGAACATGGTAGAGCCTGCCAGACGCGTCTGAACATAAACAGTATTATGGGCACTGACGGCCATCCCGTACCCGATGACGTGGGAACAAGACTAGGCAGCGCCCGTATGAACTCTCTCTTTCTCTCTGACTTGTAAGGCCATCCCCTTCAATTATAAAAGGGGATACACTCTCTCCTACCAAAAGGACAGGAGCTTCGAACCCCCCGAAGACTCGACAACTCGAGGACAACAACACAACGGCTCTAGAGCTCGACATCTACACAATCTACACGCTCTCAACAGCTGATAAGCTCGAACACACAGAGCATATGCTCCAATACTTAGCGCACGTTTGAGCATCCGTCACTCTCTGCCACTCGGCTCAGAGTCCGACCGGACCTCTAACACCCCATTCTCATTCCTTACTCGTTTGTAACTCCACAGCAAACTTCGAGCACCTAGGCTTAGGAATAAAGTCACCGACCGACCTTAACTGGACGTAGGGCCTGTTGCCTGAACCAGTATAAATCCTGTGTCATTGAGTGCTAGACCATATCCGATCACACCACACGGCAAAACTATAAATATTTACTTGTTGGCCACATTTCGCACCGACGACATCAAAGTTCATTGTTTTCCTAGTCCAACCAAATTTGATCAGCAAAACATATTCAACACTTAATTTGTATTGTGCATCTATATTTCATTAATCAAATGATTTATCATTCCACCCTCAAAACAATCAGGTAAACATATTTGTCGGTTTAAATATGTTCTACCGTGTAGAGAGATACCGAAACATCATGTCCAAAAGATTCTTATATATCTTCAATGTACTAAAACTACTTTATACTACTACTGTTTGAGCGAACTCCACCAACTCTACCATAATATACTAGTACTGTTGGCAGCAACGTGTTTACCACTGTTTCTACAGTATCTTGAGTGTTGCATTCCTAACCGAAGTGGCTGCGGCTGTAAATATGGATACTGAACAGGCGGTGAAGTTCCAGATGCCACACATTATTCACCGTAATTATTAGGACCGGACCGGACCGATAGTCAGACCGCTAAAAGATCGAACCAAAACCTAAATAGGTCCGGTTTATTTAAAAGACCATTCGTTTCGGCTCAAGCCTCCCGGCGACGGACCTCGCTTCGCTTCATCAGAAGTTAGCCTTTATCTTGTACATGACTGAATTTGGATCACAACTCAACATGCGCTGACGTCAGTGCCTTTTAAAATTCAAGAATTTATATCTTTATCATATCAGCTCCAAATTAGTCAAATAATATATCCGTTTTGATTATCTCAACGAGCTCTTCGCAATAGTGCACTTTATTTTAACATTTAAGATTGTTTTGTAATGGTAAATATTTGAATTACTATTCAAGTCCTTTTTCACTAATTCATAAGTGCTCCATGTATTATCTTTTCATTTGTTTATATATATATATATATATATATATATATATTATAAAACAACTATAGAGCACTGAAACTTGTGGAGCTTGTATGTTTTGAATTTAAGAACATGTTATTCTCTGCATATGTATGAACCTTATGGTTGTACAATTAAATCGTGTTGTTTACCATTTATCAATTATTAATTATAGCATATACATATATGTATATGTCGGTTCAATGTATTTGTGACCGGTTCGATTTAACTTGTCTAAAATAAGTGAACCGACGGTACAACCGGTTCTAAACCGTTAAACCAGTGAACCGACGGCTTCGCACGTTCAATCTCCAGTCGGTCCTAGTAAGTATGTTATCCACCCCAGCAGCAGCAGTGAAGTTTAAGTCCGGCTTCCTGCCTTCTTTATATTAGCATGCTTTCCTCCGCTCCCATAGGCCACAGCAGCCTCGGCTCTCTCCGCCGTGCCTCCCTCTCGCCTCCGACGCGGCTTCCGGGCGCCTCCTCGCCGCTCTTCGCTCCTCTCATCTCCTTACCAGGACGCCTATCGGACCGCTGGTAGGTAATCGATGCGCAGCGATAAGCAGATAAAAGGACCGATTTATCTATTCTCTGAGTTTCCTCGCCGCGTTGCTACTCCTGGCAACTTTTGATTTCTCATTTTCTCCACGGTTTCTTCCCAGAGCTTTTTTTTTTTTGATCGCTGATGGAGCAGCAGGCGATTCAGATTTATGGACAGCCGTTGGAAGATCCGGAGATGTTTTGGGCGCCGATTGAACAAGCGGAGCAGGGACCCTATGGCTTTCTTGGCGATCTGCTGCTCAGCATCGCGAGTGGCAGCCCCCGCGGACTACAGGTAACGAGGATCGCCTCCTCTATTACACTTATCCGTTGGTCGCCAGCTGAATCTGGGCGAAAAATTGGATTTTTTTTTCTGTTGTTGGATGAATGCAACCAAGCATCAAAGTTGGCACCTTTTTACTAATCTCTGCCTGTAGTCATTTGTGAAAAAAAATTGGTGCAGGGGAGGCCACCGCCGACTGGTGTCATTTGTTTCAAAAAGTCAGTTTTTTTTTTTTTAATCTCAAATCTTCAGACCAGTATCTCTCAAACTCTGAGAAAACACCCTGCACGAAATCAGGGTATACAATCTAAACAGGAACACTTGTGTCACCTTGATCTCCAGAAGTCCAATAACAAGATCCATCTGTTGTAACAATACATCCTGGTAGTTTTTTTTTTTTTTAGCAAGATTGGCAGGGACTCTGCCTTTTCATTCAGTAGGAAGCAGTTAACAAACTGTACAACAAAGATAGTCTGAACAGAAAAGTGAAATAAAAAAAAGGACATTAAAGAAACGTAAACATAAATAGCTACAGCCATCCAAGGCCTGTAACTATGAGAAGCTATTCAGCCATTCAGGGTCCTCTCTTGCCATTTGAAACGACTGAATGCCATCTTTTATTGAATCCAGCAGACGCTGTACATCGGTAGCTTTGTTGTCGAAAACTCGCCTGAATCGCTCCTTCCATAGATTCCAAGTTGTGTATACTATGATTTGTGCACGTTTAGATTCCATAGAAAACTTTCCTGCTGTATGTCCCATGCACTGTGTTCAAGTGTGTCCACCAGTTTTTGATCCTTGATGAATGTTGGTTTTGCTTCAATCCTTGCTCTCCTGATCAGACCTCTACCTGCTGCCGCACCTGCTTGGAATAGGTGCAGTTGGCCATCCTGGTAGATCAGCCTCCAATTCTTGAGAATAGCCATCTTCTACTAAAGATTACCTGCAGAAGGTTCACGTTTGATTTGCGAAGGCACATTCTACAGCATGTTAAGTCTGGACATCCTTTAGTTACATTGAGTGAAATTTCTGGATGATCATCTTCATCACTAGTAAAATAAATAGACCCATGAGTCTCTCATCAACACGTCTGTAAAATTTCATATGTTGTAAAACAAAGGAACAGGGCAATCAATATTGACGTTATGTTTCTTACAGATAGAGAATTTTGGAGCACGCGATGAGGATGACGTTTTGATCCTACAACTGCTGGAAGGGCCCCAAGATCAGGCAAACCTAAATGATTGGTTGTCAGGTATGTGCAATGTTTAGCTGTTACTGACAATTCCCAAGGTTCCTTACACATGATAAATACCATTATGGCATTATGGCTTGGAGGAACATTTATAGAACTTTTCTTGCAGGTGATTTGCATCCATCTCCATTGTTGGACACAAATGCCCATTATCAGGTATGGTTGTCAAATTTATCAAATAGATATTCAGATGTTTAAACTTTAACCACCTGGTAGATTTTTGCACAAGTGAACTTTTAACATGCTAGATAAAGTGGACGAGATAAGGTATTGACAGTCAATTTTTTCATGGCAGACAAAATGTAGGAGAAGTGGCCGAAGAGGAACTCGGAAGAGGAGGACGTCTCCATGGGTACGCATAAGTTTATTGTGAGAACATCCCTTTAATTGAACTAACAAAAGAAGAAACCAAAAAAGTGATGAAAAAGTTGCTTGCGTACAAATGCTTGAGAAAAGTATGTGTATCTGCTTTGGAGAATTTATTAATTATTTTTCTCCATGATTAAATAAACAAAAACAGCTAATATATATTGTTTGGATAAAAAAGTACAATATAATTTTCAGGTAACCAAATTTCATTTGGTTGTCACAGAGTGTCTGAAAAAATAAATTTAATATTTTCATTGCACCCTCTTTGTTTTCAGATTCTTTCTTAGCCTATCACCCATCAGCTGAGAAATTTTACATGACTTTTGGTTGTTTGACAGAACCCGATGTTCTTTAAAAGTCGTGTTAGTAGGGAGTACACAAGGAGGAAAAATAATAGCCGGTGGACTGCTAAAGTGGAGATACTGGTACAAGGTGTCTCTAAATTTGGTGTTGGACGATGGGCCTTGTTGAAGCAGCAATTTTTCGAAACGTCAATTAGGACATCAGTAAATCTTAAGGTGAAGTATATTAGTAGTGCATTGCACTATGAAGTAAATTCATTCTTAGATGCTATTGGCTAATATGATACTCTTGTATTGTTTCATGGTTCAGGACAAGTGGAGAAATCTGTTGAAAGCTTACCAGGTCAGAATCCCATCTAATAAAAAAGTGTTGCTTCTTTAACCTTCTAATACTAACTGCTAAGTACATTTCTTGAATTCAATCCAGGGAAATTCACAAAAAACTACACAGCTGTATCTTGAGCCATCATTCGTTGAACAGATCAGGAAGCTGGCAGCAAAACAAACATATCCAAATAAAAGGCACAAATAGGAACTGCGACTTAATCGTTGTATAGACTCTAGCATGGAGTTAGCCTTATCTAAAACTAAAAGGGAAGGGAACGGTAGAAAGCAGGTTATTTATGAAATGGAGGAAGGGTTTTTGAAGTGAACATGCTGAATCTTTTACTTTTGCCCATCTCTGTCCTTTGTAAAGACCAAAACCACTCTCTGTAAAATGTTGGTGGTTCAATTTCAGTTCTTGCTCATTTGGTGCTTAACCACAGCAGGGGCACTGATCCTGCTCGTGACCACCTCTGTGAGTTCACAGGCTCTTATCTTGTTGCTGTGACTTCCATGAGCCTTTACATGGTGTTGGAAAATTTGGCTTGGTTCATTCTCTAGGAGTGGCAGCAAAGTAGCAACCTAGAAACTTACTGCTTATGAGGAGCAACTTGTAGCTGGCTTAACCCTGTTTGCCATGTCATCAGTTGGTAGAAAAAAATTACCTGAGTTCCCGTTTCTCTCTGTAGTTTGCTGTAAAGTACAGGATTTAATTTTGGTGTGTGCAAGGTTCTATTCAGAGAAATCTTGGAATATTTGAACCACTCTGAATATTAAATGCTTCATGGGAATTGTTGCAGTTGCAGGCTGGCATATACTACCCAGAAAGTAAAATGCAGTAGGATCATTTTCAAAGATACAGAATGGGGCAGCAATTGGCCAATTTGGAAAGGTATCCTTTAGCGGGACGTGATTAGACCTGCTATGTTGTATGGTGCAGAATGTTGGCCTACGAAAAGACGACATGTTCAACAGCTAAGTGTCGCGGAAATGCGTATGTTGCGTTGGATTTGCGGTCATACAAGAAGGGATCGAGTTCGGAACGGTGATATACGTGATAGATTAAGGGTAGCGCCAATTGAAGAAAAGCTTGTCCAACACCGGTTGAGATGGTTTGGACATGTGCAACGGAAACCCCTAGAGGCACCGGTGTGTAGTGGAATCCTAAGCCAAGATAGTAACGTGAAGAGAGGCAGAGGAAGACCGAAGTTGACTTGGATAGAGGTAATAAAAGGAGACTTGAAATGATGGAATATACCCAAAGACTTAGCCTTAGATAGGAGTGCTTGGAAGACAGCTATTCACGTGCCTGAACCTTGATTGCTTCTGATGGGTTTCAACTCTAGCCTACCCCAACTTGTTTGGGAGTTGAGGACTTAAAGGCTTTGTTGTTGTTGTTATATCCTTTAGCAGGACGTGAGTCTCCTAACCCTTGCTTGGAACTTGAAAGAATGTACTTTTGATCTTCTTTTTCATTTTTCTTTTCTTTTTAAAACTTTTTGGAAAGGTTACAGCTCAAAAATATTTTTGAATTTTATATATTGTACTCCAACTGAAGAAGTTTGAACTCTGAAGTGTCTGCATCTGTTGTATTCTTTTACAGTTTACATCCAGATTTGCAGTGTGCAACCAAAGTTCATACTCTGACCTTAGTTTGTGGTGCTCTCTACATATATCAGTCCTCTATGCAATATGCTTCAAATGCTCATATATTTATTTATGCAGCCGTTTCTCTCGCCTTTTTTTTTTTTGCATAGATGTTGAGACCTTTTTTTCTCAAACAAGTTTGTCCATGAAGCAGCATAAACCAAAATTTCTGAACCCTCAGCTGCGTTGATATATGCAGCTTCGGACAGGTTTGTCTGAGCACTGAGCATTGAATATGCAGACATTAAACACGAGTGGTCTATCTATCATTTACAGTATAGTGCACACATTTTATGACTGGAGATGATGAGAACATCTGGGATTTGGGATTCAGGCTTAGTAATACTAGTTACAAGGTCAAACGAAAACCTGAACAGTCCGTGAAAGCATGATCTGATGATCCAAATGGCCAATTCTGCTATAATAAGCCTGGGATGGGATCATCTTGGCTCTGAAACAATCCCTCCACTGCTTTACTCGCTCACTTTGAATACTGCACAAGCAGCGCGCTGTGGTAAAAGGGGACTGGGGGCGCACATGATCTCTGAACCCAAAAATGCCAAATTCACAGAATGTCAGACAAAATGCAGATCGCTTTCAGCCGCTGGCACAGAGCCAACGGTATGCAGCTTCTTCAGGGCTTCTTTGCCGCACTGCCCACACTGGCTGCATCAGGTATGGCCATTGGCCACATCCTCTCTCGGACTCGCCTTGCTGTTGCTTGTCCTCACCGCTCGCCAACCGAGGTTCTGTCTGCACGCCAACCGAAGCTCCGTCTGCACGCCAACCGAGGAGGCGGAGCATTGCACGGCGGGACGCGGGGACGCCCACTCCGCCGCTGCCTTTGTCTGGCTGTACGTAGCTGTACCGCTGCCACTTTGCTCCGGCCCCATTCTCCCTCCTCTCCTTTTCAGATCATCATCAGTCGACCAGGGGTCGGGCTGGGCCAGGGCATCGCCACCGCCACGGACTGCCATCGTCGCCGTCCCCGTCGCCACTCGCCAGCGTCACCGCCCAGCGCCAGCTGCCTGCCCTTCTTCCCCTGTTCCCCACGTGTGCCGCAGCCCGCAGCGTTGGTTGGGCTGGCCTGTTTCGGTCAGTGCGTGTAGTCTTTGGGCTCCTGATCCATTTCAGGCCCGATATAGGGCCAAGGGGGTGGTCGGCGCTCCCCAGCTATAACCCGGCCTGTTTGATTTGCTTGGCCCAGCTGATGGCCCGGCATCAGGGGGAACGCTCCTAGGATTCGTTTCTTTGGGTCTAGGCTCCCTCCGTCCTCGCGCGGGCGATTTCGGGGCGGCGGCGGCGGCTCGCGCGGGAACCATGAAACTTCCTCCCGCACTCCTCCTCGTCGAAATCCGCTGCCTTTATATACCGCCCTCCTCCCTCGCTGCCTTCTTCTCCCTCCTCCAGCTCTATCTTCCCCACTGCGTTCGCGTTGAGTGACCGGTGGTGTTGGTGTGGTGGTGGTGCGGCGCGACGGGCTTCTTCCTCTCTGGTCTTCGTCGTCGTTCAGGCGGTCGGGATCCGCTTGGCCGTGGCACTGTTGCGCCTCCTGCTGGGCCCCGTGGACGCGGTCGTCTTCCTCCTTCGTCTTTTTCCTCCTTCGGTGGTGCGGCTGGTCTTGGTTGGGGTCGATCTGCTTCGTCTCGTACCGGATCTACTTCTGCTTCCACTGCGGCTCTTCTTCTTCTCCGTCTTGCGCTTCTTCCTGTCTCCGTCGACTCCCCCGAGGTGAAATCCTCCTCAAATCCCCTTTGCTTTCATTCTAGGGTTTCCTGTTGTCCTATTTTGATTTCGATTTGTCTCTGTGGAATGATTGTTTGGGTACATGATGCTTGTGTAGTTGTTATGAATGTTGATTTCGAGCACTGAAACATTTATGCTGCATTGTTGGTACTTTTCATATGGTCGATGATGAATCTGTCCACTGTATACTGAAGTGTTAATTCTTTCATGGTCGATGATGATTATGTCCAATGCATTGGAGGCATTCTTTTTATGCAGCCGTGTTGTTAGCTTTTGATATGAATGATTGCACTTTTATGTTGAGACCAGCCAGGGTCTACTATACCCGAGTTGTATCTTTGAATGTTGAATGCATGTACATGAATCCAACTGTACAACGTGAGATGATGGCCAGGCAAGCAGCTGCCATGGTTGTGGTTATGCTTTTATTTTTGGTTACTAGACTAAGAAGAATTAGGGCCCAGCTAGAGCCTATTCCTTATGGTCCTAGGTCATTAAGCCAGCAGCATAGGCTATCCACCCTCCAAATGATATTTAACAACACTGATGTTGAGTGTTTGGCTATGTTGCGTATGACCAGAGCTCCTTTTTTTTTGCTCTATACAACCTTTTTAGAGGTAGAGGCCTTATTAGAGAAACCAGTGGATGTTCTGTTGAGGAGCAGGTTGCAATGTTCCTCCATGTTGTTGGTCATAACCAGACGTTCAAGGTAGTTCACCAGTCTTTTAGGAGGTCCATTGAGATAGTTAATAGAGTCTTCCACCAAGTTCTCTATGCTGTTGGTGAGTTTAGGAATGAAATGATCAAGCCTCCTACCACTGCCACATATCCAAAAATCATGGGTAGCCAGAGATGGTACCCATATATGCAGGTACTTGTTAATCATGTTTATCTGCCTTGGGTTTAACCAATTGTTGTGTTTGCACTTATCCACTATCCTACACATTTCTAGGACTATGTTGGTGCCATTGATGGCACACATGTGTTGACAAGGGTGCCTAGACACATGCAGCAGGCTTTTAGGGGTAGGAAACATAACCCCACAAAAAATGTGATGGCTGTTGTGGACTTTGATCTCAAGTTCACCTATGTCCTAGCTGGCTGGGAGGGCTCTGCCCATGATATACTCATTCTTGCTGATGCAATTGATAGGAATGATGGGTCCATAGTTCCGGAAGGTAACTCAAATTAATAGTCCATACACTTTTGTCCTTTAACTTGCCACACACCTTCACTGTAGTATATCTTTTGGTCCACTTGTAGGAAAGTTTTACCTGGTAGATGCTGGCTATGCTTGTCGCACTGGTTTCCTCCCTCCCTATAGGGGGGTGAGGTACCACTTATATAAATTTGGGAGCCGCAATTATCCTACCAATGCTAGGGAACTGTTCAACCTAAGGCATTCATCCCTTAGGGTGACAGTGGAGAGAGAGCATTTGGTGCACTCAAGAATAGATTTTGTATCCTAGATAATAAACATTTCCACACATACAAGACTTAAGTGAAGTTTGTACTGGCCTGTTATATTCTCCATAATTGGATCATTAGGTTTGGCATGGATGAAGTGGTGCCAGAAGAGGAGGGCTTCCTAGGCAACCAGCCTGAGGGTGATGAAACTCAGGCTGTGGGAGACATGCTGTCCCAGGACTCCACTGGCATGTCTAATAGGAGGGATAGCATTTGCAATGCCATGTGGGCTGGTAGGGGTACTTCTAGGGTTTGATTCATGCTTTGCATTCTTGTATAATTTCAGTTTGTAGACCCTGGATATGGAACTCATGTGGTGTATTCATCATCTGTAATAACTGTTGGACATGACTGATACCAATGTGGAATTATTTTATGATGATCATGTTTTCATGGACATGACTGAGACCAATCATATATCTGTTCAACTTTTATGTCTTGTTCATGAAAGGTCCTAATGGCTAGAGGGGGGGTGAATAGCCTATTAAAAATTTCTACAACACTTAGCAAACCGGTTAGACAATTATGAGGCGAAGCAAGTGTTGCGCTAGCCTACTAAAAATGCAAGCCATCTACCACAATTCTAATTTATATAGTTTCTAACCACACAATGGCTATGTCACTATACTAAGTTAGTGTGCTCTCAAAGGCTAACTAAAGAGCCATACTAACCAAATTAACAAGCTTTCACAACTAGCTTACACTAAAGATCTTGATAACTAGTTTGCGGTAATGTAAAGAGAGTGAACAAGATGGTTATACCGCCGAGTCGAGGAGTGAACCAATCAATCACAAGAATGAATACCAATGAAGACCAATTACCTCGGAATCAAATGATGACACAATGATTTTTTACCGAGGTTTACTTGCTTGCCGGCAAGCTAGTCCTCATTGTGGCGATTCACTCACTTGGAGGTTCATGCGCTAATTGGTATCACACGCCAAACCCTCAATAGGGTGCCGCACAACCAACACAAAATGAGGATCACACAAGTCACGAGCAATTCACTAGAGTACCTTTTGGCTCTCCACCGGGGAAAGGTCAAGAACCCCTCACAATCACCACGATCGGAACTGGAGACAATCACCACCCTCCACTCGATGATCCTCGCTGCTCCAAGCCATCTAGGTGGCGACAACCACCAAGAGTAACAAGTGAATCCCGCAGCGAAACACGAACACCAAGTGCCTCTAGATGCAAACACTCAAGCAATGCACTTGGATTCTCTCCCAATCTCACAAAGATGTTGAATCTATGATGAAGATGAGTGGGAGGGCTTTGGCTAAGCTCACAAGGTTGCTATGTAAATGCAAATGGCCAAGAGGGTGAGCTTGAGCCGGCTATAGGGCTTAAATAGAAACCCCCACGAAATAGAGTCGTTGTACCCCTTCACTGGGCACAACACGGGGTGACCGAACGCTCCGGTCATATTGACCGGACGCTGGACCCCAGCGTTCGGTCGCCCGATGCTTGCCACGTGTCATTGACTTCAAACATTGATCGCTCGATCTCAACGGTCATCAGTACATTTAAGTAGTGACCGGACGCACTCCTCAAAGTGACTAGATGCACCAACACCAGCGTTCGGTCATTTCCAATAAGGTACCAGAAGTGAAAAATCATGCCCTACCGGACTCACCCAGCATCTGATCACTCAACGTCTCCCCTGTGCGCTGTATATGTCATTATACGTCATACTGACCGGACTCAGGCCCTGAGCGTCCGGTCATTTCTCGTGCCAGCGTCCGGTCATGAGACCAAAATCGCACGCTCACTGCTGCCACTGACCGGACGCGCCGATCCTTCAGAGACCAGCGTCCGGTCACTTACGGTGACCACGTTCACTTGGGTTTATCCACCGGACACGTCCATTACACCCTGTGAAACCCTGTCTTTTATGTACAGGGCGCTGGTGGCACCGTTGGACTGTCCGCACTCTACAGGCGGACACTCTGCCGGTAAAGTTTCTCACCCTTGCTCAAATATGCCAACCACCAAGTGTATCACCTTGTGCACATGTATGTTAGCATATTTTCACAAACATTTTTAAGGGTGTTAGCACTCCACTAGATCCTAAATACATATGCAATGAGTTAAAGCATCTAGTGGCACTTTGATAACCGCATTTCGATACGAGTTTCACCTCTCTTAATAGTACGACTATCGATCCTAAATGTGATCACACTCACTAAGTGTCTCGATCACCAAAACAAAATGGCTCCTACCATTTATATCTTTGCCTTGAGCCTTTTATTTTTCTCTTTCTTCTTTTCAAGTCCAAGCACTTGATCATCACCATGGCATCACCATCATCATGTCATGATCTTCATTTGCTTCACCATTTGGAATGTGCTAGCTATCTTATGATTACTTGATAAACTAGGTTAGCACTTAGGGTTTCATCAATTCACCAAAACCAAACTAGAGCTTTTAATCGCCCCCTTTTTGGTAATTGATGACAACCCTTTCACAAAGATATGAATTGAAATTCAATTGAATCCATGTTACTTGCCCAAGCATATTTACCATGTGTAAAATGATATGGACAAGTTTCATGAACTCCATATGGTAGCAATTGCTCCCCCTACATATGTACTAAGAGTTTGGATTGAAGCTTGCACATATGCTTAGATAGGAAATATAGGAGACAATGCTACCAAATGATGCTAAGGTATAAAAGATGGACCTTTGAAGCGTGATACCAATCAGAGTGCACCAATATACCATCCTTAGCACCATGGTTAGCTTGACACCACTTGAAAATGAAATCACTAGATAATCTATGCATGCTAGTTTTTTATTTCATCATTTAAACCTACAACTAGCATACACCACACAAGCATGGATATTGAAATTTAAAACTTGTGCCATGCAAGCAAACATATGAAATGTACATTCAAATGCACCATACAAGTTCATGAGCTTGCTCCCCCTACTTGTGTGCTTAAAATTTTAATTGATCCCTTTCCTTTGTCATATCTCTCTCCCTATGTCAAATTCTCCCCCCTTTGTTGTCTTTTCACTATCTTAGTACACTAATATCTTTGTTTTTCTCCCCATCGTACTAATATCACTAATATCTTTGTTTTTCTCCTCCTTTGTCATCAATGACCATAAAGGTTCAAAATGTGGATAGGTTGAGATTTATCAATGTCAATCAATGGGGTGAGAATCAATTTCCCAAATTTAGTCCAATCTAGATAATTTGCCAAAGATATTTAACTCGGTTTGATCCAAGGACAAGCTTCTTCACACCTCCAAATAAGGGTTATCTTGTACCATATTGAGTTAAACACTTAGAGCTCATTTTTTAGATCAACACTAGGTTTACAAGCCCACAAACATGTCATATGCTACCACTAGATCAAAATAAGCATAGAAGCAATAGTGGTACCATACAATCATCAAAATCATTTGATTTTCATGAATGAGCCTATTCAATGTGAAAGATGTCTAGATGCACTAAACAAGTCCTTAACAAGGATGTATGACATGCCAATCAACTTTTACCTTAGATTGCTCGAAGGAGAGGCATGTCATATGAGTGGGGGTGCATCAACACATATTTGAAAAATCCAATATGTTCAACTCATTCCTTAGCTTGCAAAACCTTTTCTCATCCAATGGCTTGGTGAATATATCGGCAAGTTGATCTTCGGTGTCCACACTCTCAATGCAAATGTCCCCTTTTTGTTGGTGATCTCTTATGAAATGGTGGCGGACATCAATGTGCTTTGTTCTTGCATGTTGAACCGGATTGTTGGTCAACTTAATTGCACTCTCATTGTCACATAGCAATGGCACTTTCTTGAACTTGATTTCAAAGTCACTCAAAGTGGCCTTCATCCAAAGTACTTGTACACAACAACTACCGGTGGATATGTATTCAGCTTCGGCGGTTGATAATGCAACACTATTTTGCTTCTTTGATGACCATGAAACAAGTGATCTTTCCAACAATTGACATGTGCCTGGGGTGCTCTTCCTTTCAACCTTGCATCTCGCATAATCCGAGTCAGAGTAACCAACTAGCTCAAACTTTGCTCCTTTGGGATACCACAAACCAACATTTTGTGTATGCTTCAAGTACCTCAATATTCTCTTTGTAGCCTTCAAATGACTTTCTCTTGGTGAGGCTTGAAAAATCTTACACACATGCATACACTAAACATGACATCCGACCTTGATGCGGTCACATAGAGTAGGCTTCTAATCATAAACCGATATAATTTTTGATCCACCATATTTCCACTTGCATCACTATCCAAATTGTCATTTATTCCCATTGGTGTACTAATGGCTTTGCTATCACTCATGCCAAACTTCTTGACCATATCCTTGATATACTTGCCTTGACTCACAAATGTACCATTCTTCAATTGCTTGATTTGAAGACCAAGAAAGTAACTCAACTCTCTAATCATGGACATCTCAAACTCATTAGCCATCATCTTTCCAAACTCATCACAAAAGTCTTGATTGGTTGATCCAAATATGATGTCATCAACATAGATTTGTAATACAAATAAATCTTCTCCAATCTTCTTGATGAAAAGAGTGGTGTCAACCTTGCCCATCATGAACCCTTTAGAGAGTAGAAAGTCCCTCAATCTCTCATACCATGCTCTAGGTGCTTGCTTCAAGCCATACAATGTCTTTTTCAACTTGTACACATGGTCGGGCTTCTTGTCATCTTCAAAACCGGGTGGTTACTCAACATATACTTCTTCATTAATATAACCATTGAGAAATGCACTCTTAACATCCATTTGATAGAGCTTGATGTTGTGGGCACAAGCATAGGCTACCAAAATTCTAATTGCTTCCAATCTAGCAACCGGGGCATATGTTTCTCCAAAGTCAAGACCTTCAACTTGTGTATAGCCTTGTGCTACTAATCTTGCTTTGTTCCTTACTACTATCCCATCTTGATCTTGCTTGTTTCTAAAGACTCATTTGGTTCTAATGACATTATGTCCCTTTGGTCCATCTACTAATTCTCATACTTGATTTCTTGTGAAGTTATTCAATTCTTCATGCATAGCATTCATCCAATCAACATCCTTTAATGCTTCATCTATCTTCTTTGGTTCAATGGATGACACAAATGAGAAATGCTCATAAAATAAAGCCAATCTTGATCTAGTTTGCACACCTCTTCAAATATCACCAATGATAGTGTCCAATGGATGATCCCTTGCAATATTGGTTGGTTGGAGGATTGGAACTTGATTGCTTGCACTTGCTTGATCATTTGGTTCAGATGATGTACTAGCCACTTGATCTTGTTCATTATCATGAG
Organism: Miscanthus lutarioriparius; assembly: GCA_904845875.1. NCBI lineage: Eukaryota > Viridiplantae > Streptophyta > Magnoliopsida > Poales > Poaceae > Miscanthus > Miscanthus lutarioriparius. The sequence goes on from CAJGYO010000001.1 coordinate 97,434,964, forward strand.
AGCCACTTATACTAGCTTGATTTGTATCATCTTACACATTTGAGTTAGAGAGCACTTGTACTTGATCATCTTCATCATCATTCACTTGCCTAGGCCTCAATTCACCAACATCCATGTTCTTTATGTCATTTGAAAGTTGAATGCCTCTAACATCTTCCAAATTCTCATTTTCTTCTTGTGAACCCTTGGTTTCATCAAATTTAACATCATGAACCTCCTCAAGAGTACCACTATCCAAATTCTAAACTCTATATGCTTTGCTTGTAGTGGAATAACCAAGTAGGAATCATTTATCACATTTCTTGTCAAACTTGCCCAATCTAGTGCCTTTCTTCAAGATATAGCATTTGCAACCAAAGACCCGAAAATATGCAATGTTGGGCTTTCTACCATTCAAGAGCTCATATGGTGTCTTCTCTTTCAATGGGTGACAATAGAGGCGGTTGCTACAATAGCAAGCCATGTTGATAGCTTCGGCCCAAAAAGATTGACTCACATTGTACTCACTAAGCATAGACCTTGCCATATCAATAAGTGTTCTATTCTTCCTCTCAACAAGATCATTTGATTGTGGAGTGTACTTGGCGAGAATTGATGTCTAATTTCAAATTCATCACACAACTCATCAATTCTAGTGTTCTTGAACTCACTATCATTGTCACTTCTAACTCTCTTGATGGTTGTTTCAAACTCATTGTGAATGCCTTTGACAAATGATTTGAATGTTACAAACACATCACTTTTGTCCACTAGAAAGAATACCCGAGTGTATCTAGTGTAATCATCCACTATCACAAAACCATATTTGTTACCATCAATGCTAGTGTATTGTGTTGGCCCAAACAAATCCATGTGCAATAACTCAAATGCTTTACTAGTGCTCATCATGCTTTTCTTAGGATGGGTGTTTCCAACTTGTTTGCCGGCTTGACAAGAGCTACAAAGTTTATCCTTCTCAAACACATCTTTCAAGTCTCTAACCAAGTCATGCTCAACCAATCTATTCAATTATTTCATTCCAACATGACCAAGCCTTCTATGCCATAACCAACCCATGCTAGACTTAGTGAACAAACATGTAGATAATTTAGCTTCACTAGTATTAAAATCAACCAAGTATAGATTCTCATATATAAAGCCTTTGAAGATCAAGTTAGAGCCATCTACACTTATGATCTCTATAGCATCTACCCCAAATATGCATTTGAATCCAAGATCACATAATTGAGCCACGGATAGCCAATTAAAGTTCAACCTCTCTACTAGCAACACATTGGATATGCTCATGTCATTGGATATTGCAATCTTACCAAGCCCTTTGACCTTGCCTTTGCCATTGTCACCAAATGTGATACTATCATAACCATCATTGCCATTGATATTGATTGAATTGAACATTCTTGCATCACCGGTCATGTGTTGAGTGCACCCACTATCAAGAACCCAATGCCTTCCTTCGGCGTTGTAATTGACCTACAAAAGAAGATCAATTATTTTTAGGTATCCAAACTTGTTTGGGTCCTTGAAGGTTAGTGACCAAGCTCTTTGGTACCCAAATGGCTTTCTTCTTTAAACCCATCCATGGTTTACCAATGAACTTAGCCTTTACACCATTTGCACCCTTGATAAGCATATAGAAAGAATCAAGCTTAATGGAGGATGCATTAGCATTTTTGCTCTTGTTGTTGCATTCATGCTCTTTATGACCAACTTGCTTGCAACTAGTGCAAAACCGATCATTGTTCTTCACAAAACTAGTCTTGTGAGGAGCAAATGCCGCCTTGCCTTTCTTGGGGGTATAGCCAATCCCTCTTTATAGAGAGAAGCTCTTTGGCTACCCAAGCACATAAGCAAGCGGTCCTCACCACCATAGGCCTTAGCCAAGGTGTGAGTGAGCTTGTTGACCTCCTTCTTGAGGTTCTCATTCTCAACCATTAGTGAGGCATCACAAGTGAAACCATCACTACTAGATGAGATGGAAGTAGAAGTACTACAAGAAGGGTTCGCGGGAGCAACAATGATAGGCATAGATAATGATTCATCAATTATATCATAAGTTAAGCCTACATCACAAGTCTCAACATGCTTCTTTTTATTTTGTTCATTAAGCAAAGAGGAATGAGCCTTTTCAAGCCTTTTGTGAGCCTTGCCAAGCTTCTCATGGGCTTCCTCTAGCCTCTCATGAGATGCATTGAGCTCATCAAAGGCTTGCTTAAGGGCTTTTAGTTCCTTACGCAAGCTTTTGCATTCCCTTCTCTTAATGCCAAAGTGTTCTTTAGCATCTTCTAGCATGTCAAATAGTTTATCCTTAGTAGGTTCATCATCATCACTATCACTATTATTTTCATGTTCCTCATCACTTCTATCATCACAAATTTGTACCTTAGTGGCCTTAGCCATGAAGCATGATGGAGTGTCGAAGAGAGAAGGCTTCTCATTGATAGCAATGCTTGTAAGTGCCTTCTTTTTGGTGATCTTGTCATCATCACTATCATCATCATCACTTGAGGAAGCATCACTATCCCAAGTGACCACATATGAACCACCCTTCTTCTTCTTGAAGGTCATCTTGTCCTTCTTCTCTTTCTTTTCCTTCTTGCCCTTCTTTTTGTTCTTCTTGTCATCATCTTTGTCACTATTGTATGGGCATTGAGCAACAAGATGATCTTTGCTTCCACAATTGAAGCACCTTCTTGACTCTTCCTTATTCTTGGATGAAGATTTCTTCCTTCTAGCACGATATCCTTTCTTCATCATAAACTTCCCAAATCTCTTGACAAAGAGAGCCATCTTCTCATCATCATCATCATCCTATGAGCCATCATCTTCACTTGATGTATCTTGCTTTGCCTTGCCCTTGGATGATGTGGCCTTGAATGCCACGCTCTTCTTCTTCTCATCTTTCTTCTCCTTCTTTTCTTCCTTCTCATCATCATCTCTATATGTATCATCGGTCATTATATTTCCCAACACTTGGTTTGGTGTCATGGTGTCCAAACCACTACTCACTAGAATAGTAACCAATATGCCAAATCTTAAAGGCAAACATCTCAAGAACTTGTGGGAGAAGTCCTTGTCCTTCACCTCTTCTCCAAGTGCTTGAAGCCTATGGAACATCTCCGGCACACTCTCATCCTCCTTCATCTTGAAGCTTGCAAACTTCTCTTTGAGAATGTATGCCTTTGCACCCTTCACAGCTTGAGTGCCCTCAAATGATTTCTCCAATTTCTTCCATGCCTCTTGAGCTCTCTCAATGTTCTTGATTTGCTCAAAAGTTCTCTCATCCACAGCATCATGGATGACACTAAGAGCAATGTCATTATTTTGGAGTAGCATTTCTTCGGCAGCGGTGGGAGCCTCTTCATCTTCAATCTCAATCTTTGTCTCTACCACCTTCCAAACCTTCCTATTGATTGACTTGATATAAGTTGTCATCTTAGCTTTCCAATAGGGATAATTTGAGCCATCAAATCAGAGTGGCTTCTTGGTGTTGTTGATTTGAGCAATTTTTACACCGAAAGTTGTTAAGCCTCAAATCACGGTGACCTCGGTTCTGATACCACTTAAAAGGTCCTAATGGCTAGAGGGGGGGTGAATAGCCTATTAAAAATTTCTACAACAACACTTAGCAAACCGGTTAGATAATTATGAGGCGAAGCAAGTGTTGCGCTAGCCTACTAAAAATGCAAACCACCTACCACAATTCTAGTTTCTATAGTTTCTAACCACACAATGGCTATGTCACTATACTAAGTTAGTGTGCTCTCAAAGGCTAACTAAAGAGCCACACTAACCAAATTAACAAGCTCTCACAACTAGCTACACTAAAGATCTTGATAACTAGTTTGCGGTAATGTAAAGAGAGTGAGCAAGATGGTTATACCGCCGAGTCGAGAAGTGAACCAATCAATCACAAGAATGAATACCAATGAAGACCAATCACCTCTGAATCAAATGATGACACAATGATTTTTTACCGAAGTTTACTTGCTTGCCGGCAAGCTAGTCCTCATTGTGGCGATTCACTCACTTGGAGGTTCATGCGCTAATTGGTATCACACACCAAACCCTCAATAGGGTGCCACACAACCAACATAAGATGAGGATCACACAAGACACGAGCAATTCTCTAGAGTACCTTTTAGCTCTCCGCCGGGGAAAGGTTAAGAACCCCTCACAATCATCACGATCGGAACCAGAGACAATCACCACCCTCCGCTCGATGATCCTCGCTGCTCCAAGCCATCTAGGTGGCGGTAACCACCAAGAGTAACAAGTGAATCCCACAGCGAAACACGAACACCAAGTGCCTCTAGATGCAAACACTCAAGCAATGCACTTGGATTCTCTCACAATCTCACAAAGATGTTGAATCTATGATGGAGATGAGTGGGAGGGCTTTGGCTAAGCTCATAAGGTTGCTATGTCAATTCAAATGGCCAAGAGGGTGAGCTTGAGCCAGCCATGGGGCTTAAATAGAAGCCCCCACGAAATAGAGCCGTTGTACCCCTTCACTGGGCACAACACGGGGTGACCAGACACTCCGGTCATATTGATCGGACGCTGGACCCCAGCGTTCGGTCGCCCGATGCTTGCCACATGTCATTGGCTTCAAACGCTAATCGCTCGATCTCAACGGTCATCAGTACATTTAAGTAGTGACCGGACGCGCTGCTCAAAGTGATCGGACGCACCAACACCAGCGTCTGGTCGTTTCCAGTAAGGTACCAGAAGCGAAAAATCATGCCCTACCGGACTCACCCGGTGTTTGGTCACTCAACGTCTCCCCTGTGCGCTGCATATGTCATTATACCTCATACTGACCGGACTCAGGCCCTGAGCGTCCGGTCATGAGACCGAAATCGCACGCTCACTGCTGCCACTGACCGAACGCGCCAGTCCTTTCGAGACCAGCGTCCGGTCACTTACGGTGACCACGTTCACCTGGGTTTATCCACTGGACACGTCCATTACACCTTGTGAAACCCTGTCTTTTATGTATAGGGCGCCAGTGGCACCGTCGGACTGTCCGCACTCTATGGGCGGACACTCCACCGGTAAAGTTTCTCACCCTTGCTTAAATATGACAACCACCAAGTGTATCCCTTTGTGCACATGTGTGTTAGCATATTTTCACAAACATTTTTAAGGGTGTTAGCACTCCACTAGATCCTAAATGCATATGCAATGAGTTAAAGCATCTAGTGGCACTTTGATAACCGCATTTCGATACGAGTTTCACCCCTTTTAATAGTACGTCTATCGATCCTAAATATGATCACGCTCACTAAGTGTCTCGATCACCAAAACAAAATGGCTCCTACCATTTATACCTTTGCCTTGAGCCTTTTGTTTTTCTCTTACTTCTTTTTCAAGTCCAAGCACTTGATCATCACCATGGCATCACCATCATCAAGTCATGATCTTCATTTGCTTCACCGCTTGGAGTAGTGCTACCTATCTAATGATCACTTTGATAAACTAGGTTAGCACTTATGGTTTCATCAATACACGAAAACTAAACTAGAGCTTTCAGAAGTTGAAAGACCTTAGTGGTGCACCGTTTGATCATGATGTCAATGCCATAATGCTTGAACCTGAGCACTACACAGGCCACTACAAGGTAGAAACTGAATCCATTTTCCTCTCTCTTATCTCTTCCTCTTGTAGGCACTTATTCTCTTCTTCCCTATTTATTTACTTTAGCACACATGACTGCAGGATCATCCTAAGGATGCTGAATTCCTCAACACCCCAATCAGGTTCTACACTAAGATGGAGACCATATTTGGTTCTTCCATGGCCACTGGTAGGTTTGCCCTAGGTTCCAGTGAGCCACTTGGGGTGAACAATGACGACAGTGTTGCTGCTAAGATTGAGGTCCATGGCTTCACCACAGCTGCTGATGTCAAATGCAGCCCTGAGATGGGTGAGGGTGGCAAGGCAACTGAGCTGCTCACTTCCACTGTGGGAGTAAATAGAAAGAGGGGTAATTTCAGTGAGGAAGAGATGCTGATAATGACTAACATGACTGATGTTGTCAACAATGTAGCCTCTGCACTTAGAGAGACTAGGCCTGCATATGTGGATCCTGACCTCTATCTTGCAGTGATGGGGATGCCTAGCTTCATCACTGAAGCTCTCATTGTTGTCTACACCTACCTGCTGGAAAACAAGGCCCTTTACAGGGACTTTGTGAACATGGCAATTAGTCATAGGGACATTTGGCTAAGAAACTACCTTGCCAAGAACTACTATATGTAGTTCTGTCCATCTAGGACAGTAAGACAAGGAGGGGGTTGACTGTTGAGATGTATAGTTCCTCCACCTCCCTCACCCACTCTCTTCTTTTTTGGGTTCCATTTTTATGTAGCTCCTGTGCATGGTAGATGACTAACCAGCACCTGTCCTTTTGGGTTTGCATAGTTGGAGGGTGGCTAACTATATCTGAGCAAGTGTAACTTGGTAGTTCACTAAAGTGCCTACTTGTTGTGGGCTGAACCTTTATTTGGAGACAAACTTGATGTATTAATTAGTAACCCCTGTTGGTTACTGCTACTGCTACTATATTTGTCACTTTATGTTCATATTGCATTGGGAGGACTGTATTACATTGTGCTGTTCATGGGTGTCATTGAACACATGGGACACATCCATTCCCTAGCAACAGCATGCTCATACCATGCTGATGGTAGTGAATGGATGTGCCCATGGATTTCATGGCTTTCATGATTTTGGGGACGACCTTGTTTGAATCTTCACTTCATGCTTTCATATATTTCTATCATTTCTTGGATTTGATACATGTGTTTCCATGGATTGGTGCCTAAAGTGGGTTTCTGATCTGGCCTATGATGCAAAATGTGAAAAAAAATAATGAGGTGGCTTCACAACTGTTTCCTGTTGTTATTGTTTTTTCATGGCTTGTTCTTGCTGGTTTTCATGACTGTCATCAAATCCATCTGAACCATCCATTCTCTTGCAACACCAGTTGGATGGCGACAGAGAATGGATGGCCAGATGGGTTCCATGGCAGCCTTGATGTTCTATTCCTACTTATTTGCAGTCTCAAACTTGCTGCTTTTCTAGACTTGTTTGCTACATGTGCAGCCATCTGTGATGAGTACTTACATGAATTGCATCACCAAATTATAGAACTAAGGCCACTTTTTTTAGCCTATGATGTTAATTGTTTCATTTCAACAAGATGAACCAAGCCATCGGTGTGGCATTTAGGATCATAGGTTGTTTCTTTCATCAATCCCTAGATCTTCAATGTCGCACTCATGACTTGTTTCATGATTCACAAAAGACTGAGGCTAATTACAATTCTGATTTTACAGAAAATGGCACCTTGCTATGTGGTTTTCCATGGGAAGCAACCTGAAATCTATAGAACCTGGTATGAATGCAGTGAACAAGTTCTTGGATTCAAGAATGCAAGGTATTTAAAGTACAAAAATTATAAGGAGGCATTTAGGGATTTCAATGCATCTTGGGGAGCACCAACTCCCCTCCCCTCTCAGCTACTCCCTGATGCCTATTGTCAGGATATTTCTTCTGTTGATGGTAAGTCTTGGTGTTGGAAAAATGTGGTAATCATCTCACTGCTTTTTGTGGTGCTCGGACTATGGATAAGGGTGAGCATGACTGGACAGGGCAACTGCCAATCTTAGGCCTGTGATGGCTAAGAAAAGATGATGGATTACTGCCTTAGTTTCTTTGTATTTCTCTGATCCATTTCTGTTATTGTTGGTTGCCTTGTTACCATGTCAATGAACTATCTGGTTGTTGTATTTCTCTAAATGATAGCTGGTTTGTTAACTTGTTTTTTGTTCTGCTGAGGCAACTAGGATTATGTGAACCATTAATTACTATTTAGTCTGAGGCCACCTGATTGTCACTTATATGTAATTCATATTATTGTAACTATGTTTTAGCTAATATTTGTTTTTATAAAGCTATGTGGGTTCATTTGCAAATTACTCGTGCATTCTCATGTTGCTTCATGGGACGTGGTGAGCCAGGCTCATATCAAACAGAATCTCCAACTGTTAGTTGGAGTTAGTTGGTAGTTGGCCTGGCTCGCAGAGTTAAATCAAACACAGACATGTTTGGGCTGGACTGTACTGGTGCGTGAAATCAAACCCGAGCACTTGTGCTCTCTGAGCCTGGCCGACGGTCCGAGCCACCCCTGTGCTCCACATCAAACAGGCCCTCAGTGGGCACTCTGGGCCACTCACAAGGGACATGCCAAATCGCTTGACGGTTAGGCCGAGAGAATTCCGTGTTTGGGCTTTTGTTCCTCGAGCCGCCTACAATTCTCTGGTACCATTTTTTTTTCTTCTCCCGTGTCCCGTCGTCTTTTGTCTCTAATATAATAAAAAAAAATCCATGGGTATTGTGCTCAGAAATGAGAAATGATAAGGTTGGAGTCTGGGAGATGGTTCTGCAGACATGCGCAATCGCCGAGTTGTTGAGCCATCTTATCCCTCCAACTGTATGCGCACAGGACCGCCGACGCATGATCGATTCGATCACCCAACACGCGCTGCTCTTGCCTCTGCTTTCTTCAACATCTCCCCCAGCTCATTCAGATCGGACATGAGATGAACCCATCACAAGCTGTTGCCCAGATTCGATCCAAAGAATTACGGACACGGATCCCGCGGGCGTCTAGGCCCATCCTTTTTCAGACTCGACTTGCTTGTCCTCACCGCTCGCGCGTGACTCCGTGGGCTCGGCCCAGCGCGAACCGAACCTTCTTCCCCTTCGGCCGTTTTCCCCTTCCCTTGTTGGGCCCCACGCGTCATGGTCCGTACCCAGAGACGAGGTGGCATCCACGTCACGAGCACCAGCCAGCCAGGTTACTGACCTCGCGTGCCCGTAGCGGAGGGGTTGCACGAATCCAGCACGGCTCGACTCCCTCACCCTGTCACCCAACAGCATCTCGCCAGCTACGCGCACGCGCCGTGACCCCACGAAAGCCGCACCGTTTACTGACTCCGTGGGCCCACGAGACCCCACATGTCATGAACGTCAAGCACATTAATCCGTCCTCCTCCCTCGGTGCGCGCTCCTCTCCTCTATCTCCTCGCGAGCCCCGCTGGCCTCGCTTAACGGCCTGCCTGATCTCTCCTCCCCGCCGCCGGCGGCCTATCCGCTACTGATCGCGTCCCACCGGCCTCCATCTCCATGCAGCCGCGCTCGCCGGCGGCGGAGGCCGCGGGCGCCACCATGGTGCCGGGCCTGGGCGGCATCGAGCCGGCCGTCACGCTGGACCAGGTGCCGCGCTGGAGCGACCCCGACCAGCGCATCTTCCTCGCCTCCACGCCCGACGAGGCGTCCGCGGAGGGCGCCGGATCCGATGCGACCTCCGCGTCCGGCTTCATCTCCTTCTCCGACCCGCTCACGGGCGACGACGGCGCTGGTGCGGGTGGCCGCGCCGGGGGCGCCTCGCGCTTTCCCGTCGACCAGGAGATCAACTCCAGGATCTACCTCTGGCGTGGCCAGCCCTGGAACCTCGAGGTCGACGCCGTCGTCAATTCCACCAACGAGGTCTCGATTCCTGTACCCCCTCCTCGCATCAGTGCTGGGAATTGGTTTCAGTTTCTTTTATAAGCTATTGTCTTTGTTCCGGGGTTTCGTGCAGAGCTTGGACGAGGCGCACAGTAGCCCTGGGCTGCACGCCGCTGCCGGGTCAGGGCTCGCCGAGGAGTGCGCCACCTTGGTACTGTTCGCGACAGAGCTTTTGGCAAATTATAGGGGGAAGTTTGTTCAACTGCGCTGATGGTTACTGTTAAGCATCAACTGTTTTCTGGTCGACCATTTTGCAGGGAGGTTGCCGAACTGGGATGGCCAAGATGACCAATGCCTACGATCTGCCTGCAAGGTAAGCTGGGCCTATGTTATTTGTATTTTCACTTATTGGATCATGTAGAAAATGTATCTATGTGTTTGAAGATCTTTAAACACCGTGGACACCTAAGCTACAACATTGATGTGTTATGTGGTTCCACAATGACAATTGTGCCCCTTTACAGTAAATAAGTTGCTCGATTCAAAGTTCCCAGCTTCATGTTTCCTGCAAATCTTGAGCAGTGAGGGCAACACAAAAGTTTCTGCTTATGGAGTCAGACTACGGGTTGTTTTGCCTGCGTTTTTTTCGGAATCTTGTGATATATCACTGGTGTGACGGTTGTTTCTGATTAAGCAAAGCATACCCCCTGTGCCTGTGTTTCACAAACACTGCATATCCATACCCTGATTCACTTTATATAACAAGCCGCTGTTGTTGAACCCATATAACTTGTTACTTCAAGCAAGCCTCCAGTGGCCAGTAATTGAAGCTTTAGTGAAAGTCTAACTTTGCTGCAGCTAGCTGTTGAACACTCACAGATTTACTCATATCCAACATGTTGTTCTGTGGTTGTCTGTAATCTCAGTTATGCTAAGATGCATGTATCAATTCATTATGCAGGAAGGTCATCCATACTGTGGGCCCCAAATATGCTGTCAAGTATCACACAGCTGCAGAGAATGCACTTAGTCACTGCTATCGGTCCTGCTTGGAACTACTCATTGAGAATGGTCTTGAAAGGTACATGTAGGATCATATTGCTTAAATCTAATTGCTAATTTTAGTTTAACAAATGATGTTTTAGTTGTCCTGTTTCACATAGTGAACTTTATAGATTTATGGATATTATTAGTAAATTTTTTTCGTTGCTTATTTCATTAGCATCGCAATGGGTTGTATATACACAGAAGCTAAAAACTACCCTCGTGAACCAGCTTCTCATGTGGCAATAAGTAAGTTCTTCTTATCTTTGTTTAGTTTCTCTTTACTTGTGCTATAGAATATTTCTTATCATCCTATGCATGAATGAAAATATTTTATCTGTAAATATTGATGTTAGCTGTGGTACTAACCTTAAGAAAAAGTAACTCTCAACAACCCTCCCACTTCTCGCAACCATGTACAGGACAAATCAGTGATTGGCAGAAAATGGAAATTACGGATGAATTGTTCTTTCTGCAGTCATGCTTTTACTCCATGAATATTATAGGTAAATCGTTGTTTCATTCTTTGTGAATTTATTTATACTCTGTAGGAACTGTTAGACGTTTTCTGGAGAAGCAAAAAGGCAAAATAGCTGGTGTTGTTTTTTGTACTACATCATCATCTGACACAGAGATATACAAACGGTACTTAAACTGAACCCTGGAATCTGTATTACCTTCTATTTGTTCATCAGCCGATTATAAGCAATTAAACAATGCAGATTGCTCCCACTATATTTCCCTCGGGACAAGCAGGAGGAAGAGATTGCGATATTAAAGCTCCCAGCTGATGTTGGGGATGAGAATGGTGAGACGGTAATAGATGAAAGGAAAATAAGAATAAGACCTTTGCCTGCTGGTGTGGTAGACAGAACAGTGTCTGCAACTCTTGTTGATCTTCCTCTTTCTGATTCTGGATCAGCATTGAAAAGGTGAAATTTAAAAGTTTGACATACTTTTCTGCTTTCAATATTGGATGGTACAAATTCAAATATGTTTTTTATTTTGGTGATAGCTGGATTTATATAACTTGAAGACTTAATGATCTTCCATGTGCCAAAGGGTGCCTAGCTCAAACGGTTAGGTTTCCCGGCGGCACTCCTCAGGTCTTGAGTTCGACTCCCCGTGGGAGCGAATTTCAGGCTGAGGTTAAAAAAATCCCCTCGCCCATCACATGTGCCAAAGCGCAGTAATGGTCCGGCCCAGGGTCTGGTCCGGCCTGTGGATCCGTGTGTGTGCGCCTTGAGTGCCGCACGGCCCAGGTCCGGCAGACGCCTTCTCACTGGCCAAGGATATTGCTGCGTCAGGATGTGGACGGGGGTTCGGGGGTTTTCTCGATCTGTGTGAGAAGATCTCCTTCTTAGTAAGAAAACCCGGGGGCCGTCATAACCCCCCGCAGGTCGAGTTTTTTTTTAATGATCTTCCATGTGCCTGATGCTGATCTGTATCTTACTCCCTCCGTTCTACAATAGTTTTCCACAGCACACCATGTACATGGACCAAGGAAGTACTATTTCCAAGAAAATAAATCAAAGTGAAATACCATCTATACCCCTAATGAATAGCATATATAACAAATTCTTTTCTTTCCAAACATTTAATTAGGGTGAAGGGTGGAAACATAACAATAACTACACTCTTGGTATCCTCAATGGAAAAACATTGTGGAACGTATCCCTAGGCCATGGACAAATATTGTACCCCCTTCATTCCAAATTATAAGACATTTTGGCTTTTCTAGATACGTAGCTTTTGCTATGCACATAGGTATACACTATGTCTAGATACATAGTAAAAGCAATGTATCTATAATAGCCAAAACGCCTTATAATTTGGAAGGGAGGGAGTATAATAGTGGGAGAATTTATTATATCCTTTTTTTCTTAGTAATTAGCTTGAATTGTATTTTTTATGTTCCTATTTTGTGCAGGTCAATACATTTAAGTCGTTATTATCATTCTTGTTTTCTGAAAGCAATATCCTTATTATACTTACTACAAGATGAATGTTCCTTTTCTAGTCATCCATTCCCCATCTAAGTAATTTGTTACAGGTTCTTTGTCTCATTGTTGTTTACTTTACATGGTCTCTTGTATTGACTACATGTTGTCATAGATCTTGATCTTCAAATAGTTTTTCTTCAACTCACTTTGTCTGGTTATTCTACAGGGGTTCTTTCAAGTTGGATTCGTATCTGGATCCTTCATTTATGTCAATAATTAAAGACCCAGATCTGCGGCGCAAGGAGCAGTGGGAAAAATCCGCTCAAGCTCAAAAGGGATTTAATTATGCTAGGTTACTTGGATATGGGGATCTAGGTTGCCCTTCATTATCTGCAGCAGAGGAATACTCACTTCATTCACGATACCTCGCTAAAGCAAATTCTCTTAATCTTTCAGAGATTGCTGAAATGAAAATAATGTATGTAGGTTTCGTATGTTACGATTTTATACTTCTCGCTTGTGCTTAATTATGTTTGTATGTAGACATATTTAATGAAATATGTTCCAGTGTCTTCACTGCCTGTAGTCTGATATTCTCCACCAACTGCAGTTATCGTGGTGGAGTTGATATTGAAGGACGCCTGGTTATGGTGGTTGTTGGTGCACACTTTCTTCTTCGATGCCTTGATCTTGAACGGTTTGTTCTACATGTAGTGAAGGTAATGTATCTTAATGCATATGTCCTAAAGCCTTGGATTAAGTATCAGTATGCACTCTCTAACCATGTGTGGGCGTGTATATCATGGTTTTCTATGTGCACTGAGCATTATGCCATCACTTAAAATTGGGAATACTAGCCTCTAGCATATTTTGTTAGTAAACCATGCACATGTTGTGTCTAGTGAAAAAGAATAAATCAGCCTCATGTATTTGTGCTCTTTTTTTTTTTTTTAAAGAAAGAAATTCCCTGCATTTATAGAAAGCGAATATGTTTTTTACATAGAAATGTTGGGAACTTGGGATACCGTTCAGAATCAGCAAATCTTGATGAAACCAGAAACACGAAGCCACTTGCTCACAAACTACCTACTGAAGTATTACCGCATTGCCCACATTTTCCCATCAGCTTAACCATTTGGGTTGAACTGGTGGATACATGCAACTTAATATGGTATCAAGACCACTTTGATTAGCGCAATTAAATAAAATAATTGTTCATTGATCCTATTCCATGTCTGAAGCATGAGGGAGCCTCCAGGAAGTGAGAGCATTGAATTATAAGTTTGCAAAAGGTGGTTGCCATAACTCCAAAAATTTTCAGATTTCAAGTTACAAGAAGCCTTCACTTGAGTTTTGCAAAAAATTGGTACATTGGTGGGTACTGACAAACAAAATAATTAACTCCTTTGGTGCTAGGACATGTAACTTGTTTAAACTGTAATACTTTTATAAATGCACTCCATCCAATTACTACAGTCATCTTGGTCACAATTATATGAAAGTGAGGAATGCTCTTATAGCAAAACTAAAGCAAAGTTAATATGTAGAAATGGCCTCTAAGAACATTTCAGTGTATTTAGAGGGAATACTCTTGCAAATGTGAAACTGAAAGAGTTCTTCTTCTTTGCATTGATAATTTCAATGACTTCTGCTGTCCCTGTTATAACATGTATATATTGCTTTACTCATGCATTTGTTGTTTTTTTAAGACACTCATCTTGTACATCTTGTTTTGGTTTTTCTCAATAAGTTAATTCTGAAAATTGTGTCATATTTCTTGTCATAGGAGTTTGAACCTTTGATTCAGAAGCCATATACAATTGTATATTTCCACTCCACAGCATCATTACAACCGTAAGTGTCTGAGAAATATGTCACTGAAGAAATTCCTTATTTTTTGCTTTTAATCCATAATGTAAAAAAGAACATCTTGTTAAATTTTCAGGCAACCAGATTTAGGATTCATGAAGCGGTTACAACAAATATTAGGACGGAAACATCAGCGCAACCTTCATGTCAGTATATTTTCTAATGAATCTGTATTCTATTTATCCTATATAAGGCGATAACAGGTTCACTCTTCTAACAACATTCACTACAAACAGGCAATTTATGTACTCCACCCAACATTGGGTTTGAGAACAGCTGTTTTGGCAATGCAGATGTTTGTAGATGGAGAGGTACCTCCTAGCTAGTTCAGACTACGGTTAAGACTTTTCTTCACTGTGCTGCATGAGATCTTAGCATCCTTTTTTCCTCTAGGTCTGGAAGAAAGTTGTATATGTGGATAGGCTTGTGCAGCTGTTCAGATATGTACCACGCGAGCAACTTACAATTCCCGACTTTGTCTTTCAGTAAGTAGCCCTGCACCCTGCACCCTGCACGATACTTCCAGCTCTTGGTGCATTTGCATGCGAACTGGAAAAGTGACTGTACTTGGTAACTTATTGCTGCAGGCACGATCTGGAGGTGAATGGTGGGAGGGGCCTAATTGTTGACCCAAGAACAAATCACATCTATCAGAGGACGTCCAGTTGATATGTGCTGGTTCTGAGGCCTGAAGTTTGTTAGTTCTTGCACTGTACCATTCTAATGTTCACTTCTTGTAACTGTATTCCATGTGGTTCTTTCTGTATCTAGTTAGTCTATTCCATTTGTTCGTTCTCCTGCCTTCCGCAAGGGGGATTCTCATCTGTATCAGTTGATATGTAGAACTGAATAAAAGTGGTGTTTACTCTAGATGTTGTTCAAGTTTCACTTGTCCTGTACAAATTTTGGCAGTTGATATGTTCAAGTTTATTTCAAAGTTTCATCCCTTCTATTTTTTTTTCTGCAAGTTCTGAATGATTTTTCTAAGTGATCCCTAACCGGCATTAAATAATGGTCTTGTTTGAGTGCTTGAGCTTCAGCTTACAGAACAACAGAAAACTTTGGAAAGTACAAGCCACCCCAGTACCGAAGAGTTGAAGCTTCTTTCAACAGGCTTCTCAGCTAAAGATAAATCCTAAAGCATGGACATTTCATTACAAGGTAATTTTTCTTAAAGTCATCCAATGTGCTAATAAAAATGAACTAGCTATATCGAATGTATTTGGTTTCTTACGCTGTTGTGGAGACTAGGCATTTTGGGTTCACATTAGTTCAAATAAAAAAGGGAATGGAAAATTGCAAAATCCACCTAGGGTTTCATTTTTTATATAAAAAAGAAAACCACATACATTTTATTTCCTTTCTCTGACTCCTCCAAGTTTTATGTGTTCTCAAATACCACTTGCCCCTTGTGCTAGATATATAACAAGCAGAAGGTTGGTCACTTGGCATGGTAGGCACGTTAAACAGCACATTAGCTCTAGCATAGTAACATGCATCGTGCCATCAAGATGAACACCAATCAGTGGCCTACCTTGTGAGAAACTGGTTCATGGCCCATACAGAGCTTGATATTTGAGTTGATATTGTGTTAGGCAAGTTAAGTGCAACAAGTGCTAAAGAATGCTTTCTAGCTACATAATCTAACCCAAGTTGTGCCATAATTTCTTTGCCAGGTGTATGAACCATCGACACATTTGTTTTATATAGGTGATGCCACAGTTGATTTTCTTCGCAAAACTATCTAGTTTAAGTTTTCAAAGTAATCATCTCTTGTTATAGGTTCGGTAGTTCCACAAAATTGCGATCGCGTATGTATCAGCTTGTTTTCAAGCATCTCCATTGTACGTACCCTAAGGGACAGATAAAATGAACAATGTATACTGACAAATTGGTGGCCAGATAGCATATGGAGTTTTGTAAGTTTCATTTACAATTGTCAGATATTGACGAATAGGTGGCCATTTGTTTTTGTTTAGGTGCGGACAGCTGATGAGCAGGCCAGGCAAGTAGGCGAAGCATATTCGATTCGCACATGAACAGTCACTTCGTCTGAATAGCAGGGTGACCGAAGAGTTGAAGCTCCTCTCAACAGGCTTCTCAACCTAGTTCCACAAAGTTAAATCCTCAAGCATGGACATTTCATTGCAAGGTATTTTTTCTTTTCTTAAGTCATCCAATGTGCTAAGCAAATAATCACAATGTATTTGGTTTCTTACACCTGTTGTGGAGACTAAGCATTCTGGGTTCACATTTAGTTCAATAATAAAAAAACAAAAAAGAATTAAAAAATACAAAATCCACCTGCAAAGTAGGATTTTTTTTTTGAAAAAAAATACCCACCCACATCTTAATTCCTTCCTCTGATGCTACAAGTTTTATGTGTTCTCAAATACCGCTTGGCCCTAACAAGCAGTCAATGGGCATAGGAGGGAATCTGAAAACACATGAAACATGCAGGTGATAATACCGAAAGGAATTGTAATGCATGATGTGTATTTGGAAACCACCGTACCTTGGCTTGCAATTTTTTTGTG
This sequence comes from Miscanthus lutarioriparius, assembly GCA_904845875.1. Taxonomy (NCBI): domain Eukaryota; kingdom Viridiplantae; phylum Streptophyta; class Magnoliopsida; order Poales; family Poaceae; genus Miscanthus; species Miscanthus lutarioriparius. The sequence continues at coordinate 97,451,876 of CAJGYO010000001.1, forward strand.
CATTTTTTTTAAAAAAAAAGAAGAAAAAAACTTATAGAGTGGTTTACATTGTAATACGATTTGGAGTAGTTGGCCTTTCCTTGTAGCAGAAGGTTGGCCACTTGGCATGGTAGGCACGTTAAACAGCACATTAGCTCTAACATCGTGCTGTCAAGATGCATGAACACCAAGCAAGCTAACCTCAATCAATGGCCTACCTTGTGAGAGACTGATTGATGGCCCGTGCAAAGCTTGATATTGTGTTAGACTAGACAAGTTGAGTGCAACAAGTGTTAGAGAATGTTTTCTAGCTACACATAATCTAACCCTAGTTGCGCCATGATTTCTTTGTCAGGTGTATGTATCATTGTATCATCACACAACCGGTAGTTCCACAAAAATTGTGATCATATATAACATATACTGTATCAGTATGTTTTCAAGCATCTCCATTGTACGTACCCTATGGGACAAATAAAAAGAACAATGTATACTGACAAATTGGTGGCCAGATAGCATATAGAATTATCTAAGTTTCATTTACAATTGTCAGACGAATAGGTGGCCATTTGTTTTTGTTTAGGTGCGGACAGCTGATGAGCAGGCCAGGCAAGTAGGCGAAGCATATTCGCACATAAACAGAAACTTCGGCTCAACAGCAGCCACACGACTATGATCGGACGGTTCGCACCACACACGGCCGGAAGCTGGAAACAGAATCCTTCTCCGCACATTATAAATGGCGTTTGATGTGAGTTCAAGTTCGTGCTGAGCAGCTAACTTGTTATGATACACAACATGGCATTAGACAGTTGACTAGGATTATATTAAGCCCAGATGACGCTAGTTAGTTAGAGCATCAGGTATATTCCTAGGATAAACCTTGCCTATTTAGTAACGTAATTCCGACAGTGTTGCTTAACACTTTTCCATTCTTGTTCAAACGCTGAAAGTCGCCTCTTGCATCTTCTGCAATTTCCCTCCCAAAGGTGCGCAGTGCTGATTTTGTTTCATGATGATGTTTGGAGTTTAGTTAGAAGACCATAGTAGCTTTGAGAAATTTAGAGTTGTTGCATGAGCATGACTGCAGTTGTGCTCAGAAACGCATAGCAACAGTTCGTAAGAAAGATACACCTTTTGCAGCAGTTCTCTAGAGATTCCATTCAGTTCACCTTTTGTTGTTCAGAAAGGGTACACCGTACACCTTTTGCAGTTTTGTATTGCTCAAAATATAGGTGATGAGTTCCTATCTACTCCACCTGTCCAAAATTATTTGTCGCTTTTTATTTCCGTGCTGCAAGTTTGACTCAATTTATAGAAAATACGTGCAACATTTGTATTTTTAAATAAATTTATTAAAAAACTAGATTCAAAGATCTTTTTAATGGTACCAATTATATACTATAAATATTAATATTTTTAATATATATTTTGTCGAAATTGTTTATCGGAAAACAAAAATAACATATTTTGAGACGGAGGGAGTATGCTCGTGGCAAGATGAGTTTCACCTACTCAGCAGTCACACGTAAATTACTAGCTAAATGGCATCTTTACTTACCTGCGACACATGATTGGCGCCGTTCGGCTAGTAAAAAAACAGCCGGAATTCACTATTCACGGCTGAAATTCACTGTTCACGTTCTCATAAATTCTTTTAGATTCTCTAAATTTCTCCCAGCGAACAGGGCTAATACCGTGTCAACGTGCATGCAACTGCTCACTAACCCTATCCATCTAACCACCATTGACAATGATAGGATTATAAAAAAAAACATCCTTCTCAGTTTAAGCCTCAGTTTAAAATCGAGTTTTCGCTTTCATCGACTAAGAAAAGGCAGCAACATAGTATGTCCCTAGTTTCGCGAGAGACTTTAGCTTGGGCTCACCACGGACCCCAACTCTGAAGAGCAAAGCAAGTCCGCAAGTGAGAGCTCACTCTCTGATACCAGCCTCTATCTATATAATTGCGTTGCAGATCGAGCTGCTGGCTACATACCGCAGCCCGTCGAGAAAGGGTAACTTGCTAGCTGTTTGGCAGAGCAGGTCGGTGCAGTGAGCGGCAGCGACCATGGCTGGCGAGCAGCTCAAAGTTCTGACGGCGCTGGACCAGGCGAAGACGCAGTGGTACCATTTTCATGGCCATCGTGATCGCCGGCATTCACGGACGCCTACGACCTCTTCTGCATCTCCCTCGTCTCCAAGCTGCTGGGGCGCATCTACTACACGGAGCCCAACAGCCCCAGCCCCGGCACCCTGCCGCCCAACGTGTCCGCAGCCGTGAACGGCGTCGCGCTCTGCGGCACGCTGGCCGGCCAGCTCTTCTTCGGCTGGCTCGGCGACAAGCTCGGCCGGAAGAGCGTGTACGGCTTCACGCTCATCCTCATGGTGCTCTGCTCCATCGCGTCGGGGCTCTCATTCGGCCACACCCCCAAGGGCGTCATCTCCACGCTCTGCTTCTTCCGGTTCTGGCTCGGGTTCGGCATCGGCGGCGACTACCCGCTATCGGCGACCATCATGTCCGAGTACGCCAACAAGAAGACCCGCGGCGCCTTCATCGCGGCCGTGTTCGCCATGCAGGGCTTCGGCATCCTCTTCGGCGCCATCGTGGAGCTCGTGGTGTCCAGCAGCTTCCGGAACTCGTACCCGGCGCCGTCGTACCAGGACAACCCCACGGCGTCGCTGATCCCCGAGGCCGACTACGTGCGGCGGATCATCCTCATGTTCGGCACCATCCCGGCCGCGCTCACCTACTACTGGCGCATGAAGATGCCGGAGACGGCGCGGTACACGGCGCTCATCGCGCGCAACGCCAAGCAGGCCGCGGCGGACATGTCCAAGGTGCTCAACTCGGAGATCGAGGAGGACCTGGACCGCACCGAGCGGCAGGCCAGCAGCGGCAGCAACGAGTGGGGGCTCTTCTCGGCGCAGTTCGTGCGCCGGCACGGGCTCCACCTGCTGGGCACCACCAGCACGTGGTTCCTCCTGGACATTGCCTTCTACAGCCAGAACCTGTTCCAGAAGGACATCTTCTCCAAGGTCGGGTGGATCCCGCCGGCCAAGACCATGAACGCGGTGGAGGAGGTGTTCCGCATTGCGCGCGCGCAGGCGCTCATCGCGCTCTGCGGCACCATCCCGGGCTACTGGTTCACCGTCTTGTTCATAGACATCATCGGCCGCTTCGCCATCCAGCTCATGGGTTTCTTCATGATGACCGTCTTCATGATCGGCCTCGCCGCGCCGTACCACCACTGGACGACCGCCGGCCACCACACCGGCCTCGTCGTCATGTATGGCTTCACCTTCTTCTTCGCAAACTTCGGGCCTAACAGCACCACCTTCATCGTGCCGGCTGAGATCTTCCCAACGCGGCTGCGGTCCACGTGCCACGGCATATCGGCCGCGGCTGGCAAGGCCGGTGCCATCATCGGCGCGTTCGGGTTCCTGTACGCTGCGCAGGACCCGCACAAGCCGGAGGCTGGCTACTCGCCCGGCATCGGCATCCGCAACGCACTCTTCGTGCGAGCCGGCACCAACTTCCTTGGGATGATCATGACGCTGCTGGTGCCAGATTCCAAGGGATTGTCGCTTGAAGAGATATCCAAGGAGACCGTTGACGACGAGGAGGCGGCTTAAGAATATATATGCATGTATGCGACCTTTTTCTGATTTGCACATGATACACCGTTGCACAGGTAGTATGTGGTGGTCTGTGCTTTGCTGTTTTATGCATGATACTCTATTTGTGAGCTTGTGACATGGTAGTGCTAAATGTATATTTGGTCTGGCATATTGTATTATTTGTAGAGTAAAACGACAAACCACTTGTACAAGTGACTGAGCTGTTGAAATGAATTCGAGATTTCTATTAAAACCCTCTTCCCACTGTTATTATAAGAAAAAGTTTAATACTCGTAGCAGGTAAGGATGATGGTGACACCAATAGTAAATGGGTATAGTGGGTTTGATTGGTGACATAAAAAATAGTTTTGGACTCATCCAATTGCCAAAAAACGATTAAAAAGAATTGCATTCCTAGATATGCAATCTTTGCACACGGTAATAGAGTGATAGACCAATCTTGTTTGATCCTTGGCTCGTCCATAACTCCATATCTTCTGCTCGTGTCATCATAGGGAGATCAACTTGGAGGTCACATCAATTAGCTAGCCTCTCTAATTAAAATATAATTTTCTATTTTTTAGCATTTGATTCTTAACTCTACTATAAAAAAGTGGGTTTTTACAGGCGTCCTAAACGCATTTCGTACATACGGCTTGGTTGACCACATGTGGAAATGCATCTCCACAATGCGATATTGTTTCGTGGCTGTCTCCAAAAATGTTTTTCAAAATTTTGAAAGTTTCCTCCCATTTGTCATTTTCCTGCCACATTTAAAATATTTGTTTCTCGCCACATCCAAGAGTTGACATACATACACCATCAGATATCTGAATTGCCTTGAGGCTAAAAATTTTCTTAAAGGCCCAAACTGAACCGCCAAAAAATATATAGTTTCCTTTGGCAATGCTAGTAAACTCCAAGAAAGGTATATTCCTTGAGAGGTTTATAAGATGCATCAAGAAAATTAAGTATTTACTTGTGTGTCGATGTAAACCTTGAAGGAAATTACTGTCAGCGTTTTGGACCGGGGTCCTCAACCAACCAGTAAATGTGAACTGCGTGCCCCTAATCCCGGATGGTGATGCAAAGAGACACAAGGTTTATACTGGAAGCCGGAGGAGGCGGCGGAGAGGCGGAATCAGGCGCCCCTATGTCCATCTAGGAGATCGATCTTGTATTCTCGAACCGACCTGCAATCGACGGTCCAGACACTGAGTACTTGTAGTACGGGCGACGTGGCACGATGGGGGGTTATAAGATATGGGTGAGAGATTTGCACATGGAGCTAGTAGTATGTGGTGGTGTCTCGGCATGGAATGGTGCTAAATGTATATTTGTTTGAGTCGTTGCTCTCGCTGAGCTGTTGAAATGGATTTCTATTAAAACCCTCTTCCCACTGTTATTATGAATTAAGTGAGTGCGTAAATGGGTATAGTGGGTTTGATGCGTGAAAATAGTTTTGGCGTGGTTTCGATCCCTAGAAACGAGTGATAGACCAATCTTGGTTGCTTCCTTTTATAGCCACAAGGAGGGAGCCAGAGTACATGAGAGAGCTACACGTGGAGCCTCAGTGAGAAAGGAAGATCCAAAGATCTTGTGGCCTATTTAGTAGTATACATTTTCGGGAATGGCAATTGGTACTTGATCACCGGCAAGGCCACGCAGCCATGCCCGAGGTCATTTCGTTGAAGTCGTAAGAGTCATTATTGACGTCTAGTTAAAGATGGCCTCCATCAGAGGTGACATGATATCTGAATTGCCTTGAGGCGTGCTCGGTGGACTCTTGTCCCGGTGGAGTCAAGAAAGGTATATTCCTTGAGCCTATAGCGGGTGCATCGGAATTGAGTATTTCTGTGTGTCGATGTAAACCTTGAGGCCTTCTTTGCGGGGTCCTCAACCAACCGATAAATGTGAGGTGACCCTGACACGACGCTGGGGGTCTCGGTGGTCTGTCTGGAGATCGATCCGATTCCGGATGAAAAAAGTGCGGAATGGGCGCCCGCAGGGAGCGTAGCGTGTAGTCTCGCACGTGTCGGTGAGGGGATGGTAAAAGGTGATTTGACCGCCGCCCCATCGCCCTTTTGCCATACCCCGCCAATCGTGGCATGACGAGGCGTAACTAGGGGTACTTACACGGATGGGACGGCCCGCCCGAGGGGCAATTGAGGCGGAGGCGACGAGAATGCGGGATTTGTGCCCGGCCTCGGCCGAGGCGGAGAAGGAATGGCGGCGCGTCCGAGGCCTTTGCCGGGGGGGTCTGACGAGGCAGACCGCGTACTGGCTCTCCTACTATTTCCGAGGCTCTGAGGACATGGACTCGACCTTCCATGCCGCTTTGTCCTTGGCGCATGGGGTTAGGTAGGCGGAGGGCGGTATAAGTGTCGGGAGGGAGCACAGATGGAGAGTATAGTGGCAGGTAACCCCCGGGGCTGTGCTTGGTCCCCCTCCCCATGGACTCGGCTTGTTCTCCGCCCAAGGTTGTAGCTGCGTCACGCAAGGAGGGGCCGACGTGAGTTATGGGAGTGGTTGGGTGCATTTAATCCGGACATGACGTTTTGCCGGAGGAGTTCATTTAATCGGACGGAGGTTACGAGTACGTCGGGACGGAGCCGAGCCCGCCCGAGCGGCCTCGGAGAATTGGAGATCCGTCCGAGGCCTTTGGGGCGAGGCCTTGGCGAGAGGGTCTCGGCGAGAGGGCCTCGGGGACGCTTTTAGGCCTGTTTCGCATGAGAGGTTTGGCGAAGGCCTCGGGCGAATCGGAGAATTCTGCCGAGACCTTGTAGTAGTCTTTTGGCTTTGGTTTTAGCAAGGCTTAAGCAATATTCTTGGATCTTGCTTAGGGTACCCCTTCTTGTGGTATCCGACAAGAGGCCCCGAGCCTCGGGAGGAGTGCGGCACTCTCCGAGGTTTTTGATGAGACTTGGTTCGCAACAGCTCCCTGCCGGGATCGTGTTTTGTACTTGGTGGTTTCGGTGGGTGCAGCGCACCGGGCCGGTGTAGTTCTTCGAGGCCCCGGAGGAGTGGGTTTACTCCTCCAGGGGCTTTTTTCTCCGTTGAGCAAGGGGTCTCATCGTGCTTGCCGGGCCCGTGAATGCGAAGTTGGGTCATTGGTCTCGGCAAACTTTGCAGAAGAGCCCCTAGCCTCTGCCTGAGCGAGAGGGCCGTCGGGTGCTCTCCTAGCTTTTTATCGCCTCTCGTAGCGTGAGGGGTTTTTTTTTTGTGATGACCCCTCGGGTGAGAGCACAGGTCACGGGCCTCAAAGTATATCTGCGGCAGGAAGAGCTCCCTAGCCTCTGCCGGAGTAAGAGAGGCCGTCGGGAGTTCCCCGGCTTTTTGTACGACCCTCGCGCAACCTTTTCATTCGGAAGGAGGGGTTTGTTTGCCGAGACCCTCGAGTGCGAACCTGGGTCGTTGGTCTCGGCAAAGTTGCAGTGGAGAGCCCCTTAGCCTCTCATGGGAGGTCCGTCAGGGGTTCCCCCTAGCTTTTTTATACGACCCTCGCGCTTCCTTTTCGTTCGGAAGGAGGGGTGGAATATGCCAGGCTACCCTCGGTGGGTACGAGCGGTGACACTTTCGGTGAGCTGCTATCGGGTAAGTCCGAGTGGAGGCTTATGCCCCATTCGATAAGGGTCAGCTAGCGGTCTAGAGACGCACTCCAAAGGTACCAGAGGGCTTCTCTATTGGGTCCCAGGGCCGTTCGATTGGCCCCGGGGGCTCGGCGCCTCCCTACGGTGGGATCCCATTCGGAGAACTCCCCGCTGGTCTCGGACATGACTTAGGGCATCCCGAGTGATCGCTTGCTCGGGCCATGGCCATGTACAGGCTCGCCCATAGTTGTCCCAGACTCTGTTGTCCTAGGGCGGCTGTCGAAACCCTCGGTGGTCCAGCCTTTGAACCCCTGGACCGTAACGGGCTCGGCGCCCTTTTTGTTGCTTTTTTCCGAATCTATGAGTGCGGGCCTGGGTGGCTTGTCCTTGTTTTGAGTGCAGAAGGAGCCCCCGAGCCTCCGCACAGAGCGAGATGGCGGTCAGGGGGTTGTTTGCCGAGCCCATTCGCAGCGAAACTGGGTCACTGGGTCTCGGCAAACCTGCGGTGAAGAGCCCCTAGCCTCTCAGACGGAGCGAGAGGGCCGTCGGGTGCTTTCTCGGCTTTTTATACGCCTCTCTGCGTGAGGGTTTGTTTGTTCGAGACCCCTCGAGGGCGAGCCTGGGTCATGGGCCTCGCATATTTGCAGGAAGAGCTCCGTAGCCTCCGCCCGGAGCAAGAGAGCCGCCGGGAGTTCCCCCGGCTTTTTGTACCCTCGCGCAACCTTTTTTCGCTCGAAGGAGGGGTTTGTTTGTCGAGACCCCCTCGAGGGCGAGCTTGGGTCGCGGGGCCTCGGCATATTTGCAGGAAGAGCTTCGTAGCCTCTACCCAGAGCAAGAGGGCCGTCAGGAGTTCTCCTGGCTTTTTGTACGACCCTCGAGCAACCTTTTCGTTTGGAAGGAGGGGTTTGTTTGACGAAACCCCCTCGAGGGTGAGCCTAGGTCGCTGGGTCTCGGCAAGGTTTGCAAGGAGAGCCCTCGAGCCTCCACACGGAGTGAGAGGGCGGTCAGGAGTTCCCCTGGCTTTTTATACGACCCTCGCGCATCCTTTTCGCTCGGAAGGAGGGGTGGAATATGCCAGGCTACCCTTAGTGGGCGTGAACGGTGACACTTCCGGTGAGCTGCTATCGGGTAAGTCCGAGTGGAGGCCCGTGCCCCATTCGATAAGGGTCAGCTAGCGGTCCAGAGACGCACTCCAAAGGTACTAGAGGGCTTCTCTATTGGGTCCCGGGGCCGTTCGATTGGCCCCGGGGGCTCGGCGCCTCCCTATGGTGGGATCCCATTCGGAGAACTCCCTGCTGGTCTCGGACATGACTTAGGGCATCCCAAGCGTTGCATTTGCTTGGGTCTCGGCCATGTACGGGCTCACCCATAGTTGTCCCTGACTCTACTGTCCTGGGGCGGCTGTCGAAACCCTCAGGGGCCCAGCCTACGAACCCCTGGACCGTAACAGGCTCGGCGCCCTGTTCCTTCACCTAAAAGGAATAGGGTGGGGGGGGATGTTTCCCCCATTGATTCGACAACGGCCGATGCGCCTTTTTAGGCGATTTCCTGGGGGGCGGAACGACGTCTGCTGCTGCATCGGTCGGACGTGATGTGGCGTCAGTGGATGGGACGTAACTGTTCCCGCGATTAATGAGGAAAAGGTGGGAGCGTGGGCGGTAGAATCGGATCTGGATTAATCGTGCCTGAACTCGAGGAAAACTTCCCCGATTTCGTCGCCTGTCTGTTTTGTCCTTACCCTGCATAAATACGAAACAGGGCTCGCCCCTTCCCTCCTTACTCTCCGTTGCCTGTCTGTTGCCAAGAACAGAGAGCGCCGGGGAGAAGAAGGGAGAAGAGCGAGAGAGAGAGCGAGAGAGAGAGGGAGGGAGACTCACCGCTGTAGTCGAGCCTTCCACTGCACTCATGGCCGGCGACATTGTTGTCATTGAGGAGGACCCTTGGGATCCGTCCGATGTGTCCGTGGAGATGCTGTAGTCTCTCGTCGATGATGGCCTTCTCCGCCCGATCACCGACCCCGATAGGCCGGAATGGATCGCTTCGCTCGGCGAGCCGGAGCCGAGGCCACCCGCGGGGTACGTCGTGAGCTCCGTCTCTTTCCACGAGTGTGGTCTCGGCGTGCCGGCGGACCGATTCATGTGGGCGCTCCCGCATTACTACGGGGTGGAGCTACACAACTTCAACCCCAACTCCATCGCGCAGGCGGCTATTTTTGTCGCCGTCTGCGAGGCGTATCTGGGGATTGCCCCCCATTGGGAGTTGTGGCTCCACCTCTTCCGAGCGGGGCATACCACCAAGCCGGTGGGTACGGTGGGTATGAGGAAGATGGTGAGGGTCCGGCGGCTATACTCTCTAGGTGCGCCAAGACCGGCAGCACCTCTACATCCCGCCCAGCTTGCATCATCCAATCGCCGCTGGTACACCAGCTGGTTCTACCTCCGCAATGACGATGGCGGACTTCCCCCATATACCGGATGGATCGTGGAGGACTGTCTGGAGAAGTGGAGGTATGGCGTCCCGAGGGAGGAGCAGCTTAGGCTGCAGCCGCTCCTGGACGTGCTGGAGAAGCTGCGGAACCGCTGCCTTACGGCGGCCGTGGTCGTGGCGGCCTTCCACCATCGGAGGGTGCTGCCGCTGATGGCTCGGCGGCGGCGCATGTTCGAAATGAGACCGGGTGAGCCAATCGAGGGCATCCGGATGTCTGCCGCCGCCCTCTTCGATGATGCGGTTCTACGTCGGGTGAGGGAGGCGGTGGATGGGAAGATGAAGAGCGGTGGCCTAACCCACATTGTTATGCGCCTGTCGCGGGGGTATCTCTCCCTGGTAAGTCTCGCGCCGCTGCAGCCCCCAAGGCCTCCTCGTTCCTCATCGTTTTTCCTTTTGCTTACTCACGCTCGCCATTCCCGTAGGGGATGAGAGACGTGCGAGCCTCCCCGCCACCTATTCCCGAGGATGCAAGGCGGCGGGCGGTGAACCGAGCACATGCCGAGGCGCAGAAGAAGAAGAAGGACGCCAGGGCAGCAAAGCGCGACAAGAAGATACTCGAGCGCGAAGCGCTGGAGAAACGTCGCCGGCGTCAAAAGCAGGATGGTCTCCCGGTGGAGTTGTCTCCGTCGCCGTCGCCATCAAAGGACTCTTCGGATGAAGATGGTGGGATCGAGGGGGGGTGAGGTCCCCTGGACCATCTCCCCGATGTCAGGGAGACAGTGCCCGAGGCGTCGGCGAGCAGCCCGGCGCTTCCAGGGGGAGGAGGAGGTGGCGCCCTAGGGTCGGCGATCGCTTACCCCACGTCCGAGGCTGATACGCCCGAGCTACGGGCACTGGGGAAGCATGCCATTGGCCAGTTGGGCTCGACGGTAGTGGTGGAGCAGGCGACGGTGGAGGCGACGCAACTGCCCCCACAGAGGGTTGAGGGGGCGTCAGAGTCCGACGAGGGTCGGCTGGCGTTGCAGAGGAGAGTCGTGGTGCCGAAACGGCTGCAACCCTGCTCGAGGTGAGTTCGCATCGTCCCCTGCTTGCTTTATGGTCATAAGCTGACCAAGTGGGTGTTCTGCCTTTAGTCGGAAGCGTCGGGTGCAGGTGCTAGCCTTGGCGCCGCGCAAGGCACTCAAAGTGAGCGCCGGTCCCCCGCTCACCCGGTGGCGGAGGCGCAGACCGCCGTGCAGCCTGACGCGACGCCGGCCGGGCCGACCTAAAGAGGTTGGTCGTTCTGGAAGAGGCTCCCGGGGCGGTTACGGAGCAAACGAAGGAGGAAGGGCCTACACCACGCGTTGTCGAATCCCATGAGTCTGGTGGGGCCGAGGTGCCCCCAGTCGCCGAGGCATGGAGCAAAGCCGAGGCCCCTGGGACTTCCGAGGCTGAAATGGTCGAGACGAGTGCGGCGGCCTGGGGTTCTGAGATGGAGGTGGGACATCCTTTGGTGCCACCCCTGGACCAAGGCCTGCCGCCGTCGCAGGAGAGCGCCCGGGAGGTGGGAGTTCAGGCGACCTCTCCTGCCGATACTTCCCGGGGGAAGGAGGCAGCAGATGTTGAGGCCGACAGCACCGCCGAGCAACCGGTTCTAGCTCCTGGCGAGGGGAACTTGGCCCTCGCGCGGGTACGACCCGAGCCCCGCGGGTGGAATCACCCGCGTGTATCATGGCTGAGCCGGGACGACACGGAGGGGGAGCCTCTATTTGCCCTCGAGGACGCGGTCGAGGGGGGGCGCTGGAGCTCCTTCGAGCAATATCGCCGGCTGGCGGTGCAGTCGCTGCGAACGGCGCTGTCCGTCATGGACGACGATCTGCCCGGCGTCGCCTAGGTATGCGTCCTGCTTTCTCGTGCGGTGTCGTTTTGTTCTGAGTCTTTTCGCGATGCATGACCCATGTTCTACCTACCCAGGAGCTCGAGACCCGGTCTCTCGGGAAGTCACTGTTCCTTCGTCAAGAGTGGGACGTCTGGGACCAACTTGGGCAGCAGAAGGACCTGCTCGCGAGCGCCAACGAGCTTCTATCGGCTCGGAGCGTGGAGGTGGAGGACCTCTGCCTTCGCTGTGCAGATATGAAAGCCGATGCGGCCATGGTTTGGGAGCAGGCCGCTCCTTTGGCGGCGCGAGTCAAGGAGCTGGAAGAGGAGCTGACCCGGGTGGCCGGCGAGCGGGACGCCCTTCTTTCCCGGGTTGAAGAGGCGACGGTCTCTGCCAAGTCCGTTGCTGCACAGTTGGGTGAGACAAAGGGCGCCCTGGACGAGGCCCTCAAGGCGGCCGAGGCCTCTCGGGTCGATGCTTTGGCTTGGAAGGGGAAGTTTGAGGGTAAGTTATGTTCCCTTTATTTTGTTTATTTTTCTTGCGTTCGGCCCCCTAACTCTCTGGTGTGGTACAGAGCTAGAGAAGGAGGCCTTCAAGGCGACCGAGGCGTCATGGGTCGAGGTCCAGCGCTGGAGAGAGAAATCCGAGGGTAAGTCCCATGGGCCTTTGCCCCTATTTGACTTATTCTTCTCTCGTGCTGAACCTCATCCTGCTCGTTTTGGCGCAGGGTTGGAGAAGGAGGTTTCCCGGGTGGCAGAAGCCTCTATCGCAGTGCAGGTGATGCTCGAGGCCAAGATCGAGGAGCACGACACGCTGTAGGCCACCGCTCGTACCGTCTGCGAGGCTCTGGCTGTTGAGGGGGCTCAGTCAGGTAGCTCCATCAGGAGCTGCCTGGCTACGTTGAGTGGCCAAGTGCGGGAGCGACTTCGGGTGGCGTTGCATACAGGCGTCAAGCGTGCCTTGGCCGTCGTCTCCTCGCACTACGCCGTCAACCTCGAGGCCATCAGCGACGGTTACATTTTTCCTGATGATGACAAGGAGGCTGATGAGGAGGTCGCCAAGCTGATGGAGGCGGCTGAGGTCCCTGGATAGGCGCTGGCCAGTCTGTTTGAGGAAGAAGTGGTTCCCTCTGCGCCCGCCGCCGATGTAGGAGATCCCGAGCCGTGATCTGGGCCAAAGGGGCCATGTAAATGAATTAAGTTATTGTCGTGTCGTGACGTTTGTGGCCATCGAGGCCTTTGAAGTACTCGTGCGCACGCTTTTTTAATCGGTTTATATTATTTTTCCGAGCCTCTGTCCTCTGCCTTGTTTCTAGACAAGTCTCTGCAAATGATTTCCTCGAAACCTGAGCTGCCCCTCTGGCGAAAGGTGGTGAGGGAGTTGCCGTAGCCCAGAGGCGTAGGCAGTCTCGCGGCTCAGCCGGCCTTTTGCACTCGAGGCGCGCTTTTGGTCCTTAGATTTTTTACAATCGACCTGTCAGAGTACGCGAGAGAGTTTGGCGTGGGAATTTATTCAAAAATGATTAAAAAATAGTGCCTAGGACTTAGGAGGTTCCCCCCGCTTCTAGCCCCCGAGGGAGGCTTGGTTCTGTAGAGGCAGAGCCGAGCCTCGCTCATAGCGTTATCGCAACGTCGATCTCCAAAATTAGAGCAACTAAAGAACGCTTCTTTAATATATTTCGAGAAAAAATGTATACAATGCTTGGAAGTTTAAGGGTAGAAACGACGTAGCTGTTCTATGTTCCAAGCGTTGGTGAAGACTTCGCCCTTCTCGTTGGCCAGCTTGTAGGTCCCGGGTCTTAGCACTCGGGCGACAATGTACGGCCCTTCCCATGGCGGGGTCAACTTGTGGCGGCCCTTGTTGCTCTGCCTCAGTCTTAGCACCAGATCGCCCACCTTCAGGTCTCGGCTTCGGATGCGCCGGGCTTGATAGCATCGTAGGGCTTGCTGGTACTTGGCCGAGTGTAGCAGCGCAACATCTCGGGCTTCCTCTAGTTGGTCGAGGGCGTCCTCGCGGGTAGTGCGGTTGCTTTGCTCGTTGTAGGCCTGTAACCTCGGGGAACCGTACTCCAAGTCTGTGGGGAGGATGGCCTCGGCTCCATAGACCAGGAAGAATGGCGTGAACCCCGTGGCTCGGCTTGGTGTATTCCTTAGGCTCTAGATGACCGATGGGAGTTCGATCAGCCATTTCTTGCCGAATTTCTTCAACCGGTTGTATATCCTTGGCTTGAGGCCCTGAAGAATCATGCCGTTGGCATGTTCTACTTGGCCGTTCATCCTAGGGTGTCCTATGGCCGACCAGACCACGCGGATGTGGTGGTCGTCATAGAACGTCAGAAATTTATGTCCGGTGAATTGTGTCCCATTGTCGGTGATGATGGTGTTTGGAACTCCGAACCTATGGACGATGTCCGTGAAGAACAATACTGCTTGCTCGGATTTGATTTGAGTGATCGGTCGAGCCTCGATCCACTTGGAGAACTTGTCAATAGCTACCAACAAAGGGTATATAGCCCGAGGGCTTTTCTCGCAGAGGCCCAACCATGTACAATCCCCATACGGTGAACGGCCATGTGATGGGGATGGTTTGGAGGGCTTGGGCCGGGAGGTGCGTCTGCCGCGCATAGTACTGACATCCCTCGCAGGAGCGTACCAGCTTGGTGGCGTCGGCAACCGCCGCTGGCCAGTAGAACCCTTGGTGGAAAGCATTTCCGACGAGCGTCCGAGGCGCAGCATGGTGCCCATAGGCTCCCGCATGTAAGTCCCAAAGTAGGGCTTAGCCTTCCTTGGTGGTGATGCATCATTGGAGAACGCCGGATGGACTTCGTCTGTATAACTCGCCGTTACTGACGACGTAAGTTTTGGCTCGTCGCGCAAGCCATTGGGCCTCGGTCCTATCCGCAGGAAGCACTCCTCGAACGAGGCGATCAAGGAGGGGGGCCCACCAATCCGCCCCCTAGTTGGCTTGGGGAGGCTCTGCATCGATTTCCATGGCCTCGGGCTCGGCCGCCGGGGTCTCGGTAACAGAGGGGACCTCGGGCCCTGTGGGTGGCTCGGCCGGTGGGCCCTCTTGTGTTGCCGAGGCATAGTCCACCGAGGGCTTGTGCAGGTCTCTGGTGAATATGTTCGGGGGGACCGAGGCCCGTGCCGATGCCATCTTTGCCAGTTCGTTCGTGGCCTCGTTGAACTTTCGCGTAATGTGGTTGAGTTCGAGACCGTCAAATTTATCTTCAAGGCGACGTACCAGTTTGTAGTACGCCTCCATTTTGGGGTCGTGACAATTCGAGTCCTTCATGACTTGGTCGACGATGAGCTATGAATCGCCTCGTACGTCGAGACACCGCACTCCAAGCTCGGCAGCGATCTGCAGGCCGTTGATGAGGGCTTCGTATTTGGCTGCGTTGTTGGAGGCGGCGAAGTGGAGCCGGATTGTGTAACGCACATGCACTCTGAGGGGGGAGATAAAAAGTAGACCCGCGCCTGCCCCGGTCTTCATCAGAGACCCGTCAAAGTACATGGTCCAGCATTCTAATTGGATTTTAGCAGGTGGTAGCTGGGTGTCGGTCCACTCAGCCACAAAATCGACTAAGACCTGGGATTTAATTGCTTTCCGGGGCGCAAAAGACAGGGCCTCCCCCATGAGTTCGACAGCCCACTTGGCTATTCTACCTGAGGCCTCCCGGTTCTAGATTATCTCCCCCAGGGGGAAGGATGACACCACGGTCACCGGGTGGGATTCGAAGTAGTGACGCAGCTTGCGCCGAGCCAAGACTATGGCGAAGACCAGCTTCTGGATATGGGGGTAGCGTGTCTTAGTTTCAGAGAGTACTTCGCTAATGAAGTAAATGGGTCATTGGATAGATAGAGCATGCCCCTCCTCTTGCCTCTCGACTACTACTGCCGCGCTGACCACCTGGGTCGTTGCGGCGACGTAGAGTAAGAGACCCTTGCCCTCGGTTGGTGGTACCAGGACAGGGGGGGTTGGTGAGTAATGCTTTGACCTTTGTGAGGGCCTCTTCGACCTCGGGGGTCCAGGAAAAGCGTTCAGATTTTCTCAAGAGACGGTATAGAGGTAAACCTTTTTCGCCAAGGCGCGAGATGAAGCGACTCAGGGCCGCAAGACATCCCATAACTCTCTGTACTCCCTTGAGGTCTTGGATTGGCCCCATGTTGGTTACGGCTGAGACCTTCTCTGGGTTGGCCTCGATGCCGCGCTTTGAGACTATGAATCCCAAGAGCATGCCTCAGGGGACCCCGAAGACACACTTCTCGGGGTTAAGCTTGATGCCCTTCTCCCTGAGGCATTTGAAGGCGATCTCTAGGTCATCGATGAGGTTACTGGCCTTTCTGGACTTGACTACGATGTCGTCCATGTAGGCCTCGACAGTTTGCTTGATGTGCTTGCCAAAGACCTGGGTCATGCACCGTTGGTATGTGGCCCCTACGTTTCTGAGACCAAATGGCATAGTTCTATAGCAGTACATGCCGAATGGGGTGATGAAAGAAGTCGCGAGCTGGTCGGACTCTTTCATCTTGATCTGATGGTAACCAGAATACGCATCAAGGAAGGATAAGGTCTCGCATCCTGCAGTGGAGTCAACGATTTGATCGATTCGAGGCAACGGGAATGGAACCTTTGGACATGCTTTATTTAAACTAGTGTAGTCTACGCACATCCTCCATTTTCCATTTTTCTTCCTAACTAGTACAGGATTGGCTAACCACTCTGGATGGGATACTTCCTTGATGAACCCAGCCGCCAAGAGCTTCTGTACCTCCTCGCCGATGGCCCTGCGCTTTTCCTCGTTGAATCGGCGCAAGCGCTGCTTCACAGGTCTGGAGCCGGCCTGGACGTCCAAGGCGTGCTCAGCGACCTCCCTCGGTATGCCCGGCATGTCCGAGGGGCTCCATGCGAACAAATCAGCATTCGTGCAGAGGAAGTCGACGAGCACGGCTTCCAATTTGCTGTCGAGGGTGGCGCTGACCCTCAACGTTCGGCCGTTGGAGCAGTTGGGGTCGACCGGGACGAGCTTGACATTCTCTGTGGGCTCAAAAGTCCCAGCGCGGCACTTGGAGTCGGGTACCTCGCTACCGAGTTGGTCGAGGTTGACGATGAGTGCCTCGGCCTCCACGATAGCCTCTGCATATTCGATGCATTCGACGTCGCAGTCGTATGCATGCGCGTATGTGGACTCGATGGTGATGACGCCGTTGGGGCCGGGCATTTTGAGCTTGAGGTAGGTGTAGTTCGGGACCGCCATGAACTTGGCGTAGCACGGGCACCCCAGAATGGCGTGGTAGGTTCCCTTGAATCCAACCACTTCGAAGGTGAGGATCTCTTTGCGGTAGTTGGAGGGAGTGCCAAAGCAGATCGGTAAATCAATGCGTCCGAGGGGTCATGCGCGCTTCCCTAGCATGATGCCGTGGAAAGGTGCGGCACCCCATTGGAGCATCGACTGGTCGAGCTCTAGGAGCTCCATGGTGTTGGCGTAGAGGATGTTGAGGCCGCTACTTCCGTCCATCAGCACTTTGGTGAGCCGGGTGTTGCCGATAATCGGGTCGACGACGAGCGGGTATTGCCCGGGGTTTGGGACATAATTGGGGTGGTCCTCCCGATCGAAGGTGATCGCCTCCCAAGACCAGTTAAGGTACTGGGGAGTAGCTACCTCAACCGAGAAGACTTCCCGGCGTTCCCTCTTTTGTTGACGCGTTGTGAGGCACGCTGAAGGCCCGCCAAAGATCATGAAGGCATTGTGCACCTCAAGGAACCCATCGTCCTAGTCGTTGTCTCTGTCGCCAGTGCCCTTCTTCCTGGCGTCGTCGTCGAGAAGTCCGAGCTTGGCGTAGTAGCGTTGGAGCATGGTGCACTCTTCGAGGGTGTGCTTTTATCAGGCCCTGATGGTAAGGGCCCGGCTTCTTGAGCATGTCGTCGAATAGTCCAGGGCCTCTGGCGGGGCCTTGGGGATTCCTACGATCCGTGGCTGTGACAACCTCGGCCTCGAGGGCCTCTTGCTTCCCTTGGCACCCCTTTTTCTTTTTCTTGGGGAAATGGGAGGGCGAGGCCCTAGAGGTCTCGTCCCTTCGCTTCCCCCCTTTGCTTCGGCGTCAGGGAAGATGGCCCCGACAGCTTCTTCGCCCGAGGCGAAGTTGGTGGCGACGTCAAGGAGCACGGCCGCCGAAGTTGGTATGTTCCAGCCTAACTCTCGGACCAGGTCTCGGTAGGAGGTGCCGGAGAGAAAAGCCTGGACAACTTTCGAGTCACCGACGCTGGGAACCTCGGTGCGCTGCTTGGAAAAGCACTGGATGAAGTCTCGGAGAGACTCGTCCGGCTTCTAGCGACAACTCTTGAGGTCCCAGGAGTTCCCAGGGCGCACGTATGTGCCCTGGAAATTCCCGATGAAGACCTTGACCAAGTCGCGCCAGTTGTGAATTTGAGAGGGAGGGAGGTGTTCGAGCCAGGCTCGCGCTGAGTCTGACAGGAACAAAGGGAGGTTACGGATGATGAGCAGGTCATCGCTCGCACCACCTAGCTGACAAGCCAGGCGGTAGTCGGCCAGCCACAGCTCGGGGTTGGTCTCGCCACTATACTTTGTGAGATTGGCCGGTTGCCGGAACCGGGCAGGGAATGGAGCGCCGCGGATGGCCTTGCTGAAGACTCTAGGGCCAGGCGGCCCAGGAGAAGGACTGCGGTCCTCCCCGCTGTCGTAGCGGCCACCTCGGTGTGGGTGGTAACCTCGGGTGAGCCCGTCGTTGTCGTGGCGCCGTCGCCTGCTGACCACGTCGTGGTCCTCTTGCGCCTCGCGTCGGTCGCTGAGGCGGTCGTGGACTGAGGGGGCCTTGAGGCGATCGTGCACCGAGGGCCGCTTCGAGATGTTCTCACGTCGCCGAGACGCGAAGCTCTCGGCCTGCTGTACTGCGGCGGTCTCGAGAAGGTCTTGGAGCTCGCCACGGACCCGTCGCCCCTCCGTGGTAGAGGGCTCGGGCATCGCTCGCACTAGCATCGCCGCCACCACGACATTTTGGCTAGCGCGATTGAAAATTGGGGGTTGCTCACTTCCTTCGTCATTGTTGATGCGGCTGTGCACGTCGTGGGCCCTCTGCCGGGCCCCTTCACCGTCACCGCGGCCTTGCTGCTCCTGCTCGAGAGTGTCTCGGAGCTGCTGCAGCAGGAGTCGATCTTGGTCGAATTTTGCCTGGAGCTCGCAAAGTTGCTCCAGGTCTAGGCGTCGGGTATCCCGGGGCGATGTTCACGTTCCGCCGCCCGAACTCGACGAGCGGGGTGTGGCGCCACCCGCCCCTTGGCGGAGTGGGGACCGTTGCCTGCCTCTCCCCTCATCACTTGCCCCCTAGCATTTCGAGCCCGACGTGGAAACACTCTCGAGTGGGATCGTAAGTGCTTTCGTCATCGGAGTCGGAGTGGTGGCGAAGCGGTGAGTCGCTATGACCAAGAAGCGGCGCGATAGCCCTCGGGTCACGAAGCTCGGAGAAGTCCGCCCAACCCATGCCTCGTCCTCCTCCAAGGAGTGTGGGTGTGGGTCGAGATTGTGGTGGAGAAGTCGAGGGCGAATCGTTGGTGGTGTCCCGAGAGCTCCGCGTGCGCGGAGGCGTAAGCGAAAGCGTAGGCGGCGGCGATGTTTTTCAGCTCAAGAGGTACGGGATGGTGCCACCGCTGGCTCCCTCCGCCGCGAGTCGATTCCCCGAAGCGGCGCGGGGCGAGCTTGACGACGGACGCCGTCATTGGCCATCTGGCGTCCTTCCCCTACCCATGCTTAGGCTAGACGGGTCCCTCACCAGGACTCTGTACCAACAACCGGGCATGGGATGTCGGGCAGAGTGCGGTGCGCAGCCTCGAGTTCGCGTGGCGTCGAGTAGTCCCGCTTCGCGTCGTGCTCGGCGAAGCGTGACGAGAGCGGGCGCCCGGCGCGCGCCGCGCCCGTCTTTGCCGCCGCTAAGCGCGTCGTCGTCGCCGGCCGGTGGGGCTCGGGTGTTAGGAGTATCATATCGTACTCACATCCTAGAGACATGAACTCTAGGCTCCCAAACTAGACCACCATGCCGACACGTAGTGGGCATATGGGGTCAGCCATTCGGAACTTGTTGGGACGATCACGCTAACACGCAGAGGCCCCTACCTGGTGCGCTAACTGTCAGCGTTTCAGACCGAGGGGTCCTCAACCAACCAGTAAATGTGAATTGCGTGCCCCTAATCCCGGATGGCGATGCAAAGAGACACAAGGTTTATACTGGTTCAGGCAATCGGCGCCCTACGTCCAGTCTAGGAGATCGATCTTGTATTCTCTGCACCGAAGTGCTTGTAGTAGGGGGTTACAAGCTAGGTGAGAGAGAGAGCTAGTCCCAAGTCTCGGCGTGGAATGGTGCGGGCTGCTTGAGTCGTTGCTCTCAGGCAGCGTGGGAGCGCGCGTGAATTGAGTGAGTGCGTTTTTGCGTGAGGGCTGGCGTGGTTTCGATCCCTAGAAACGGCCCTGGCTGCTTCCTTTTATAGCCACAAGGAGGAAGCCAGAAGTACATGAGAGAGCTACACGTGGAGCCTTAGCGAGAAAGGAAGATCCAGTACTGTGGCCTATTCCTATAGCAGCACAGTGTCGGGAATGGCAATTGGTACTTGATCACCGGTGCGTCACGTCAGGCCATGCCCGAGGCTGTTGAAGTCGTAAGAGTCCTTGTTGACGTCTAGTCAGTATGGCCTCCACTGTAGGTGACATGCCGTGCCTGGTGGACTCTTGTCCTGGTGGAGTGCTAAGGCCTAGCGGGTGCTGGAGCTGATCATGCCGAGGCCTTCTTTGCCGAGGCCTCGGAGGTGACCTGTGTATGACGCGGGGGTCTCGGTGGTCTGTGTCGTACCCGATTCCGGTGAAAAAGTGTGGAATGGGCATCCGCAGGGAGCTGTAGTCTCTGCACCGTCAGTAGGGGATGGTAAAAAGGTGATTTGACCGCCGTCCCATCGCCCTTTGCCATATACCCGCCAATCGTGGTTGACGAGGCGTAACTAGGGGTACTTACACGGATGGGATGGCCCGCGGAGGGGCAATTGAGGCGGAGGCGACGAGAATGCGGGACAAGCCCGGCCGGCCTCGCCCGAAGCGGAGAAGGAATGGCGCGCCCGAGGCCTTGCTTGGGGGTCTCGGATGAGGCGAGACCCGCATTTGGGCTCTCCGCTTTGTTTCGAGGGCTGAGGGACATGGACTCGACCTTCCATGCCGCTTTGTCCTTGGCGCAGGGGTTAGGCAGCCACAGGTAGTATAAGTGTCGGGGAGGGAGCACGAGTGGGAGAGTATAGTGGCGGTAACCCCGCTGTGCCCGGTCCCATCCCTGTCGGTTGTTCCGCCTGACTGTACTACCTGCGGCAAGGCCGACGTTTATGGGAGTGGTTGGGTGCATTTAATCCGGACGTGACGTTTTGCGGAGGAGGAGTCGGTCGGGACGGAGGTTACGAGTACGTTCGCCGAGCCCGGCCTCGAGCGAATCAGAGAATTGGAGATCCGTCCGAGGCCTTTTAGGGCGAGGCCTTGGCGAGAGGGTCTCGGCAGGACGTTTTAGGCCTGTTTCGCATGAGGCCTCGGCGCAAGGCCTCGGGCGAATCGGAGAATTCTGCCGAGACCTTGCAGTAGTCTTTTGGCTTTGGTTTTAGCAAGGCTTAAGCAATATTCTTGGATCTTGCTTAGGGTACCCCTTTTGTGGTATCCGACAATTACCATTTTCTTGACTGCTATTAATAACTGCAAGGAAAATTTGAATTTCCTTGAGTGTTATTCTTTTTTTAGGGGACCTTGAGTGTTATTCTAAACCGACAAGGAAATTAATAATTTTCTTGAGGGTTGTTATGCCATTTCCTTGGCGGTTAGCACCCAAAATATTACAATTTCTTAAGCACATATAGAATCATTTAAATTATAGAAGATAGTAAATTAGTTAAAAATATTGAAAATGCTTCACAACAATGTATATGTGGTCTATTACATTAAAAAATGTATTTGCTTATATAAGATAAAAAAATTGCATGTTCCTTCAGAAGTGTTGCTTGATTCATTATTTGAAAATTATAAAAAGCAATTTAAAGTTAGATTGTCTAAAAATTTGAAGTGTGTGTGAGATAGAAAAGGTTTTGAGATGTACTCCCTCTATTCCAAATTATAAGTCGCTTTAACACTTTTTTAGCTCATCAATTTTTGCTATGTATGTAGACATATTATTATATCTAGATGCATAAAAAAATGGATGTACTAAAAAAAGTCAAAGTGACTTATAATTTGGAACGAAGGAAGTACAAACTTCAAAGTTTGCTTTAGGTTATATGAAACTTTGTGAAAGATGCATCCATTGCTAGCTTTCATAAAATCTTCTAATATTTTTTAATTCAAGCTTATGCACCCATAATATGACCCCATGCCAATTTAAAGAATTTTTGGACAACTTTTAGATATTATCATTACTTTTATTTAATAACTTGTAATAAAAGTTTGAATTGTTCCTAACAAACATATGAGTTTTTTCATCTTATCATTGCTATTTGTGAGCTTTTGTGACATGTATGGTAGTGCTAATTGTATATTTGGTCTGGCATGGTATTGTTTGTAGAGTGAAACAACAAACCACTGTACAAGTGACTAAGCTGTTGCGAGATTTCTATTAAAACCCTCTTCCCACTATTATAAAAAGGGTTAACACTAGCAAGTAAGGATGAAAATGGGACACCAATGGTAAATGGGTAATACTAGTAGGTTTGATTAGGGACTTCTTTTTAATATATTCCCCTCTTTGACACCACTCCCCTTCTAGCTCAGCTCAATCAATTTTGTTTTAGACTGATCCAAATAATGGCCAAAACGATTAAAGAAGAATTGCATTCCTAGACGGCTTTCCTAAACAACAGATTTTGTGGCTTTCTACCATATGTCCATATTCAATCTTTGCACACGGTAATAGAGTGATAGACCAATGTTGTTTGATTTTTGGCTCGTCCATAACTCCATATCTTCTGCTCGTGTCAACGTCAGGGAGATTAATCTCCATAATCTTTCTTGGATCTCTCATCAATCAATTAGCTAGCATCACCTATTAAATTAGAATAATTTTCTAGCATTCGATTCCTAACACTACAATAAAATCTTATATGGGACCTTATTTCACCGAACATTTAATTTTAGCATTAAATATTGTTTGATTTTAATTGAATATAAAATTAGACTAAGCCCAATTAAAAACCAACATTTTCTATCATGGTATTGTCAAGCTTGAACTCTTTTAGCCCAATTATTTGTGGCCTTGTGGGCCGGCCAATCTGGACCACATGTAGAAAGCAAATACTGTATACCGTGTCGGCCAATCCAGAGCACATGTAGCAGGCAAATGTAGGCGTCTCCCCTGTGAGGTATGGCTACAGCTGTTGGCGACACAAATTGCATCGATATGTTCCATATCTGTGGACTACTCCTCTGTCGTAAATTATCCGTCGTTTGTTTTTTTCGTGCTATAAATTTGACTTGATTTATATAAAATACATGCAATATTTATATTTCTAAATAAATTTATTAAAAAACTAGATTCAAAGATTTTGCCAACGATATCAATTATGTACCATAAATATTAATATTTTTTAATATATATTTTTGTTAAAGTTGTTTCTTGAAAACGAAAAAGAAAGATATTTTGAGATTGAGAGAGTATGTGTTGTTTGTGGACTAGATGATGCAAAACTAAATTAAAATTTGAATTGTTGTATTTAAATTAGTGAGTTTGAATTTGGATTATTTGTGTGAACTACTAATAGTATAGTTTGAATTGATGTAGTAATGCCCTGATTTGACCGTCTTAGCTGGAGTTAAGCCTAATAACGGAGAAAAGCACGCTGTTGCTGGAGTTGCTATAATACGTACCTAACCGATTAAGGTTGGATATACGAGTGTAAGTTCACTTTCTTTCCCAACTAAACAAAGTTCCAGGTTGATTTACTGCGAGAGAAAAACACTGTTTTGATCGGAAAAACAAGCTGAAAAATATAAATTATAAGAAAAGTGAATGAGCCATTATAAGTATCGCCCTTTTCGTTTGGGCTAGTTTGGCTTATAAGCCATGGTTAAAAGTATTGTTCGTTAGTTTGGTGCGAAAAAAAAATATTATTCGTTAACTAATAAGCATGACTTATAAGCCAAATATGATCCGACCAACCGGCTGTATAATAATAACACACATGCACCTGCACCACGTACGAACTACTCCTGCACAGCGAAACAGAGGCAGCAGGCTTGACTTAACCGGCCGGCGCGCCTACACACGTCTGCCCATGTGCAGCGCAGGAAGAAGAAGAAGCAGTCAACCAGAACCCGTGTGCACGCGTCGTCACGTTCGACGATTCTACACCATCTGGGTCTCCGACGGCCGCACCGCGCGGGTGCCGACGGCCTCCTCCTCGGCGTCGTCAGCCTCACCGGACATCTCCTCGAGCGACTTGCCCTTAGACTCCGGCACGAGGAAGGTGAGGACGAAGCCGAGCATGTTGCTGGCAGCGAGGACGAAGAGCGAGTTGCGAACGCCGATGCCCGCGGGGTACCCGGCGTCCGTCTTGTTCTTGTCCTGGTTCTGCGCCGCGTACAGGAACCCGAAGGCGCCGATGATGGCGCCGGCCTTCCCCGAGGCCGCGGAGATGCCGTGGCAGGTGGACCGCAGCCGCGCCGGGAAGATCTCGGCGGGCACGATGAAGGTGGTGCTGTTGGGCCCGAAGTTCGCGAAGAAGAAGGTGAAGGCGTACATGACGACGAATCCGATGTGGTTCCCTTTCGTGGTCCAGTGGTGGTAGGGGATGGCGAGGCCGAGCATGAAGACGGTCATCATGAAGAATCCCAGCAGCTGGATGGCGAAGCGTCCGACGACGTCGATGAGCGCGACGGTGAACCAGTAGCCCGGCACGGTGCCGCAGAGCGCGATGAGCGTCTGTGCGCGGGAGATGCGGAACACCTCCTCGAGCGCGCTCATGGTGTTGGCCTTGGGGATCCAGTTGATGGCTGTGAAGATGTCCTTCTGGAACAGGTTCTGGCTGTAGAAGGCGATGTCGAGGAGGAACCAGGTGGTGGCGGTGCCGACGAGGTGGAGCCCGTGGCGGCGCGCGAACTGCCTGGAGAAGAGGCCGAAGGTGTTGCTCTCGGCGGTGACCATCTCGTCCAGCTTCTCCTGCTCGTCCACGATCTCCGTCTGGAGCACCTTGGACATGTCGGCCGCGGCCTGCTTGGCGTTCTTGGCCACCAGCGCCGTGTAGCGCGCCGTCTCGGGCATCTTCATCCGCCAGTAGTAGGTGAGCACCGCCGGCGCGGCGCCCAGCATGAGGATGATGCGCCACACGAAGTCGGCCTGCGGCACGGTGGAGTTGAAGTGGTCGTCCTTGTACGCGGGGGCCGGGTACCCCGCGCGGAAGGCGGCGGAGATGATGAGCGTGACAATGCCTCCGGCGAGGATGCCGAAGCCCTGCATGGCGAAGACGGCCGCGATGAAGGCGCCGCGGGTCTTCTTGTTGGCGTACTCGGACATGATGGTGGCCGACAGCGGGTAGTCGCCGCCGATGCCGAAGCCGAGCCAGAAGCGGAAGAAGCAGAGCGTGGCCATGACCCCCGTGGGGGTGTGGCCGAACGAGAGGCCCGACGCGATGGAGCAGATGACCATGAGCATGAGCGTCATCCCGTACACGCTCTTCCGCCCGAGCTTGTCGCCCAGCCACCCGAAGAAGAGCTGGCCGGCCAGCGTGCCGCAGAAGGCGACGCCGTTGACCGCCGCGGCGACGTTGGGCGGGAGCGAGCCCGGGTTGTCCTTGCTGGTGTCCGTGTAGTAGATGCGGCCCAGCAGCTTGGTGACGAGGGAGATGCAGAAGAGGTCGTAGGCGTCCGTGAAGAAGCCCATGCCGGCCACGATGATGGCCGTGAAGTGGTACCACTGCGTCTTGGCCGCGTCCAGCGCGCTGAGCACCTGCAGACCGTCTCCCCCGCGCGCCATGGCGGATGGATACTAGCTGCCCTGCGACGACAAAGAGAGTGTGTTCGGGGGCGGGGCAGGCTGGGATTTGGGATTGGGAGATGCGCGGCTGCCAGGAGCTTGAAGCTTGTGTGCACAAATGGCGCGGCCGGGCACCGGTATATGTAGCTCTGCTCAGAGCTCACTGCTGCTCGGTCCACGGATCCTAGGCGGAATATTTTACTCTGCTTTTGGGTTGCGGCGCGTCCGCCGTGTAGTTTGGACTAGTGTCACGCGGCCTGCGGCCGGCGACGACTGGGATGGCTGGGCAGGCGTGAGCGCACAGGCACGCGCTTGTTCAAGTTGCTCGCGCCGATCACAATTCAGTTTGACAAACAAAAAGGCTTGCTTTACGACATTTTATTTACGTCGATTCCTCTTGTCCGAATTACAAGGGAAACAGGGGAGGGGAATCATCGTCCAAGAGCTTGAGTTCACTCTCTGCGTGACGTCATGAACTGATTACTTATCTTTTTGCCGTTTTCCGCCCCGTCGGGTTCCCCTCGCCATAACCGGAGCCTCAAGTCCACCTCTTGCAGCCTTTACGGAGAAACTTGGTTGCTGACAAGGACATGATGAGTGTGAGGTGCGAACGCAGTTAGCGCTTTGTTAATACATTAGCAGGCTAGCAGCACACATCGACGACTTCGAGTCTCCACCAACCGCCCACCCCTATCAAATTCAACGGATACTGGCCCTAGAAAAGTTGTGGATACTGTTGCAACATGAATTCCTCGACTTCAACTACCATATATTTATATAAAGACTCAAACATATATTATCAGTTACAGCAGGGGCTCCTTTGGTAGAGTCCATATTCTCCTCAAAACTCCTCAAAACATTTTAGATCCGAATTCTCCTTGAAAATGTTTCTTTGGTGATTCTCTATCACTTCTTTCAAGGAAAATG
Source organism: Miscanthus lutarioriparius (assembly GCA_904845875.1). Taxonomy (NCBI): domain Eukaryota; kingdom Viridiplantae; phylum Streptophyta; class Magnoliopsida; order Poales; family Poaceae; genus Miscanthus; species Miscanthus lutarioriparius. The sequence goes on from CAJGYO010000001.1 coordinate 97,478,275, forward strand.
AGAAGCAAGTTAATCTAAACAGATGAAAAATATCCTTTTTGGGTGATTCGTTCTCGTAGTGTTTAGGTGATTCAAGGAGAAATATTTCACATTTTAGTACGTTTTGCAAGGATTATGGAGAATATCACCTGAGAATATAAAACGCTTCTTGCATCCAAACCACAACAAGAGTTTATAAATTTGGGAATCAATTGTTAGATTATTTTAACTGAAAAGTGGTCCATATATAAATTAAGGAAATTATTTTTATTATTATTAAATGTCTTAGTGTGATGGTTGTTAGACTAATAAGAATTATGGGTTGAAATATCCTCTCCTCTCTCTTCAAATAGAATTAGTGTTTGCATTAAGACCTAAAGGCCAATTGCTACCGCATATACTAAATAAATGTGTGTTACATGCATGCATGAATATGTGTGTGAAAGACTCATGCGTTGCTTTGTGATAGTGCCTATTAGTATTAATTAGCCACCATGTACTAATGTTCATGCACATTGGTAACTAATTAAGTTATAGTGGGTAGAAGCTTGAAGACAGTATGCATGTAGTACCGTGTGCTAATGTCATTGCATTACAGGAGTATTATTCATTAGGACACACTAATAATAGCCATGCATTAGGGTCCTCATTAACGCCATGCATGGTGTATGCGTTTGTCATCTTCTGGCTTGTGACCTTTGAAGCACCTGGTATGGGTGTATAAATAGAAGAAGCTTACAAGTGAAGAGTGGATTCCCATTAGAGAAAAGACTACGGATAACACACATGAAAGTGTAATAGTCCTTTTATCATCAAGAGAACAAGTAAGGTAAGAAGGAAGAGGGGAGAGAAACATTTCCAAAATGCAAGGAACAAACATGGCGCAAGGTGGGTTTGTGTTGTTTAGCACATGAACGGTTTATTTGTGCTATGCACGTATCTAAAGTTGTTATATTTTGGTTAAATCAATTTGTGCTAATACCATAAATTGTTTAAGCTTACATCAATACCCAAGAACATGCATGGGTCATATAGGCTCATAGCATCCTAGCTACAAAAAGAAGAGTCAAAAGGGGTCTCATGGGGTCCGGAAAGCAAACTCAGCGCCAAGAATATAGTAGAACCATTTTTTTAGAAGATTAAACCATGAAAGGCGTAGACATAGGCTGCGTTTTCGTCAAAAGCTCCGGGTTAAGACAGTTGAGATTACCACAAAACAATGATGAGAACATCAAGGTTTGTCATGCATGCCAATCTACTATGATGTTTGCAACTGGTGCACGGACTAGCTTAGGCACTAGAGGTTTGAAAGAACTAAGGGCTCATTTAGAGGGGCTTCGACGGCCTCCGGCCTTCACTGTAGCAGTACTGTGATAGAGGTACAACTTCACCGTTTCACAATTCATTTTTGAAGCATTCGGACCGTCCTTGTGCTACAGTAATCTACAGTGTCAGACAGTGCCCTATAGTGCATATACCTCCCGAGGCCCAATCAAACTCTTTTTATCACAATGGTGCAATTAGGGGCTTGTTTGGATCCCACTAGATTGTGCAATATATAGCTTTCACAATTTAGGCTTAGGGTCCAAACAACGTACCTTTAAAATATAGCTTTTACAACCCACAATGTGTCTCTTGTTAGCTTATACCAGATTGTGCTGTGTTAAAAGTTCTAGCTAATCCAAGCAGGACATTTTTTTTACAATCAGCCTTTCATAATCCAATAGTCCACGAGCTATAATCCGTGAATACAGAGAGGACAAAAGATTGAAGCTTGTGCACTATAAGGCCCTGTTCACTTGTCTTATGAGCCGTACTAGTGTCGCGAACAAACAGTGTTTTTCTCTCACGACAAATCAACGAACAATACTTTCAGCCATGGCTTTTCAGCAAAGCGAACAGGGCCTAAGTCTTAAACCCCACTCTCTGATCAATTTCAAATTATAATGCACTTACCCTTGCCCCTAGTCAAATTTATTTACCTTTGATAAGTTTTTAGAAAACTATATTACATCTACTAGTTCAAGTAAATACACTATTAAGACATGCTTCACCAAGAAGTTAATGAAACTAATTCAATATAATATATGCTGGTTCATTTTTTTTTCTATAACCTCAATCATGTTTAAATATATTTCTAGACAAAACTAAAATAACTTATATACTTTGAAAAAGGAGGGAGTACCTTTTCAGCTAATCGATGTCATAAATGACAATCCAACAGTAATGATTTAATGTTGTGAATTTGTATGCCAGAAGCCTTTATATTATAGAAAAATCTTTAATCCCACCCATTCTCATTTTTTGGACAGTGAGTAGCTTTTTTTTTGGCAGAGTGCTGGTTGTGAGACCTCGTCAGCTTGTTTAGGATTTTTTTTAAAAAATAGTCTTATTGTAATAATTGCTTGTAGATCTAGGTTCTTTAGAACTAATTGTAGATCTACGTATCATGAAACAAAAATTCAAAACTAACACCGTGTCGTGTCTGCCCTCCAATTTGACGGAAAAAACAATTTCCTGAAGGAATCCCATCCTTATCTCATGCGTCTTCCCTGCAATCGCGCGGGGGATTTCGTTCAGTTTGACACTCAACTCGAGACAACTTCACGACGTAGCTATCCGTTGTGAAAGCGGCCGTTGACCCGTCCTAGTCGTCGCTGCCAGCGAAGCAGCAGTAGTACGAAGGGACATGTCCGTGTGGACCGAACTGCAGCTTGTGTGGACCGGAAACAGCAGCGCGCCGTGCGTAAACAAAGGGACATCATCGTCTTTTCTGATCACCGAACTGCAGCTTGTGCACTGCGGCTACTGTTAAATTTTTCTTTTCTTTTTGCAGTGGCAATTCAATTCATACGGTTTCTTACGTTGTTTATAAATAAATCGCTTCATACTACAATGCAAAGCAAAAGAATTTCAGCCGAGGGACAGGGAGGCTGGAAGCGGAGCACGACATTATTGATGCTGGCCCCGCCTGTCGGCGATGTACAAGTGTGGTGCGGAGAACAACATTGCTGACAGCCATTTCGGCGTGCTATAGTCTAGTACAGTATTTCCAGGCAACGGCTCTCAGCTCCAAAACAAACAATTGGTCTGTTCGTTTCAACTTATCAGCTGATTTATCGGCTAGAATCTACAATATTTTTTTCTTACAACAAAACAGGTTCAGCTGATTTATCAGCCATCTTTAATACCAGCCAAACATACCCGAATTTGGTCATTTTGCAGTGACCGTTCCATTTGACCTCGTTTTTTTTATTAACGGGCAATCAGCTTGAATCCGAAAAAAAGAAGAGCAAATTACATGTGTGTGCTGGCGTATACTTCCCGCAGATGCGGCCGTCTGCAGCTTTGCAATCAAAAACACGTTTTCTTGTCTGTTTCGTTCGTTGTCCAGATTATAAAAACTGGGATCGTATCAATCATCTGCGTGCGATGATAACCTTGTGTCGAACATAGGCATTGCTCGAAGGAATATACCTTTACAGAGGATCAGGTGCTCACCCGCCTCTAGGAAGGACCGGGTTTCTAGTAATAATAGATGTACAGTACTACGTATTAGGTTTTGGTTTTGTAAGAACTGGCGGTAATAATTTTCATCGCCGATTCAAAGGCAAGGGAGGCACACTGCGGCGATAAGCCGATGGTGATAAATATTCTCACCGTCGGATCGACGTATGATTCGTCGGTGAAAATTTGGTGGTCTTTATCGCTACCTATGCACTCACTAACCGACGGTGATGAGAAGTTTCACCACCGGGTAGGAGGTCGACAGGTGCAATGCATGGTGATTTGAGCTAGCAGTGAAAATCGCTATCACCTCGGGCTCGGTGGACGGTCCGGCGGTGATAGGCACCAAGGTTGTTACCGTAGGATCATACGTTGAATTGGCACTAAAATAATTTTCACAGCCGGTTTGTTCGGCTACTACACTCCAGTACTCCACCCACTATGAATTTTATTTACCCCCATGGAATTTTCACAGCTGTATATTTTAGTTTTCCTATATAAATTTATTTATTCTCATTTCTTTGGAACGTGTCTCATCTAGATTAACACGGAGGCAAGAGACGTCAGATAGCACCCTCGTCGCATCTACTACGTCCTGACTGAGCTTTACAAAAATCAATCAGACAGGCCCCTCTTATTCAACCGCAGCCGCGTGACGTCTCCGTCTTTTGGTTGTCCCCTTCCCCTGGTACTAGTTAGGAAACTCGGCAGGTAACTTCGGCCTGTCGATTCTACACGCGGCATAGGAAAACCAACAAGGACGACACTGCGTAATCAGATGATCAGATCAGACGAGAAGCAAGGGAACGGACGCTTGGAATGTGCGGGGGTATATCCGCTTGGACCGTTGACGATGACCGCCCCATGCCTTCATGTCCAGGAGTCTCAGCTATCGTTAGCTGTGACTTCATTATTGATGTGAATTGGTATGAAAAAAACAATGGTAGGGTCAGTCATAGGAGCTTTATTTGATTGATTAGCTAAACTACTAACAGGGTGATTGCTATTCTGCTGATTAACTGTTTGTAGCATCCAAGTAGTTGCGCCGAATTTGTTGGGTAACTCTTGGACTGTTCCTTCAACCGATAGATTGATCCGCCCTATATGGTTATTAGCTTGTTTACAGCATCAGTTGACCTGCTGACGCGGGGTTATTTGGGTGGCGATTCGACTTAGACGGCCACAGCTTTTTACAGCACAAAAGTTCACTACAGTTGTAGCGATGGTTTTTTGGCACCGCACCTTAGGCGCCGCAACAACTGGGCGTGGCAGTCTATGGCTGGCTGGCAGCCAAACAACTTCTAAGTTTACAAGGGACGGCGTAAGTTGCCTTTGGTTTCCGTTGTTCAACTCGTGTTCTGTAAATGACCTGTAGCATACAAGGTAACATAGATGAGAAATATGTACCCTGGCCGAGAACTAAAAATCGTCCTTTGACACACAGCACATGGATACTCGTTTTTTCTTTCTGAAAATGACTCACGGTGTACTATTTCCATCGGTACGGCGTCGTTGAATTCAACCGGAATAATGAGGAACGAATTGAAGGTGTGTGTGGGGCGTGGCGGGGCCTATTTGGCAGGGCCTACAGTAGCGACGGCTCCGTCTGGACAGGCGAGGAACCGTGGTGTCAGGTCTCCGGTCTCCGCCCTCGGTTGTTGACCGGACACAACACAACGCGTCCGGGTCTGGGTTTTGGTCTCGGTCCGCTGCCCGCTCCAGGGTCCAGACAGGCCAACAGCAAGGCCCTTGGATCGAACTAGTACAGAGGAGCCCATTCTCACGATTTGCTATCCGTGCTCTGTTTCTCATACTCCTACGCCGTTGCACTTGTTGTTGTACACCTACACGGCTACTCCGTACACGGCACTGGCCACCCCCACCCGTCCCGTCGCACACGGTATGGTCGCCCGCCCGTCTATCTTCGAGTACAGTATGTATATATACACACACCTACTCCCTCCGTCTCAAAAAAAAAATGACAGTAGTTGGAGGACCGGACACGTCAATTAAGGCAGACGAGAAATATCACTGCTCCTATGGATAACAGAGCAGGTGTGGGAGAAGTGGCAGAGCATGCGACGCGGGAGAGGAAACGTGTGAAGGAGAGGGCATCAGTGGCTCTGTTTGTGCATGCGGTCAGTTTTTTTTTACCCAAAAACAGTGGCACGTACCAGCTTCGAGAGTCTTTCTTATGATTTTTTTATTGAGTGGGTTCCGGCTTACCTGTACATCCTAAAACAACGGTCTTTGTGAGATTTTTTTTAAACCTTACGACGACAGTCCTTATGAGAACGAGGGAGTTGGCTAATAGGCTATTGGGTCAGCACTCAGCAACAGCCAACAGGAGCCTGGACCCACAGTCCACAGACAGACGTGACAAAGGACGGCCGAGGCGGCGAGGCCCACCCTTATGCAAGGCGGTTAGGCCTTCCAACGATCCGTGCATGTACACATCCACACTAGCAGCTCCAGCTTCCTCCCGTCAGGTTCAGTTTTTTTTTCTCTCTCTAAATTTGACTCAATTTATTTATACATCCACATCCACATGTATAAAAAGTTTTAGAAATTCAATTTAGAATAGGTTTAAAACCTTTTCGCATTTTTGGAACGTACACGATTACTTTCCTTAGTCAATCTCTTCCCTTTTCGTGAGAAATCCCCCCCCCCCCTTTACCGTTCACCGCTGAAACTATAATCACCCTGTTCACTGATGCTGAAATTTGATTTATGCTGATGCTTATGCTGAAATGCTATGAGAGAAAAACACTGTTCTATGATTGAAAAGTAGTTCTGAATAAGCTCAACTGAACAGGGGAAATATTTATATACAAGTCTTAGTAAGCCACGTAATCATGAAAACACTACCGGTCATAACATAAATTTTAATTAGCATACGTACGCCATCTAATTCTCTTCGGTAACGCTGTCCTAAGGACGTCCATCTGTCCGTTTGGACGCTCGCGTTGATGGGTCACAACACCCGCCAATGATCCCACACTCCACTTGCGTATCCGCTCGCCCAACCTTATCTCCTCGTCAGCCCGTCATCGTTCCTCTCCATTCACCGCGCCACTGTCGCGTCCGCATAGCCGCAAGCGCTCCAGCGCGACCACACCGCCACGGCGCTCTCGACCGCGCACGTGCTCCAGCGCCACCTAGTCGCCGCGGCACTCTCCACCGTGCCCGACCGGCCGTCGTCCTCTCTCTCCACCACGCTCCAGCGCCGCCGCTCGCCATCCTTCCTCTCCACCGGGCCATCCGCCCGCCGCGGCGTTCTCCATCCACCGCACCGGCCTCCTTCTCCACCGGAGCTGTGCGCCTCTCCGTGGCATCGAGCTCCGCGTCGACGGGCCTCCAATCATCCAGGCAGCAAGTAGATGTTGCGCTGAAAACACATGTTGCAAGCATATGTTTCAAGTGTTTTAGATGTCTAAGAGGTATGTTGCAAGTGTTTCATAAGGATGTTACAAAAGTAGATCGGGATGTTGCATATATTGCAATGGTTGTACACATATGTTGCAAACGTTTGTTCCAAATGTTTTATCTGTCTTTAGATGTATGTTACAAGTGTGTTTATCTGGATGTTGCATATATTTCACACATATGTTGCGAGTGTTAATCTGGATGTTGCGTACGTTTGCAATGGCTTTTAAGTGTTTTTAGGTGTTTCTACAAGTGTTTTAAACTCATGTTTCAAATGTTTCATTCGTCTTCAAACGTATGTTGTAAGTATTGTATCTGAATGTTTCAAAAGTAGATCAGGGTTTGCATATGTTGCAATCTGACCCGCCTCCTGTAGCTGCTGGAGGGGGCGCGAGGGGTCGGGCGAGGCGTAGACGTTGCGTGGGGTCGGGCGGGGTGCAAACGCCGCGTGGGGTCATGTTGGGGGCGCAGACGTCACGTGAGTCGAGCGGTACGTAGGGTGCAGCACGCGAAAACAGGGTGCAGGTGTGGGCGTCCAGACACGGGCGTTCGTGTCCGGACATCCGTGCACTAGCACTGCCGATTCTCTTTCGTGTATCTTTCTCCTATGCATCATGAGTTCATGCATAAGCCTGTTGAATTCTGTGTTATTGTCACTCCCTTCAGATTCCCACGGTATCACATCAATTCAGTAACCAAAGCTGGCCTCTACACATATCCACTCTTTAGACAAAACTAGAGTTGGACTTCCACTAATAGGAATATCCACTTCTATGACGATCAAATTTCGTCACTAAAGGAGCCAAATTCGTCATAATTTCAATTTTATGACGAATTTATGATGAAAACCGGTTCGTCATAGAAGTCGCGTCATACTTAAAATTCTATGACAATTTTCGTAAATCGTCATAGAAAGTAGCTTGATCTGTGACGAAAAAACAGAACGTCATAGAACTGTTTTGACATGAGTGGCAGGGGGGCTGCCATGCTAGTGGGTGCTTCTGTTGGAGATGCTTTCCATGTGTACATACTATAACCGGTTGCATTAGAGATGGTTCGGATACGTGTCACCTTCTTATTGCACAACATGGCCATTTCTAGTTCTTACACGTTTTAGGTTCTTACTGGACCACGTGTTGTGTTCCTGTTGTTCCACATGTTAGTTTTCTATGGGCACACGTCGTGTTGCGGTTGGATCACATGTCACTTCTTCATTGGACCATGTGGCATATTTTTATTGGTCAACGTGGCCATTTCTTATTCGACAACGCGTCACGACATTATCCGTACACGTTTCGCATTTTTATTCAGCCACGTGGCTTGATGACATCCTTCCATGTGTTAGATTTTTAATAGCCCACATGTCGTGCTCTGGCCATTTCTCATGTCATGCACTGGTTTCTGCATGTGTCACATTTTTATTTAATCACGTGGCTTGTTCTGGTTCTACCGCGTGGAGTACAATCAATTTGGCATAGAAGTAATTTGAGATCATCACTACTACACAGATTGACTACATAACAATTCAGCCTGGCAATCAAATAACCACAATTAACATTTCGCACGTCAGCAGCGAACCACTGATAGAGTATCACAATATCAAACCATCACATGCATCTACACAACAGACCACAAATATTCACCGCATCAAGCCGTAGGAGCTGAAGATAGAGAGTTAATTACCAGGAGAGCTTAAGCGCAAGACTAGCTCACTGAGCCTATTGTACTCCTCCTGTTGCTGTTGCTTGAATTCCTCAAGCTCTCTTTTAGCCTTTTCTGTCCTCACCTTTAGTTCATCCACTAGTTCGACGAGCTCAGATGTACTTTCCTGTTCACTAGCAAGCTGCTCTAGAAGTGTCATCTCTGCCGATGTCTCTGTTCTGGTGGAGCTTCTCAGGATACCAGCATTCTTCAAAAAAAGATTTTTGCTGCTTGCCTAGGAGGGGCGATTGCCCTGGTAGAGACAGAGGACCTTGAAAACAACATCAACACTAGTCATTGGTTGCTGCCCATTAGCAACAGGTTCTGCTTGAATAGATTTCATAGCTTCCTGCAAAATCCAATCAGTAAAACATTTTTCATAGAAGTGGGTATTTCTAGTAGTGTTCAATCCTTCTTCCACCTACACACCCCATTCCACATTTTTCACCGCACTCAACCTAAATAAACTTTACACAACTTAAATGTAACACCCCTGGTGTTACGACCTTGCTTAGCACCAAGATTTAGGTCCGATAGGGATTAGCCTAACAAGTTTTCGGGTTTTAAAAATTTATAACGCACGTGAAATGATAAGAGAGCCCTATGTGACTCACTTTTGTGGACTCAAATAAATATCCAAGTTAACTTACTTGGTGTGTAAAAGTGCTAATGAAAATCCTAACGAAAAAATAGGATAAGTCATTTTAATTGTTTGGCACGAAAAACAATTTATATAAACAAAAATAAAATATAACTTGTGTGTAATACTTAAGTAAAGATGTACGCGATTCTTGATATAGAACCACTCCCCGTGCCACCCCCGGTTGGAGTCACAGGGGATGTACGTAGGATACGAGCCTCCCGCTCTCGGTTTTCTCTACAGGGCAAAGCCCCCCACAGGCGTGGCCTCAGGCAGATTCCCCACCAGCAAAGTTCATCGGGAGAACAGCCACCGGAAGAAGTCCGCGTGCGGCTCCATCCCGAGGAAGGCCTTGCAAACGGTGACGAAGCTGGCGATATGCAGCACCCCCATCGGATTGAGGTGCTGCAGCTCCAGACCCCACTCATTGAGGAGCCCACGCAGGAACCAGTGCGCGGTGTATCCTAACCCACGCTCGTGGAAGCTGAGGAAGGAAACCACCTTGCCGGGCCGAGGTTGTGGAACATCTGTGACAGAACCGCCCAATTTATACAAGATCAAGTACGGTTGTCCCCGCTAACACGTTGACACACCTATACTTTCACTCATATAAACCCGGTAGTCCGCCGAGTGTCCCGAAAGACCTCGGTAAATCAACATCACAACCAAGATCGCGTGATTAAGCAAATACACATCACATACATCGAGTTGCAGCGGAAATAATATTATAAAGGGGTTAACAAATAATAGTACAAGTTTGGATTTCAAAACTGATTAGTGAAAACAACATAGCTTTCAAATGATTATATTATTATAAGTTCCAAATATATGGCTAGCATAGTGACATCATCCGACAAAAGCATATAGATGAGAAGTAAGTATAGAATCACCGAGCCCACTGGTGGTTAGCCACCATCATCAACAGGTCGAGAACATCACCTGCAACAAGGTGGGATAAACCCTGAGTACTCGAATGTACTCAGCCAGACTTACCCATCGGAAACCAAAACAAATGACACCAAGGATCATGCAAGGCTTTCTTTAGTGGGCTAGCTGACTTGTTTGCGAAAAGCATAAGCTATCATGAAGAAACCATTTTAAGTACTTTGCATCATCTTTATTATGACCTATCCATCTAGGTAAGCACCTGTACTATAGCAATCACTTGATTAACCAATAACATCTAGTTACCAATTTAGATTTAGCATATCCCATACCATCCAGATAACCATCATTGTTCCATAATAATTACTACGATGCAGTAACTCGAGTCAAGTGCTCACTATCCAGGAGCGATGGCGATTCGAATCGATTCCTAACCAGCTGGTGATTTATTCCTTACACAAACCTCACTCACCCGCTAAAGTGAGGTATTGATCACCGAGTCAACTATCCAGGAGTCTCGAGTTTGTCAGGAACCACATGTACCCGGGGGCCGACCGACTGCACTTTGGTCTTATCATCTCGCCCCCGTGTCCTACCACACCTGCTCTGGCACAGTGCGCTGCGGGCAATCTACTCGGCCCGAATAATCTCCCAGCTTCGCGGTCGGAAGGTACTTTATCCGGCCAGCTAAATGTAAGGCATGCGTTCAACATGACTCGAGGGCCAACAACGGTCGGTCCTTAATCGACACAGACGGAAACTAACAGCACCCCAGAACCCTGTCTGGTTGCCTCCAACTTTTCCGTCCGGTCTCCAATTATCCATCACACATGGTTACTTCCAGGATATCATTCTTTCCATAGCTAAATTCTTCCAGTAACCACCTATAATGTAGGTGATCGGATATCACCGATCGCTACCGGTCTAAGCAAGGCTAAGCAGTTATTCGATCCTGACCTAACAGGGTAAAAAGGTAATAAAGTAGGCAAGGATAGTAATAAATGCATCAACGGTTTCAATTAACTCCTACAACTTAATGCAATAATATATAACTCATATATAGAAAGAATTGCTTTTATAAATTAGGAGACTTATTAATGCTCCGGGGCTTGCCTGGGATCCGACACAAGTTAGTTCAGTTAGCTTGCACCATCCTGGTGACATCTCAGATGCTAGCACTCGCTTAGTCCTTCCATCTTCGGGACAGATCCATCAAACACCGTCTTCGGGTTTGGCTCCAACATCATGTCCTTCACGTGGTTCATCTAGCGTACCTAGATGAGATGCAATATGCAAGTGCATAAATATGAAGAATATTACCATGAGACACATCACAAATTAGCAAGCAAGACAAGCATAGTTTACACTAACACACTTAAGTACTTTGCGATGCTTAACTTAAACATCACACAATCTATCATGCTAAGATGGCAAAGAAGACGACAACACCAATCATGACACAAGTTTCCCAAGATCTCAAGTGCTCTAACTCAGTCATCATTCAAGGCATACGTCACACTTAACAATATACAAGCAAGCACTATAATTGGAATCTGCCAATTTCTAGACATGCAAACAGCAGCTACAAGATTTAGCTATACCTGGAGTTACACCAATCCAAATGACTTGCAAGAAGACATTATGGAAAGCTTATGAAATTTTCTACAATTCATATTTAATCATCTTAGCATGATTCTCAAGTTAACTAAGTCAAATATATCCATTTACAGAAACTGGTCTACAATTGACAGAAAGTAGCCATTTCTGAAACCCAACTTTAAACAGCTATAACTCTTAAACTACTTGGCCAAATGACACCAAATTTTAATAGAAGCTAGATACATGAATTATCTACAACTTTTGTATAAACAAGTTTCACAACAAAGCACATTATCATGAAGAACTTTGCTAAGTTCCCAGATCTGTCCATAAACCACATCGGCAAGAAAATAATTATTAACTTATGTTGCAAATACATAATTGGGCAAAACCAACTTTACCAACATTTCACACATGACTAAAGAACATCAGAAAACCTAGTGTCCATGACCAAATAAATTCTTTTAATGCATTTCTTAATTTATTTTAGATAACAAGGTGACTTAATGAACATATACCAAAAGTGCACAATAACTTCTACAAAAATTATAGTGGCTCACATATCCTCTCAATAGTCTACTGTACAAATTTCACTCCATTTGAATATGTATAGCAACCTCTATGAAAAAGACAAGTTGCTAAAGCAAGAAATCATGTGAGAGTAAGATAAACCAATAACTCACTCATACTTCATCCAATACTCATGAAATTTTTACCACACATCAACTATTACATGAGTAGCATGCCACAAAAATTTCACTTCATTTGGAGCCATAGATCTACAGTTATGAAAAATAACAAATTCAACTAGCATTACAATCTTACTGCACAATTCTATTTTTACCGCAAAATATTTAAACTAAAACATGCCATATTATAGATCCACTGCATAGACAATTTCACAAGGATTCCAAAAAGTCCTCATTTACTATTTTACGAATTTTCTACGATTTACTATGAATTTCCAAAGTTCCTGCAAAATAATTACAAACCAGTCCTTATGGCACTATTCACATGAGTCTATGACATTGCAGATAGGACCCTCCCTTTCTTCAAATTGCTGTACGAGGTCCCTGACACGAATTTGGAGCAGAGGATCGCCGGGGAATCGCTGCTCCGGCCGGAGGAGGCCATGCCGTCGGCGGCTGAGGAGCGGGGGAGCACCAGTGGGTCCACGCGCACCCTAAGGCTGCCGCGGATGTCCGGGAGACGGGCCGTGGTGCCCTGGCCACGCATGCCGGCGGCATGCAGTGGCGGCGTCTGCGGTCCTCCGGTGGCGACGGCGATACGGCGGCCGTGGAGACTAGAAAATGGGCGCGGGAGGGGCGGCGTGAGGCGAGGAACATGACGACACTGTCGGCTTGGAAAGAGGAAGGGCTGAGCAGCGGGGACGCGGCGAAGCCGAGCTCGGCCATGGCGGCCATGGCGCTGGGCGCGAGCGGCAGCGCGAGGAAGGAAGCGGCAAGGCGAGTGGGGGGGGAAAGCATGGCGCAGCTCTGGCGCGCGTGGAGAAGTAGCGAGGCGACCGCAGGGAGGCGAGGGCACGCGACGGAGAGCAGAGGCGCAGCTCGCGCATGGCCGCCACGCACGGGGCACGCGGCATCCATTGGGGCTTTTCCGCGAACAGCTGGCGGGCGACGGAGTGGATATGGTGGGAAGCCGATTTGGGGCGTCTCGGGTGCGAATTGGACTTTGGGCCTAAAACAAAGTTTGAAGCCCACGAACTGCTCTTCATTTTTCATTTAGAGACCAAGGCCATTAGAGCTCTTCAACAGCAGGTAATTAGGCCACAAACTGTCAGTGTCAGCGCCTTGATAACGGTCACGGAAATTCACTTTCGGAGGTCAAAACTCGGTCAAACTCAGTGCAACTTTTTGCATGCTCTTCTCCATAGTATAACCTTCAACTTTTATTTTTGGACCAACTCAAGTTGCTTAACGAATTTTGGAGAACGCGAGACGTCAATGCCGATGTCGATGAATTTCTAGACTTAGAATATTTCTAAGTGCTGAAATCAGCAGCAAATTTAATCTTGTGACCTCGATTTGACTTACTTCCAAGATGATCTAGCTCTTAGTCCAAAAACAAAGTTTGTTCTACATGATATGGACTACAACTTTCATTTAAGGTCCAACCTCAAAACTGGTATAGAACCTGCTGTTCTACTTTGACCAAAGTAGGATCACGATGAAGCTTAAATCATCCTTTTTGATCCATTGGAGCATTTTCTTGGCATTTGCCCAACATGAACCTTTCATGACTTTTGTTGTAGAGTTCATCTAGAGTCATTTTGGCAAGGTTGCAAGGTTTGGTTGACATCTCATGTTCTCATTCACTTAATAGTGCAATTCAAGCACTTAGTAAAATCATTCCAACAAGGATATAACTTATCATTTCATGTGACTTTTTTATTCCAAACTTCATGAAACTTTTCGAGTGTCCAATATAGATGGGTATTGATGTGAGACACATGAAGATATCCGAATCACACCACCCAAGCATATATCTTGAAAAGGGGTCTATAGGCGAGCAAAGGTGCAATATCCAAGTTTAGGTTGGGGCTCGTTTCTATAGGTTTGACCTTGACATCTTCATCATCACTTAATATACCATGTTTTAGCTCAAACCCATTGCTTAACTAGTGGCAAACACCTAGGGTGTTACAACATCCTCCCTCCCGGGAGCCCTCCAGTGCAATACCTCCTTCGGCGGCAGAAACCCCTTCACGACGAAGGCCTCCAGCATCGACTCCCTCACAGTGGATGACCTCCAGTCCGACATTTCTCTCTAGGTTCACGAATGAATTTGTGAGTTTTCTCCTCTCCCTCGCTCTCTCCCTTTTCTCTCCTAGGAACCGTCGTGGCTCTCAAATGCTCTCGGCAAGAAGGAAGATGAGAAGAGGCGGCAGATGAGGAATAGGCAAAGGAACGGGGCGAAAAACCTTCTCCCTTCTCCTACTTAAGGAAAAGGGCGCAACAGTTGGGGAAGGCACGCCGATCGGGGAAAGGCGAAACGACAGGCGAAAAAACCCTCTCCCTTCCCCATTTAATGCAGATGGGATACGATGAGACGTGACCTAACCGATGAGACGCGCCTGTCCCGACGGAACGGCGCCTGATCAGACGGGACATGGCCTGGGTATGGCCCACCACTACCGCACACCGGGCACGAGAACCAAAGCGCCACCACGTGCAGGCGGCTCTCTGCCTCCCCAGGCGGGACTTGGAAAAACCCAAAATAATGGGATCTCCGCCATAAGAGACCATCGGGCTTCCTAAAGTCGATCGAACGGCTCAGAAAAATAGTGAGAGATAGGTAAGGAGCAAAGGGACGCCCTATGTAGGCCATGCCGACTCCGTCACAAACGGCGAGCACAGGTCCCGGTCGGACATTTCCAATTGGAGCTCTTCAAACTCCGTCACTCGAGCCATCAAGGTAACACTACCGACCTCCACTATTCTTTATATAATCATTCCTACATTCATACACACATTCATTTCATACGCTCGTACCCCCAAGACGATTCGGGCCCTGAATTGCCCGGGGGGGCTCGGGAACTAAGCCATCGCACGGCAGCGAAATGCATCACAACGCTCCGTGTTGTGTCACGAAGCGACAGTTGCCTCATTCAACATGAGCAACGACCGACCGGGGTTCGAAGGCTGACCCACAAAAGGCTCGAGGCCACCTCCTACGTCAAACAAAGTCAGGGGAGAAAACGCAGATGAGCCCCATGCGGCTCTCGCCCAGTCAGTCCCAAAGCAGACAGGGTCATCTCAACCTTCTCGTTCGATCCTAAACCTCTCGTCAAGCCCATAGAATCTCCATCGAGGGGAGGCCAGCAGGCCACCCGGGTCGATCTCCGGAATGACCCAGGCATCTGCCGGGTTGCAGGTAAAGGAACAGTGGAATGTCACAAGAGGGCTATGCTGACCCCGTCATGAACGATGGACCCAGATTCCACTCGATCACACCCGTTAGTGAGCTCACCGAGAGCGTCACTCAAGCCCGAGCGATCGAGGCAAGCGACAAAACTCAGCCCCTCCGGTTGTGAGAAATCGAGGACGGGGTAACGCACAAAACTCAAAACTGACCCCCACCAAAGCCCAACGGGGCTCGGGGGCTCAAGATCCCTAAACTAACTAACTAACTGCCTCGGCTGCGTGGGCTGCACCGACACCAGGATCCACGACTCCAACTCACCTGATCCCACGGTGCACACCGACGCTAGGATCTGCGAGCTATGTCTCGTTCGATCCCAAAAAAGTAACTACCTCAGCTGCATGGGCTGCACTGACGCCAGGATCCATGACTCCGACTCGCCCAATCCCACGACGCGCATCGACGCTAGGATCCACGAGCTCCGTCTCGTCCGATCCCTAAAAAACTAACTACCTTGGCTACACGAGCTGCACCGACGCCAGGATCCACGACTTCAACTCGCCTGATCCCACGACGCGCACCGACACCAAGATCCACAAGCTCCGTCTCGTCCGGTCCCTAAAAAACTAACTGCCTCGGCTGCATGGGCTACACCGATGCCAGAATCCACAACTCCGACTCACCCGATCCCACGGTGCGCACCGACGCTAGGATCCGCGAGCTCCGTCTCGCCCAATCCCTAAAAAACAACTGACTCGACCAAAATACATGCACACACGCCCGCTGATAAAACCCCAGATGATTCTGCCCGAATCGCCCGGGGGCTCGAGGTCTACACCCGAGGGTGCGCTCACGCGCACCCGCTGATGAAACGAAAACTTCCCCCGCTGGCAACATGAAAAATCCCCCGGACGATTCTGCCTGAATCGCCCGGGGGCTACACCCGCGGGTGCGCTCGCGCGCACCCACCATCGAGATAAAAATCCCCTAGACGATTCTACCCGAATCGCCCGAGGGCTCGGGGGCTCCTGTCGGGTTTATAAACCCAAGGTCCCTCATGGTCCGGCTTCGCAGCAAAGGATCGACCTAGCAGACGAACGCTGCGAACAATGCGCAACTCTTGGGCTGGCCCAAGTACCTAAACGATAGGCCAGAAGGGCGGTCCAAATCTTCGATCGGAAGGCCTGGCCGAGGAGGAACGGCGCCCGCTTCCAACCTCGGCCTACCTCTCCGACCAGAGCGCTCGCTTCGGTCTCCAACCCGCCTCCGGACGGTCTCTCCGACCAGAAGGCCTGGCCGAGGAGGAACGGCGCCCGCTTCCGACTCTGGCCCACCTCTTCGACCGGAGCGCTCGCTTCGGTCTCCAGCCCACCTCTGGACGGTCTCTCCGACCGGAAGTCCTAGGCAAAATGCCACTTCTGACTCTGGCCCGCTTCTTCGACCGGGAAAACACTGGACCCCTGCCTACGGCTCCTCTCCGACTGCCGCAATCAAAGCCGACTAGGACCAACCGACCGGGGACACCCGTTCGGTAAGGACAAACAGACAAGAAAAGTAAGGCAGCGCACTCAAGTCAACCGTAATACCGAAGACCGTACCCTGTACACCTGCAGGACAGTACCCGGCGACCTCCCTAACATGACAGAACCCAAGCAGTATTGTAGGCATCGACATTTTCCCCTACAGTATTGTGGGCGTCATTAACTCCCATATGGTAAGGCTCCACCACATGTCTCTGGGCATCGATAGTGTTGTGGGCGCCGGCATTTACCGTACCAGGCGAACATGGTAAAACCCCTTGCATGCCTCCAGGTATCAACAGTGTGGCAGGCGCCGACGTCTGCTATACCCGAAGAAGACAACACAACCTCCCACGTGCATCTGACATTCGATAGTATTGTGGGCGCCTACCATCATCCTGTACCCGCCGGCATGGGCAACAAGGCTTAGTAGCATACGTACTCTCTCCCTCTCACTTGTAAGGTCATCCCCTTTATCTATAAAAGGGGATGCACTCTCTCTCAACAAGTAGGTTGATTCAGATCGATCAAGTTCACTAGTACACAACAACAGAACCACCAGGTTCAAACCACAAGCACACGCTTGAACACTCAGCTCATAGCGGGGCTCCCGTCACTCTCGGCCCATCCGACCGGATCTCTTGTACCCCCCATCTTTCTCCTTCTCATTTGTAATCCCACTGCAAACTTAGAGCACCTGGGCTCAGGAATAAAGTCACCGATCGACTTAAACTGGACGTAGGGCACGTTGCCTGAACCAGTATAAACCCTGTGTCATTGAGTGCTAGGCCACCTCCGATCACAACGTACGGTAAAACTACAAATATTTACATGTTGGTTACTTTCTGCACCGACAGATTGCTTACCACATGCTTGAAAGTAGCATAGGTGCTTACATAGAATGGTTAGTTAATGAACTAATGATGGCTGCTATAAAATTAAATATAAGGACGCACGTTTAGTAATGCTTCCGCAGACGCAATAACCCACAAACCAAATAAGTCTTGCATATTCTTGAAGTCTTTTATTTTCCTCCTGTCGGGTAAGTCTTGCTGAGTACAATCGAGTACTCAGCGTTTTATTCCCCCTATTGCAGGTGATCGGAGGATACATAGAGCTGACTCTTATGTGTGGAAATCTCCTGGTGGGTTAAGAGAGGATTCCTTTCACGCTACGACCGTAGTGTTTATTTATAATCCCCACTAAAGATTTTTATAAGAAAAGATGTAAAATCTGCTAGCATCTCTGGTATAAAAATGTCCACTATGTTAATGCTCCACCATGTCATTGAATTAATCTTTGCTTCCTCTGTAACTCCGATAACATTGTTATATTCCGCTGTTATAATCAATTGAGGTAATATTCTATTACTGTAATAAAGTGATGTAAGAAATGGCTTAAGAATGTTGTAAACTTTATTCTCTCATTTATGATCCTGATGGAAAAATGTGGATTTTTGAGTTCTCTCTTTGGGTGTGCTCGACAGGACTACGTAGTTTAGTGTCCTCTCTTGAGTACTTAGTGTCTAATGGAAGACAAGTACTCCTGGGAGGCATTAGATGAGGTGGTTCTGCCACATTAAATAAAATGGTTCAAATTCCATAAAGATTTTTAGTTTATTTGAACGATTTATATGTCCCTCCAAATAAATAAAAGTCCCATATCGACCCTCATCTCAAACTTAGTATGGTCACGACCTTAAAATTGAGCTACATTTTATATGGAATATCTAATCATCCACAATGAGGCAATTGCAAATATAGCTCTATATCATTATAGATTCTTCACCATGGCAAAACCAAAAAAAATCTGATGAATTGATTGCTTATCTATACATCAACATGTGTGAAAGTAGCATAGGACGGCTTATATAGTTTTAATTATAGGCTAATACTTAATGTTGACACTAAAACTTGAAAGTCTAAGGATCAAGAGATAGTAAACTTTTCTACACATTGAATCAGCATACCAGATAGGCTTGCATATCCTTGAGAGTTAGGCTAAAGTATATCTTGTAGTCGGCTAAGTCTTGTGAAAGTACATGTGTACTGAGAGTTTGTTCCCACATTATTGTAGGTATAATAATTGAGCATGTGCCATTTTGGTGATACATGTGGTACCTTCGTGCTTGACCCAAATTATACATGTGCCTACATTATGCAAGTTCGAGGTCAGTGGGCATGACTCGAATTGCTATATTATCTCTTCCAGCAACACTTCATGTTTGTCTCTATTTAAACTAGTAATCTAAACTTGGTTTGTACTTGAAATAATTCAAATTTATCTAATTCCATGGTAGGAATTTGAATTTTGGTTTGTAATAACTTTTATTCAAGACAAATATATCTAATATTTTATTTCCACTAACGATGATGTAAACATGTTTCATGTTCTCATGCGGTGGTCCAACAAACTATTGAGTTTAGCTTTGTTTCAAGTGTTCTTAGTGTCATAAGGATGATGAGCGCATTTGAACCAGATTAAATTGCACAATTTTCCACATAATCTATCTCGAACCTAGCTACTTAGATAATAGGTGCTCAAATGCCAAATCCTATAATCCGACACCTATAATCGAAGGATCCAAAATCAACCTTCAACTTTAATATAATTTTCAACCCTCAACTACAAATCGGGTACCAGACACCCCCCGAATTGTTGAAACCAGACATGGTCCTCTAAGTTGTTTTAAAGTTGGTTTTCTATTTTTTTTAAAAATAAAAATGGATTAATCTTTAAAAATTAATAAGTAATATATCTTAAAATAGAAGAATATGAAACAATTACCATTTTTTCTCTAAAAATGTTATCTATCTGGTAGTGCTCTATTTAGAGTTATTTGGATCTTATGTGTTCATTTCTTAATGTTTCAGTATGAGTAGTAAAACAATATATATGACGTAATGGTAAATAAGATTCAAACAAATATAAATAGATTCAAGAACACATAAATATCAATTGTGAAAAAATATTACATCTTCCATATTTACTTGATATACAATAAATTTGTTATGATTTTTACAAATTAAATCAGATTTTTGATATTTTTTTTAAAAAAAATAGAAAACCATCTCTAGAGGACTAAATTTGTCCGGTTACGAGAGGACGTTCAATATCCGATATGGTAGTTAGAGTTATAAATCGGATGCCATGCAACCTGGATGTTAAGAAATAGACTTCTGCTCTTATTATAATCTGTAGTACAGATTATATATTACAATCTCTCACAATTATAATTCTAATCATCTAAAGGTAACCTAAACAGACTGAGCCCTCTTGGTAATAATGTTGTATTATGAAACTTTCGCCTACACTAATTGAACGCATAACATATTGGAAGGTGGTAAGTACATTGTGGATAATTGCACGAGCAGAAAAAAAATACTGTTAATTATACAATATTTTGGTTGATATCAGCCAATGTTTCGTGTAGTGCTTATGTGACCACATGTATGAAATCGATCAACCCCTAATTTCATCCGCAAGTGTGTAACGCGTGTAAACCCCTCTTATCCTTGGTCTTAGCCGCGTAAGGTCTTAGCTATAAGGTATATATATATATATATATATATATATATATATATATATATATATATATATATATATATATATATATATATATATATATATATATATATATATATATATATATATATATATATATATATATATATATATATATATATATATATAACTACTACCCTGTAGCTAGCTAAAAAATAACTTATTATGTAGCCATTTTAAGTTACGATAATTACTATGTTAATTTATGAGATTATAGTAACTCCTTGCTAAGTGATTTACTATAACGTTATGGTAAATATCCCCATTTATTACAGTAACTCAACTATCGTAAATATATATAAACATTATCGTAAATTAGTATATAAAATTATCGTAAATAGAGGTGGCTACAGAATAACTTATTTTATAGCTGACTACTGAATATACTCTTCTCTCTCTCTCTATATATAAAGGAAATAAGGAAAGCAGGGGACACCTGCGTTACAATGAGGTAATCTGACTTATAACGACTCATAAACAACTCAAACACTAGAAAGCACTAGTATCACCAAACCAACAACTGAGCTTTCGACAGACGGACTTAGACTTTCTTCAGATCCCGCTAACCTATTGATGTAGAAGATTAGGGGCGAGGCTATTCTGCAGCTGGTCATAGAATAACTTATTCTATGACCACCTTGATTTACGATAATATTTGTACCAATTTACGATAACATGAATATGTATCCACGATACTCGTGTTATTACAACTCAAGGTGATATTTTCGATAACGTTATAGTAAATCATGTAGTAAGGAGTTACTATAATCTCGTAAATTAGCATGGTAATTATCGTAACTCAAAGTACGAGGGGTTTACACGCGTTACACAGTTGCGGATGAAATTAGGGGTTGATCGATTTTGGCTAGCACGGAGGGTGACATCGACCCTGTCCACTCCATTCTACACGCGGGCGGCAGCGGCACGTACGGCAGGTCGGAACGGAGCGCGCGCGTACACAAATCGTTCCAGTCCAACGAGAAGTCAACCGTTGCATGGAATGTTCCCAGGAATATCCCCGGCCTCCAGCCGTTGTTGAAGACCGGCACCGGCCCAACTGGACTAAAATATGGGCCAATTATATAATTAGTAAGCAATTGACAGGGTGATTGCTGCTCCTAATAATTGGCAGCAGCATCCGAGTTATTACGATGGGAATATTGGGACTGAATTTGTTGGATAATGTTTGGATTGTTCTTCAGTTAAATCGATGATGGAGTGTGATTGATTTGAGCTGCGCCACTACATCTATGGAACTTCTATTTGCATATATTATATTAAAATTGTAGCTTTAGTTCGTTGTAATAAATCATCTTAAAACTAAGACAGCCACGTAAGAGAAGTGCCTAAATTTAATATCTCGGCATGACAACAAGTACAGTACGATTTATCTAATCTGGACGACCAAATCTATATAGCTGGCTGCATGATGGCACGTTGAGGTCGACTCTCCACATTATTATGCGTGCAAGCAATGCGGTTCGTGCCATACATGTATCTGAGGCAATATATATACATGTGGTTGACTTGATTACACGGTGATGGAGTATAGATAAACTGCTCAGATTATCCATTTGACTTTGAATTAACAACTTTGCACGCAAATAATGAATCGAACGGAAAGGAGCAAAGTTGTGAAGGTCAACAACATGTGCGCATTAGGTCATAGCCAGGACCTAACAATTAATATAAGCCCATGTTTTTTGCACGGTCCTTCTCAACACACGTAGATTGAGGTCAATCCCAGCAGCGATTGTGGATCCTTCTCCCACTGCAAGCATCAGGATCATCTTTCTGAGCAGGTCTTGCAGCTGCCCAAAGCGGCAACTCAAGCATCTTCCCTGTGACTTCTGGTGGCCGCTGCGGGGGCGTGTCCTCTCCAGTAAGGCAGCAAGCACGGCGATGCCCTTCTCCCTGAGGGACGATGGCTTGTTGTATGCTTGTAGCACTCCTTCCATAGCGAGTCAACCACCAGATGTCTTGTCCTGTGCCAACTCAAGGAGACCGCTTAGCGCAGCTCCATGCACTAAGGAATCGTCACCGGAATGGTCAATCATTAGCTTTGGAAGATCAAACTCTATAGCAACACTCCTGCCTGTCGTGTTTTGCAGCAGGTTTGAGATTCAAAGCTTTCCACTGAAGTCTGGCATCATAGGAGCCAAGAGCATTCTTCAATCCAGCGTAGTAGGCGTAGCCACTTCCCAGGCGAAATGTACAAATTCCAGGTCATTATGACGAATCAGAGATGGATCTGATTTGAAGTTTGTCAGCAGTGGCTCCATTGGATTCCATGTCAAGTTGATGACTCTTGGGATTGCTCAGTTGGCAGTTGCAGCATTATTTGATTTTTTCAAGTAATCAAGTAGAACCCACCGATAGAATGTAGATCATTTGCCATGTCAATGAATTCAACATGCTCTTGTAGCTCAACCAATATACCTTCAATGTTCTACAGGATCACAGTCTGAGACTGCAAGACATCTTTTTTTCATCACCAGAGTGATATCCTTCATCCTATTCACAACATCATTGTGTTAGCTTGCATGGCCTCCATGAAACATTTTTTTGTCTTCCTTGCTGAGAGCGTGCGGCGGGTTGGTACCATCAGTTGTAACTCTCGCATTGCTAGTTGTAACTCATGCAAGTTTTCAAGTCGACATGACACTGAAGTTTAGAACCAAAATACATAAGCGGAGGCAAACTAAATAGCAGTGTACATGATATAATGGTTCAGATTGTTCAGATGGGCAACACTTCCAAAGCAACCACAGCAGCAAGGCCAGCCGGTCTAATTTGGCAATCGATCACACAAGTTCCCAAGAGATCTGGAATTTCAGCAGCAGCTCAAAACAGAGGGCATCGCTGGTTAGAACGACTAATGATCTGGCTTAGTAAACTCCTCAAGATGGTGTAAACCCGCCATGAGATGCTAGACCTTATAAAATAGTGCCTGCTACTAACATGCACATGCATAAAAAGTAGAAATATTTTGAGAGAAACACCTACTTACAATCACAAAAGTAAAGAAAATGGTAGTAACCAAGTCAAGATGACAAGATGCCATAACTTAACCTTGATATAAAGAGGCACATTTCTATATATGAGATCAATTGCCTCAATCACAGGCAGGCAAATCAAGATGCCAGTATAAAAGGGTTATATTCTTGTTACGTATATTCTATGGAAAACAAAATTAAATGATAATAACTAATCTCTGCTATGAAGCCGTCTCCCATAGAACTTGGAATTTACTTTCAGCTATTAGTATCTCATTCCCTTATAAATACTTTTCACAGGAGAAAACAAAGTTAAGGATAATCGTCAACTATGTGCTGGGCAGAAGATGAAACAAACAAAATGTGCATTAAAGATCCAGAATAAGTCAAACATAGTTCCTTCCCAAATAACCATAAGTGAACCTTGGACTATGACCGGTCAGTGATCACTAGTGGTTATATTGCAGAAATCAGAATTGAGAAAGCCTACGCAGTGGACAGCTGCTAATGAGCATGAGTTGTCGTTCCACTATCCACCTAAACCACAGAATGAGATGCTTAAATTACACTCTAGAGGTCACAATACCAGCACGAGCTGCAGCATAAGCATCTGCAAGGCCAGGAACAGAGTCCATGTGACAGTCGAAGAACTTCGATTTGAATGTCTCCTCTCCAATTTTAGCTAATGAGGAAAAACTCATATTGCTATTCAGCAATCCCTTTTCCTGCAGAACCTTCATGCATAATGCCGGGGCACTAACCGCTTCTCAAGGCTCATTGCGAACAGGACATGCCTTTCGACAATGCACCGTGGCTCCATCGCAGCCTCATTGACTAGGAACTCAATATTGCGGAGAAGAATATTGTCAGAGAATCCTAATATTTTTGGCATCTTATACACTGCAGTGGAAACCTCAGGCCGACTCAGAACAAAAGAGTCCTCTTAAAGAACTTAAGCTTGGCAGCAACCTTCTCTTTGGAAATACAGGAAACGGCAGCCACCGCGTGTCTAAACATCGGAGAAGTGGAAGGCACCCCAAGTTCTTCTGCCCGCAGCAAAAACTTCTTCACACGTTCCCGGTTGAAGGTAAGCACCCATGGTTTTTCTGAACACAGCTTAGCAATATCTCCAACACCCACTAACTAAACAAAGCTATGTTAGGCTTGATTACCCTCTCAAGGCTCGCCGTGAGGAGGCCCTTGCTGTTAAAATTACAGGATCATCAGATGTAGATCTAGGGGTGCTGACTTGACTAGAATAGATAAACATGCATTAGAATATGGACTATGAGATCCAAGAGGGAGAGGGGAGCCAAGGTAACGACCATCGGAGGGCTTGGTGGAGCTGGAACCGTCCATCGCGTCGGTAGAGAGGGTGGTGAAGAGGTGGTGCTCCAGTGGCGGTGTAGCGGTGAAGTGGTTCAACGGCGACGGCGTCCCGGTGATGGTGCTTCCCGTCGCTGGCTGCGGCCCTCACTAGATCGGGTTAGGTTTTGTTGGTGGATGTGGCGGCTCATGGTGAACCTCGTACTGAGAGCCGCCGCCCCCCACCTCTCTTTATAGCGCAGTGCGTCGGGGGCCCACCAACCATGTAGGGTTGGGCGCCCCCAATTAGGGCGCGAGGTCAAGGCCCAACTTGGCTGTTGGGCCGAGCTGGAGAGATCAACACTAACAATCTTCCCCTTGATCTTATCTTATTACTTAAACTTAACTTACTTTATCTTTTTCCCATTCCATCACAGATCAGTGCATAGAGCGTGCTTCATCGTCACGGTCAGTGCCATTAGATTAACAACTGCAATGCCCCTCTCTGTTTTAAAATAGATTCTTAACTATATCCTTATTGTCAAAGAATCATAGGTTTTCCCTTAAACTCATGCCGGCTAAGTGTTCTCTGAACACGTTGGGTGGTAAGGCTTTTGTAAGCAGATCCGCGAGTATCTTTTATGTACTTATGTGCTCAAGACTAATTATATGATCCTGGACTTTGTCTTTCACAATATAATACTTTATGTCAATGCGTTTGGCAACACCACTTGACTTATTGTTGTGAGCATAACATACTGCTGGATTATTATCACAGTATAACTTGAGTGGCTTATGTATGTCGTCTACCACTTTCAACCCGGAGATAAACTTCTTCAGCCAATTCACCTGCCCTATGGCCTCATAACATGCTACAAACTCGACATACATCATAGACGATGTAGTGACGGTTTACTTGGAGATTTTCCATGATATAGCTCCTCCTACGAGAGTAAATATATATATCCTGACGTAGACTTTCTATCATCTCCCACATAATCTAAATCTGAATACCCCTCTATGTGTAGAGAATTAGATTTCTGTACGTTAGCATGATGCCTTTTGTGCCTTGCAAGTAACACAAAACTTTCTTTACCAGTCTCCAGTGTTCTATTCCTAGATTACTCTGATATCTGCCAAGTAACCCGGTAACAAATGCTAAGTCAGGACATGTGCACACTTGAGCATACTGTAAATTTCGACGATCTGAAGCATATGGAACCACTTTCATTTGATCGATCTCATATTGGTTTCTGGGACATTAGAATTCTCCAAATCTATCGCCCTTGACTATAGGAGTAGGTGAAGGCTTACAATTTTGCATATTGTATTTCTTTAGAACCTTTTCTAAGTATGCCTTTTGTGATAATCCTAAAAGCCCCTTTCTTCTATCTTGGTGAATCTCTATTCCTAGAACGAACGAAGCTTCACCGAGATCTTTCATGTCAAAATTTGAGGACAAGAACTTCTTTGTCTCCAGTAGTAGATTAACATCACTACTACCCTCGATGCCATGCGCATCCCTCGATCGGAGCTCCGCCTAGCGGGTTCCCCCTTCCATGGGGTAATCCCGGGAGCGTAGACATACCCGCTCGGACAGATCGATCTGCCCATCACGTTTGGTAGCCGGGTCAACTTTCGCTCGGAGGTCCTCACCTTTGAGGTGGTGGACTTTCCAGGGTCCTACCACGCCATCTTGGGGCGACCGTGCTACGCAAGATTCATGGCAATCCCTAACTACACCTACCTCAAGCTGAAGATGCCAGGACCAAACGACGTCATCACCATGAGTAGCGCCTTTTCGCACGCCTTCACGTGCGACCGCAAGCACTACGAGCTCGCCACTGCGGTGGTCAACTCATTTGAGCTCCCATGGCTCGGGGAATCATCGGCCCCGACAGTCCCAGACTGCAACAAACCAACTTCCTCGACGACCTTTCATCCGCTCGAAGAAACCAAGCCGATGGGAATCGACCCCACCAACCCAACCAAGATGGTTCGGATCGGGACCCAGCTCCCGGCCAAATAGGAATGCGAGCTCATCGACTTCCTGCGCGACAATCGCTATGTCTTCGCATGGTAGCCTTCTGACATGTTGGGGATACCGTGGGAGGTCACCGAGCATGCACTACGCCTTATCCTGGGCTCAAAGTCCGCCAAGCAGCACCTGCGTTGCTTCGACGACGAGAGGCGCAGGGCCATAGGTGAAGAGATCGCCAAACTCCTGGCAGCCAGATTCATCAGGGAGGTATTCCACTCCAACTAGCTCGCCAATCCCGTCCTTGTCAGAAAGAAGACTGGGAAATGGAGAATGTGCGTTGATTATACTGAACTCAACAAAGCGTGTCCAAAGGATCACTTTCCTTTGCCGCGCATAGAACAGATAGTCGACTCCACCTCGGGTTGCGAGATCCTCTCCTTTCTGGATGCCTACTCAGGCTATCACCAAAACGCGATGAAAGAATCCGATCAGCTTGCAACCTTGTTCATCACCCCGTATGGTCCGTACTGCTACGTGACCATGCCTTTCGGCCTGAAGAACGCTGGCGCCACCTACCAAAGGTGCATGTAGCAATGCTTCGCCGACCAAATCAACCTGCTCGATCAGCCTGATCAAGCCGAGTGGCCAAAACCAACAATCGTCGTCTATGTTGATGACATAGTGGTCAAAACAGCTCAAGCTTGCGACCTGATCGCAAACTTGGCCACGACATTCGTTAACCTCTGAAGGTTCAACATCAAGCTGAACCCTAAAAAATGTGTTTTCGGGGTTCCAAAGGGGAAGCTGCTTGGATACATCGTGTCCGAGCGCGGCATCGAGGCCAACCCCGAAAAGATCACGACCATCTCCAACATGGGCCCCATACACAATGTCAAGGGCATACAAAGGCTCATCGGCTGTCTGGCTGCCCTGAGCCGCTTCATCTCCGGCTCGGCAAACGGGGGATGCCACTCTACAAGCTCCTCAAAAGGATGGACGCCTTCATCTGGACTGAGGAAGCCCAGTAGGCTTTCGAAAGCCTCAAAACGTCCCTAACGTCAGCCCCAATCCTCGTCGCTCCCGAATGGGGAGAACCCCTCCTCCTTTACATCGCGGCAAGCAACCATGTGGTGAGTGCCACCCTGGTCATCGAAAGGGAGGAGCCGAGACACCAGCTCAAGGTACAGCGACCCGTATACTTCATCGGAAAGGTACTTACCGACCCTAAGGTCTGGTACCCCTAGGTGCAGAAACTCCTATACGTCGTGCTAATGGCGACCAGGAAGCTCCTACACTACTTCACCGACCACGAAGTTGCGGTCGTCACTTCATACCCACTCGGAGACATCATCCGCAACCGCGACGCCGCGGGATGAATCTCCAAGTGGGCACTCGAACTCATGGGCCATGACATCAGATATACCCCCCGCACCGCTATTAAGTCTCAAGCTCTCGTGGATTTTGTCGCCGAATGGACGAAGGTCCAGCTACCAACCCCAGACATCACCCACGAGTACCAGACATCACCCACTCAGGGGCTGGAGTGGTTCTGATCTCCCCGAACGGGAGTAGGCTCCGCTACACCATCTGCCTCCACTTTTTAGCTTCAAACAATGCCGTGGAATACGAGGCCCTTATCAACGGACTACGCATCGCCATTGAGCTCGGTGCTACGTGACTCTACGTTCGTGGTGACTCAGAACTAGTCGTTGGTCAGGTCATGAAGGAGTCCTCTTGCAAAAGCCCCCTCATGACAGCATACTGCCAAGAGGTGCGCAAGCTCAAGGACATATTCTAGGGGATCGAACTGCATCACGTCCCTCGAAGGGACAACGATGCCGCTGATTTCCTTGCAAAACTGGTCGCCAGGCGGGATCCATCCCCAAGCGGGGTCTTCATCAACGACGTCCATGAGCCGTCCACCCGCATCCTGGAAAGTCTGATCCAGACATACCCTGATGCCCAGCCGGTGCTCGGGGGCTCCGACCCCGACGCCCAGCCGGCACTCGGGGGCTTCGACCCCAACGCCAAGCCAGCGCTTGGGGGCTCCGATCCCAGTACCTCTATGACGACGTCACCCACGAACGTCGCCGTATTGGCACTAGATCAAACCAACTGGCGAGTGACGCTACTCGCCTGCCTCCTCGAGGAGGTTCTCCTGCCTGAAAGGACTGAAGCCCGATGGATCGCTCGACACGCCAAGACCTTCGTCGCGCTCGGTGACGAGCTCTACAAATGGAGTCCATCAGGGGTACTCATGAAGTGTATCCCCACCAACCAAGGGAGGCAGCTCCTCCTCGAGGTCCATGCTAGAATTTGCGGGCATCACATGGCCCTAAGGTCGCTGGTCGAAAAAGCCTTCCGCCAAGGTTTTTACTAGCCCACCGCGCTATGAGATGCAGAGGAGGTCGTCCGCAGGTGTGAAGGATGCCAGTTCTACGCTCGGCAAACCCATTTGCCGGCACAAGAGCTCCAAACCATCCCCATCACCTGGCTATTCGTGGTCTGGGGCCTCGACATGGTAGGACCCCTCAAAAAGGGCCCAGGCGGTTTCACTCACCTACTCGTAGCAGTCGACAAATTCACCAAGTGGATAGAGGCCAAGCCCATCACCAACATCCGCTTGGAGGAGGCAGTCAAATTTTTTCTCGACATCATCTACCGGTTTGGCGTTCCTAACTGTATCATCACTGACCACGAGACTAACTTCAGCGGAAAAAAGTTCCTAGACTTCAGCAATGGATACGATATCAGGATCGACTGGGCTTCGGTCGGACATCCACGAACTATCGGTCAGGTCGAACGTGCCAATGGCATGGTCCTCCAAGGACTTAAGTCATGCATCTTCGACCGACTCAACAAGTACGCCGGGCAATGGGTTGCAGAGGTCCCAGCGATCCTCTGGAGCCTTAGAACGACCCCAATCCGATCCACGGGATTCACACCCTTCTTCTTGGCCTACGGAGCTGAGGCAGTATTGCCCTCCGACCTCGACCACGGCGCACCAAGAGTGAAGGCTTTCGACCGTGACCGAGCCACGGAGGCTCAACAAGACGCAGTCGACCTGCTCGAAGAGGCCCGCCAGATGACCATCATCCACTCCGCTCGCTACCAACAAATCCTTCGCAGGTACCACGAAAGGAAGATCAGAGGGAGGATACTCGAAGTCGGTGATCTCATACTCTGGAGGACCCAATCGATGAAGTAAAAACACAAGCTCTCTCCACCATGGGAAGGGCCCTATACGGTGACCAAAGTAATCCAACCAGGTGCCTACCGACTGGAGGGACACTTGGAACATTGAACAACTACGTCGTTTTCCCCTAAATTTGGTCTAACCACTTTTTAGTTAACATATGCTCCTGTAAGAGCGCCCCAGCCCGAACATTTTCAGCCCGAGTCGCTCGGGGGCTCCATAAGGGTACAATATTGAATATTACCCCCCTTTCTTTTTACTATCACATGATAAACAACTTTGTCCCCGAACGGAAGCACATTCCATTCCTTTGTTTGCCCTACATGACTCTGTTCTTACTCCCAACCGAACACACCCCGCCACGACCTACGATTACAAGCGACCGAGCCCTGCGAGCCATGCCCAGGCTCTTAACAGCTGCAGCCTATGAAACTAACGGGCAGGTGAGAGAGAGAAAAGGATAAAAATGAAAGTTATGCTAGGATAAAAACAAGGAACGGATATCGTGGTTCTATCACAAAAATAGTACTGATGTATTCATTGATATAAAAAACTATTCACACGGGGACTCATCCACAAACTCAAACTATTATATTTTCTACTACTACAAATACTACTGCGGCCGCTCGATGAGATCACCTGAACACCAAAGGAGACACCATGGCACACGACACCGAACATAACCACAACCGCTGGTGCCTCGCCCGGTTCCGCTCCCTCGACTTCGGCGAGCACAATTGGTACCTCAAGGGCGTCGCACCCAAAGATGCTCAGCATAAGAGCATGGAGCTCCTGACCTTCTCATGCAGTCGAGGCAGCTCCTCGGTAGGGACACTGCTATCGAGGTATGGCCACCGTGGTTGGAAGAGATCTCATCAAACTTTATAAACTAGCCAACCTGAGCAGCTGCAGGCACGGGACCCTCCACCGGCACGATCCTGAGCAACTTCCCCTCCGACAAAACTCACTCGGTGAAGATCCACAGGAGAAAATCCACACATGGCTCCACCCCGAAGAAGGCCTCGCAGATTAATCCAGCACCACCCATGGCAGTCTCCAGTTCGACATTACGCTCCGGATTTATGAAAGGATCTATAAGTCCTCCCCCTCGCTCAACCCCTCTCTCACTTAGGAACCGCCACAGCATACAGGCACTCTTGGTGAGAAAGAAGAAGGAGGAGAGGCAATAGTTGGAGAACAGGCAAAGGATTGTGACAGAGAGCCCTCTCCCTCCCCCTATTTAAGGAAGAAACATGACAGCCAAAGAAGAGCAAAAGATCAGAGCGCAAAACTCTCCCCCTTCCCCCATTCAATACGGATGGGAAACGATGGGACATGCCCTGACCGAAGGGACGCGCACTGACCAACGAAACGATGTCGGGTCAGACGGAACGCCACCTGGTGAGATGAAATGTGGCCTAGGTATGGCCCACCACTATCACATGACCGGGCATGAAAACCGAAGCGTCACCACACGCAGGCAGCTCTCCGCATCTCCAGGCGGGACTTGGAAAAACCCAAAACGGGATCTCCGCTGGGAGAGACCATCGGGCTTCCCAAGTCGATCGAATGGCTCAGAAAGACACACCGAGACATAGGTAGGAAGCGAAGGGATGCCCCATGTAGGCCTTGCCAACTCTATAACGAACGACGAGCACGGGTCCCGGTCGGACATTTCCGACTGAAGCTCTCCGAACCCCGTCACTCAAGTCATCAAGGTGAACACTACCAACCCCGTCTATTTCCTTATAATCATTTCATACATCCATACGCGCATTCATTCTATACGCCCATGCCTCCCGGACGATTCGGGCCCTAAACCGCCCGGGGGCTCAGGAACTAAGCATCGCACGTGCAGCGAAATGCATCACAACGCTCCGTGTTGCGTCACGAAGCGGCGGTTGCCTCATTTGACATGAGCAACCAACAGAGCTAGGGTAGAAAAACGTAGATGAGCCCCGTGCGGCCCTTGCCCAGTCTGGCAGACCGGGTCATCTCAACCTTCTCATTCGATCCTAAACCTCTCGCCAAGCCCACAGAATCTCCATCGATGGGAGACCATTAGGCCACCCGGGTCGGTCTCCGGAACGACCCAGGCATCTACCGGGTTGTAGGTAAAGGAGCAGTGGAATGTCATAAGGGGGCTATGCTGACCCCATCATGAACGATGGACCCGGATTCCTCTCGATCATACCTATTAGCGAACTCACCGAGTGCGTCACTCGAGCCTGAGCGATCGGGACAAGCGACAAAACTCAGCCCCTCCGGTTGTGAGGAACCGAGGATGGGGTAATGCACACAAGTCACACCGACCCCTACTAAGGCCCAACAGGGCTTGGGGGCTCAAGACACAAAAAGCCTGGGTCTGCAACCCTGAACTCGCCCCTTCCGACTGCACTCCAAACACCCGGGTCTACGACCCCGATCTCGCCCCATCCGGCTACGCTTCCGACTGCGCTCCAAACACCCGGGTCTGCGACCCCGATCTCGCCCCATCCGGCTACGCTTCCGACTGCGCTCCAAACACCTGGGTCTGCAACCCGATCTCGCCCCATCCGGCTACGCTTCCGACTGCGCTCCAAAGCACCTGGGTCCGCGACCCCGATCTCGTCCCACGACTTCGACTCACCCGATCCCACGGCGCGCATCGACGCCAGGATCAGTGAGCTCTGTCTTGTCCAAATTGACTCCCTTGCTCGATCCCACGGCGCACATCAACGCCAGGATCACTGAGCTCTATCACGTCCAAACTAACTTCCTCGTCCAATCCCACGGTGCGCATCGACGCCAGGATCAGTGAAGTTCTGTCTCAATCCAATCCCCGCGCCTAACTGCCTCGGCTGCACAACAATGCCTTAGATGACAAAACTCCATCTCAAACTAAGAACATGCACTCACGCCCGCTAAAGGAACATCCCCCAGATGGTTCTACCCAAATCGCCCTGGGGCTCGAGGGCTACACTCGTGGGTGCGCTCGCGCGCACCCACCGATGAAACAAAAAAACCTCCCCACTGACAACACAGAAAAGCCCCCAGACAGTTCTGCCCGAACCACCCGGGGGCTCGGGGGCTACACCCACAGGTGCGCTCGCACGCACCCATCGGCAAGACAAAAATCCCCCGAACGATTCTGCTCGAATCACCCAGGGGCTCAGGGGCTCCTATCGGGTTCATAAACCTGGGGTCCCTCGGGGACCGGCTTCCATGCCAAGGCTCGGTCCAAGCAGACAGCACGTAACTCATGGGCCGGCCCAAGAGTCTAAAAACAATAGACCGGAAGGGCGGTCCAGTCACCGACCAGAAGGTCGGACTGAAAAGGAACAGCGCCCGCTCGTCGACTACTTCGGCCCACCTCTTCGACCAGAGCGCTTGCTTTGGACTCCAGTCGCCTCCGGACGACCTCTCCGATCAGAAGGCCTGGCCTAAGCACTACTTCCGACTCTGACCCCGCGTCTTCGACCGGGGTTCGTAGGAACCCTGCTCACCGCTCTTCTCCAACTGACGCGACCAGAGCCGACTGGGGCCACCCGACCAGGGATGCCTGCTCGGAAAGGACCAGGGGACGAACGGAGAAAGCAAGCCAGGGCGCACAAGTCAAACCACGATACCAGGGACCATACCCTGTATGCCTGTAGGAACAGTGCTCTGTAATTGCCCTAACACAAACAGTATTGTAGGCGCCGACATTTCCCTATACAGTATTGTGGGCGCCGTTAACTCCCATACGGTAAGGCCCCCACATGCCTCTAGGCATCGATAGTGTTGTGGGCGCTAGGATTTACCGTACTAGGTGAACATGGTGAAACTCCTCACATGCCTCTAGGCAACAAACAGTATTTGCAGGTACCGACATCTTCCATTCCTGAAAAGGCAACGCAACCTCCCACATGCATCTAACATTCTACAATGACATCAACAATGTTGTGGGCGCCTACCATTATCTTGTACCCACCGGCATGGGTAACAAAGCTCAGTAGCATACGTACCCTCACCCTCTCACTTGTAAAGCCATCCCCTTTATCTATAAAAGGGGATGCGCTCCCTCCAACGAAGGAGAGCCCTTTTTAGATTCATTAGATCAACCAAGTTCACTAGTCCACAACCATAGAACTGCCAGGTTCAAACCTCAGGCACACGCTTGAACACCTAGCTCGTAGCAGTTCCGACCGAAGCCCGACCAGAGCTCT
The DNA here is from genome assembly GCA_904845875.1 of Miscanthus lutarioriparius. Taxonomy (NCBI): domain Eukaryota; kingdom Viridiplantae; phylum Streptophyta; class Magnoliopsida; order Poales; family Poaceae; genus Miscanthus; species Miscanthus lutarioriparius. The sequence goes on from CAJGYO010000001.1 coordinate 97,512,643, forward strand.
CGTACACCCCATCTTTCTCCCTCTCGTTTGTAACCCCACTGCAGACTTCGAGCACCTAGGCTCAGGAATAAAGTCACCTGGGCTCCAAAGCACCTGGACCAAGTACATCTTTTCTTATAAAAACCTTTAGTGAGGGTTATAAATAAACACTACGATCGTAGCGTGAAAGGAATCCTCTCTGAGCCCACCAGGAGATTTCCACATACAAGAGTCAGCTCTATGTATCCTCCGATCACCTGCAACAAGGGGAATAAAACCCTGAGTACTCGATTGTACTCAACAAGACTTATCCGACAGGAGGAAAATAAAAGGCTCCAAGGATATGTAAGGCTTATTTGGCTTGTGGGTTATTGCATCTGTGGAAGCATTACTAATAGTGCATCCTTATGTTCCAAGTTTTATTAGCAGTCATCATTAGTTCATTAACTAATCATTCTATGTAAGCACCAATGCTACTTTCAAGCAGGTGGTAAGCAATCAGAAACATTTTACCATCTTTCATATTTCAGTTCTTACTATGGTGCTAGATCATAGCCAAGTCGGTACCATCCCACAGAAATAGCAATTCATGAATCAATGTATCATCTGGGTACCCCAAAACACACGCCTCGCTTGTACCCCAGGCACAAACAAGACCAACCCATTCTACTCCTATCGAGGGGTCCAGGTCCCCGTCCAAACTTGGACTCCAAGCCCCCACACTTGTGAACCGGTCTCAGTATGGTGCTTAGACCTCTATCTTTTCCTACCTCCAATTAGTCAGTCCGGAAAGAGCCAGAACCCGCGACAAGAGCGTAACAAGCCTTCCCGTTGCCATAAGCAAGTATGTGCTCAGGATAATAAGTCTGTGACCTGACTACCATCCACAGCAACGGACGGTCCTCAATCAACACAGGCGGAACAAGTGCAATCCAAGCCTTGCTCGAATGCCTAACCAGGTCCAGATCCAAAGTACCATTCCGCCCGATCTCCAATTATCATCCTAATATATATATATATATATATATATATCCATGTGATAGTAATATGATAATAACAATAATATCTTTCCTATCTCTCATGAGTGATAGGTAATCACTCGACTTCTACCGGATCCTATAGCATAGCAATCTACACGATCCTAACATACTAGTAGGACTCATAGGATAAGGATATATATATGCAAGTGGTTTTCATTCAACTCCTTAAAACTTAATGCACAAGCATAAAATAAATGTGCAGAATATTAGGGGTTATGCACCGAGGCTTGCCTAGGTAAGACATAACCAAAAGTTAGCATTCCCTCATGGTGACATGATCATCAAGGCACCATCTTTTTCGCTACTTCGGTCATCTCCACGGTTCATCGTTATTTCTATTATGATATACGTGGATGCAACGCAGAGACACAATTAATCAATGGTAACTGCAACTCTAAAATACGATTATGCTTCACAAGCTAACAAGCTAGCTTTAATGACTAACGTACTAGTCTACATATGCAAGCCGTCAAGTAAGGCTTTGTCTCCAGAAAAATGTTTTAATTCTAAAATCCCAAGGTGTTTCGACATTTTATTGATTAAACATATATTTTTGAACTAGGGCTCATTTGGCTACTTTAGCAAATTAATTATTATGGAGCTACAAAAATTACAGTGATCACTTAATAATGTTAGGAATTTATTGCAAAAATTTTAGAGCCAACACTATCACCAATTTATAACAAAAATTCCTGCAAGTTTATATCTTAACAATATTAAGCACCTCAAATTAATTAGATCACTTCTGAAAATATTATAAAACTATGTGAACAAAATATACTAGCAGATAGATCACAATTTTAGGAATCTAACAAAATTGGTTTCATAATTTTCGGTCAACTACAGAATTTTATATTTAATTTACAAGTTCACCTTAGAAACTAAATTAGAAAAAGGCATTAGAAAAAAGTAAAGGGCCGGCAGCAACCCTTTTAGGCCCGGCAGCCTAGGGCGGCGCGGCTGCGGGCGCATCACGGTGTCCTAGTATGGCCCAAGGCCGGGGGCGCCCCGTGTGCGTTGGCCATTTTGCAGAAAGGCCCCTGAGCTTTCATAGATTAATACGACTACTATGCGCACTATTCCTACCGTCAGTAACTTTACAACCAAACCTTCGGATGTTTTCGCCTTTACCACGGGGAGGTCCTTGGGATCCCCGTGCGCACCGGCGCGGCGGCCGATGGCACAAGGTGGTTACGCCGGGCAAACTAGGCTTGCTACAACGACATTAAGGGATCGACCACCATCTACATCTAAACGCGTAAGGATGGGTGGTGGTTAGGGACTCGGAGGCGCACTATCGCGGGCTACAGCAGCGAGTGGCTATCCATGGCGGTGGCGCGACTGTTCCGGTGAGCCTACGTATGCTTGGTAGAGTAGAAGTGATAGATAAGCATCAATGGCTCACCGTGTTGTATGCCCTACTCATGGTTGAAGCAGGGAGCGCTGCAACGGTCTGGCCATGTGCGACCGAGCGAGGCGGCGATGCTCTGTGATGGACACCGGCATGTCACCCCACTGATGATGAGCACCCTGGCCAAAATAACGTGAGCAACAGATGGAGGGAGTCAAGGTGAACTCAGGGTTATGAGCAATTGAATTGTTACCACTCCTACAGGCCTTACCCCTAACCCTCTAGTCACCACGGCGCACATTACTTGACGGCGAGGAGAAACCAAAATTGATCATTGACAGACCACGGCTGGGATCGATGAGAATGCGTCACCTAACTACCTTGCTAAGCTACCCACAGATGCGAGGAATTGGACTAGGAAGCCTTGGGCTGGTGATTAAGAAAGGGAGAGGGAGAGTGGTGCACTACCACCGCCACATCGCGGGAAGCGGCCCCGGCAGAGATGGCCCGGCCACTACTCGATGAGGCATGATAGCGTGGGGATATGACTGCTCGAGCGAAGGATAGGCGACACATCGGTTAGCGCTTGGACAAAGCCATTGAAGGTGTGCCCACATGCGGCCACACGCATGCAGTAGGATGGCGTTGCGATGCAATAAACTGTGTAAGACATCGAGCTCGGGCTCGATAAGTGGGTTGTGCAGATGAGGGCGAGCGCAGCAGTAACCAAAACAATAGGAGGACAAGGCATAGCCCTGTAGGTGTGCTTTTATAGTACCACGATTGGTAGCGTCCCGCGCATGGCGGAGAGCGGCTGCGGCCATGCCTAGCCCGCGTGGGCAGCCGACGACACTCGGCTGGTCAGCGGGACAGCGATCGCGGCCACAGGGTACGTCAGCCAATGCGTGGTCGGCAGCAGTGCAGGTAGCCCACGACGACATGACACCAGACATGGTGACCGTGTCCCCTAGCCCGAACGGCTGAACCATGTGCGAAGCACGAATTTTAAAGCATCAAAACCAACCGCTTAGAGCCCAGTGGAGATTAAAGCAAGAGTTCAAGATTCTAGTAGCCACTAAGTGCTTCCCGTCCGAGCAACAATCATGTCTAGGGAGTGAGCATTGAGGGAGATAGAGAGGTGCCAACAGGAGCTCGTCGCGTAGAACACCAGTTCCTGATCGAAGCCCGAAACAAACGACAACTCCAACTCATCCGTGGACTTCACCATGCTAAAGTAATCACTTCGATGCAATCAACAATACCAAAACATGCAGCTAGTGTTTAAACATTTTAGCTAGAATTTAAATGTGAAGATAGCATTGTCTTACTACTTTTCCCATACTTAGAAAAGTTAGGGTTCAATTCAAACTAACAACCATTAACACTTTTGTTACAATTTTTAAAAGGCCTAAACCCTATTAACAGCTACCAACAAGTATTTCATGCAATAGTCCATACCTTATACTAACCCATAGGAGCAAAATATTTAAGCACCATTTAACTATTTTGCTCAATATAATTCGCCAAAAATGGTATTTTACACAATAGTTCAAGTGTTTGCCGACTTAACGAAAAGAGCTTATCTTAACATCAAATTTGATTTTTGAGCTCCCAAAACACTAGTTAACAACATCTATTTTCCAAAAGTTAAAGTTGCATTTCCATCTACTAAACTTATACTTCTATTTTTATTTAAGTACTTAATACAAGTTATGTTTGATCCTTGTTCATAGAAATTGTTTTTCGCCTCACGTGCATTATAAATTTTTAAAACCCGAAAACTTGTTAGGCTAATCCTTCTCAGACCTAAATCTTGGTGCTAAGTAAGCTCGTAATACCAGGGGTGTTACATTCTTCACATTCATAGACTTCATAGTCACCAGAAATGACTGGTTTCCTCACTCTTTGAGACCTTCTAGGGGCCTCGTTAGTTAACGCTTGTTCTATATGAGGCTGTTGTTGCTCTTCCTCATGTGTGACAATGGGTTCTACAGGATCCTAAAGGACAGGTTCCTCATGTTCATTCTTTGTCACCACGGGAGAACTAACAACAGGTGTTGTTACTATGGTGTCTTGCATTGTTGGTGTAGCAACAATAGGTAGCGTGAAGAATGGCTCCTGAACCATTGGAGTAGGCACATGTACCCGCTTCTCCTCTAGGTTAATTTCTCGCACTACCATGCTCTCCCTGACCATATCATCCTTCAAGAACACAATGTGTCTTGTTTCTACAAACTTCGTATGTCTGTCAGGACAATAAAAGCAATAACCTTTTGACTTTTTTGGATAACCAATGAAATGGTAACTGACTATCTTGGAGTCTAGCTTTCCTATGTTTGGGTTAAAGACTTTAGCCTCAGCTGGACAGCCCCACACACGTAAATAGTTAAGTGAGGGTTCCTTTCCTGTCCACAACTCATATGGTGTTTTGGGCACCGACTTGCTTGGCACTCGATTAAGAATATGAATGGTGGTTTTTAATGCCTCCATCCATAAACTTATCGGTAGAGTAGAGTAACTTATCATACTTCTCACCATATCCATTAAGGTACGGTTGCGTCTTTCAGCTAGTCCATTATGCTGAGGCTTACCCGGTGTAGAGTACTAGGCAACTATGCCATTTTCCTGTAAGAACCTTGCAAAAGGTCTAGAAACATGGCCATATAGGGTGTGTCGACTGTAGTACTCCTCCCATGGTCGAATCTTACTATCTTAATCTTTAAATTGTGCTGATTTTCTACTTTAGTGTTAAATATCTTAAATTTATCAAATGCTTCTGATCTTTTCTTAATTGGATAAATATAGCCATAACGAGAATAATCATCTGTGAATGTTATAAATGAATCATAACCATCAACACTCTTCACAGGAAAAGGACCATAGATGTCTGTGTGAATTATTTCTAAAATTCCTACGCTTCGTTTGGCATATTTCTTTATTTTCTTAACATACTTTTCTTTTATGCAATCAATGCATTGTTCTAAATCTAAAAATTCTAATGGTGGAAGAATTGATTTCTTAATTAATCACTCTATTCTCCCCCTTGAAATATGGCCTAGACAATAGTGCCATAATTTCGAGATACATCATGAACTCTCTTTCGCTTATTTCTTACATTCATAGACGAGGTGACATTCTCATTCTTAGTGCTCACAACATACACATTCTCAGAAACTGATAACAAATAAAGCTTGTCTTGTCGGAAGGCAAGACCAACACACTTACTATTAAACACAATCTGACATTTGCCATTACCAAAATGGCAATCATATCCATCATCGTCTGGATGTGAAACACTTATCAAATTTCTACGCAAAGAGGTACATAAAGGGCATCTGAAAGCTAAAGTACAAAACCATCATCTAATTTTAGAGAGAGATCTCCAATGGCTTCAACTTTAGCTTCAACTCCATTTGTTACTTTAATTCTTCTTTCTCTTCTTTGCAGGGTCCTCCTCGTATGGAATCCCTATAATGAATTTGCAACATGAATAGTTGCACCTGAGTCAATCCACCAAGTAGATTTTGCATAACTTCAATACAAGAACTCATCTATGAATGTAATAATGTCCTCACCTCTCTTTAAAAGGCTCTTCAGGAAATTGGGACAGTCCTTCTAGTAATGTACATGCTTCTTGCACCATTTGCATTGATCCTTGTCAACTTGGACATTGTTGTTCTTCTGATGGTGATCATTCTGAGGGGCTTTCCCTTGAGGTTTGGCATTCTTGTCAAAGTTCTTCTTTTTATAGTCCTTCACATGGTTAGCAGAGTCACCATGTGAGCTTTTAAGCCTTTCCTCTTCTTGCACACACATGACAATGAGCTTCTCAATGTCCCATTTATCGGGCTACATGTTGTAATTAACAACAAAAGTTTCATACTCTTTAGGCAAAGAAGCAAAAACCAAATGAATCAGGAACTCATCTTTGAGCCCCAAATCTATTGGCTTGAGCTTTGATGCCGTGTTGCTCATCTTCAATATGTGCTCTCTTATCCCTCCACTAGAGTATTTCTCATTGAATAACTTCTTGATCAGGGGGCTTGCATAAGCCTTTGAAGAAACAGTAAACTGACTGCCCACTTTCTTGAGATACTTGATGGCGGTGTCACAATCTGGGATTGATCCCCTTATTGCATCTAAAATAGTGGACTTAGCCACCATCAAGCACTTGCTATTCGAAATGTCCCACTTCTTACTATCAAGATCGTATTTCATTCTCACTTCTGCATGATCTCGCTACCGAGCAGTGAAATCAGCATCAGTTTCATTCTCTGCCCTCACCGGGTCCACTGGCTCAGTAGGACATGGAGAGGTAAGCGCAAGTGCCAACTCATACTTCTCTCGCCATACGCGATAGTTGCCCCCTTCAAGAGGTGGAATGTGCGAGATGAGTGCCATAGGGTTGAGTCCTGAAAACATCATTAGAGAAAGTGAGAAAACATGACATAATAATTGCATGGCTTAATTTAATGTTGGTCAAAATTAAAACATACAATGTGCTTCTACATTAACTCTACATCACCGTTGGACAGAAATAGAACTAATGCATAGCACTCATAAATAAAAATTTATAATATTGCTATCATCAACTTTGGTCAGAAAATAGCAATATCATAAATACAACATTCTTCAACATTAATTCTATATCACCGTTGGGCAGAAATGGAATTAATGCATGGAAAACAACTCATGAATAAACTTATAATATTGTTATCATCAACATTGGTCAGAACATAACAATACCATAATTTAACTTAAACAAATATGACTACTCCTCTAATTAAAATTTCCTGTTGGTTCCAATTTAATTAGGGGATAAAACATTAACGTAGCAGCAAAAACATGAAAAATACTCTATTTTTCTAGAAGCATTTTTGGGTACTTATCTACTCTCTAAAATTGAACACGTTGGTGTAAATTTATAGAGATAAAAACTAGATTAAAACATATTGTCAAAATGCTACTGAAAAATAGAAAAAACTTAAAACTGTTGTCAATTGTTCATTTGGCCCAGCCTGGAAAGTGAGGCCCGTGGCCCATCAGGTGCTCGCGCGCGCCTCTACTCTCCGCACCCTTGCCGTAACCTGGGCCTGGGCCGGGAAAGATGTTCCCCGCCTAGGCCAAAAGCCGGCTCGGCCGCCTGGAGCCGTCCATCTGGATCGAACGGCTCCCCGGAGTCCTCGCCCGATCAAAACCGTGGCCGGCTTCCTCCCCCAGAACCCTAGGTCTCATTTCTTCTCCTTTTTTCTCTCTGCGCGGCGATGCAACAGCAGCGGCAACCCGAGGCTGCCAAAGTAGAGAAGGCTGGTGCCGCCGCAGCCCCCCTCGCCGCCGGGCGCGTTCGCCCGAGGGTGAAAACACCATCGTCGAGTGGGCTTGTAACGGCACCCTCAGCCAGGGCTCGCGCGCACGACGACGAGCGCGGCTTGACCGTCTTCCCGCGTGCCGGCGAGGCGGCGGCGGGTCCTTCTTCCCACCCGTGGCGGTGTCGACGGTGGTGAAGAAACCAGGTAGGTCATCTCCTTCTCCATCCGTTCCCCTTCTAGGGTTAGGATTAGGGTTAGGGTGATTCAGCTCGATTCATCTCTTTCTAATTTCTCTTGGATTTCTACTCCAAAATCTAGATCTACATTCTAGGGTAGGTGACTGATACCATTGTTAAAATTACAGGATCATTAGATGTAGATCTAGGGGTGCTGACTTGACTAGAATAGGATAAACATGTCCTAGAACATGGACTACAAGATCCATGAGGGAGAGAGGAGCAGAGGTACCGACCATCAGAGGGCTTGGTGGAGCTAGAACTGTCCATCATGTCGGTAGAGAGCATAGTGAAGAGGTGGTGCTCCAGTGGTGGTGTAGAGGTGAAGTCCAACGGCGACGGAGTCACGGTGATGGTGCTTCCCATCGCTGGCTGCGCCCCTCACTAGAACGGGTTAGGTTTTGTCGGTGGGTGTGGCGACTCACGGTGAACCTCGTACTGAGAGCCACCGTCCCCCCACCTCTCTTTATAGCATAGTGCTACAGGGGCCCACCAACCATGTAGGGTTGGGTGCAACTCGGCCGTTGGGACGAGCTGGAGAGATCAACACTAACACTTGCACCTCTTTGCGACCACCAGGACCTGCTCAAACGAGCCATAGAAGGAGATGAAGAACTCGAGCTTTGGAACGATGTCGCCCTTGCGGAGAGCGAGTGAGCCAACCAAGAGAAAGCCAGCTATCTGGGGAGTAGACAGACCAACCCGGTTACGGTGAGCAACAAGGCGGGGGGCGATGTTCTTCACGGAAGCACGGAGGAGCAATGGGTCCATGGAGACGGCGGCAACGATGTCGGCGCGGGAGAGGCCAGAGCCTGGGAGCAGGGCGAGGATGGCATCGGGGTTGGAGGCGGAGATGAGGTGATAGTAGGAGAGCTCATCTAATGGTCTCTTGGATGCTCTGGATAATTCGTGGAACGCCTTCTTTGACACCTCGTCGGCTTGGGCTGGGGCGAGGCCGCAGGACGCGATGAGGTAGTCCTTGAGGGAGAAGGGCACAGGGGAGGTGGAGGGGGAGATGGAGAGGAGACGGCACACATGGGGGGTGGATTGGGAAGGGTAGCGGTGATGCGGTGCGGAGCAAAGGGAGGAGGTAATTTCGTAGGCGTAGCTTGGCGGCGGCGGAGGGGAGGGCAGGCTCTTAGGCCGACCGTCGTCGGCCGGCCATCGTCCACGAGAGCAAGCAGCAGGGAATGAAAGATGGATGAGCGTGCCTTCTGCTTATATCCTGCTGGATGAGGTGGCCAGGGCCCAGAGGCGGAGCCACGGAGAGGCTGCGGCAGCCTTGGCACCGCCGCCTGGCCTCATTCTGTCGCGCGCGCGCAGCCCCTGCCGCACCCTTGCCTGCCCGGCGGCCAGCGTGGTTGCTGGTCGCCCGCGCCGCCCTTTGGCTCGATTTGGATGCGCCGCTAGGATTTGTGGTAGGGGAGCGTCGCCGGAGCGAAGAAGGGCGTTGCCGCTCTGTTTGGCGACACGAGAGAGGGAGGCGAGCTGCCGAGCTGGCTCCCCTGGCCGTACTATTGGGATGGGACCCTGTTCTCTACTGGATTACAGGAAAGATCCCGTATTTGGTCAGCCAACTCAATTGCCCATGAACCACCTTCCCTATTGGGCCTTCCAAGGCCATACGCTGAGCTTGTGCTGGTCTGTGCGATTTCAGCCTAAGTTACCGGCCCTGGCGCTGGAGGAAGCAGCCCATATTTGCTCTTAATTTCTCCGTGATTTTCTTTATCCCGTCATTCATTTTTCTTTTTGTTTCCTCTAAATAGTCGTATCACGTTATTTATTATGGATATATATATATTGTTATTTCACTTTGATTTTTTCTTAAAATAGTACTCCCTTGGTAAGTGTGCATGATGCGCTATGCACAAGCATTGCAGAACATTGTATAGCTAAAATGCTTATGCTACAATTCTAAAAAAAATGCTTATGCTACATGAAACATTTGAAGTCAATGGTTCTACCTATTAGTGCCTTTGAATTACCCATTCTTGACCATGTTTCTGTTTGGCTAAGTTTTGTTTGATTATCCTGACATTCATCATGAAGTCATGTCCATTTATGATTTTCCCGTTTTTTATTTTGTTTCTAATGTAAGCAATCAACCTGATGAGATATATGGATCATAGATATAGTGTTTGCCTTATATGTCGATGAATCTTTGATGGAGGAAACAAGAAATAGATACCATTGGATATTCGATATGTCTTTTCACATACATACATGTGACGGGAGAAATTAGTGGGGACACATACATATTTCAGTATCTGAGATAGGGGAGCGCCTCACATGTTATTTACTAATGAAAATACCACGTGGGAGTGTGTAAAGTGACTTGTGGAACATGGGTATTAATAATTGCATGACATGTCATATTTTGGGATTAAAGCCCTTCAAGAGGACGAACAGATATGCATGGTAGAAACTAGAGATTCTGATGAAACATGAATTGGCCCATATGTTTAAATACCACCAAGTTTTGATTGATTTCCATCTTTTTCCACACACTCTCTCATGTTGTGTTAGTTGTTTTGTGTTCCGCTCACTCTCCCTCTCTAATCCGGTTTACTAGCTAAACGATTTCATAAAGTGATCCCGATTCATCATTAGAAACATTTCTTGAGAGAAGCTGGATCCAAAACGTTTCTGCGAGAATCTGGAGCCATGCCAAACGCACCCTAAGTTATGATGTGATCATGATCACCAAGTGTGGCCTAACTATGTTGATAGTATAGGTATTCCCTTCGTTCTCGCTTCCCGAGAAGTTAAACATACTTAACTTTGACCAAATATATAAAAAACATTGTATTTATGGCATAAGATTAATATCATTAGATAGATCGTTGAATATATTTTATAATAAACTCATTTGGAGATATAAATGTTGTTAATATTTTCTATAAATCTAATCAAATTTAGCAAAAGTTTGACTGATACATATACTGTAGCGACAGTTAAATAGGGATAGAGCGACGGGGAGTACACTCTGGGTAAATGCAAATTCATGGATGCATGTGGACGTCCATGCATGACTCGTGTGGTGCATGTATACTATTACAGAGGCAGAGGGTGTACTCCGTAAATGCGTGCTTGGTTACGTCATCTCCTCGTGCCCTCGTATGGCTGCTGCATGCATGGATGCAGGCACTACTAGCGAGGCATGCACGACGCAAACCTCTCATTTACCGCCATACTTGTCTTTATCGAGAAGATCGTCGAGGACCTTATCGTCGAGGCACTGGAGCTCGATCCTTTCACCGTTCCAGCGGCCCACCCCCCTGGACGAGGCAGAGGCCGGTGCAGAAGAAGAATTACCGGCGATGACCCTGCCGGCCTCGCCGGGGAAGTTGAGCACAGCGGTGGCGCCGCGCTGCGCATACGCCGCGCGGTCATACGCGCGCGCGGCCTCCTCGGCCGTGTCGAATGTGCCAAGCCAAACCCGGGCGCCGCCACGCTCCGGGTCACGGATCTCGGCAGCGAACTTGCCCCACGGGCGCTTACGGACGCCGCGGTACTTGGTGCCACTGCCACCGCCGGTGTCCGTGTCCTTGCCGTCCTCCATCCCCTTGTTGAGGACGAGCGTCGAGCGTGGCAGTGATCGAGCAAGTGTATAGCTAGCCAACTCTCTCTGCATGTGGCTTGCAGGACGCACACAACTATTTATAGAGGCCGCGCATATAGGTATATTATTAGGATCAGCATATACACTGCATGTATTTTTACTCGTTGCTTGTATGCTGCACACACAGAACCTACGTAAGTAGACGTGCGGTCTCGCTGAGTTCGTTCATCTAGTAATAATAATATAAATAAATTACTACTGTATAAAACTAGAGGGAGAGTGGATAGAGTAGTAGAATGAACTGTGGGCTACGCTGTTTCAAAAAGAAAAAAGAAACTGTGGGCTACGCAATGTACGATATGGGCGGGATTGTTTTCCAAGAGAAGCAAGGTAGGAAGGTGGTCCTTCAGTCCCATAAAGCAAGACATCACAGAATTCAAAATTTGTCTTTATACAAAAAAAGACATTCTAGCACTATTTAGCATTATATCAGCAATGTGCATCACTAAAGAGGGGTATACAGGTCATCTTGTTTCATACTTATGTGTCCTAGCTAGAAAATAGAAATCCTATATAGTGTCTTCATTTACAGGATGGAGGGGAGTATCTCTCTGAAAAAAGAAGAGGAAAAACTGTTATGGGGAGCATAGTAAGATTGTTTTAGTCGAAACTATTCAGACCCCATTTGGCAGGGCTTCACTTCACTAGTGAAGCTATTTTTTTTTTGCTTCAGTTCCACGAACGCCTCCATCAGTGGAGCTGGAGCCGTTTTGATGATACAATACATGTTTTATTCGTCTCTAGTGCTCTTTCTCAGGTTCCTTTTAACATCTCTAAGAATTACAATGGCTTTTCTAAGGTCATGTGAACAACATAGTATACATAAGACAACCCAAACACGAATAAAAGAGTTTCATTCATTCTTTATTTTGCCTCAAAAGTGCTAGGGCATAATTCCTAATTGAGTTGAGTTCCTTCACTAAAGATACATTAACAGGTTTGTTTTTTCATAGAAAAATCATTTCAGAATTTTCAAAGGAAACTCTTTTAAGACAAACAAGAAGTTGTTTATTTTGATCGAGAGTAAATTGCACGGCCGGTCCTTAAAGTATTGGACGGATTTCATCTGAGTCCCCAAACTACGAAATCGCACGTTTAGCTCTCTAATGTATTTCAGTTATCTCATCTATGTCCAAAAAAGACACGAGGAGGATTAGAAGCTAATTTAAGCACAAAACCCTAAGACGTGTGTCGGGGACCAATACTAGGGTACCCGAAGAGGAGGAGCTAATAACCATCAACATTGATTCATCCGAGCAGTCAAGAGCGCGACTACAGCTCCAACCGACCCCCAGGTGCGCAAGCTCCGCCTCGCTCGGCCTCTGGGGGCGGGCTCAGCCTCGCCTGACGCCGAGGCCACGGGCTCCGCCTCGCCCGGCCTCTAAGGGTGGGCTACGCCTCGCCCGACCTCTGGGGACGGGCTCCGCCTTGCCCAACATCGAGGTCGCAGGCTCTGCCTCGCCCGACCTCTGAGGGCTGGCTCCGCCTCGGCCGGCCTCTGAGGACGGACTCTGAGGACAGGCTCTGCATCGTATGTGGGCATTAATGACGTCACGTCGGTGCACAAGTGGATGGCCCATGACCAGTTCAAGCCTAAGAACCAAGTAAAAGAATTCAGAGCACCAGCTTCTGAGGAGGGCACCACTAGCAAACTGCACAAAGGGTTTAACAAGTATCCAGCTGTTGATAACCTCAAATGGTCAAATGATTGCCCGGATAAATATGAAAAAGGCAAGAACTTCCTACCAAACCGAGTCATACAGTGCTTGCCACGTGGAATAAGAAAGTTCCACGATTGGTACTTGCGTGCTCAGATAACAGAACTAGAAATCTTACAAGCATGGATCCCTGTCGGCACATTTGGAGCCCTAGGTGGGCAAATTGCCGTTGAGTTTAAGGATATCCAGGCATGCTTCCACCTCGGACGAATGGAAATGAATCTAATTCGCATGTGGTGCCTGTAAGTCCTTGCCCTCTCGATATGATATGAATGTAATCTTTTGATTTTGTTGTAACTAACCCGCGCCGTGATTTGTAGAATGCAAGCAGACTTTGTGAGAAAGAGGCCAGCTCTGAAACACGGGTATATAGACCCTTCACCTATAGCATCAATAAATTTTAATTACCCTAAAGAGTGGAAACTAGATTGCAAAGAACTAGGAGGTGAAAAGACACTTAAGGAGAAAGAGGACATCAGGAACAAGAAAATATTGGAAGAGTCCCTCAAGGTTGCGGCATACATTGCCCTATGTTTTAAAAATCTCCAACAACACGATAATATATGGATACCATACCACTTCAAGTAAGTTCGACTGTATACTTAGCTTTGTTCAATATACTTTGTTCGATGCAAAAGAGCTTATGTGTTCCTTCTATGACTAAATTCATGCAGCGATCACTGGATTTGCATAGACGTCTGGCTCTCACATAGCATGGTATGGGTCTTTGATTCAACGGATTTCCCAGTCGAGACATACAAAGACTTCATAGCGATTGTCAAGATGTATACATATCGACAATCCTCATTTTAGCTACTATGTTTGTATACATACTTGTAAGGTTCAATGTGGGATACTAACAAGTTGCATTTGCTAAAACCATTGGAACAAGGCATTCAGGCACTATGTCCAGGAACATAAGGGGAGGCATTATCCAAATAGGAAGGAAAAGTTGTATGTCAAAACTCTATGTGCGGTAAGTGTTATTTACTTTGGTACTCCATATATTACGTGTCTGTCAATAGCATTACTTAACATCTCCATATGCAAAACACACAGTGCCCCAAGCAGAAGACTAGGAGTTTACATTGTAGATACTACACATGTATTATGATGAGTACCATCGGTGGCTACAACAGAAATCCCAATCTGGTAAGTTTGAACCTCTTCGCTTGTAGTATGAAAAGTTCGCATATGTTATGATATAGTAAACCTAAACTTGTTCTCTTGTAGTTGGAGAAAGATAAAGACACGAGAAGGAACCCATACAAGGATGACGAGCTCTTAGAGATGGTCGGCGACCTTTACAACTTCATAATGGACCAGATTGTATACCATAAAGGCACTTACCATCATCTTCTTTCCGACTTAGGTAGTAATCCTCTATACCAACACATTCGTGAGACTGATAGGCTAGCCCTAGGCCGTTGATGACAATGTGGACTTGTGGTATGGTTTGGATCAGACTTTAAAACGGTTTGGACTTTGTTTTGCATGTGGACTTGTGGATTTCTTAATGGACTATGTTATAATGATGAACTTCATAATGGACTATGTTGTAATTATGGACTTTTGTAAATTATGACTTGTGATGATGTTCTAATTAATGGTCTTGTGTTTGTGGATATATATATATATATATATATATATATATGTGTGTGGTCAGATTTAAATTTGAATTATTTTTTTTTTCTAGAAAATCCACTGTAGGGGCGGTTCTTAATTGAACCGCCCTTACAAATACACAGAGCAGGAGCGGCTAGTGATACAGCCGCCCTTACAGAAATCCACTATAGGGGCGGCTGATATTACCAGCCACCCCTATAAAAGGTACTATAGGGGCGGCTGAAAACACCAGCCGCCCCTACAGAGGGCACTGCAGGGGCGGTCAGGAAACTGCCCCTACAGAGGCACCCTCTGTAGGAACACCCTGGAAAGGGCGGCTAGCGCAGCCGTTCCTACATAGGCTCTAGAGTTGCCCCTACAATTAACTTCTATAGTAGTGACGGGCGCTTACGGACGCCGCGGTACTTGGTGCCACTGCCACCGCCGGTGTCCGTGTCCTTGCCGTCCTCCATCCCCTTGTTGAGGACGAGCGTCGAGCGTGCCAGTGATCGAGCAAGTGTATAGCTAGCCAACTCTCTCTGCATGTGGCTTGCAGGACGCACACAACTATTTATAGAGGCCGCGCATATAGGTATATTATTAGGATCAGCATATACACTGCATGTATTTTTACTCGTTGCTTGTATGCTGCACACACAGAACCTACGTAAGTAGACGTGCGGTCTCGCTGAGTTCATTCATCTAGTAATAATAATATAAATAAATTACTACTGTATAAAACTAGAGGGAGAGTGGATAGAGTAGTAGAATGAACTGTGGGCTACGCTGTTTCAAAAAGAAAAAAGAAACTGTGGGCTACGCAATGTACGATATGGGCGGGATTGTTTTCCAAGAGAAGCAAGGTAGGAAGGTGGTCCTTCAGTCCCATAAAGCAAGACATCACAGAATTCAAAATTTGTCTTTATACAAAAAAAAGACATTCTAGCACTATTTAGCATTATATCAGCAATGTGCATCACTAAAGAGGGGTATACAGGTCATCTTGTTTCATACTTATGTGTCCTAGCTAGAAAATAGAAATCCTATATAGTGTCTTCATTTACAGGATGGAGGGGAGTATCTCTCTGAAAAAAGAAGAGGAAAAACTGTTATGGGGAGCATAGTAAGATTGTTTTAGTCGAAACTATTCAGACCCCATTTGGCAGGGCTTCACTTCACTAGTGAAGCTATTTTTTTTTTGCTTCAGTTCCACAAACGCCTCCATCAATGGAGCTGGAGCCGTTTTGATGATACAATACATGTTTTATTCGTCTCTAGTGCTCTTTCTCAGGTTCCTTTTAACATCTCTAAGAATTACAATGGCTTTTCTAAGGTCATGTGAACAACATAGTATACATAAGACAACCCAAACACGAATAAAAGAGTTTCATTCATTCTTTATTTTGCCTCAAAAGTGCTAGGGCATAATTCCTAATTGAGTTGAGTTCCTTCACTAAAGATGCATTAACAGGTTTGTTTTTTCATAGAAAAATCATTTCAGAATTTTCAAAGGAAACTCTTTTAAGACAAACAAGAAGTTGTTTATTTTGATCGAGAGTAAATTGCACGGCCGGTCCTTAAAGTATTGGACGGATTTCATCTGAGTCCCCAAACTACGAAATCGCACGTTTAGCTCTCTAATGTATTTCAGTTATCTCATCTATGTCCAAAAAAGACACGAGGAGGATTAGAAGCTAATTTAAGCACAAAACCCTAAGACGTGTGTTGGGGACCAATACTAGGGTACCCGAAGAGGAGGAGCTAATAACCATCAACATTGATTCATCCGAGCAGTCAAGAGCGCGACTACAGCTCCAACCGACCCCCAGGTGCGCAAGCTCCGCCTCGCTCGGCCTCTGGGGGCGGGCTCAGCCTCGCCTGACGCCGAGGCCACGGGCTCCGCCTCGCCCGGCCTCTAAGGGTGGGCTACGCCTCGCCCGACCTCTGGGGACGGGCTCCGCCTTGCCCAACATCGAGGTCGCAGGCTCTGCCTCGCCCGACCTCTGAGGGCTGGCTCCGCCTCGGCCGACCTCTGAGGACGGACTCCGTCTTGCCTGACCTCTGGGGGCGGGCTCCGCCTCGCCCGACCCTTGGGTTTGCGCTCTGCCTCGCCCGACCTCTGAGGACGGGCTCCGCCTCGCTAGACACCGAGGCCATAGGCTCCGCCTCGCCCGACCTTTGAGTGCTGGCTCCGCCTCGCCCAGCCTCCAGGGGCGGGCTCCGCCTCGCCCGACACCGAGGCCATGGGCTCTGCCTCGCCCGACCTTGAGGGCTGACTCCGCCTCGCTCGGTCTTCGGGGGCGGGCTCCCCCTCACCCGACCCTTGGGTTTGCGCTCCACGTCGCCTGACCTCTGAGGGCGAGCTCCGCCTCTCCCGACACTGAGGTCGCGGGCTCCGCCTCGCCCGACCTCTGAGGGCTGGCTTTGCCTTGCCCAACCTTTGAGGGCGGGCTCCGTCTCGCCCGACATCGAGGCCGCGAGCTCCGCCTCACCCGACCTCTGAGGGTGAGCTCCGCCTCGCCCGACACCGTGGCCACGGGCTCCACCTCGCCCGACCTCTAAGGGCAGGCTCTCGCCTCGCTCGGCCTCTAGGGGCAGGCTTCGCCTCACCCAGCCTCTGGGGGGACTCCGCCTCGACCGACCCCGAGGCCGGGGGATCCGTCTCGCCCGACGGAGACCCATACCGCCGCCAACCACTCTAGGTCCAAGCAAATGGGCCTGGGTCAAAACTCTGACACCAGGGAGGTGACCGGCATGCCCCGATATAACCCATGGCTATGACAGGCCATACCTAGGGATTCACATCAGGAACAACGTCGGGCGTACCGGTGTTGTTCTGCCTAACCCTTGTATGAGCACTGATAGGCACGTCAGTTTACCACGATGTCCGCCAGGACAGAGTGGAGCGCCATGACTGGGAGACAACGCCTACGCATGGAGCCAGTGACGGACAGGGCCATGACGTGGGGATATCCTAGTTGACGTCTACACAGTCAGCGAGACCCGCGTGACGGAAAAGAAGGACCCAACGATCCTGGAGGACTTCTTCTCCTTCTCATTCTCCTCTTTTCCCTCCACTGTAACCCGTGCTTTCCCTTGGCCTATAAAAGGGAAAGCAGGGCGTCCCATGAAGGAGACTCGAACCCATCGAACCCCAAACCGATTAGAACACACAAGCACACAGCCAGGAAGCGACCGAGCTCTTGGCACCCATTCGCTCCTCTCACCAGAGACTTGGGACCTGTCCCTCTCTCGACCATTTGTAACCCCTACTATGAACTTTTAGTGCTAGTAACACGAGCAGCAGTAACGAACTGGACGTAGGGACATTCTGCCCGAACCAGTATAAACCTCGTGTCCTCTTAGTACACCATTCGAGCCAGATGCGCAATATTAGAAATTTACAAGTCGGTGGCAACTCGAAACACCAACAGCTGGCCTGCCAGGTAGGGGCCTTTTGCGTGTCTCGACATCGACACTAGGCCTTGGATGTCTAGTGACAACCTTAGCTGGGTCCCGGGCGCGCACGTGAGCTTCAAGGACCTAGACTTCATCGTCTCGACGAAGGGAGAGTTGGTGATGGCTCCCGCCGCCGTCCGACCTCTCCACTCCTCCGGCCTTGACGCAATCACCGAGGCACTTGAGGAGCTGCAGCTGCACGCACTAGAGGCCCGCGCCCCCTGAAGCGACCAGCTCCTCGACTTCAACTACGGGAGGTTAGAGCGCTAGCTCGGCGCCTTCCTAGGACCCCGACCATCTCGGGAGGACCTACGCCACCTCACCTTCTCGTTCACCAACGTCATGGCACATCTTGCCGGAGGGGAGTCGGTCTCTCCGGAATAACTCATCTGGAGCACCCCGACAACGCTCCCATTTGGTCTCTGCGACGCCGTAGAGACCGATGGACAACCTGTGGTGCAACACACGCCTCCATCCCCCGTGAACGACGAGTCCGTGGGGATGACCAAATATGTCACGGAGTCTTTCCATGACCTCCTTGCGAGAGAATCGGAGTCACCCTCTAGCTCTGACTCCAGCAGGGGGAGCCATCACCCCTCTCGTGAGTGTTTCATGGCGGGTACTCCTGAGGGACACGTCAAAAGTATCCACAAGGAAGAGGCTACCCCAATGAACGACCTCGATGACGAGGTTCGGTGGATGCAGGGGCCCCGCCTCACCTGCAGGTGGAGCAGCAGAAGGCCTGACACCAAGAGCTCGAGGAAGCATGACTCCAGCTCGAGCAGGAACACGCGGAGCTCGATCGAGAGATTGAGCACCACGGACAAGGTGGCACGCGCGCGCCATGGCCCACGATGTGAACCGGAGGATCATCGAGGATGATGAAGCCCTCCCACACTTCGTCCAGGCAAGCCAGAACATCGCTGCTACGGTGGCCTTGCTTCATGGGCTTTCAGGGCCCGTGACGCTCGAGGATCGTCGGGCCCATCATGAGATTCGCATGCTACTCGAGCGTGTGGCGGTGTAGCAAGCAGAAAGCTCGTTGTCTCGACGACACGAGCTCGACGCCAGCCAGCGCACGCCCTCAGAGCGACCCGACAAGGACGCATCAGTCCACTTGGTGCCGCAAGGCGGCATGCTGCGCATCGCGGTCCCAGTGCATGAGCGTCTCAGCCACAACCATGATGTGCGTGACACCCTCGATGCTCGTATGCGTACCCATGGTTATGTGGGGGAGGGAGCTAGCTGCGGCTACCACCCTCGTCATGGTGGACGCTACGACAGTGGCGTGGACTGAAGCCTGAGCCTTGGCCTACCAGGACCTCAGGCCTTCGGCCGACACATCCTCAACACCGCCTTCCCGCCATGGTACTAACCACCAACCAACATCCCGAAATACTCTACGGAAACGAACCCTGGACTATGGCATGAGGATTATCAACTTGCTTGCCAAGCCAGTGGAGTGGATAATGATGACTTCATTATCCGCAACCCTCCATTGTTCCTAGCCGATTCGACATGAACATGGTTGGAACACCTTCTGCCCAACAGAATCCAAAGTTGGGCGGACCTGAAAGAGATCTTCGTGGGGAACTTCCAGGGCATATACAAGCATCCTGGGAACCCATGGGATCTCAAAAATTGTCGAGAGAAGGCCAAAGAAACCCTCCATGGGTACATCCGATGCTTCTCCCAGCAGTGCAATGAGCTGCCTAACGTCACCGACACCGACGTTATAGGAGCTTTCCTATCTGGGACCACCTATGAGTCCCTGGTACACAAGCTGGGACATAAGGGCCCGTGAACCACCAAGGAGCTCCTCGACATCGCCACCAGCCATGCCTCGAGCGAGAAGACGATCGGAGCGATCTTCGACTGCCTCAAAGGCAAGGTGAAGCGGGATGAGGACGCCGATGAAGGCACCTCCAACTATCCCATCAAGAAGAAGAACATGCAGCGGCGCGAGGGCTCGCTCATGGCCGCCGCCGACCGAAAGGGGGGCCAAAAGCCCATGGAGGGTACCCCAGACCACTTTGAGAAGCTGCTCGAAGGGCCACGCCCAAACCATTCCTTCCCCATCAAGCATCTATACAAGGACTGTGGCCTCATGAAGCGGTTCTTATCCAGAGGCTTCAAGAAGGGAGGGCATGGCAAGGACCCCGAGCCGACCACGGACGACGCCGAGGGGAGGGACGGTGGCTTTTCGACGCTGGATGGCTGCCTCATGATCTTTGGAGGGTCAGCGGCCTATGACTCCAAGCGTCGCCAGAAGCTCGCGCGCTGCGTGGTCTATATGGCCAAACCGGTCACGCCTGTCTTCCTCCAGTGGTCGGAGTCCACCACAACCTTTGATCGAACCAACCACCTAGAGAGCGTCCCACAACTAGCGAGATATCCGCTCGTGGTCGACCCGATCATCGGCATGAAGTGGCTCACCAAGGTACTGATGGATGGAGGCAGCGACCTCAACATCATGTACGCCAAAATGCTTGACGCCATGGGCATCCACTACACCACAACACCAAGTTTAGCGATGGACGGTCTGATGCTAAAAGCGGCTACAGCGACAGACAATCTGACGCTAAAAACTTACAGCGACAGACTTCTACAGACGCTGTAAGTCCTGTCGCTAAAAATCTTTAGCGTCAGACAGTACTTTTAGCGTCAGACAGTCTGTTGCCTCGAATATTTATAGCTACAGATAGTCCATTGCTACTTTTTAGCGATAGATAGTCCATTGCTACTTTTTAGTGACAGACTGTGCGATGGTACATATGGTTTTAGCGACAGATAGTCCAACGAGACAATTTTAAATGGTTAAAAAAATAAAAATTAATCCATCAACAATTGTCCACAATAATACAAATGTCACTACACAACTAAGATTCAACTTCAACAAACATACATGCATCTTCACAAATTTGACCAAAACTTTACAACAGCTATTTTACGAAAGATTTAGGTAGTGGATCCGAACTATAAGCTAGGGTCAAAAGAATAATTATTTTCTGCTGAAATAAGCTTATAAGCATGTAGAGAAGGCCTAAAACTGAGCACCGAACAAATAAGTATACTTGTTTCGCAGTAGATGTAGTAGAGGCAGTAGAGCATAGCACATTAGCAGAGACCTGCACAAAAGCATTCATATCAATAGTTAAAGGCGTGCCAAGAAGATAAGTTTGAATCGAAGTAAATTAGCTTTCAGAACAATCTGTACTTGAGACACATGGAAGAAATACTAGCAGGGACTTTAATTCAGCCTCGCCATATTTCTTTCTATTCATCTGTTGAACACACTTCATGTTTTGAAAAAAAAAACTTGTGTACAGGTAAAATTGCGTCCCAACATGCAAGTTATACAGTAATTGTATATTGTTGTTTCTTCTTTTTGGTGCATATGAATGAACGAATGAACAAACATATATATACTGCCATTAAATTTACTGTATAGTATTCACACAATCAAATTTCATTAAAATGCTCGGCTAGCAGTTCTCTGCCTTGTGGCAGAGCATTAATCAAGCCTCCCAGAATTCTTTATTTATCAAATAGTCATGGCATCTACAATAGTATCTAACAGTATAAAGGCCAAGAAAATATGCAATAGCTTATTTTAGTCATCTCAAAATATTGTTGGAAAAGTCAAACACCTGTAAACCATGCAAATTGGAAACACTTTTGAAACTTACTCAGCAACAGATGGAGGTCAAACTAATCCCAATTCAGGGAGCCATCTGCAATTTTTGATGCGTCACCTATTCAACTTATTTCAGGTGACCAGAACTAGACAGCTAGTGATAGAAAATTATCTACTAGAAAACTAGACAACTGCAGTTCAGTTCTAATTTAACTTGACAACAAACTGCTTGTACCTTGTGCACTTGATTATGCCTACTGCTACAAGAGTCCACACTGTAACAAGCCTCCACACGCTTGATTATACCATCAGAACAAAGCTGTGCTGATAAACAAAGGTTAAAATCAGCATATGGTAAATATTCAAGATACAAGAAGAATAGAAAACAAGTGATTGATCTCCTATTTAATTTATTGACATGCACAGTTAAACTACAAATAATTGTGTACCTGTCAAACATTTTACTACTAAGGTATCCAATTGCATCTCATAGTATATGTCAAAGATTGATACAAGAAAAAGGAGACTAGACGAAGAAGCATGCAGCAGTAACAATCATGAAGTCAGTTGCCCATGGAACATTATGCAAAGAAAAAAAACAGCATGACTAAGTTCTATTTTAAGATCTGGAGCAAAGGCAAATATCAAAATTAGTTGCTTTAGCTACACAACTGCTATGAAGCTAAATTTCTTGCAACCTACACCAGCTACCTAGTCATGAAAACAAAAAGGAAGAGGTGCATTCCATCTAGATCAAGAGCATAAAGTGTCATAGAAATTTCTAATTTCTCACTATATCCCTAAATCAGTTCTGGAAATCGACTAAATTTGGTCCATATCTCAACAAACAGCAAAAATACTTCATAAATAAAACCATATTCCAACAATCATCAGTTGCAAGTAAATAAAGCATGTAAGCTACACACGTGTTGGTCCACGTTCACAATTTATCAGTTAACCCTAGAGTTAGAATTGGTGGCAGCATAAGTCCATGGAGTGACAAACAACTAACACAATAGTAGAAAACCGAACAATCCCTTGAGGTAAAGTCTACAATGATATACCTCGTGGACGCACATCTGCCCGCCTCTGCTAAGGAACCCCTTGCCCACAACAAGCTGTGGGCAATCAACATTACACATCATCAAATAGCTATCTCGAAAAGCATCAAAATTTGCACAAATTCGTCGGGCAGCGTCAATCATCTAAAATCTTACCCGACCAGAAGTGCATGTATGTTTGCCATCTTCCCAAGCAAAACCTCCGCAGCAAATGATCCCTGGTAGAATGTGTCACAAAACAAAAGGGGCAGCAAAGAGGGGTGGTTTTCAGTTGGGCACAAAAAATATTTTGTGGAATACTACAATCTCTAACAGGGCCACGCATGGATGGGCGGATTGGAACATTAGTGGCAACAAACACTACGGTGCCACACAAATCCACACTGAAACAATAAATCTAAATGGAGAGGAAGGAGGTTCCAAATTTGACCCGGAACGGAACCAATCTCGTGCTTCCAACAAAGGAATCTGTCCCCCATTCAAGCAAGCTAGGACTACTAGGAAGGAAGAGATCGCTACTCACCGGGACGGACAAATCTCCAAGCCCGCTCGAGCGAGAGAGGAGCAGCGGCCGTCTATGGAGGATCCGGAGGAGAGGAGGAGGACTACGGCGGGGCAGAACTGAGCGAAAGGAGGGTTTAGCGGCACCGGGTTAGATGCCCCCCACCACCAAGTGCGGACGAAGACGAGCAGGGCAAGGGAACCAGCGGCGATGCATAGGCAGGGAGCCATCCCTAGCCTGCACGCACCACCGGAGTGGTGTGCCGCCGGAGGGGCCACGGCCTGCAAGCTCACGCCGCCGGAGGGGGATGGGGGGCTCGTCCCGTACTTGCCTGCGCCGCCAGAGTAGGGGAGTAGGAGTTCGTGGGGGACTGCGTGAGGGAGAAAGAGAGGGCAGTAGGGTTTCGACTGAGAAGAAGAGAGCGCTGTGTTTTATTCATCATTTCATGTATCTCGGCCATTGAAAGTCGATCAGACGGTGAAATGCGAGTATGCTCTGAGATGGGCTGAGACGGGCCGAATCACTGATGGGCTAAATGCGAAATTGCTTCACGAGCGAGCTAGATAGAGGTGGGGCACGCGAGCTCAGCGTGGGCCCATTTTCTTTAGCGACAGACAGATTGACGGTACACTTGGCTTTAGCGACAAACGGTTCAACACTAAATATGAATATCTATAGCGACAGACACTAAATCGCTAAATGAGGATTTAGCGTCAGATGGTCTCTGAGTTATCTTTAGCGTCAGATCATTCATCGCCAAATATAATTTTTAGCGTCAGATGTTTGACGGTGAAGCGGTGTTGTGGTGTAGTGATCGATCGATCGTGCGTCTGACCAATTGGAGCGCCTTTCCATGGCATCGTGCCTGGAAAGCAGGCCATGCCACTTGGACAGATCGATCTGCCCATCACCTTTGGGTATCCGTCCAATTATAGGACGGAGACCCTCACCTTCGAGGTGGTTGGGTTCCATGGAACCTACCACGCCATCCTAGGATGTCCATGTTACGCGAAGTTCATGGCTGTCCCTAACTACACCTATCTAAAGCTGAAGATGCCGGGACCATGCGGGGTCATCACCATTGGCACCTCCTTCCAGCATGCCTACGAATGCGAGGTCAAGTGTTGTGATCACGCCGAGGCAATCATCGCCTCCAAGGAGCTTAAGGCCATCGGGAAGGAGGTCACCGAAGAAGCACCCGACCCCAAGTGGTTGGCTGGGTCTTTCGAGCCAAGGAGGTCCTCATAGACCCTAGTGGCTCTAAGGGAGAAGTGGTGCACATTGGCACCACGCTTTCCTCCGAATAGGAAAGCGCGCTCGTCGTCTTCCTCTGCGCCAACAGAGACATCTTTGCATGGAAACCCTTAGACATGCCAGGCATTCCAAGAGAAGTCACTGAGCATGCCTTGAAGATTAGGCCAGGCTCCAAGCCGGTGAAGCAGCGCCTGCGTCGCTTTAACGAGGGGAAACATAGGGCCATCGACGAGGAGATCACGAAGCTATTGGCGGCAAGGTTCATCAGGGAATTATACCACCCAAAGTGGTTAGCCAATCCTGTCCTTGTACGAAAGAAGAGCGGAAAATGGAGAATGTGTGTTGACTACACGGGTCTCAACAAAGCGTGTCCAAAGGATCCATTTCATTTGCCACGCATAGACCAAGTAGTCAACTCTACCTCAGGGTGCGAAACCCTTTGCTTCCTTGATGCGTACTCTAGGTACCATCAAATCGTGATGAAAGAGTTCGACCATCTCGCAACATCCTTCATCACCCTGTTCGGATCATTCTGCTATGTCACAATGCCATTCGGTCTGAAGAACACAGGGGCTACATACCAACATTGTATGCTCAAGTGTTTTAGAGAGCTCATCGGGTGAACCGTTGAATCCTATGTGGACGACGTCGTGGTCAAGTCCAAATGGGCTGACCAGCTCATAGCCGACCTTGAGAAGACTTTCACAAAACTCCAAGCAAACAGCATTAAGCTCAACCCCGAGAAGTGCGTTTTTGGGGTCCCAAGGGGTATGCTGCTTGGTTTCATCATCTCTGAGTGTGGCATTGAAGCCAACCCGGAGAAGATCTCAGCCATCACAAGGATGGGCCCAATTCAGAACATGAAGGGGGTACAGCGAGTTACAGGGTGCCTCGCCGTGCTCAGCCGCTTCATCTCGCACCTCGGCGAATGAGGTCTCCCCCTCTATAGGCTTCTCAAGAAAGCCTACCATTTTGAATGGACGCCTGAGGCCTAGGAGGCGCTTGACATGGTCAAACAGCTCCTGACGAAGGCCCTGATCCTGGTTCCTTCGCCCGATGGAGAACCGCTTCTGCTCTACATTGCGGCCACCACGCAAGTGGTCAGCGCCACCCTAGTGGTGGAGCGAGAAGAAGAGGGACACACCCTCAAAGTACAGCGCCCCGTGTACTTCATTAGCGAGGTCCTGTCCGATTTCAGGACCCGCTACCCCCAAATCCAGAAGCTCCTATACACTATCCTCATCGCTAAGAGGAAGCTACACCACTACTTTGAGTCACATCCGGTGATGGTCGTGAGATCCTACCCCCTCGGTGAGGTCTTCCAAAACTAGGATGCCACGCGAAGAATCGCAAAGTGGGCACTCGAGCTGATGGGACAAGGCATCTTGTATGCCTCTCGGACGGCCATCAAGTCCCAAGTGCAGGCTGATTTCATTGCAGAGTGGACCGAGGTCCAAATGCCGCCAACAGTCATCGACCAGAAGTACTGGACGATGTACTTCGATGGATTGCTAACTAAGAAAGCCGCCAATGCAGGGCTGGTCTTCGTTTTGCCCCTTAGGGTACGCATGAGGTACATGGTTCGCATCCATTTCCCCTCCTCCAACAATGTGGCCGAATATGAGGCGCTCATCAATGGCCTGCGCATCACCATTGAGTTGGGTATCCGACGTCTCGACGTCCAGGGCGACTCCCAGCTGGTCATCGACAAAGTCATGAAGGAGTCGAGCTACCAAGATGGTTGCATACTACCGAGAAGTCCATCAGCTGGAGGACAAGTTCGATGGCCTCGAGCTCAATCACATCCCGAGGCGTCTCAACGAGGCTGCCGATGTGTTGGCGAAGGCGGCATCCGACTGAGAGCCGGTGTCGATAGGCATCTTCGCCAGTGATTAGCACAAACCCTTGGTCTGCTACGAGGAGCCAGAACAAGCCGGTGATGGGCATCCTGCCCTGGGCTTCGGGGCTAACCATCCATTAGCTCCATCCAACCCCGAGGTCATGGAGCTTGATGAGGATCCAGTGATAGAGCCCGACCCTCTGCCCGACTGGAGGATGCCTTACCTCAACTACCTTCTCCGTGAGGCGCTGTCGATGGACAAGGCGAAGGCTCGGTGGCTCATGCGTCGTGCCAAGTCTTTTGTTCTTGTTGAGGGCAAACTCTACAAGCGAAGCCACTCCGGGATCCTACAGCGTTGCATCCCCATCGAACAAGGGAAGTGATTGCTGAGTGATATCCACGGTGGGATCTACGGTCACCATGTCGCACCTAGAACCCTAGTCGGAAATGCATTCAGTCAAGGCTTCTACTGGCCGACCACAGTAGCCGACTTCAAATAGATTGTGCGCACCTGCGAAGGGTGTCAGTACTACGCTCGATAGACCCACCTGCTGGCCCAAGCACTCCAGACGATCCCCATCACGTGGCCGTTCATGGTCTGGGGGCTCGATCTGGTCAGACCTCTCAAAAGAACACTCGGGGGCTATACCCACTTTCTTGTCACCATAGACAAGTTTACAAAGTGGATAGAGGCCCGACCGATCTCCGTGATCAAGTCCGATCAAGCCGGGCTGTTCTTCCTTGATATCATCCATCGCTTTGGAGTACCAAACTCCATTATCACGAACAATGGCATGTAGTTCACTAGGAAGAAGTTCCTCCAATTCTACGATGAATATCACATCCGCGTCGATTGGGCTGCCATAGCGCACCCCCGCACGAACGGGCAGGTTGAGCGCGCAAACGACATGGTCTTATAGGGCCTCAAGCCTAGGATCTTCAACCGGTTGAACAAGTTTGGTGAATGATGGGTCACAGAGCTTCCCACGGTGCTCTGGAGCCTAAGGATGACCCCCAGCCAGGCCACCGGCTGCACACCATTCTTCATGGTCTATGGTCCCGAGGCTATCCTCCCAACTGACCTCAACTATGGAGCGACAAGGGTCAGGGCGTACGATGAACAGGGAGTCAAGGCGTCCCTCGAGGACGCCATGGACCAGCTGGATGAAGCGCGCGATGTTGCCCTCCTCCACTTGGCCAAGTATCAGCAAGCATTGCACCGGTACCACGGCCATCGAGTGCGAGGTCAGGCCTTTAATGTCGGAGACCTAGTCCTCTACCTCGTCTAGAGCATCAAGGACCGCCACAAGCTCTCCCCACCGTGGGAGAGACCGTACGTCATCGTGGAGGTGCTCCGACTGGGCGCCTACAAGCTCACAACCATCAATGGCGGAGACTTTGTCAATGCCTAGAACATCGAGCAGCTACGTCACTTTTACCCTTAATAAATGTGCACTTTCTTTTATCAGTTTCGCTATCAAACTCCCCGACCTTTAGTGACACCCGACCCCTAGCAACGTTGGGGGGTCAGGCCTCACTCGAGGGCTAATAAGAGCATACCTATCTGGTAGACATTCTCTATGGCCAACCCTCTCTCACATTAAGGCCCAGAAGTGAGGTTTGTGGAAACAAACGCTGAGTAAAACTGGTCAGACTACGAGAGACCTACGCCTCGGTGGCTACGGCGCTTTTGCTCACCAGAGTGATCAGAGTTTTTTCCACACCACGGGCTTTTTTGGCCTGAGTCACAAAAAGTGTTGGTACGCATCTAAGAGTTTATCCACCTAGCCAACTTTCTCTATGCTGGACCCCCTATCACGTTAAGACCGAGGGGCTAGGGTTGCGGGAACAAGCTCTGAGTATAACTGGTCGGACTGCGAGAAACCTACGCCCCAGCGACTACGGCGCCTTTGCTCACCAGTGTGATCAGAGTTTGCTCACCCGCACCCCGAGCTTTATGACCTTAATGATGGAAAGGGTCATAATGCACTAACCTTTTTATACAAAAATGGGAGAAGGGCTAAAAGGTTGTTTGGCTATAACAAAATTTAAGAGCTTGTCCATTTATTACAAGTTCGCCACCTAGCTTATCTGCCTAACTAAATTCTTATGCAGGATGTTCTCATCCTCTATCTCCGCAGGTAAGTCCTATCCCAATGGGGCAATACAAGTCGACCGGATGGCATAGCCACTACTGAGGGACGGGTAGGGAGCAGCAGCATGCCCCACACGGGTTATGCCGACCCCGTTATGAATGACGGACCTGGATTCCACTCGAACATATCCGGTAAGAGGTCCCTGAGCCCGTCACATGTGCCATCGAGGTAAGTCCTGTGCCAGCGGGTCACCCAAGTCGATCGAACGATTCAGGCCGCTGCCGAGAGATGGGTAACCCTTACTTTATGTGCATTAATTTTGCTATTGAGCCCCTGACCCCTGCAATGGCAAGGGGTCGGGTTTCACTCGGGGGCTGGCAAGAGTGTCTATTCGGTAGACATTCTCAATGCCCGACCCATTTCTCCTGCTAAAACCTAAAGGCAAGGTGTATGGAAACAAACGCTGGGTCAAATTGGTTGGACTGCAAGAAACCTACACCCCGGTGGCTACGACATTTTTTGCTCACCAGCATGATTAGAGTTTTTGTCCCCGCACCCTGAGCTTTAGCCTCCACCTTCTCAGGAAGGCTTTGGAGGCGCCCACCTATGGAATCTCCATTGAGGAGAGGCCAGCAGGTCACCCAAAGTCGATCAGATGGCTTTGACCGCTACCGAGAGACGGGTTGGGAGCAGCGGGATGTCCCATGTAGGTCACACCAACTCCGTCATGAACGACAGACCTGAACCCCACACGAACATATCTAGTAAGAGCTCCCCAAACCCGTCACTCGAGCCATCGAGGTAACTTTACGAACCCCCACTTTACTTTTCCAGTACTTGAGCATTCATTCATCCATTCTCATACATTCATTCATACATTCATCCATACATTTATCTCATACATCCAAGCATTGCATATGCGATTATTGCATCACAATGCTTCATGTCGCATCATGAATCGGTAGTCGTCTCATTCGATAAGAGCGGCGACCGACCGAGGTTCGAAGGCAGGCCCGCGAAGGGCTCGAGGTCGCCTCACATCAAACAGAGCCAGGGGAGAAAAATGTAGATGAGCCCCAATGGCCTTGCCCGACCCTGCTCAGAAGCGGATAGGGACATCTAGACCTTTCTCGTTCGATCCTAACCTGAGTCACTCTCTGGAGTGACACGGGCATATGCCGGGAGGCAGCTTAAGGAGCAGTGGAATGCCATATGAGGGCTATGCCGACCATGTCAGTGAATGATGGACCCATATTCCACTCAGACATGCCCGTTAGCGAGCTCACCGAGCGCGACACTCGAGCCATCGAGGAAAGTGTCGTTAACTCATCCCCTCTGGTTGCAAAAACCACGGACAGGGTGACGCATGAAACATGGCTGACCTGCACCGAGCCCCACGGGGCTCAGGGGCTCGAGCCGCTCGACCCGAACTCGGGAATCCACCTGACCAGGGTTCCAAGGCTGGCCCGTGAAGGGCTCGAGGCCGCCTCGGGTCAAATAGAGCCAGGGGAGAAAATGCAGATGAGCCCCAGTGGCCTTTGCCAAACCTACTCCGAAGCGGACAGGGTCATCTCGACCTTCTCGTTCAATCCTATCCTTGAGTTGAGCCCACAGAATCTCCTTCAAGGAGAGGTCAGCGGGCCACCTGAGTCGCTCTTCGGAGCAACACGGGCATCTACCGGGAGGCGAGTTAAGGAGCAGTGGAATGCCACATGAGGGCTATGCCGACCCCATCATGAATGATGGACCCAGATTCCACTCGAACATGCCAGATAGCGAGCTCACCGAGCATGTCACTCGAGCCATCGAGGCGAGTGACGTTAGCTCAACCCCTCCGGTTGTGGAAACCGTGGATGGGGCGACGATTACAAACACAAGCCGACCCTCGATCGGACCCCTGCTATGCGCGGGGCTCAAGGAAAGTTGGACTCACAAGGAGACCAAACACACGGTCGCAGAACAATGGCTTATATCCTAGGGAGGGGGTATGCACAAAAATAAGAGACACTTTTTCCTACTAGTTTCACTATCCTCTCCTCGATCTTTAGTGACACCCGACCCCAGCAATGGCAAGGGGTCGAGTCTCACTCGGGGGCTGATAAGGGTATACATGCACCCTTTCTAAAATAGTCGCCACACCTGACACCCTTCCTCACGTTAAACCTAGTAGCAAGGTCTGCTGAAATGAACGACTAAGCAAGGCTGGTTGGACTGCGAGAAACCTACGCCCCAGCGGCTATAGCACTCTTGCTTACTAGCATGATCAAAGTTTCCCTCCTACACCTCGGGCTCTATGGTCTTAACAAACGGAAGGGTCAGAATGCATGAACCCCTTTTCACACATAGAAAGGGAGGAAAAACAAATTTGTTCGCACCAAAACAAAAGAATAGACTTGGTCAAACGAAACAAAATAACAAGTTTTGTTAAATGATATACAAGGGTCGGCACTTGTTCGCTGATTACAAGAATGATCGACCGACATATTAAACTTACTAACCCCTCTGGGGGAGAACTATGCCTTCAATCCTGTCCTCCAGATCCTGCGAAAGGGGAGCCACCGCCACTTCCATCTCCTCCAGCTTGTGGACTTCATAGCTAGGTGTGAAGCCATGGCTCATCGCCTCCAGATCGATGCTGCCCCCATAGTGAGAATGAGCAATCGTGAAGGATAGATTGACCTCGGCGCGAAGGGCATTCCTCTCAAGCTGGCGCACCCGCATTGTGATCTCAATGGCATGGGCCGTGAGCGAACTGGTCCCATCCGACCGCACCACCTCAAGGTCATCGCAGACCACTCTAAGGGCGGTGCTCAGGCTACCAAGCTCGTTGCTCTTGGCCTAAAGATTCCTCCTCGCCTTGGTGAGGTCCACGGCCAGCCCGGTAGAAACACTTTCAGCCTCCAGCTTCTAGGTCGTCGTGTTTCCAAGCTCAGCCTAGAGGGAGCCGACCTTCTGCTACGCGTCATTGTGCTCTAGGCAGGCCTGGTCATGCTCTCAGAAGGCCTGGTCACGCTCCTCATGAGTTGCGCTGCGTTCCGAGCGGAGACTCTCCGTGGATTCGAGCAACTCATCTCGCTCCTTGCATAGCCGAGCGACCGCCGTGGCATCTAGGCTCGCCCTCTTCTCTAGGGCCATGAGCTTCTCCTCGGCCCCCAGCTTCAGCTCCCTTTCCCTCTCAACCTAGGCCAGAAGGTCGAGGATCCACTGGCGGGTCTCGGCGTCCTTCTGGAGTAGCTCGTCCTGCTCGTTCCTGACCCAGGTGGCCTCCTCATCGTCCCTCCGTGACCTCGCCGATAAGGCCTCTAACGCCTTCTTGGCCTCGTCAGCGTCCCAATGGGCCTTGGCCACCCACAACCGAAGACTATATGCTTCCTCAGTGAGGGGAGTTAGCTCAGCCACCTTCTGCTAGGCAGCAACAAGTTGAGCGGTCACCTCCCTACGTAGCCACGCCTCCTCGACGAGGCAGTCCTAGGCCTCCTTTTGTTGACAAAGGAACCGAGACTTTCCCCGGCTGTGAGCTATGAGGGACTACAGGGAAACGATGTTTAGAATACAAAAAGTATATAGAGAAAGAAAAGGGCAAGAAGTAGGATCTAGCAAATACCCGGCCAGAGGGAACGACAACATCACGCAAGGCACCCCCTCCTTAGGCGCATTGAACAAGATGAAGTTGACGTTATGTGTTTTGTTCAGTTACAACATGGGTAATAAGATCAAAAGATTGAGTATGAATATAGCATTTAAGTTCATTTGGCATAAAGGGTTGAATTGCTTAACCCATGGAAGGATTGTCTATCTTTATATAATGTATCAAACTTTACATGATTATGACTATCATCTTTCAGAGATAGGATGTACAATATTTTAGCTCATTTGGTTAAAACTATGAGATCAAGAAAGTGGTGCTAGGAACAAGCTTGAAAACATGTTGAGTTAATCAGGTTTGATCAGGTAAATTGTAACTCAAACATATTTTGTTTCTTATTTTATGTGCCTACCAAAATACAGGAAAAGCTTTTTAAGTAATGACCATTTACCTTTGGGTGTTACCTTTGTCATTAGAGCATAATGTCACCATATGACGAAGGGTAGATGACTCGTAATGGTCCTTCTCTTTTTGCTTGAAGCTTTCCTTGTTCGGCTAGCCTCACAGATATGAGCTTCTTGTTTCCTAAATTGCACCCTTTCTTTCTCATCCTTTTGTCATGCCATCTTTCTGCTCTTCGATCTTTTGACACCTTGTTAGACCTTTTGCCTCACTAATTGTTTTATGTCTACAAAGGATTAGTGGACAACATATACCTGAAGGACTATATAATTTTGAAACACGAGTTGTTTGTCCAGAATTTTGTAATTTCCCTCTATGCTAATGAAAAGATGGTTTTGGAATTACTTTAGCATAGTTTTTGTTTATCATGTTCTATACAAGCATGGCTTCAAGGCAAAGGTAACTTGCAGCTAAAGACAAAGTGAATGATCTTTGATACTTACAGTTCTTTCATCCATGATGAATGAGCTGTGTCTTCTTGGCGCCATGTTATTGGAGTTCGACATGGGCCTTGCTTCATCTCCGATTTGAATTCATCTCGTGACTTACCCAAATTGAATTAAGAATTTCCTGCAGGGGTTAGTCCAACAAAATATCCAGTGTCTATACAAGTAATTTTTAGTTCAATAACCAAACTAGACTCCATGTCTAATTTGGCTAAGGGAGGCTATTTAACCTAAGCACCATGCTTAAGTTAAACACCTATGGAAGTATGTGCAGTACTTCCAAACCAAAGTTTACTTTGGCAGGCAAAGGTAGCATGAAAGCATTATAGAGATTTATTCAATTGGAGATGAAAGAGCATGGTTGTTTATTTAGCAAATTGAATATGACTTAAAGGTAGAGACAACCAAAATAATTTAGCAACATGGCAAGAGATTTTTTTAGAGAAGTCCATCCCCCATGCTTGAATTTTGCAAATGCAAAATCAAGTTTGGATGGATGTGATTAAATGTTGCATGATAATTGGTTGGACATACCTAGTGTTGAATCCTTCATTCTTTTTACTTCAAACCTAGAATGGTGAGTGACAAAATTACCCGAAGGAATATTTTCACAATTATGTTTCTATGCTCACTTCACAAGGGCATCACAGCAGAAGGTAAAAACTCATATTATCTCCCAAAAGTGCTTGTTTTAGGATAGGAGCTTGTTCTTGGGAAACCTTTGAATTGCACTCAAGTTGGTGAAGTGGTTTCCCCTCCAACATCAACATTTGTGTGCCTATCTCAAGATTCATGCCAACAAGATTAGCAATATTTATGATAAACATATGCATCTACAATCACCCTTTCAAAGTGTTTATGAACAGGAAGCATGAGGGGGTTGAATATCTCATGTGTGGCAATGTTGGAGAGACCAATTAATTCAGGAGATTTCTCATGCCAGCATGGATTTGATGAGGTATTCATGAAATAACTTCCATGCTCATCAATGTCATCTTCTTTTTCAGGCGGAAACAATGTCTCCATCATTCCATGCCTATGACATTCATTGGTCATTTTGTCTAAGATTTTCCTTGGATTGGTGATTCTCAGGTTGGTCTTGTCTAAGGCTTCCTCCGAACTTGGATGAGTCATGTTTATTAAAGAGATTGATTTAAGCTTACTATTTGAATCTAGGCCAAGTTTGGATTCTACCCATAAGGTTTCATCCTTGTCCATCCATTCTTTAGCAATGGCATATGAGTTCTTGATACATTCCAGCCATTGGCGTTTCTCTTTTTGGTCATCCTTGTGGCCTTCATGACGCCCATGCTCAGGGTGTCTTGGTGGATTTCTAGGATCATCATGAGTTTTAGGAGAGAGAGCATAAGAGGGATCATCAGGGTCAAGGATGGGTTGAAAGATGGGTTCAGATGA
Source organism: Miscanthus lutarioriparius (assembly GCA_904845875.1). NCBI lineage: Eukaryota > Viridiplantae > Streptophyta > Magnoliopsida > Poales > Poaceae > Miscanthus > Miscanthus lutarioriparius. The sequence goes on from CAJGYO010000001.1 coordinate 97,547,262, forward strand.
GACATCTAATATGGGCATAGAAGGTGAGAGAATAGGAATGGCATCTAGATAGCTTGGCTCTCTTTCTATGGTTTCACTAGACATGCCACCCTTGTGTTCTTCCCAATGTCCTACATGGGAATAAGGACACTTTCTAAGAGATCCCTTCTTGAGAGGATTTGAATTATATTCGCTCGAAGGTCTCTTATGAAGATAAGAACTTAATGTTCTCCCAAAATCAGCACCAAAGAGGTCATCATTGATTTCAACAGGGATTTCCAAAGGTGGAATTCCTTCTTCTCTTAGAGGATTTTGGGGTATTGGTGGTTCGGGATTGATAGCTAAATCTTGGGATTGGAGTGGTTGTGATTTGGCTATCAAAACTTTCTCTACTTGATCGGGAGATGATTTCTTCTCTTTCTCGGGAAGTTCATTATGAATGCTAGTGCAGGGAGTCTTTTCACTAATTCTATCAAGCATAGACCTTGCTTCACTAGCAGACAGATGAAGGAAATCTCCTCTAGAGGCTACATCAAGGGATTCCATGGAGTCCTTGCTAAGACCCATGTAAAAATGTTGAAGAAGTACAGGGTCTTGAATGGCAAGGTCTGGGCTAGTGATGATGAGTTCGTTAAAATGATCCCACGATGTACCAAGAGATTCTTCTTCTAGTTGTCCAAAATTTAGAACCTCTTTCCAAAGGCTAACCATTTTAGAGATGGGAAAGAAACGTAAACAAAATTTAGAGCATAACATTTCCCAATCTCCTTGCATACTTCCTAAGGTTTGACTATACCAATGTTTAGATCTTCCCATCAAAGAGAACGAAAACAACTTCCATCTTAAGGTCTCATCAGACATGCCAGCGATACACAAACATACACAGGTCTATTCAAACTCTTGTAGGTGTGAGTATGGGTTTTCATCGCCTTCTCCCAAGAATGATTTATCCCGAATCAATTTTATAAAACATGGGCGCAGCTCATAGCCAAGTGTTAGGATGGGCTCTGAAGATTTTGGTGGCTCTAGGCTTGCGCTCCTGGGTTTAGCATATTGATAGATAGGAGTGGAATCCATGCTAAATGAAAAAGTAAAAGAAAGAATAAAAGATAAAAGGTTCAGCTAGGCTTGTAGTTAATTCAGCAACCATTTCTCCGGCAACGGTGCTAGAAAGCTTGTTGGTATATTTAACGCACACAGATAAATCCGCAAGCACATGGATACTGGTGTAGCTTTCCCCTGGAGGTATTCCAAGTATCATATTCATAGGGAAACATGTGAGATTAACTACGATCTAACTTAACTAAGGGCAGCAACAAGGTTAGGATAAATAGGAGCATAGAGAGGATAACTAAAGTTCTCTAGTTTTGACTTGGGAAAACTTATGTCTTCTACTACTTAACTGGGGACATTAGTAGGGAAAGACACCAGTAGAGGATGCTTTCCTGCGCAACCGCGTCTTACGTGCGCCTATAGACGGGAGGTGGACTATAAAGGATCAATGAAGCTATATAGTACTAGCTATGTAGAACTTATGTCACTCACGTGATCTACCACCTTCTGGAATGCAGGGTGCATCCATGATTAACGTAAGTCTAAGCACCACACTTACACTTATGATTAATACTCCACTCCCCATAGGAAGAGAATAAAGCACTCAAAAGAGAGTCGTGAACCTGAAGAAAATAATATAAACAAGATGCTTACTTGAATCAGAAGTTGATTACCAGAGAAATCTCAAACGCAAGCTCGAATAGAACTTGAATCCACCAAGGTACAAGTCATAGAGAGAGCACCGATAGGCCGACACCTCCTCCAAACTCTTCCCTCACTCTCTATCTCACTATTATTTATAAGACTAGATCTAATGGACGACTAATCTTCACTTGATAGTTGGCTCTGATCCTCATGATATGAATTAGGGTTTTAGCTTACTCCAGGGAGGGTGGTAGGGACTAGTATATATTGGCCGGAGCATCCAACGTGTGCCCTTGGATCAAACTGACTTAAAGGATGGCATAGGTGCAACCTAGGAGGCAGTGGGTAACTGACTTAGCAACGAGGGGCTGACTGGTGGACCTCAAGGGTCAGGCGGCCTACATGTGGGGCCGACCAGCCCCATATGTCAGTGTCTCAGGCTCCACTTCGGTGGAGAGCCTCCTGGAGTCTTGTAGAGTCTTCCCATTATGATTACGCAATGGAATTCCATAATTTTCTTTGACGAATAGGTCCCCCTTGATGGTTTTCTGGATAAACCCGGTTGAAAACACAGATTCACCAAAACTCGTGGAATTTATTAGTTTAAACCCTTATACCTATGTTTGATGATAGAATTAAGATAAATATAGGTTATGTTGATAGTTTATAATTGATGTTAGTGACCGTCAACACACCTACAAACAACAGACGTGTCACACAGTCTGCGAACTCTAAGGCGCACAAATGGAACGTTCAAGTCACAACAAACAGAGATGAACTCAAAGTAATATCTACTAAATATTATGAACATTTTTATTCAGAATGCAGAGGCATGTTACATTCAAACTACTCGCGGGGAGCGTTACGAATGATGTCCTCTACATCCACCGCGGCCAAGACACCATCGTCCACGGCGGAGAACTCGCCGATTAGGTTCTCGCGTTGTCGATAGCTCGTCTCTCCCAGGAACCCTGGCTCCACCACGGTCAGGTCCTCACCCAGCAGAAGCTAGGTGGCGGCCATGGCTGAAGTGGCCCCTAGGCGAATGCAGTACATGGCCACCTCCATGACTCGCGGCGGCATGGTGCAGAGGTGGTCTACCAGGGTCATCCCCACAGGCGCAGGAGGCGAAAGCACATGGATGGTGTTGCCTGCTACAGTGTGGAGGTCCTGGTAGCGCTTGTTTCTCTTGGCCACCATCCGGGAGGAGACATAGGCATTGTCCTCGGCTACCTAGCGAAGGCGGGTCACCTTCGTCGCCTTGCCCTGTGTGTTGATCAGCTGCTCCTAGACGGCTAAAAAAGAGACAAGAAAATTCTACAACTAAAGACATGATGTCGTACATAGTGAAAGAGCAAGATCATATCGTGCCGAGTGCCTTACCAGTGAGGCGCGACTGGGCCTCGGTGGCGGCAAGCTCCACCATGGCCGTCTCTTGCTTCGTAGCGGCAACGGAGAGGCATAGCCGGTAAGCCTCCTGGCTCTCCTCGCAGAGGGCAGAGGTAGCCACGTCTAGCTGCTCCACCAACTCAAGGACATCATCCGGCCCCCATCGTTGTCGGAGGAAATAGCCAGAAGCAGGGATCGGCTCTTTGGTGGCGGTGGTGCCGAGCTGCCCTCCCCGTCCCATCACAGCATCACATGAATGTGGGGACGAGTAGGGACAACCTCTGATGACTCTTCCATTGGGCGCTTCGTTGTTCGATCCACCAATGGATGAGATCTAAAAGACAGGGTGTCGATGCGGAGCGCCGAACAAAGAAGATAGAACAAGAAGATAGGTAAGTGTAACTTGTTTGAGAGAAACGAAATCGTATACTTGCTTCCCCACCTTAGCCTCTACTTTTATAGAAGGATGAGCGAGATAGGCACCCATTGGAGTTCCCTTAGATTGCACTGAGCGAGAGCAGGAGTTAAGGCAAGGCCACGTCTCGCATGATCTTAGTGGAGCACGCTTCTCCCAACGGAAGTAACGGTGATGGAACGGTGTTGGAAGTTGGACGAAGAAAATTGACTCGACCACGTGGTTCATATGATGCGGTTCAGAATTCCTTGCACATGTTTCTAATTTCTTATTACAAGTTATTCAAGTCATCTCCACTAATAAACACAAGCGGGGAAGGCAACAGTCAAGGTCCATGACATCCACGGCCACCCATGCGAGTCATGGGCGACGCAGTAGGGAAGACGACATGGACCATTTGATTCCCTGTACTTTGCGATCTAACACTAACGCTGAATCACCATATAAAACGACGATAGGAGCTGCAATAATGACAATTTACGAACACAGCAAACCAATTTACAAATAAACCAAGGCAAATACTTCCACCCAGCACCATCTCAGTGAGGTGTTTTATCTCACGTCTGTGTAGCCAAGGCAAATACTACGACACTTCAAAAAATAGAGTAACAAGAATCATAGCCATTCAGTTATTAATTGTTTTTAAGGCAAAAACTATATATAAACGATACAGTAACAATCATCACAGCAATTTCATTGATAACTTCAGTTATATTCCATAGTTGTATAATAATAAAGACCTATCGAAGACTACTGGGTGTACAATAACAAAGACCTATCGAGAACAGGTACATCCCATAGTCGAGTCTAGAGACAGGCAGTGCAAGCTAAGGACGAGGCAGCTGTTGACGGTAGTTAACACTCATCATAAAATGTCAATATAATGCATGAATATGATCATCAATGTAGGTTTAGGGGTTTAAACTAACAAATTCCATAAGTTTTGGTGAATCTGTGTTTTTAGCAGGGTTTATCTAGAAAACCATCAAGGTGGACCCAAACGTCAGAATTAATCACGCTTATCCGTGATGAAAACAACCCCAGAAGACTCCAAAAGGCAAACCACCGAAGCGGAGGGCAGGTGGCTGCCAGGTGCGACTGGCCAGCCAGCCTGTGGGCCCACCTGTCAGCCTCTGCTTCGCTACGTCGGTTCTCCACAGCCTTAGGGAATGCATCTACGCTATTCTTTCAAGTCGGTTTGATCCGAGGGCTCAGGATTGATGGTTCCTCCTATATATATCAGCCCCTACCACCCCCTAGGGCATCATAACCCTGATAATTGATCAAGTCATCATCCAAAAACCCTAATCAGAGAAGAACCTCAGAGCTCCACAATATTCTAGGGCATAGCTAGCTAGGTTAGATCTAGAGGAAGGCAAGCTTCGCTTGGATTCCTGATCTTCTTAAGAGCGTGGCTTGGTATAGCCCCTGTATCCTCTCTTGTATCTTTCATTATTCATATGTTTGCTACAATTGATTCAACATTGTTCTTAATATTATTCATGTTCCTATTTATCATGTTCATCGTTTACTTTGATTATATGCTCAGTATAGCTAGATTATTCGGGGAGCTGTCTATGACTTCGGAGAAAGTGTGAACATTATGCCAAAGGTAATTTATGATAAAATTAATGGAGATACTCTGTTGTACACAAACATGCATTTGCAGCTTGTGAATCAGTCACTCTGCTACCCCTAAGGGAATTCTTAAAGACAGTCGTACATACCCATAGACTTGGTGGTTATAGAAACAGGTGGAGATATAAGGGCACGCATTATCTTAGGCCGACCTTTCCTGAGCACCACAAAATCTATCATCTATGCAGACAGTGCCAAGATCTGATTCATAATCAAGGATAGAAAGGAGAAATTTACTTTCAAGAATCATATACACCACTCTCCTAGTCATCCACAGATGGAGTATCTGCCCAAAGAGACAATAGTAACCAAAAAGAGAAACAACCGAAGAAGGAAGAACAAGGCCAAGCAGCCAAGACATGAATCAGTCAAGATGATCAATACACTTCGATCAGAGTACAACCACCCCCTCGCTTCACCATTCCTTACCAAGAAGGAAGATCCTGGCATACCGACGATTGAGTGCACAATTGGACAAAGAATCTTCCACAACATCTTCTGTGATATTGGATCGGGTGTCAACATAATGTCCAAGATATTGTATGACTATTTATTTGGTGATGAACATTTGTTCCCTACATATATGCAATTGCAGATGGCGGACCAAACAATCTGATTTCTGGAGGGAATAGCAAAGGACATCATGGTAAAAATACAAGATTACTATGTCCCTACCGACTTCATGGTTCTTGAAATGGGAGAAGAAGAAGAAGAAGAAGAAGAAGAAGACATACCTATCAAGAAGAAGAAGAAGAAGAAGACATACCTATCATCCTTGGAAGACCGTTTCTCAACACTACCAACGCGATCATCTACATCAGATCAGGACAAATCCACTTCCAATTTCTAGGACAAAAGGTACGATGCTATTTCAATAGTTATGCAACTTATGAGCAGGCAAAGAAGATCTGCTCCAAGAGGAAACAACGATCATTCTAATGCTGAAGGAATCAACTCCCCAAGAATGAAGAAGAAGTAGAAGCTGTGAAAGATGAATCTACTACACCGAAAACAAGTCCATAGACCAAGCAGATCTAGAAAGAAAAGGCGACAGCATCATTAGAATCGCCATCGCAAGAGGTGCAACCATCAAGGTCTCCATCTCCGGGACCGACAGATGCACCTGAAGAATGAACAAGACTGGAGGTAGTCCTATCCAGAGAACTCAACAAGCATTTCTAGCATCATAACTAGGGATGACAACTTAGCAAAAGTGATGTTAAGAAATATCAACAATATTTGTTGGCTACTTAAACAAGTGACATGTTAATAAATACCTACAGCAGCACCTCGTAAAACTTCCACCAGCATCTCAATGAAGGAAACCATTTTTGTCCACCTTTTTTGTGTAGTAAATTCCTTGTCGATTAGGATATGGTGGTGCTCATGTTTCGATTCCTCAGACTGAACAGCAGGCTTGAAAATGGGAACACGGAGCTATTCAAGAAAGTGAAAGAAAAGGTGAGGTGAAACTTCCACTATCATCTGTACCTCTCACGGTCGAGAGAGAGAGCAAGAAGAAACTTGTGAGAGAGATAAGCCGGCCATGTATTAATAGTGAAGAGCTAACTACTATATAGGTGGGTTGAGAGAAGGCTGCAAAGATCCTTACAGCCGGTCTCTCAGCAAACCCTCTTAATCACAAAACTTCCACTAGCACCTAGATCGAGCAGCCCCCGCTGCGCCTAGATATCGGTAGTACCCAATCTTGAAGGCCTTCTCCCAACGCCGCTGTTGTCGCCGGAGGAGTTAGAGAAGGAGCGCCATGGCGATGAAGAAAATATAGATAGTTGGCTCAAGAGCTTTGTCTGTATCTATCTGTATCTAAGGAGAAAAGAGTGTGTGGATTGCCAAGAAGCGCATCCAACCCCGGCTTAAATAGGCCAACCTTGAAGATGGAGAAGCGAAGAGGAGCAGTTAATACGCATTAGGGAAGACGAGGCATACTCCGTAGGAAAGTAATGGTGATGCAACTGTGTTGTGGGTAGTTGGGAAATAGGGAAATAACTCACGTTGAATTTACTACCGCTGGTACACCAAACAGTTTTGTAGGGCCAGCGGCCATAACGTCTATCCCAGTCGACTCGGCTTTTCATACGACGGAGAAAATACCACTGCCGCATCTATTATTAACCCGTGGGTGGTAGAAGTTTCAACTATCGATTTCCTTCCTTATGAGGGCTCGCTATCAGTCCAACCGGTGGTGGAAGTATAACACAATCACTTCTATCGCTACGATAGTAAAAGTGGTGATAGTGATAAATCAATCTGTATAGACAAAGCATCATTATAAATAGTATATTAATATATTTATATAAAAAATCGCACCGATACCAATAACAAACAATTTTCTATAAAAATATAAAAATATACTAAAGGTTACAAAGACAAAATATATAACAAATATTCAAGGTGTAACATATGTTTTATCACTTCTAGAATATAATCTGATCAAAAGGAACCTAAATAAACTTGAATCTTGATTTTTGGATTTGATTTCGATTTTAAATGAATTTTATAAGGTTGAACCTATTTGCACATTCTTCAGATAAGGGAAGAAGCTAATAAGGTTTTCATGGTCATAGCATGCGCACAGGATCAACGCATGCAAGTTGATTTCTCGTAGCACGGGACGGAGCCGTCGACTCATGAGACGACGACCCTGCCTCGGCTGTTGCGCGTGAAGGGGCTCTTTGCAAATGTTCTGCCATACAGACGGCTCATTAAACAGCCTCGTACGTGCCCTAATTGTATCCATTTTGATTTGGACACCCTTTTGCTTGCCTCAAACGATCCAGAGTTGGGGAACCCTCAAACGATCAAAGACTTGCCCTCTGACAAATCTTTAGGACCAAATGGATTTAATAGACTTCTTGAGATAATGTTGGTATGTTATTTGCAATCGTTTATAAGCGGATTGAGGCCTTTTTTAATAGTATCTGCTTACAGAGCATGAATGGCTTTCACATCACTTTTGTATCCCAAAAGGATACCTCAATTATTAACCCATCTGACTTTATTAGGCCTATCTCCTTATTTGATTAATCAGTTAAGATCCTCACAAAACTTCTGGCAAATAGATTAGAAGAATTATGGAGCTCATAAACAAAAATCAATATGGCTTTATAAAAACCAGAAGTATCCAAGATTGCTTCATATATCATTTGAGTACTTACAAAGAAAGTATGCAACCCTAAAATATATTGGAGTCCACAAAGGAACAACTCTCTTTGCCTTTCTTCAGGGAAAAATTGATTTGATGCACTAGAGTATTTGTATAATGAGGAATGGTTAAATCTTCAACAATTAGTTGTCAATAGTTAATCTTTATAGACTTCACAAACATGTTGATGTCAGTTGATCATCTCCTAGCTCTTCTGTACAACTAGGCGTAATCTTGAGAATGCCTGGGACATTGCCTACTCCCTCTTTGAAAGCCCTATATTTGGTTTTGGAAATTGGTGGCAACTAGTGGAACTAACCTTTTGCCTAAGTGTTGATTAAAATAGGTGAAGTCCACACCAAGGGTTGAGCTAGATGGCATCCATGGTGGAGATGGAGTTGGCCACAAGTTGATCAAGTGCTCAACATTGGAGAGAAGAAAAAGAAAGCAAAGCCCTATGAAGGATTGAATGCAAAGGTACATCATAGGACTTTTGCTTTTGCCGGCCAAGACGCAATAGAGTGCATAGCATGGGAGGACCCACTGTTGTGCCCGGGTATTCCCAGAGCATACCCAATATTTTGAACAAAAAATTAGAAGTTTATAGAGGTATATACATCTATTACATAATTATAGACTCAAATTATTAGTTTCTGTTATTTTTTGGCTCTGATTTGCCTCCACACACAAAGCAACCCACACCCAAGCCCAGAGCACACACACCAACAGTCCATCTGGCCTTTCCCAATTCACATTCCACTCTTCATTGGCCCTCGACTCATCCAGACACGGAGATGAGGCAGCGATGCTCGCGCAGAACACCGAGTCCATCTGAAAAAACATCGGCCATGGTGATAACGACATGAGCTCCATACATACAACCATGCTTGGAGATAGAGGCCGAGGAGATCAGCGAGGTTGTCCTAACCGAGAAGGAGGCCCGAAGTGTAACACCCCAGGTGTTTGGCTTCCACATTTGCACTTGCATTTCATAAACATGAGTATCATTCATCCATTCATGAGCTTATATTGCATGAAACATGCTTGTGAAACATTGCAACATATTGTCATATTTCATGTGTGTTTGTTTGATGAAATGAATAGTGTGCAACACTCAAGTGCAACATGTCACCTACTTTAGTGAAACATGGTTAGTTAGTACTATGCAACAAGATCATGAAACATGGGAAACATGACTATGAAACAAATGTAACATTTCATGTGTTTTTCATTGTTTCAGTACATACCTTGCTTGATTCTTGTGTTACCAATGTATGGTGTGGCTAAAAATTCTTTTAAGTAACTTAGTTGCACCTAGAATGTCATTTGGAACATTGTTCATGTTGATCATTTTGACTAATTAGGTTCCCAAGTCATGGTTTGACCAATTTTGACCCCTAAACCCTTTTGTTTGACTGTTTAAAAAGTGTAGCTTAAGATGTTTGCATGTCTGAGCAACCTAAAGCAAAGTTGTAGTAAATTTTATAAGGAACAAACTTTGTTTAGAAGCCAAGTCATGAAAATGTGCACAACATGTTCAAAAATAGCCCACAAGTCAGAATTTAAAACTGATTCAACATCTAAAAATATTTCTAAGTGTTAGTTGTTGTTTTAGTTTCATGTACCCAACTTATGCACCTTGTAGCTCCCAAACAAAGCCAAACCAGCTCGAGCTCCAATTATAAAAGTTGTAGTTCACATGTAGATGTTCAACTTTGTCAATTACACCTTGAGCTATATCATCACGGATTAGGAGATAATCATCGTCAAACTTTGCCTGTCAATCGGTTGATGGATCACTGAATCAGAGTTTCAGGCGAGCTACAGTGACGACCGTTTTCAGAAAAACGCCCGACGCATGGCGCCACCCGTCGCCGGCCGTCTGACCGCACGGCCACGCGCCGTGGCCGTCCTAGCGCTGCTGGCCACGACGTGAACACCCCCGCGCGCCTGCCCGACCGGTTCACGGTCCATTTTCTCATTTGCACCGCCTCCACTGCGTGCAGCAAGCGAGCTTAGCTGCTCCGCCATTGCCGAGCAAGCCGCGCCGTCGCCTAGCTCGCTCGCCGCCGCAAAAACGCGAACCACAGCTCGTAAATAGCTCCGTCGTGTCCTCCTCTACCTCCTCCACCTCTCAGACGTGCCGATTGGGTCTTGGTAAGGGCGCATTTGCCATTTCCACCACCGCCGCCATGTCGGGGTCTCGTCGGAGTTGGAGCTCCATGCGGCCAACTACCCCCGAGGCTTTCCTGTCCCCTTTTCTTTGCTTGGGTAGCATGGTTGTGCCCTCCTGAAGCTCGTACCAAGCTCGGTTGAGCCGGCCATGGTTTGTCGTCGCTGGCAGCTCACGCCGGAGCTTTGCCGTGCCGCCATCACCGGCGACGAGCCCCCTCCGCTAGGTCTTAGGTCGTGCCACTTGCACCAATCAGTTCCTCTCCTCGCGCAGAGCAGGTAGGTAGCCTTCGTGTCGCCGGAGTCCTCGCCGTCAGCGAGCTAGACCACCGCCGCGCCATCGAACGCCGCCTCCAGTGTTTCCTCTCGCTGACCTGGGGTCGTCTGACCCGAGGGCCCCGCTTGTCAGTGACTGAGTATTAGAAGCTAGTTCAAATATTTCCAGTTTTGAATGTTGTTTTGTAAATTTCGTAACTCCAAATGTGTAGATCCAAATGGTGTGATTCAAATTTTGTTAGACTCAATGTAAGATATAGTATTTAAGAAAAATATGTCTTGAGCACATTATGTAGAAATTTTGGATGAATTAAATAGGAACTTGAAAAGTGTTTTTGAATGCATGCAAACTTGTTTAAATCATATCTTGAGTTTCTGTGATCCAAAAATTATGAAATTTTGTGGGTAAGCTAGTATTGCTTAGTAGAATCTCTGGTTAAAATTTGAGAGTCATTGCATGTATGGTTTTTGAGTTATAGATTTTCCTTTTATCACTGATTGATACTTGGGTGAATTTTTGTAAATTATCTATGAATCCAATGACCATGAAATTTGTTGGAGAATGTCTTAGTACCTAAAGGATGCTAAGAAAAATATAAAATCTGTTTCTTGACACTTTTCACTAAGGTTTCCTAATTATGCCATTTTAAGCCATTATGCCTTATCATTTTTGTGTAGTCTGTTATACTTACTCAAATGGTGTGAAATTTTTATGGTAGTCTACTTATAGCATGTAGTATCTACTGTAATTTTTGTAGATTTAATGGTGTAATTTTCACATATGTTTACCATTTCCTCTAATTAATTAAATAAATTAAGAAAGGTATTAAAAGAAATATTTTGGTGATGAACACCCTACTTGCTGGTGTTCATGTGATATGAGTGATATGTGAGTAGAGTTAGTTTTGTCCAATTATGTATTTACATCATAAGTTATTAATTATTTTGTTTGCATTATGTCCCTCTGGACAGATCTGGGGACTTTAGAAAGTTCCCCATGATATTTTGGTTTTCTGTGAATGTGGTGAATACAAGAGTTGTAGATAATTTATGTATCTAGCTCCTGTCAAAATTTGAGGGCATTTGGCCTAGTAGTTTAGAAACTACAGCTGTTTAAAGTTAGGTTCCAGTTTTACTTACTCTCTGTCTTGGGAGGACAGAGTTCTGTTTATCAAAGAATTCGACCTGGTATAGTGTTGAATCATGCTTTGAGGTCTGAAAATGAATTTTAGACAATTTTATAAGCTTTCCAAATTATCTTGTTGCATGTCAATTGAATTTATAAATCTCTAGTTATGGCTAGTTTACTGTACCGCTACATAGTCTTCATTTTGCTGAAATACAAATGCTTAAGTGTATGCTTGATGCAATGTTCTCGTTGATTGTTTAGGGGTTAGTCTAACTTGAGGATATGCTTAGGTGCAGGTGCTAGGTCATTAACTGAAGATGAGCAATTATACATTAGGTTGTATAAACTTGGTAAGTAAAGTTATTTGAATAGGGCTTAAGTTGGAATATGCAGACTACAGCGAACATGCGCATTCCCCGAGCATCCCTGACATTCGTTCATATGCATCCATGATATTTATCTTGCACATTCATGTAATAGGTGTGCCGGAGGGAGTGACGTTGCTGGAGTTCGAGGGAGCCAACCAGGAGGAGGAGTCCGAGGTGCAGGCCACCGAAGAAGCAGCCGTCGAGGAGGAGTTGCCCGAGTGCCCTGACCACCGTCCATCCTCTTTCCTAAAAGGCAAGCCCCGGAGCATATTAAGCCTCCCATGCTTTTACAAATACTTTGAGTATCTTTTATTGTTGATGATGCATTAAGTATAGGAATTGGTTGGAACCAATTGTTGTATTATATATATCCTTCCTTGTCCACATATCGCACTGGAATCCTATTTAAGTTTAGGAACGGGTTAAATGCTTAGCCATGCTTAGTGTGGTAGAAGTCAGGTGATTTCCTGTCACCTGCGAGCTTTAGGATGAGGTGGATCACGGTTGGCTATATTTGCTATCATGGAAAAGAACCGTGTGAATAATGAATTAAGACCGAGCGGGGTCTTGTGTAGGTTTGAACATAGTGACTCCGTCTGAGTCGTTTAAGGACCGATACGCTGTACGTCCTCATGTCATGTTGAACGCAGCCTAACACTTAGCTGGCCGGATAAGTCGTTCCAACCGTAAAGCCTAGTAGCTCGACTCAGGCCGGGGACGCGAGCAGTGGCGTGCATTCTGGAGGTAGTAAGGATGTGCGGAGAGCCATTGGCATAAGTCCAAGGCGAGTTAGAGTCTCGAACAACCTTGGCAGAGTGGTTCTCTGAGAATGTCGATCTGTTCAGACTCGCGACTCCTGAATCGTACCAAAGGTGACTTGTTTGCGACCCTGACGGGGGAAGCAGGGTTTGTGTTTAGGAATACCCCTCCAGCTAGATAGGAATCGATTCAAATCGCCGTCTCTCCCGGATAGTGAGAACTTGACTGAGCAGCGGCAACGTAGATTCAATTAATTTAACGATATGGTTAAATGGATGATGATGATAAGGTTGCCACAATGAATACCTGATATGGTTATTAATGTTTGCACCCTAATAAAATGATTGCTTAGTATAGGTGCTAATATAGATGACAGGTTAATGGCTAAAAAGTCACTGCTAGTCAGGCTAAGAGTTGATCATTATTACTTATGCTTTTCTGCAAAAAGAAAGTGTCAGCCAGATCCACTACATTAAGCTATGCATAATCCTTGGTGTCATTTATTTTGGTTTCCGACGGGTAAGTCTAGCTGAGTACATTCCCGTACTCAGGGTTTATTCCCTCTTGTTGCAGATGACCTTCTATATCAGGGATTCTATAAGTATTGTCTCCACCCGGCGGGTGATGAAGACTAGATCATGGGCATGATCTCTGTTCTCTTATCTGAATGCTTTTGCGGGCTGTGATCAGCGAACCAGTATGTGTATTTGAACTCGGGTGTGTAAGTTAAACTATTTGCTTCCGCATGTTTTACAAGACTGGTTTTGTAATAACGATGACTCTATGATGATATAATCTATTTGCGAACATCTGCGAAATGCTGTAACGTACGATATGTTATGTTGAATTACTGTGATCTTGGTTGTATGCAAGTTGGTTTGAAATCCTTCGAGATTTCAGTTGACTACCGGGTTTATATGGGTTCAAGTTCAAGAATTTGATCGTTTTGGCCATTGTTTTTGTACTTGTGCTCTTATAAATTGGTCGGTTCTGTGACAGCTAGCATCAGAGCTAGATTCAACATTAAACATATCTTACAGCTATTTAAAACAAAAGCTTTTGTTGTAAAAACGGTTTTCCAACTTATAGTTATATATAAGTGTTCAAAAATCAAAATTTTTATGGTATACTGGTGATCACATCCTTTATAGCCCACTTAAGGACTTCTAGGTGGCTTATATATAATTACTAACTTGGGGGAATTGATTGTTTCTATTTCGTCGTCCATGTGGCGTGATATTGCATGGATGCCATTCGTTTGAATGGTAATGCATGGATCAATTGTCTCTACGCCAAGGTAAGTGTGAGTTGCGAGAGCATGACCGTCCAACCGTTGGTCTAGGGGAGAGCTAGTTGTGGTTACTGGAGTATTTACATGTTGCATACATGTATATATGAAGGTACTTAATTGTGGGTACATTTGTCGGGTAGTTTGGATACCGAAGTATATATATCGGGGGTTGTATATATGGAGAGTATCTTAGTTACTACTTGTGATAATTAGCATTATATCTTGTTGGGTTGGGCTGCAATGAAGTTTCTGCAGGTACGCTAACAACGCACCGTGTAGATCGACTAGTTACCGCAAATTGAGAGAACGTATGTATGCCACCGTATATTCCGCTAAAGCTTAAATTTTCATAGGTTGGTGAGGATGTACGGAACATGCATGCATCATATTCACTCATGTCATTTATATTGCATTACTCCCTCCCTTATAATTGCTTATCCCAAGTGTAAAGTGCAATCTCTCAGCAAAATCATCCTCTCACGTGAATTGCATCCCTTTTTGATACAGATGGCCGCGCCCGTGTTTCCTACTGGTAGCAGCACCTTTTTGGACCAGTTCAGTACTCCCACCTTGTTCTGGAGGGTGCTCAGTTCAGTGGGGTACCCGGAGGCACCTAGCTACACGTGGAGGCAGGTGGTACCATTGGGAGATGTAGCATGGTACGTCGTGACCTTTGTAGTGCCACAAAACCCTACAAGACCATTGTGGCATGGGTGGAGCATTGAGACTGATGGACGAAGCCCGTGGGAAGCCGCTCAGGTTGCTGCCCTGGATGTGCTGATGGATATAGCACAGAGCTTCGGGGATGAGTTAGTGGGTGGACCTGCTTCATCCATTCCTCGAGTGTCTCCTACTAAGGCTGAGTGGACTCAGGACGTTGGTCAGGCCTTGGTTCGAGGCCGTGGCGAACGTGTGCAGAGTGACAACGCGGGAATGAGTGCTATGATGGTAGTCTTGAAGCTTTGTCGAGTCAGGCAAAACACCCTTTCGAGTGCGCTAGATGAAGCTGGCAAGGCAATGGAAGCCCAGCACAAGTTCAGGTTGCGTGCCCGCAAGTATCGTCGTAGGGCGGATGCATGTGGAGAGCTCAGCAAGAAGTTGAGGAGATCTGTGGTATTGCAAATTATCGTCTGCAACAGTGGGGTCAAACAGCATGCGAGAGAGACGAGCTTCATAACCAGCTGATGAACCTCACTATTGAGAGAGATGAGGCTGTATAAGAGTTGGATCGTGTGACACGTCACCGGGATGCAGCTTTAGAGTTAGCAGAAGAAAGACGTCGGGGTTGGATTTTGGCCAACCACAACGCCTTTCAAAGGGAGCTAGCACTACAAGAACAGCTTGAAGAGCTTCAGGTTGAGCACCATCAACTGCACAACCGTCTGTTTCCTATTCCTCGCCCCATACCAAGGTATCCAAATGTGGGTGGACCTCAAGTGATTGAGGCCGATGAGGATGAAGAGGACGTGTAGATGGTTGACAATGCAGCTGAGCCGGCAGATGAAGAGGAAGAGGAAGACCCAGAAGAAGTCCAAGGTGTCTCCGATGTGGACAGCGATCACTTCGACGAGTAGTTCATTAGCAAGTATCACTAGTTAAGCTTTTGCAGTCATTGATGTAATGAACTTAAGTACGAAGACTGATGTTGGATGTACCCTGTTAAATTCAAACTCAGCATGTAATGTACTTTAATTCGCTCCCTTCGGGATGCGTATCGTAATGGTTAAGTTTAAAACTTGTCATGTTGGAATGCACTGCGTATGGCACTAGTAATTTACTTGATGATGTGGTGATTGGAGAATGAATTATTGCCTCTGTTTATTGTATGAAGTTTTCATTCTCATCAGTAAATTCAGTTTAGCATGATTATATTGTTCCTCTCCAATGTGCTGACATCATCAATAATTACTGGTTGCGCATTGTGCAGATGCCTCGTACTCGTTCCGCCGGTGTGGGTGATGATGATGATGATGATCTTCCACCGCCACCACCACCCACACCAACGGAATTGATAACAATGCTTGTGGAAGGACAGCGCACTATGGCCGAGGCCCTCCGTACGATTGCAAATCGTGATGGTCGTGGTCCACGCCAAGGGCCGGAACCAAATCAATACAGTGATTTCAAGGATTTCCTTGACACGAAACCCCCGATCTTCAAGGAGGCTGAGGAGCCCCTACAAGCTGACGAGTGGTTGAATACTCTCGAGCAGAAGTTCAGTCTGCTCCGCTTGACTGAGGTGCTGAAGACTGAGTACGCATCTCACCAACTGCATGGGCCAGCTGGCATTTGGTGGAGTCATCATCGGTCCACTATGCCCGCTAATGCCCAAATCACTTGGGATCAGTTCAAGTCTGCTTTCAGGGGAAATTACATTCCTCCTGGTCTCATGGCGATCAAGCATACAGAGTTCATGAAGCTGACCCAGGGGAACAAGAGCTTGAATGAATACCTGCAAGCTTTCAACAACCTTGCAAGGTATGCTACCGAGTTTGTGGACACCGATGCCAAGAAGATTGCTAGCTTCAAGCGGGGACTTAGCCCCAAACTGATGAAGACCACAGGAAATTACAAGTGTGCTCATTTTAATGAGTTTGTGAGTGATGCTTTATCGCAAGAGAACAACAATGTTGTGTATGCTGCTTCAAAAAGTCGTAAGAGGGCCTATGAGGTGGGTGCCTCACAATCCAAGGCTCCCGTCATACAGAGGGCTCCATTCCGTCCTCCAGCGTCAGCCGCTAAGTTTCGCCCACCGCAGAAGAAGAATCCCACCAAGACTGGGTTTCGCAAGGCATTTACAGTTGCTCTTCCCAAGGGCACTACCAGTCAGGGCAGTTCTAGGGCTCCTCCAAGCAACATGCCGTGCTGGAACTGCAACAAGACAGGCCACTGGGCAAGGGAGTGCCCTTACCCTAAGAAGAATAACTACCAAGGTGGCCGTCAGGGCTAGGTGAACCACACTAATATTACTGAGATTCCTTCAGGAGAGGTAGTGACTGCTGGTAAGTTTCTGATTGATCAACACCCCGCAGTTGTACTATTTGATTCAGGTGCTTCGCATTCCTTTATTAGTCCAGCATTTGCATCCAAGTTTATGCAGAAACCATATACTGTTCAGGGTGAGGGTTATTGTATTAGGGCTGCCAGTGGTATTATCCCAACCAAGCTGGTAGTTGGGGACGTACAATTTGAGATAGAGGGGCGAAGTTATCAGGTTAATCTAGTAGTTTTACCAGGGCTAGGTATCGATGTGATATTAGGAATGAACTGGATGAGCCGTCATGGAGTGCTTATTGATACATCGACTAGGGTAGTCATGCTCAGAGATCCTGGTAATCAGGACGGTTTTCTAGTACAGTTACCCTGAGACATTAATCTTTCTTGCACGACCAATGCGGTGCAAGCAAAGTCTCTGGCAGATATCCCTGTCGTGTGTGACTTTCCGGATGTTTTTCCCGATGATTTGCCTGGATTGCCCCCGAATCAGGAAGTGGAGTTCAAGATAGAGTTGCTTCCTGGCACAGCTCCTATCTCTAGAAGGCCATATAGAATGCCTCCCAATGAACTAGCTGAACTTAAGACCTAGTTGAATGAACTTCTAAAGAAAGGCCTTATCTGTCCTAGTTCATCTCCGTGGGGGTGCCCAGCTATCTTTGTGAAGAAGAAGGATCAATCCCTACGCATGTGTGTAGATTATAGACCCTTGAATGCAGTTACAATCAAGAATAAGTACCCTCTACCACGCATAGATATCTTATTTGATTAGTTGTCTAAAGCAAAAGTCTTTTCCAAGATTGATTTGAGATCTGGGTATCATCAAATCAAAATTCGGCCTGAGGATGTCCCAAAAACCGCATTCTCTACAAGATATGGTCTATATGAGTACCTGGTTATGTCTTTTGGATTGACCAATGCCCCCGCACATTTTATGTATCTGATGA
The DNA here is from genome assembly GCA_904845875.1 of Miscanthus lutarioriparius. Lineage (NCBI taxonomy): Eukaryota > Viridiplantae > Streptophyta > Magnoliopsida > Poales > Poaceae > Miscanthus > Miscanthus lutarioriparius. The sequence continues at coordinate 97,565,480 of CAJGYO010000001.1, forward strand.
ATTTAGTGTTTATGCCCGAGTTGGACAAATTTGTGGTGGTATTTATAGAAGATATCCTGGTCTATTCTGAGAATGAAGAAGATCATGTTGAACATTTACGGGTGGTTCTCACTAGATTGCGAGAACACCAGTTGTATGCAAAGTTCAGCAAATATGAATTCTGGCTTCGTGAGGTACCTTTTCTTGGACACGTGTTGTCCGATGGTGGAATTATGGTTGATCCCACCAAGGTGCAAGAAGTATTGAACTTGAAGGCTCCCATCTCGGTGCACGAGGTTCGGAGTTTTCTGGGGTTGACTGGCTATTATCGTTGCTTCATCCCGGATTTCTCTAAAATAGTCAAGCCTATGACTCGGTTGCTGCAAAAAGACATGAAGTTTGTCTGGACTCCTGAGTGTGATGCGGCTTTCCATACCCTGCGAACTCTTCTAACATCAGCTCCGGTTTTGGCACAACCGGATATCGAGAAACCATTTGATGTGTTCTGTGATGCATCAGGTATTGGGTTAGGAGGTGTTCTTATGTAAGAGGGTAGAGTCATTGCTTATACCTCTTGCCAACTTCGAAAGCATGAAGTGAATTATCCAACGCATGACTTGGAACACGCTGCTGTTGTTCATGCTTTAAAGGCCTGGAGACATTATTTACTTGGCAATGTGTGCAACATCTACACTGATCATAAAAGTCTCAAGTACATCTTCACTCAGCCAGAGTTGAATATGCATCAGAGAAGATGGCTCGAGTTGATCAAGGATTATAACCTCCAAGTGCACTATCACCCTGGCAAGGCAAACGTCGTAGCGGATGCCTTAAGCAGGAAGTCTCATTGCCACTCATTGATTGAGAGTGATGTCCATTTGTCGAAGCTCCTTCATCCTGTAGTCCTTCATAACATCACTATTAGTTGTACTCTATAGAGTTGAATTATCGAGCTACAGAAGACAGATGCAGGTGTGTTTCACATCAAGCGTAAGATGAAAGAGCAAGAAACCAAACATTTTCGAGTAGATGAGGAAGGCGTGTTATGGTTCAAGGATAGGTTGGTAGTTCCGAAGGATAGAGAGCTTAGAAATCAAATCATATCCGAAGCTCATTCCTCTAAATTATCTATTCATCCTTGTAGTAGTAAAATGTATCATGATTTAAAGCCTCGATTTTGGTGGGCCAAAATGAAGAAAGAGATAGCCGCTTATGTGGCTAGGTGTGACACTTGTTGTCGGGTCAAGGCTGTGCACATGAAAGCTGGATTACTTCAGCCACTCTCTATCCTAGGTTGGAAATGGGAGGAGATCAGTATGGATTTTATAGTTCGACTCCCTACCACTCAGAGGAATTTTAACTCCATTTGGGTGATTGTAGACTGACTGACCAGGTCTGCACACTTCATTCCTGTCCGCATAGATTTCTATCCAACCGACTACGTGGAGTTGTACTTCAATCAGATAGTCTAACTTCATGGGATTCCTCGTACTATTGTCTCGGATAGAGGACCACAGTTCATGGCTAATATAGATGACAAGTTAATGGCTAAAAAGTCACTGCTAGTCAGGCTAAGAGTTGATCATTATTACTTATGCTTTTCTGCAAAAAGAAAGTGTTAGCCAGATCCACTACATTAAGCTATGCATAATCCTTGGTGTCATTTATTTTGGTTTCCGATGGGTAAGTCTAGCTGAGTACATTCCCGTACTCAGGGTTTATTTCCTCTTGTTGCAGATCAGGGATTCTGTAAGTATTGTCTACACCCGGCGGGTGATGAAGACTAGATCATGGGCATGATCTCTGTTCTCTTATCTGAATGCTTTTGCGGGATGTGATCAGCGAACCAGTATGTGTATTTGAACTCGGGTGTGTAAGTTAAACTATTTGCTTCCGCATGTTTTACAAGACTAGTTTTGTAATAACGATGACTCTGTGATGATGTAATCTATTTGCGAACGTCCGTGAAATGTTGTAACGTATGATATGTTATGTTGAATTACTGTGATCTTGGTTGTATGCAAGTTGGTTTGAAATCCTTCAAGATTTCAGTTGACTACCGGGTTTATATGGGATCAAGTTCGAGAATTTGATTGTTTCGGCGATTGTTTTTGTACTTGTGCTCTTATAAATTGGTCAGTTCTATGACACGAAGCTCAACCGGTTCGAGTCACCAAGGTGGAGGCCCAAATCAAGTTCGAGCCCATCTCGGGTTTCAGGACCAGTCTGTCATAAAACAAGTCACACGGGCACGTACGGGCTCCGTTTTTGACGATCCACATATGGATGGAAATTTAATTACATAAGGAAGCCAATGCAAGTGGTCTTACGTCAAAAGCCCTTCGAAATCAATGGAAATCGTCGAAACAAGTCAGCGTCCAGAATCTGCCAGGGTGCTGCGACACCGTCTTTTGGTCCGTTGGACCGTGTATCGTGTTTGGGCCCATTAGGGGGCGCATCCAGGGGGTGACGCCCAAGACTCTATAATTAGCAGCCGTCGCTCCTCCTTACGGTTTGGGTTTTGTTTAGTTCTTGATTTCCTTGTGAAACAGACGTCGTTTTGCTGCAACTGTGCCGCCAAGGTCGCTTGCTGTGAACCGGGGGCCCTGTTCTTGATCTTGTTCGCCTGTGATGATTAGTCCTTTCGAATAAAGACTTGAACTCCTTCTCGTTATCATAAGCCTCATATTTATTTGCAATGTTAGATTACGTTCATCTTGTTCTTGCTTGTGTTCTCGATTCGCTTGCAGGAAAACCTTCTCGACGAGGTCAATCGCGTTCGCGTGGTTGATAACCAACGGAGCGGTGGTGTAATGGTTGCGAGGGTCCGAATCAGTCTTAGTTCGAAGCCTAGATTGTCAACATCAAGTCTCCACCAATCGACGCTATCGTACCTATCGAAAGATCGGGCCTTGTCTACATCGAGTGGTATCAGAGACCTTGTTGCCCGTTAGGTATAACTTTGTTTTCCCCTTTAGATTGTTACTGTTTTTGCATTACCTATAGTCCACAAAAAGCCAAAAAAATACACCGCCGCATATTCCCTATCCTATAGCCTCGCTGTGCCGTACAATTTTATCTCTGTTTCGCGTTGTTGAGTTTGTGTCCTAGGGCTAGTTCTGGTTGTTGGTCTTAAATCGTTTTTTAGTCAAGTTTGTGTTTTTCCCTTTGTTTTCATCATCATCCGTGAACACCTTCAAGTCTTGCTGTGTTTCCTCTATATCTATCAAACCCTAGTCCACGCCATCTAATTTGTTACACTTATCTTCACTATTCGCATATATCCATAGCCGCCGCAACAACTTTTGCGCGCATTGTTCCCGTTTTATCCTCTAATTCGGACTCAGTTCTCAAAACTAGTCTAGTTTTCGCATACGAACCCGGATTTCGACGTTTCATATATCAAAATCGATCAGAAAAAATTTTTGGATTTGTTCGTCCCCGTCTCTATTGGGTTCGGAAAAATTTATTTTAGCCAAAAACTGGTCACAAGATCCTCTTTTCGTGGTCACAAGCTTTTTGTCAATTTTGAGCACGTCTTCTGAATTTTTCACAGGCCATGCCTTTCACTTGTTTAAGCTCATATTTTCTGTGGTTACTTCTTTTGTGCTCCTAAGTGAAGAAAAAATATCAAAAAATAAAAAGAAAAAGTCAAAGAATCCCAAAAAAACAACGACAGCCCAAAAATATAGAAAAAAAGAGAGGGGCAAAAGTGGAATAATATCTAGAGGACCACATAGAGAGCGCCATTTGAGTTGTGTTTGCGTGTGCTGATTTCCGTCTTGTTTCTAATCATATTCCTGCTGTTCACATCACTTGATACATCTGGTACTTGGAACGTGAATAGGCCAGCAACTAAGACAATTACTCAGGATACTTATTCAGCTTTTCTATTCAGTTGCGAATATTGCTATTCCTTGCTACTATATTGTGTCTGTCCAAGCTCCACTTTCTTTTAACTAAGTACAGGTTCGTCTTGCAACTGTTACACTCAAGCTACAATGATATCACAGTCACCGACCGATTGCACCGCCTGTTGCTTTGGTAAGAACACTTGTAAGACCGTGGTAAGACGCTTGAGAGTGTGTGACTTTACTCCTTGACCACATCCTATAGTAGCTGATAGGAAGAGACATACTTGTGTGTTTTCTTGTTTGATTCTAACAATGACAGGTTGTTCGTATCCACCGACTTATGATGGTATAGGTGCTGATGAGTACATGGAGTGGGAAATTGCCATAGATAACATATTTGCTACTCGCTTTATGTGTCCAAGGAGGAAGGTAAAAAATGTAGCTAGTGTTTTGTGACATTCTGCTTTATCTTGGTGGGAGTCTTTAGATCTTTCTGATAAACCTCAAACTTGGAATGATATGAAACTCCTTATGCGAGAAATCTTTGTTAATCCACCTCCTGTTTTGACTTCATATGTTGTGGTGCACTATTTAGAGGAAGAGTCTGTTGTTATTTCTCTTGCGATGACTAACCTTTTGTAGGATAATGTACATAAGCGAGAGGATGACATGGAAGAAAATAAGGAGCTCATAACCTCATATGCAAATTTAGAACCATCACTTCACAATGCACATATTACTCCTGCTGAGAACACAGGTAATGCCCATGGTGCTACACTCACGAAAGGTGAGAATTGTTTTAATGTACTAAATTTTTCCACAAACCATGCTATCATAGAGCAATTGTTAGTGGAACCCTCTCTTGATTTATCTTTGTCCCATGATAATTTGCTTGATATTCCTTGTGATAAAGATGAATTGGTTGATGATGCTTTAGTTTTACATGTTTTGGAACCAACCACTTGTGCTGAAAATAAGCATGTTATTCATATTGCTACTAAAACTGATGAGCTCAAACTGTTGTCTTCTTTACATACTTTGGGTTACATTGTATTTAATGTTTTGTGTAACCAAGATTGTTTGGAGGAGAGCCTTTTTAAATATGTTGAATTGCCTTGGTTTTCTAAACACACATATCATGTTATTAGCAAATATAACAACAAAGGACAATATATGATACATCAAGTATACGTTCGTAGTAATATGAATTCTCCTTTTGTGGTACAAGATTATGATCGTTTAGAGGGCAGCCATAATATTACAAACATTTTCTCATGTTTCTCAAAGAAACAAGTTCACTTCCAAGAAGGGGACCACTGTTGGTTGCTACCTATGTCTGCTAGACCATCTATTCCTGCATTGTCTTTAGTTAGTTCTAATCTTTTGTAGGATAGTGTTGACATATATCGTGTGCATTCGGATCATGGAGTCTACATGCTTACTGAAATTTTTATGCGAGATGACACGCTAGAAACTTGGAAATATGGTCACGTTCCTTCTTACAATTATTTTAGTTCCCTTTGTCTTCGCAACCCCGTTCTCCTTTGTGTTGTGGAGGATCACTTTCAAGCACAATCGACGCCGAGAACGGCTTTTCATCAAGAAAGGGAGGATGATAAGGACATGAGCTCCATACATACGACCATGCTTTGAGATAGAGGCCAAGGAGATCAGTGAGGTTGTCCTAACCGAGAAGGAGGCCCGAAGCTCATCCGGTTCGAGTCACCAAGGTGGAGGCCCAAATCAAGTTCAAGCCCATCTTGGGTTCCAGGACCAGTCTGTCATAAAACTGGTCACACGGGCACGTACGGGCTCCGTTTTTTATGATCCACATATGGATGGGAATTTAATTACATAAGGAAGCCAATGCAAGTGGTCTCACATCAAAAGCCCTTCGAAATCAACGGAAATCGTCGAAACAAGTCAGCGTCCAGAATCTGCCAGGGTGCTGCGACACCGTCTTTTGGTCCGTTGGACCGTGTATCGTGTTTGGGCCCATTAGGGGGTGCGTCCAGGGGGGTGACGCCCAAGACTCTATAATTAGCAGCCGTCGCTCCTCCTTAGGGTTTGGGTTTTGTTTAGTTCTTGATTTCCTTGTGAAACAGACGTCGTTTTGCTGCAACTGTGCCGCCAAGGTCGCTTGCTGTGAACCGGGGGCCCTGTTCTTGATCTTGTTCGCCTGTGACGATTAGTCCTTTCGAATAAAGACTTGAACTCCTTCTCGTTATCATAAGCCTCATATTTATTTGCAATGTTAGATTGCGTTCATCTTGTTCTTGCTTGTGTTCTCGATTCGCTTGCAGGAAAACCTTCTCGGCGAGGTCAATCGCGTTCGCGTGGTTGATAACCAACGGAGCGGTGGTGTAATGGTTGCGAGGGTCCGAATCAGTCTTAGTTCGAAGCCTAGATCGTCAACATCGAGTCTCCACCAATCGACGCTATCGTACCTATCGGAGGATCGGGCCTTGTCTACATCACGTGGGGAACACTAGGGCAGCCGGTGTGGCAGAATCGCCCGAAATAACACGTTTTCAGAGGCGCTCGTCTTCCACTAGATACTAAGCACCTCGAAAGTGAGCTACATCGGACAGTTCCATCGAGCACACCCCATGGGAGAACTCAAAAAATCCATGTTTTACATCAAGAATCCAATAATGAGTACGAGCTTACAATACTTAGTCCATTTCAAACAACAAGAGTTCATGGAAATTATTTATTACAATACCAGAGTTCAGAGTGCGATAATTAAACAGCGGAATGAAAATAAACATCTAGCAAAAACGATACAAGGATCCATCTATGCCCACCAGAAGAATCCTCCACACAAGAGCTACTCCTCAAGCTGCACCTACAACAGGGGTAAAATAAACCTGAAAGGATCAAGATGCTCAAGAGGGGGGTGAATTGGGCTAATTCTAAAATTCTTTGCAATAATTAAACCCTACACTTAGCCCACTTCATCCCTTGTGCCTATAATGTGTTCCTATTGTTCTACCACACAAAAGTTTTGTACCCTAGGTTTCAATCCTACTCTAGCATGGCAATTCTAAGAATGTAATAACAAGAAATGAATTGCTCAAATATAAACGCTTAAAGTAAAGAGAGGAGAAGGAATGCGGCGATATTTTGCCGAGGTGTCGGAGAGTCGCCACTCTCCACTAGTCCTCGTTGGAGCACCTATGCAAGGGTGTAGCTCCCCTTTGATCCGCGCAAGGATCAAGTACTCTCAACGGGTTGATTCTTCGACACTCCATCACGGTGAATCGCCCACAACCGCTCACAACTTGAGTTGGGTCATCCACAAGCTCCGCCGGATGATCATTAAACTCTCAATCACCACCAAGCCATCTAGGTGATGGCGATCACCAAGAGTAACAAGCACGAACTCTCACTTGACCACAACAAGCCTAATGAGAAGGGTGGATGCACACTTGCTACTCTCCTTTCACTAATGAGGCCTTAATCTTAGATTCTCAAATCTCAATCACCTCACTAGGCTCTTGCCCTCCTTTGCACTCTAGAGGGTGTTTCACAACTGAATAAATGGGCAAGAGAGCTCCCTTGGATGAGTGAAGTATTTATACCCCCCTCATTTAAAACATAATGTTTGGAGGTTGAGTCATCACTCTACGGGGTGACCGGACGCTCCGGTCAGGGTGATCGGACGCTCCGGTCAGTTATCCCCGCCACTGTGTCAGAAAGAGTCGTTAAGATCTGACCGAACGCGTCCGGTCATGAAAACTGCTCTCTAAAATCTTACTTATGTTGACCGGACGCTGGCACCCATAGTCTAGTCACTTCGCTGTTCAGCGTCTAGTCAGTTACTGGATCCTGACCAGCGCGAAAAGGCAGGCTGCAGCATTGCCTGGTCGTGCGAGCACCAGTAGCGGCTCCACATGGCAGAGCCAGTGGCGGCCAGGCCAGGGCAGTCGTAGCCGGACATGCGCGGCAGCGCACGTGCGCGTGCAGATCGAGCAGGCATGGCGATGTTGCGCCCTCGAGACGTGGTGACCACGCTCACCCGGTGAACTAGCCTGAAATCACGTCTTGCACGAATTTTAAAGCACCTATAAAAACTAAACGGTTGCTCTGGAACCTAAACCATCTTCACCATGCTCCAGAGGGGATATGAGGCTACCAACCCGAGCTAAAACACGACAGCACCTCCTAACTCGATTTCACAAAATAAATCACCAAACATTGCATTGTCTAGTTGTCAACATACTTGAAAATATTCCAAATTTTTAAGCTAAAGTTGATTCCAAATTGCATTTCTAGGCTATTAGAAATGTTGACTAATACTGTTATTTTTCCATGGCAAGTATTTCACTGTCATCTACAAAGTTCATATTCCAAACTATATTTAGCGCCACATATATGTTCTATAGCATTTTTGTTCAATAAAAATTAGTTTTAAACCCTAATTGATACATATGAGTTATGGAATAGCTTATCATTTAACATTTTTATTGATCATCTGAAGTTACAAAAATGTTATCTACACATTCCATCACATACATTATCACGTAAACATGATGCTCATGACATAATTTAGTAGTTTGTTTAGGGCGTAACACCGAGGGTGTTACGGCCCGGCTTCTATAGTGGCGGGCCTAGGATTTTGAGGTCGGGTATTCAAAATATAAAGGGTTGTTAAATTTAACGTTCTCCAAATACATGTGGAACTTGGTTAGTAGTAAATGCATACGTGATCAAGATTGCTTATTTCTTCTCTTGTTGTGTCTTAATTAGCGGTCGGATTTGATCGGTAATGACTGCCAACATTCGGTGTATTCAATGCGGCGAGCGGCCGTCATGTTTCGCTTTGTCATGGCGTCCCGATGATGTGGTACTCGACTGTCATGTCTGTGGGCTATGCATCAGGGCTTGCATTCTAGGAGGGACCGAGCGGTCTTGTCGACGCTGTACCGGCCCTGCCTTTAGGAAGATCTCGTTTTTCCCGATGTTTCGTGCCTCCTATTGCTCGCCACGTGGCGAGTCCCAGGCTATTCAATCTAGCCTTGGGCTTATAAGAGAGGGCCTTCCTCTGTCTGGGCTACCTCTGGCGCCAAGATTCCTTTGGCTCCTTTGAGGGGCGGAGCTCCGACGGGGGAGCGAGAAAGGTCTTTGAAGGGAACCGCGTGGTTCTCGGGCATGCGTCCTGCTGGAGACCATTCGTGGCGGCCAGAGGCTATCATTGCCGGTCAGTTCTAATAGTCGATGCTAGAAGGGATTTTGCGAGTCGGAGGGCGAGGGGCAGTATGGCCACCGTGTCGGGCTATACGCGACATCAGTGTGCCATCTCGTTGCCATTTCTCGCTCCGAACCTAGGTGGCTCGTGTGCTCGAAATGGTCAGCGACCGGTGTCACTCCCGGCTCCCCTTTGAGGCCTACGCGCTCGTCGCCCCTCCTGGACTTAGCAAATATATAACACATAATTGAGCATGTTTTCGCATATTTATAGAACTTGAGCATCACTTAAAATTAATTAATAAAAGGTACCAGTAGTTCAACATAGCAAAGCAACTGAGCGTGACTGCGTAAGAGATGAAATATATAGTCATATTAGAGGATAAAGATAAGAAATTTTATACAGTTAAACTCTGCAATTGAGCGTGACTGCGTGAGCTGCTGCTATGCTCGTTGCTCGGCTGCTCCCCAGTCCGGAGTCTTTTTGCCCAGTATATATACCTTCTTGGGCCGAAATAGGCCATTGAGCCATCAGGTGGGAGATGAGAGGAGTAGAAAAGTCTGTTTTTGGGCCGAATTCTTCACCGGGATGTTTATTTATCTTCATTTTTGTTCTTCTTTCCAATACATAGTACGTATATATACACTATAATATCTATAAATTTTCTTGCCAAAAAGTTTGGGAACTGAATACCCTTGAATATAGCTGGGCCCACCCCTGGGCTGCTGGCAGCGTCGTGCCGCCCCTGCCCTGCGCGGCTGCGCCGGTGCTCCCTTTCCCCGGGCCGCCGGCCGTCATGCTCGCATTCGCACTCGCCAGCTCCGCCTGCTCGAGCGCCCGGCTCGGCCTCGGCCCTGCCCTCGGTCACCTCGGCGTGTTGCCGGTACGTGGTGTGTAGTGGATCGTCTTATACTGAACAGGACACCATTTCTGTTCATGGGCTAAGCTATATAGAATGGGAGATGATTTTGTGGCCTCCGTGCTGTTTTTGTGAGGTGTGTTGCACGACACGTAAACCCACTGGAGATGGCTTCAAATTTCTCTTCTTTCCAGGTTATCCATACAAGAAAATCGGTGAATTTTACAGCTCATTTGTGCGCCTAACATCCTACATCTTTGTTAGATAATTTTGTTTGGTCTGCAATTTTGTAATATGTAATAACGCTGTTTAATGAATGAAGCGAGAATTCGAAAAAAAAAACCACTGGAGATGATTTCATGACCCCTGCACAGCTTTCTGAGATGCGTTGCACAGCGCGCGAAACTGAACCCATGTCCGTAAAAAAACAAATAAAAAAAAGAAAGAAAGAAAAATACGTTGCGTGATACGCGAACCTGCAGGAGACAATTTCCTAACCCTATGCACCTTTTTAACATGCGCTACGCGCGAACCCGGACCTATGACGACGAAAAGCAAGAAAAATACATTACGCGACATGCAAACCTCAGTAAGCAAAATAAATTTATGACCCTGTACACCTTTCTGAGATCCGTAACACAAGACCGGAATCCGGACTTATGACAGTGGTAAAATGCACAAAAATAAAAATGCATTACACGGCATGCAAACTCGCAATGGTAAAAAGCAAAAACAATTTATAACGTCGCACATACAACATACAAACCTGCAACGGTACAAAAATAAAAATATATTATGCAACATACAAACCTGCAACGAACTTATGACGGTGGTAAAAAACAAAAAATAAAAGTGCATTATGCAAATGCAAACTCGCAACGTTAAAAACAAAAATAAAATTATGACAATACAAAAATAAAAATGTATTATGCCACGTACGAACCTGCAACGGACTTATGACAGTTGTAACAAGGTAAACATAAAAATACATTACGCAATATGCAAACTCGCAATGGTAAAAAGCAAAAATAAATAAAAAATGCATTATGTAATATGCAAACTCAGCAACAGTAAAAAGAAAAAAATGTTAAAAGCAAAAAAATTATAATGTCTGTACATCTTAGTAAAAGATTTAAATGTATTATACAATATACACACATGCAATGGTAGGAAGAAAAAAACAAAGATAAATCTGAAATGATAAAAAAGTAAAAAAAACGAAAAAAAATGGTGAAATGATAAAAAAGTATAAAAACGAAAAAAATGGTCCTGGCGGGGCTCGAACCCGCGACCTTCGGCTCATAAGACCAACGCTCTAACCAACTGAGCTACAGGACCCATATGAAATATTTAAGTTATAGATGTTATATGACCAAGTTACACTTTTTAAAAAATATACAGACCTATGTGAAGCTGTTTGGTACAGTAAAAAAAATTAATCCACACCACCTACCGCACGCCAAACGTTAATAACTCCAAGCGCCTGCTTGGCATTCTCACACCAGACAGGAGCGGTAAACCAAAACAGAAACTGGCATCAACAAGGAGCCGTTAGGTCAACTACATGTAGGACTACAAGTGGCAACTTATTTATGTACATGGACAGCCGCCTAATGTTCTCCCTAGCCAAAGTATCCATATTCACAACGTCGCTGTCGTCGGTATACATCCACAGGCTGCCCGGCTTCACCTCCTCTAGGCAGGCGCGACAGAAGGGGCAGGACTTTGATTTCTCGTTCCTGTGATACAGAGTGCATGACCTTTTGTTACGGCCCACCATTAGGATGATCACTTATAATAGCTTCCACACAAATTTGTTTTGAATGAATGATATGAATATGAATATATGATAGATTGGGAGCAGGGAAGGGAAAGGACAGATTTGTTATGCTTGATGATGATGCAAAGCACAAAATATCCAGTGGAAGTTAAATATTGGCTTAAGAGAGTGGAAGATTATCTCTAGCAAAGCACAGAGTATCCAGTGGAAGATAAACATTGGCATGAGAGAGCGAAGCTTATCCTGACTTAACAAAGAGATAAGCTGAATGGAACAATCATTAACAGAGCATATCACATTTTATCAGACCACTTCATCCGCTAATAACCAACTATACCTTGAATACTTTCAAAAAAAATTAAAAAACTATAACTTGAATCTTAAACCTCAAGGTGAACATAAATATTAAAGCTACACCCATGGTGGTATAGTAAAACACAAAATAGCAGGGGTTTGCTGTTCTGAGAGTCATCATGCAACCAAAATGAAAGTGATGCCTCAGCTATAAATGCTCCTTCTGGTACCAAATTACCAACTCGGAAACAGACTTCTGATTCGATAGAAAGCTTCCTACACTTTCCTAGCATAATAATGGCAATTGTCATTGCAAGTTGCTTGGACGAACAGCTTGCATCAAGAACTTGGAATTCTGTCAAATGACTAGAGATCTAGAGACAGACCATCTGACACTAATAAGGTTCCAAAGCGACCACTTCAATGAAATTGCTTCATTAAAACAAAAAAAAAAGAAGCACGATGCCAATTTTCAAAAAGAAAAAGGAAACAGCACTTGACCAATCCAAAGTTTCAAACAACATGCACTTGACCAAATTATGCTTCAGAAGCCACGAGAACTACTTGACTGTAATTATGCTTCAGAACCCACGAGAACTACTTGACTGTAATTCTGCTTCAGAACCCATGAGAACTACTACTTTGCCATCGATAAAAGCTAACATGCCCAAATTTGTGCAAATGTACTAACTACCAAAAAAAAACTTCCTGCGTGTTTATGGATTCGGCCAATGATTTTAAGCTAGGAGAAAAGAGCTATACCAATCCTCAAAGCACCGCATGCAGAGCGTGTGGGCACAGTCGGGCAGCACGATCTTGCCGCTAACCTCGAGGCAGATCCCGCACTCGAGCTCCCTCTCCGTGTCCACCTCCGAGAGCTGCTCATCCCTGCTCCTGAATTTCTTCAGGCAGAGTATCCTCTGTTTCCTGTCGTCCAGCTCGGTGATGCCGCTCGGCAGCTGCAGCAGCGACGGGAAAATGACGCCTGCCATTGCGCTTCGCCATCAGAATCGACACTCAACGGCGCAATTGTTCACGGATTGCTTGATGGGGCGAAAGGGGGTGGGATAATTACCGTAGAACTGCCTGATACTGGCCTCCCTCTCCCAGTCAGGAAGCGCCGACGAGCCGTCCGCGTACACCTGTCGAAGAAACGGCAACTCAACAGCCAGCTCGTGGCGTGAAAATCGAATCGAAAACGGGTTCAAGGCGATACCTTGTACAGCATAATCTTGAGGAGGCCGAGCGCGCCGGCGAGCTTACAGTCAGTCCACTGCACGAGGAAATGCGCGACGGCGCTGTACGCCATCCGCATCTGGATGACCGAGCCGTCGTAGTCCCTCTGGAATTCCGACGCCCTGCTCGCAGACCCAAAAAAAAACGCAAGCAAGCCATTCAGTGACCAAAACGTCGAAAAGTATAAAAGATTCCGCCTTTAACTCGAGCAAGCAAAGGGGAGGGGGCGAACAGGAAACTCTGCTCCCTGCACTCACAGCGCATTGGCGTGATCGATGTCGGCCTGCAGGGCCTTGACGGAATCCTGAAACTTGCGCATCGGCGCGTCCCACCGCCGGCGACCCCCTCCTCCTCCTTCGGCTTCGCTTCCGTCAGTACTTGCCTCCCGCGTGGAGAGCTTAATGGCACGAACGGGACAAACAAACCCTGCCTAAACCTCGCCGCGTCCCGCTCCTCCCTGGCCACCCGGCGATTGGATTTTGGACTGGAACGGCTTGCCTTTCCTGAGTTCGCTCGCGCTCCGGCCTGGAATCTGGATTGGGTTGGTATCCTCTTTCTAGCTCGCTGGATTGTTCCCGCCGAGTCCGAGTCCACCTCCAAACCGAGACCCCCTTTTGTTGCCACAGTCGTGGGGGGCCGGGGCGAGAGCGACGACGAGGAACAGTGTCCGGGGCGGGCCCGCACCGCAGTGAACGACGGGGCCCGCCCACACATCTCGGCACACCCAACGCTCCACGCTTTATCGCTGAAATGTGGGGTCAAATAAACAAGTGGATCCACCTGTCATCCAGGTATGGCAGTTGAGCAGCTAGCTTCGTGCTGCGACGTGGCGGAGCGGGTCCTTGCGGGGCCCAGGATAAAATATCCATCGTCGGGGGTCGCTGTCGCGCGCGGCCCCTCATCACGCGAAGGTGGACACACACACCCAGTCACCCACGTCACCGATGCGTGGGGCCCGCCAGTGTCCAGGCCGACATAGCAAGTTCTCTGCCCGGATATTTATGGCAGCCCAGCCGGAATGAGATCCTCAGCAATCGGCCAAATGACTTTTCTCGATGGTTGCTGAACATCTAGACGTTCATTCATATCTAATAGTGACCAGAGCATAAGTGCTGCTTCTATCAGCAAGCTGGACTTCGGCCCAAACAACAGAGCCACGTCCACTAAAAAAAATGTACAACAGAGAAGCTGTATTTTGGTTCTGACGCGATTACTCGATACTTTGACACCGGGACTGCGTTTTTGGCACGAGAACGGAAAGGGCGGGCGCCGAGATCGGACTGCTGCTGCTGTGGTAAGCAGGTGGACTTCTGCACTCACGTCATCCCTTGTTGTGACGTGTTGTTCTAATTTGATTTTTTTTTCACTGGATTTTGCTGGAATTGATAGATTGAAGGAGATCTGATATGGAAGCTTGAAGGGAACATCAACTTGCTTGAATGGAAACAAAATTTGCATATTTAACATGGAAGAAAATAGGTGTGTAACGCCATAATTATTTTTTTGTGGTCCAAACTAATTTAGAGATAGATTGTAGTTGTTCAGTTCACCACCTAATATCATGTCATCTTTATATGTTTTCTTGTAGGGAGGGCTTGCTTCCTAATCTTTTACCTCAAGTTGGCATGGAGTTCGGTACTATAGATGAGGCTTCGATGTTTTGGATTAGCTATGGGGTCACAAAGGCTAAGGTGAGGAAAATGTACACAAACAAAAGAAAGTTAGATGGGAAGGTTAGTTCCTGCAAATTTGTTTGTGCAAATGAGGGTCAGAGAAAGTCAGATAAAAGAGATCATCTAACAAAGTGTCCAAGAACTGAAACTAGGACCAACTGTCAAGTTCGCATGGGACTTATAATGGACAAGAATAAGAGAAATTATAAAGTGACTGATCTGTTTTTGGAACACAATCATACCCTTCAGCTGCCACAAACCTCACATTTGATGGCGTCCCAAAGGAAAATTTCAGAGTTATAAGGTTTTGAAATTGAGACGGCTGACGATACTGGAATTGGGCCCAAAGCTGCTCATGAGTTGGCTTGCATCCAAGTTGGTTTGTGACAAGAAAAAAGAAAAATGTTCAAAGGTATTTAACAACACAAAATATATCAGATTCTCTCTAACTGTATTCGCTACAAAAAGTTTCAATTGTATTTAACTATTTGATTCACTTCTATCGATCAGAGCAACAGACTACAAAAGTGTCGGTCGATGATGGCGCAACACTACAAAATACATGCCTGAACCATCCATCTTTACCTCACGAAGAGATCTCTGAATCATACACAGTCATCAATAATTTCTCTCAACTATTGACGGTAATATTACAAAGTAATACATTTTTCTTCTAAATCATACATGGTCATTATGTGAATTATTTTTGTTCTATTTTTTCAGGGAGCAATGACAGATGGTGTTATTGGTGAATTCTAGTAGTACAGATCATGTCCCTTTGCATTTGTCCTGCAATGACAGATAGTTTTGGTTTTGTGGTTAAAGTGTAATCAGCCAAATTCCAGTAATATGCATCATTTTGTGCATCTTGATGAAATTGCATTAACCAGCAACATCTTTTGTGCAGCCATATGAAATTGCAGTAACGAGTGACATCTTTTGTGCATTGCATTCACAATAGCATTCCAAATCAATTTACAATACAATGGCGATATTTACGTCTTCTATAGTCATAAATTGTTTGCTAGCACTTGAACAATTTACATTAAGGGATTTCCTTTACAGAACTAATAGCAATTACAGTATCCTTCCATCACTAGTCTTTTACAGTCCACCGATGGGCCTAACCATAGGGCGCCAGGGGCTGCGGCCACGAAGCCGGGCATCTGCGGCCACTAGGCTGAGCGTCGCGATGGCGGGAAGGTAAACACTGGCGTGATGAGGAACGGTGTCGACAAGCAGCTTCATCGGCGAGCAACAGCTTCATCGGCGATGAGGCTCGTGCGTGGTGGCGGGGAGACGAGCGCCAATGCCAATGCAATTCCTCCAGGAGAATGACTAGATGTAGATTAGCAGCCAGCAGATTGCAACTCTCAACCCTCAACCTGGGTCCCTGGCGCAGGCTGTTCATGTTGTTGCATGAATGACTCGTAGGTCTCCACCCTGGTCTTGGATTCAGGCTGTTCGAGTTCATGCATGAAACCATTCGTCATCGCAAGGAAATCCTTCATATGCAGTTTCTTCCACTCCTGTGGGCAAGAGATAATCTTTGTAGTTAGACAGCACAAGGACACATATGTACATACCACATTTTGGGCTATGGGTGTAAATGGAAATAGATAGATGAGGACGTGGAAGACGTATTGATAAAGAGTAGTTGCCGGAATTATGCTAACAAATTGCTACATTCACAGAGTGTGGTTGCAATGGGAATTTAGATCCTGAGGATGGCAATGGCTGATAGAGTTCAGCATTTGATAGGATCCTAAGGTAGCTGCAGTTCTCCTATGGCCATAGCGTGACGATACATTATAGATAGAATTCACGAGGATCAAGTGTGGGGATTAAAGAATCAGAATAATCACATAGCGTTAACATCCTAGGACTGCAGGAAACAAGTATCCTCACCTCAAAATCCCATTCGCCGTAAAGATTGGGGTCCCCTGCATCACTCCATACATAAGCGTCAGCTAGCATTTTATCTGAAGAGTCCTACAATGCAAAACTACATTTCTTTTAGCAAAGCACCACTGGATGAGAAATCACAGACTGCAAGTAGTGCTAGTATTTCCAGGGTAAAACAAGAACCAAACACAATGAACGATGGCTTTCCAGTTAAAATCCCCTACAATGGCATTCGAAGGATGAACAGATGAGGGGAAGCATGATTGTTCGTGCAAAAGTTTGTAGAGAACAAGGTATTCATAATCGACCTGGTAACTGAATTCCTAGTAGAGTTGGTTTCATTCCTTCACTAATCACCATATATTTGCCTGTATATAATAATGGCTCAGATCAAATGCCAGATTTACTTACAGCCAATGATATCTCAACTCTTGTCCTCGTGCACGACATGCTCGGGCGCACCCAGGCCAGGCCGGCAAGCGTCACATCGCAAAAATCCGGCGCGCCCAACCACGCCACACCACTGGGTCTGGCGAGAGAGGCGAGCACATCACCACGCGGCGGGGCGATGCCGATGCGGTGGCGAGGATTGAGGAGGCGCAGGCGCGGCAGGTAGAGGCAGCCGACCCACCCCCGGGACGTGGACGTGGTGACGCCTGACGCGGTCGTGGGAAATCAACCCAACGGACCGACGCGGCGCTTCGGTGAGGTGCCCGACGACGACGGAGGAGCCGCGCGGCATGGGGAACGAGCGACGACAGAGGCGGAGGTTGGAGTCGCGAGGGGATAAGAATGGTGCGGGATGGGCTCACATGGGCTGATTTGAGGCCTATTAGTTTAGTTTTCTGGAGCTCACCCTTGGATCTAGTATCAACGGCTTGGATGAGAACCGCAGAGACAAGTCGTATTTGTCAACTGCAGACGACCTCGTTCCGCCTAGCCGAGGAGGAAAGTGAAGGAAACCAGTGGGCTCTGCTTTCTGTGAGGCGCTCGCCGCCGCGCTGTATCGAGAATTCCGGCGTACATGATTTTCTATTTTGGAAATTCTCTAAAATAGTTAAATATAGATTACATAGGTAGTTTTTTTGTTGGAGTTGCTCTTAGGCGTTCTTCTTATCTCGAGTTGATTATACATTATCTGATGCGGATGTCAGATGGAGGTATCATTGATGCCTCTGTCATGAACTAATGAATCAACGATTTTTTTTTTGTGGCAAGATTCTTTTTCATGGTACTGCCCTAGCTTAGTCTCTTTGTTCTGTATCCCAGAAACCGTACCATCAGAGTTTGACAGCTTTGGTGTTCGAAAATTATTGTATGGAATTATATACTCAAATCAACAGATTTGTTGTTACACACGCTTCTATAGTACTAATTGATCTTTTTTTTTAATTGCTTCAACTTTATCTGAACACATACCAACTCACACCATAACACCACACGTACACACATCTAGATCTACAACATATATCTAGGTTCACTAGAACACGGCCGAGAGATATGACAGTTGTAGTCCATCCGTGTGAGGCATCCACCATCCTGTAAATAATTGGAAAAACCCCGGTGGGAGACGTGAGACAAGCAAGCCTCGAACTCATGACCGGCTGCTCACCACTCGAGCACTCTGCCCTCCGAGCTACAGCTCGGTCCCCACTAATTGATCTAGGGCGTGTTTGGGACCGCGTATTCCGCGGTGACGGTGGAAAGAATCGAACAATCGCGCCAAACGCCCTGCGACCGCGATGATTCTTTCAACCGCACTCGGCACGGGAGTCGCGAAAATGAACTAGCAGCTCGCGGTGCCCATATCGCACCGCGCGGTCGACGACCACGGTCCCAAACACGCCCCTAATTACTTAAATACTCCTACTTTTTTACAGATCAATGCTTGGTCTAGCTCTCCATCGTGGATGCCTGCATGGTAACAATATTAGTACCTGACGGTTACAATCCATCACTTCACCTTCCACTAGTTTTATCAAATTGTGAACATCCAAATGACCAGAAGTAACTCTACAAGATTGAGAAAAATAATCATCTTTCTCTAAAAACTGTCATATACGAAAGTAAAATCAAAGAAATACTTTCAGCAGATCCTCTTTCTCAATCATCTTTTCTTTTTCTCAATCCCTCAATCATCTTTTCTTTTTCTCAATCCCTCAAAAACTCCCCTCAATTTCTCAAATGAAGGGGAATCTACCACCATCTTTTTCTCATCAAGCCATTGACATCGCGGGCCCACAGGTGGAGTTGATGCCGCCCTGAGAGCATCGGCCGCGCGCTGCAGCCGTGAGCGCACGGGCTACCTTGTCATCGTCGGTGCGAGCGCGTGCTGGCTGCCGCGCCGCCGCCGCACAGGAGCTATGAGCGAGCTGCTGCGCTGCCACCATGCCGTGCTGAGAGAGGAGGGAGAGCAACGGGAGAGAGACATGTAGAGAAGAGATGGGAGAGAGAATTAGCAATGGCTCAATTATATGTAGGGCCTTGTTTAGATTGCAATTTTTTGCAATCTGGACACTGTAGCACGTTTCGTTTGTATTTGACAAACTTTATCCGATCATGGACTAACTAGACTCAAAAGATTCGTCTCGTGATTTACAACCAAACTGTGTAATTAGTTTTTTTTTACCTATATTTAATGCTCTATGTATGCGTTCAAAAATTGATGTGATGGAGAGAGAGTGAAAAAACTTGGAATTTTGAGGCAATCTAAACAAGGCCTAGGTGGAATTGCCTGTTTGGATAGCCCTGTGATTATAACGATCAGATTATACAATCAAACTTTGATTCAAACATGATTATATGATGGATTATTATAATTAAAACCTCTGATTACTAAATAAAAACTCTAATTACCATAATCATATAATACAGGTGAGATCAAATTTTAGAGGATTATGGATGCTGAAAGTCTAACTTGCCCCTCTAATTGATTATCCAACTTGCCAAACTAAAGGATAAGATAAGAATGTCACACTTTAACTAATCATAATCGATCATCATAATCTAAGGACCCAAACACTCCTATTATTATAATACATAGCCCTGATCTTAATCCTTTGCGTAATCTTCTAGATTATAATAATTCATTGTGATCAATCAGGCCCTAAGAATACCTAGTGGAGCTTTAAGAAAATTAACTTTACTGTTGAACATTCCATGTTTAAGTGGGGAGATCACCCTCACAATTATTGCACATATGCACACCCTACACATGAAATCTATAATTACAAGAATAGCTCTCACCGTAGGGTCTGTTTGGTTCATGTCCCAAACTTGCTGAAGAAGTCTAGCGTGCCACACTCACTCCGGCACTGTTTGCTTCTCGACGCATTTTGGCATGCCGTCCTTCTATATGCTTTTCTGTTGTGCTCAACAGCAACTTTTGACAACAAATGTTGGGCGAGAAAAACGAAGCCAGACTTTGGGGCGGCCAGCATTCACTTAGGCTAGTTTTAATGGGGGTTTCATCAGAGTTTCATAAGTATTAAATATGTTGATGTGGCACTGTAATGATGAATAGAGATGATGAAAGTTTCATGGGAGCATAGAGAGTTTCATGGGGACGAAACTCTTCTCCACTATTTTTTAAAATATTGATGTATTAGAAACGGGGCCATGAAACCTCCATTGAGACTGCCCTTACGGCAACCTACGGTCACAATCCTATCAGAGCCATAAGCGCACACATCCTACTCTTAGTAGTATTTCGAACGGCTCAAAATACGAGTAATCCTGCTAAACCAAAGAGTTAACTTAACAGATACTTTCTTTGTTCTAAATTATAAGTCGCTTTGATTTTTTTTTATACATTTATTTTACTATGCATCTAGATATAATAATATATGTCGTTTAAAAAAAATATAATAATATGTCTAGATATATAACAAAATGGATGAACTAAAAAAGTCAAAGCGACTTATAATTTAGAACGTAGAGAGTAGATTTCACAAAAAAAAATATAACCAATTAGCTATTATCAGTGTTTCTGTTTACTATATCATAAATCCGATTTTGAGTATTCAAATTCGGAATATGGTACGGATATTAAATGTTCAGATTCATATGCGGATATAGTTTTGACCCTTTTGGAAGAAAAGATATCAGAAAATATCCATTCCATTTTTATCCTTGCTCTTGGTTTCTCATTGGTCATACTCTTTTTCGACAGTAGCCAATTATAGGGACCGACTACTGAGGAATGGTGGTGGTTTTGGGGGGTTGATGAGACAGGCGAGAGGCATTTATCTTTGCCTGGTGGCAAATGGATCTTGCCTAAACGCTGATTTAGTTGCACATGACACATACGTCGAGTCTAAATCTAAAATATAAAATTTCCGAAATATTTCAACCTTGTTGATGCGCTCAAGCATAAAAGTACAGAAACCTCCTCACGAAAAACCAAAGGTACAAAAACCTGTGGGCCGTAGGTCCATGCTTGCCCGCGGTTTTGGTATCATAATCTTCCAAAAACAATTTCATATATGTATTGGTGTTGCGACTAAAGAGACAGATCAAAGTCTATAATGTCACCATTACATCCACCAGGTCCGTAAAGAACTGCATGTGTCCATTTACCAGTCGAAGTGGCCATCCTTCGTGAGTATCTTAAGTAAAGGCATGCTTGGTTGCTAGTCACGTATTACCACAAGTCCACAACTCACCATAGGTAAAGCGACCGCCACAAAAAAAAAAAAAAGTTTGGCTAATAAATGAACACCACACCTGTGACGAAGTTTAGCCAAAAAAAAAAGGATCTGTGACATGGGGCGCAGGGCTAACAAAGCTTGACGTACAATTTATGTGCCCAACTGTGACGCACCAAAGAACTCTTTCACTAGTAGTAGCTGAATAGATAATGGATCATAATGTAAATTGAAAAGGAAATCTCAGAAAATTCTCTGATACTACAGGTACAAATGGGCAATTGGCTAGAACTCCTAACAAATACATGTCGATGTTACACTCTTTTGCACTCTAAATAAACCTAAGGGGCAATACAACCTAACCGAGCTAGATGCATCAACACTTTGCAACAGTCAGGTATGAACTGTGGCTGGAGTAAGGTGTAGACACAAGCATCAGCACCTGCAGCATTCAGGTATGAGCACACCTGTGACATGAACAGCAGCAAATGGTGCACCAACCGTGCTAGTTCAAAGCAGTTGTCTCTAAAAGCACTTCTTGTGCACAATGGACGGCCCCGTCTCATCATACTCGCCCTTGGTGACATGCTGGTTTTGAGGGAAAACGATCTTGGCCAATATCGCACCACCCAACCAGGCCGAGTACCTTGCTAGGTTCTCGGGCATGTATTCAGGGGGCTGGAGGAAACATTGCTTAAGTTAGTAATAACCAGGCAAGTGTGAAGGGGATTGACTAGGAGCAGAATTGAGGGTACCTTCACAAGTGATGGACAGATTGCTGAAGCAGACAGATTTGCTTCTCTCTGGAACCTGTCCTCAAAGCCTTGAGGAATGAAAGTGAGATAAACCTTAGTGATTAAATGAGTCTAAGCAAAACTACAGGAGTTCAGATTAATTATGCATAAAGATGTACAAGTTGTATACACAACTGTCCAAGAGAGCCAAATGAACATGCAAAGCTGTAACCATGACATGAAATGTAGCTGTGCGATAAATGCTTATTTCAATATCAAGAATCAGTTTCAGCAACCCAATTCTTACTTAACTAACATACTTTCCACTTCCAGTTGTGCTGTTGCTACCCATATTCGCCATAATATTTGACTACTTAAGCCTACCCATATTCGCCATAATATTTGGCTACTTATCCAAAGAACAACCATCAAATGAAATTTCAAAGTTCTAACAGAACATCAAAGCTGACACTTTTTTTTATTAGGGAACATAACAACAGAGAATGTACCAGACTAGTGGTGCATAGGTTGGCATCCACACAATCAGTTCATACCTAAGGCAGATTTTCATCTTGAATGAAGCTGTGTTCAACTAGAAAACATATGTTAAATCCACGAAAGTTTAAAACAAAATGATATTACTTACCCTATCTAGCTAATAAATATGCATTTGACATATAGCTCACAAGGTTGAATAAAATAAAGGTGCACATCAAGAACAAAAGGCATCTGGCATATGAAATCAATAACTAACCAGTCATTGATGCGGTGCCACCACATAACATGGTATTTTCAAGCAGCTGACGATGGTACTCTGATGAAACATTTGAGACACTAGTAACTAGCTGGTGAACGATACCATAATCTTCCAAGCCCAATATATGTGGTTGAAATAAAGCTTCACCAACAATGTACCCCTCTTTTTCAATTGTTATAACCTGGAGAAAGAAGCGGTTATAAAAGACTAGTTTGTATAGATTCATTACTGTATTTGGACCCAAAAGCAAGAAAAGAGACGAGGACACAATAATCATGAATTTATGTAGAAAATCAATCACACAATAAGAGAGGACTGTATGTTTGACAGAAGATTTACGGCAAAACAATGTATAATAACCTACCTGCCCATCAGGAAGAGTGTGCTTTTCTGGTTGGCAAGAGCTTCCTATAGCTTCAAAAGCCAACTGATCTTCTGCGCAACATGCATACTGCTCTTTCAGCCTCTCAACATCAGAAACATCAAGGTTTACTGATGGATTGGATTTTTTCAGTTCTTGTGCAAACAGATTTGTCAAGTCAACTCCCCCAATCTCTAATCTCTTGGAAGCTATGTGTTGAACAGCTCCTTCACAAACTGGAGCAATATCTGGTAAAATAGAAGCAAATGTCACTCTCCAACATCAGCCTTGCTTGCCCACCACTATAGAAAAGGGTCTAGTGAGAGTACATACTAATTAGTGAAGTAAAACAAGCACTGGATGGCCATAACTGAACCAAAATGTAGGCAAAGTCTACTTTAGTTAAAGCTAGCCAATCAAAAGATTCGATATGCCATGTGTCTTTTGCAAAGTAGTCAACTATGCCACACTAAACAAATCGCCCAAAAATGAGTAAGAGCTTTGAAAGACTAAAGAAATAACAATCACAAGATAAATGTAGGTACAAACAATTTTAAAGCACAAGCATGCAGTGACATTCCCATAAATGAACCAATAGCTTAAGAAATCTTCTAGTCCCTTGTCATACGTCTAATGGAGGGTCCAGAAGGGGCCCAGGCTAGCTGCGCCACCTAGGGGGTGGCGCGCACGCTCGGCGAGGGCGGCCTCCCGCTGCACCGCCGACATCCATACCCGGAGGATCTCGAATAAAGGAAAGAGAATAGGAATAGAGTCGGTTTAGATTAGATAGATCGGGAGGAGTCCAAATCTATAAGGACTTCCCTCATTAGATTACTTAAAGATGCAAGTCTACTCAGGACTATAAATAGAGAGGCAATGTAATCATTGAGGATCAAGAAAGAATAGCCTCAGGCTTATCCTTCCTCTCCCCTTCTCCCTGTGCCTCTCTCCCCTCTCCCTGCCGCCGCCACCTCCTCACTGCCCGACACCCTAATCCCCTAAACCCTAGCCACCAAACCCCAGGAGGCCCCCTCCCAACCGGCCTCTTACATCCCTGATCCTTTGCTGTGCTAACGGAGTTAATGGTGATGAGTATAACTATGATGCATACCCTGGGAGTCAATGGCACCTAAGAAATCAAGATTTTAAAAAGAAGATGTGAAGCAGGTCTAATCATTATGCACTGTTTCTTCAGGTATACTACTATTATCTTTTGGTTATTTTGTTAGATGTGAGGCTTCATAATATAATGTGCTCCTTTGGTAAGGGAAGTGTGTTGTTCCAGGCATCCAGTTGTTATTCAGATGCAACTTTGGCATTCTATCTATGTTATATTTATGGAATTATTTATAATATGTAAGTACTTTTTCAAAATGATTCCACTATCATTTTATATCTTCAATCTCTATATGCAGTAAGTATTGTTCTCTCATAGCTTCTTATCAGAAACTCCATTTACTACATTTAGTTTCATCTTTACACTTAATTGGCAACCAAGTTGAAAAAGAAACATTGGTAATTGTTTATTTTAAGAACCTGCAGAAAGACTCATCTGTGAGCAAGGAATGCAATAATACATCTTTGTAGAAAGGTAAACGATAATTAGGTGAAAGAATTGTGGCACAGCTATATGCAAAAAATAGTGTTTCAAAAAGTGCTACACGCTAGACAGGTGGTCGGGCTACGCCTAGTGCCTATGCAATGCTAGGCGTTTGTACTTTATGTGGTGATTAGAATAATCCTGCTAAAAAAACTGATATTATCGTACATCCATGAGTGATATGACTGCAGCTCATCTTCCTCCATCTCTAATATGTTCCATTTCCAAGCATACATCAAGCCCAAAACATCTCTACGCACAAAAAATCCTAGACAAAACACTTAGGTGCTAAGTGAGGTGATGCAGTTCCACCTAGCGCCGCCTTTTAAAATATAGGAAAAGATACATGAATGAAACCGGCACAACATTACAACAGTATGACACAAACCATGGTTCATTCACGAGACTAGATTAATTAATTAATTGCATAAAGCCCATAACCTTTTGAAGTTTTGATATTTGTATTGTAATATAAACATTCCTGAAAATTGTTTGCATAAAGAATTTATGTCACCCAAATGTGATGTTCCTGTGTATCCTTAAAGATCATCAATAACTAGTTGACATTTTTTTTCTATTCCACAACTTTTGAGCTCAAAAGGGAACATATATGTTTTCCCTGCAAGCCTTCGACACGTGCTAGTTTGCATCAAGGAAATCTACAGCAGTGAAAGCTGACAAGATGACTGAATTAAACATTCACGGAGTCAAAATCTACAGGTAAAGGACAGCCCTTTTACCGAAATAAATGAAGGAAAAGGTAAATAGCTTCAGACCATTGCTACACAAACAAAAGCCAGATGTGGAATAAACATAATTGAAATCTAAATCTGAATCATCCAAAGTTAAAGATGCTTTGATTTTGTGATATTACCTATTTTCCCATGCCCAATGTCAACTGTACATCCTGAAATGCGTCCAACAGCATAGAGTGACAATACAGCCTGTTCAGAGGCATAAAAGCCTGAAACATTGAACTTTTCAAACATAAGCTGCACCAATTGCTCCCGAAGAGTCTGCAGAGAGCATTGAGAGATGTGAGGACAATTATAATCAAATTCAAATGTACAAAAGAACTACTAGAGAAATGCATTAGACACACTCAGAACATGAACAATGGAAGACAAAAAATTTAAGAAAGTACAAGATATATTGTTTTGCAGCTCCCGTATGTCCAAAGCCTACTTACGAGATGCATCAGACAATATCCAAACATGTGCTGCTATGATGCCTGCATCAGCAAAACATCACACCAGAAAAGCCCACCAGGTACCATTATTGAATACTTTGAAGCTGGCACACAGATACACTAAACTATTGATTTAGTCTTAGCTTGTTTGAATTTTTAAATTAAAATGCACACCAAATTTGACCTGGAGGCCAGACTACAACTTTCTAGTAAGCTCTAGTGCAGATCCTATACAACACCAAGATTTGCAGCGACCTTAAACATAGGCTGCAGAAGCCACAAAATATCGGGGTCCATCATTTCAGCTCTGGTATGAATAGGACTACCAAATTCCGTTATATCGTTCAACTATTGTTATCAACTTCCACATAGATAATTAAATCCACTATGCACACACATCCCCAATATAACAAAATGTTTGACATCAAAGTTTAGAGTACATATGGCATGACCATCTAATTAAGAGTTATGATATGAGATCATGAAACTCCAAAAACAATCATGTAAAAACAAAAAATAAATGTTGGGTTACGAGTTCAAGACACAAGTCCAGAATACCCCAACCTAATTAATAACTAGTACTTATAAGCCAAAACCCAAAAATAAGCCCCACTAGTTCATTAGTAATCAGCACATTTAGTTGTCCTAAAACAATTTGGGTTAGGATTGGACACCCTAGCCGCCCCCATCAGCAAGGCTGCAACATGAAGCATTTCAAGTTCTCGACAAGCTCTATTCGAGCAGGGAGATACATCACCTTTGGCGTGAAGAGCGGTTCGGTGAAGAGAATCTGGCCCTCGTCCCCAATCTCCCACCCAATGTTCCTGTACAGGACGTAGTTGAGTAGGTCCTCCATGGCGTCCCAGTCCTTGACGAAGCCGCGCACCACCGGCTGCACCACCTCCTCCACCACGGCGCCGTCGGCCAGCTCCTGGTCCTCCACATCCACCTTCATCTTCGACGGCATCACCTGCCCAGCAAAAGGCCCCCCAAGAAAATAGAAGGTCAAATTAACTCACAACACACACACACACACACACACACACACACACACACACACACACACACACACACACACAGCGCACTGAGAGGCGCCCCCAGGGATCCGCGTGCTCACCAGCGGGGGCGCCTGGTCGGGCGCCGCGATGCCGGCCTTGAGCAGCTTGGAGCCCGCGTCGACGACCACCGCCTCCATGGCCGGCGGCGGGGGCGGGGAAACCCTAGGATGCGGAGGCTAGGCGCTAGGATTCGAAACTAGAGGTGGGTAGAACGGGGCACGAGACCAGCGAGGATTTTGAAAAGAGGAAGTCGCGGGAAAGAGGAGGGTTGCGGAGAACTGCGGAGAAGCAAGCGAAGGAGAAGGTGAGGGAAGGCGAGGAGTCGACGAAGCTTGGTCCTGACCAGATCTTGGGCACTGGGGGAAAAGAGGGTGAGCGCGTCGAAAGGAATCAGAGATAACCCGTACGGTCTCCGCTTTCACAGTGCGATTGCGTAATTTCATAGTATACTGCCTTCCGTGTTCGGCCCGTATCAAATAGCCAACTTGAGAGCGGAGCCGAGGCCTGAGGCCACGGGCAGGACACGGGCCAAAAGCGTCTGCAACAATGCCCCGTAAATAGAGCCTAGAAAAACTGGTTTGTCACGAAATTGCTAGCGCCCGAACGTTCGATCTGGAACACTGGCGTCAAACGGTGCCACATACCCAAGAGAAATCGAGCCCACGTTGCTTGTTTCGTGTGCCCCACCGCGTGGGCCCCATGTCTGTGTTCGGTTTCTCACGCGCATGTGTACGCCCGCTCGGCGGCGCCCCAACGGCGGGCCCGTGTCGCCCAGACACCACCCAACAGTTGCAGCAGGTGACGCGACAGGTGGGTCTCATGAAATATGTGCAACACCAGATCTACTTTTACAACACCTACATGAAACCCTTGCAACATATGTTCGAAAATAGCTAAAAAACTTGCAACATGCGTCTAAAACACTTGCAAAAACACCTGAAAAATCACTTAAAAGCCATTGCAAACATATGCAACACACAGATGAAACACTTGCAACATACGTGTACAGCCATTGCAACATATGCAACATCCGGATCTCTGCTTTTGCAACATCGATATAAAATAATTGCAACATACCTCTGAAACACCCGAAACACTTGAAACATACCTTTGTAACATGCTATTTCATCGCAAACATCTCCTTGCTGCTTCGGCGAATGGAGAATCATCGGCGCGTGGAGGTCACTGGTGTGCTCATCGGTGGCACGAAGCTCACCGACAACACGGAGCTGGGGTAGGGGTGGCACGAGCAACGGTGGCGCGGAGGGTGGGTGGGTGACGCGTGTCACCGCTGTGCTCGTCGTCGACGTGGAGCTCGCCGGCAACGCGGGGCTAGGCGGTGACACACAAAAGGCGGGGTAGGGGCGGCACGGGCAGCGGTGGGCCAGAGGGCGGGTGGGTGGCGTGTGGAGGTCGCCGCTGTGCTCACCGACAGCACGGAGCTGGGCGATGGCTGTAACAACCCAAGTTTCCCAATAACCCAAAAATCTAAACTTAAAAATTATGTGTTGCTTCTTCATGATTTTATGTGATGTAATAAAATCAATCCAACATTTTTAAATAAATTGTGTGTTGTCAAACCTTTGGCTTGGACCCTAAAGCCCTAGATGACCTCTAGCGGGCCCCACTAGGGCGTTTACATGTTGGCAACACATGTATACATGCATAGGAGCCCTAGGTGTAGTGTGGAAATAGAAAAGGAATTAGAAAAGGGGAAAGAAATAGAAAAAGGAAAGAAGCCCTGCTACCAAATTTCACCACCACCCCACATCGCCATGGCCATGGCCCAAATGTCGCAGACCCAAGACTGCGTCGACTTGTTTCACTGCGTGCCCACGCTGCGTGGTCGAGCTGCCCAAAGAACACCCCACGTCGCGCCCATGCCCGTGTCGCCCTCTCTCTCTCTGTCGCTGACAACCCGACCCCACCTATCATCCCCTACCCCGCTCCCCTCTCTGCTTATGCCAAAGCAGAGCACCGCACTGCGCTGCTCACCGTCCTAGCCGTATGTGCCCCTGCCCTTGACCATACACGTGTGGATGCCCGCCACGTCGATGATCCATGCCACCACCTGCCCTAGCTAGCGCCCGCCTGCCGCTGACGCGAGCGCCATGGCCCGCGCCCCTCACAGTGCGCCTGCCACCGTCTGCCACCACCATACCCACCCTTGATCGGTCGTTGCATGAAAATGGGAGTGCCAAGGCAACTGCGCTCACCCCCGCTCCCTAAAACCCTAAGTCGGAGCCCTTGATCGCCCTCCACGTGCCCCTTCCCCTCCATCCGCCGTCCGCCGCCACCATGGTCGTGAGCTCCCTATAAAAGGGCACGCTCGGTGCCCTAGTGCCCTTCCAACGCCCCACCGCTACTAGTGGTTTCACCAGCCACACACCGAGACCGAGAGAAGGGAAGGAGAAGGGAGGAGGGGATGAGAAGGAGGACGACCGTGCTGTTGCCGCCGAGGAGCAACCTCCAGAGAAGAAGACGGTGCCTCGATCATCTTCCTCGCCGTAGCTGCTTGGCACGGCACTGCACCACCTCGCCACGGTCTCAACTCGCACCATCCTACCTACCCTGCCACCACGGTGAGCCCCCGACATCGCTCTTTCATGCTCGCCGCCATGGATGTGTTAAGTCGCGTGCCATGTTCTCCCCCTTGGGAGGGCCAAAGGCCACCCTTTTCATCGATATGGTGCACCGCACACATGCACACACGTACACGGCCAAGGACCAGGCCTTGCCGAGCCTCGGATGCTCA
The DNA here is from genome assembly GCA_904845875.1 of Miscanthus lutarioriparius. Lineage (NCBI taxonomy): Eukaryota > Viridiplantae > Streptophyta > Magnoliopsida > Poales > Poaceae > Miscanthus > Miscanthus lutarioriparius. The sequence continues at coordinate 97,595,351 of CAJGYO010000001.1, forward strand.
GGAACACCGGTGTGCCCTCACCGCGCACTGCACGGTCGCCATGGGCGACTCCACCCATGGCGCTGCCACGTTCCGGCCACCTCGGGCCGGTAGAGGTAGGACGAGCGCCTTGGGCTAGGTAGAAGGGGAAGGAGACCCCCGAGAGCCGCTGGTCGTGTTCCACCTCATTGGACCCACGCACCTCCCATGCTGCCGTTGTGATCTCGCTGATCCTAGCTGCCTCGCGACGCGAGGAGGGGCCGATAAGGTTCGCCGTCACCCCGCGCACCTCGTAGTGTAGCTAGATGAACAAAAAAGCTCCCGCCTTGCCGTAGTCCGCCGTAGCCATGAGCTTGTCGGAGTTGCGCCGCGCGCCTTGTCATGGTGAGGACTCCGCCGTGGTGTATGGTCCCCGTCGTTGAGTCGACCGGCCTCCACGTGATCCCAATCGAGGAAAAAGGGCCACTTTTCGCCCCTATTGCAGCCGTAGCCCCCTTGCCATCGTCTGCCATCGTCGCCGTGCCGCTGCCGCCATGGTCTGCCTCGGTCAAGCCCTGTCGTCATGTTTGGAGTCGCTGACGCGTTCGCTGGAGTGTGGGGAAGCCAGCGAAGCTCGCTGGAGCTATCCCGACGCACCGTAGGGCCCCGCCGTCGAGCCTACGCCGGGCGCTAGAGGCTAGAGCCAGCAACGCGCCGCCTTTGGCCCACCAGCGAGCTCACCATGAGCTCGCGAAGCCATAGAGCCTCCTAGCGACCCTACCGAGCCGAGCCACCCTAGAGCGAGAACGGCCGAGCTCATCGCCGGAGAGAGCGCCACCATGAGAATTAGAGGAGAGGGGGAGGCAGTCGCGCCCCTTCGCTGGACCCGCGTGCACCCGGCGCACCATGAGCCAAAGGGAGAAGAGGGAAAGGTGGATGTGGTCCACCGCGAACCGTGCGTGTGGTCCATGGACCCGCACGGCGCCGTCCACCATGAACCAGCCCCCGTGGACCGAGCCTAGTAGCGGCCCGCTTGTGCCACATGGCCACCTACACGTCTGACACATGTTCGGGCCAGCCCCGCCCAACCCGGCCCACTGAGCCCAGTCAAGGCCCAGTCAACACTGACCGTTGACCTGGCCCCACCTGTCAGCGACTGGATCTGCCTCGCTTAATTGAAAGCCGCCACGTGTCAGCACCAGGATTTCCATTTCTTTTTCTTTTTTTTCAGAAAATGATTTAAACTTAGAAATTCATAGAAAATTCATATGACCACAGAAAAAAATATAAAACCAGTGCCCAATTTTTTTTTCTAAAAATGAGCTCTACGTCATAGGCTTGTGTTTGAGTGCATTTGGATCTTTTGAATTTCTGTTGCTTCTTTGTGATCATCTATAGGAGTCTCTTATTGTGGCTATATGTCTCGTTTGACAGACTCGGAGAAGCCACAGACTGAGGAGCACGACCCCGACTACACTGAGGAGCTTAGAGACGACCTGCTAGGTGCCACGTCCCACCCAACCTCGTAGAATCCTATTAGACATGTTACAATATAAATGCTAGTGCTTTACTTTTATGCAAATAATCTGTGATAGGTTGCATGATAGAATTGCTTGTGAGCCATTACCTTGTCGCAACCTATACCCCTGCACACCCACTGTTAGGTTAGATGCTTGCTTACTTACTTGCTACTACTTTTACTATGCATTATATCTGTGATGTGATGCTTGATGGAGAACTGTATGTGAGTGGTTAAGGCACTGGGTGTCAGTAATGTGGTAACAACCGAGGAGATCTTGGCGTGCGTTTTAGGTGTGTGGTGAGGGTAGAGTCGATCATGCAGGATCTTACGACGAGTCGTTGGACGAGTCTTGCTAGGGGGTGTGACTTGGGCATCCCCTACGAGTGGTACCTGTGGTGGGTGCATGTGAGATGAGGAGATCTCGGAGTGGAGTGTCTTTGTGGGATGAAGCCCTAGGATGGAAGTGCCGTCGAGGCACGGGGTGTTGGTTATCCCCTTAGAAAAGATATCTTGTCCGGTCTCCCTAAGGATTGATATGTCGAGAGAACCAGATCATAGGACCCTACGTGCACGCCACTCGTCCCTGAATGGGCGGGGCACGGATGTTGACTAGCTAGGATGGTGCCGCTACTACTAGGTTGAAAGTGGATAGTGTAGGGAGGTACAGGCGTTTGGCCCACACCCTCCTAAGACAGCGTAGTGACCTTTGGGGCCGGTACTACGTCTCACGGTCTCAGCATTTTGGTGGACTCCAGGGTGGCCCAGTGCTGAGTGGTAGGGTGGCATCGCACCGGTTGGAAGGTAGCCCGGTATCAGCCTAGGCGGGGCACCACCGACGATGGTGATCTTGTGGTTCCAGGTTTACACGCTCTGCAGAGTTGATCGATCTACACGTATAGTCGTGTCCTCGGATATGGACATTCCTATGACCTACGCTTCCCTTGATTAGTGAGTGAGTCATTTCTTCTCTTTCCTTGGGTTCTTGTGTTGGTATGAGCGGGAGTCGTCCTTGTCGCCTAGAGAGTGTGAGAGTGGTGAGATATGTGTGATGGGATGGGAGAACGTGTGGATGAGATGAGTTAAAACTTGATGAATTATTATTATTAAAACTTGACATACTCGCATAGGAAACTACAACCACAAATAGGTCTATTGCTCTACCCTTGCATGTGGGAGCCAATGGCCACTACAAATCGTACTGATAATTGTTTGACAGGTTTTGAGCCTGAGTATGATTACCAGGGTGACGTTGGGGAGGATTAGAGGTCTTGTTCCTGCGCTCAAGTTTGGTTGAGAAGATGGAGTCGACGCCCGCTGCCTTTCTACTTGATGTTGTTCTAGATGTTGCATGCTCTGAGTGATTCCGCCAAGTGGCGATGTAATAATGAGTAAACCTTATTATTTGTACTCTCTTTAAAACAAGTATTCGATGTATGACTGTGATATCAACTGATATTTGATAATGTGATGAGATGATCACCTGGGACTATCACGTTATACTTCGAATCTATGGATTCCCCTTCAAGGAAATCGGGATCGTTTCAGTGGTGCATAGAGGGCGGGGTGGGCGGCATGGTGGCAGTGGCACAGAGGATGGGTCAGCGCGACAGCAGTGGCGCAGAGGGTCGGTGGAGCGTCCGGACGATCGGGCGACCTGGCCCTAACATTTATGAAACTATTGAGAGTAACAAATACACCTATCTATTGTAAAACATGCGGACTCTATCCTAATTATAGTCCTTTTGTATTTGGCTCCAGTCAAACACGTGGAAGCTCTATGTTGTAATCTCGAATTTTTAGAGAAGTAAAGAATAGTCTTCCTATCTTGTGTTTATTGTTTTTCTACTTTCATCTACTATGTTGATTGTGTGAGGGAGAGAGATCGGGGCACGAAAAAGGGAGCCTGGTCCCACCTGTAGGCGTGTGGAGAGTGCGTAGAGTAGATGGGATGAAGCTTCTGTTGACGATGGGCATGTACACCACAGAGATAGGATCTGTCTATGAGTTCTTAAATCTACGGTACAGACAACTAAACAGATAGCTCGTACGAAGTCGTGTCCGTTTAACTCTCAGCAAGTGGCCGGTTGAATGCTTACATGCAGGTAGGATCAATTATGAATACCATTTTAGTAACATTTGTGTTGCTATTTGATACACCATGATTTCACTCACAAAGCAACCAAAGATTACAAATGTGCATATTATAACTGTAAAGAATTTTCTTTCACCCACAAGCAAAGAATTTTCTCACACCGCAGTCTTATGACAACTTATAGCTAATTTAAAAGAAAAAATGACAGCATGCAGGCTGATCAAAATCTTCCTAACTTCGTCATATCGATCTTCTGCTTGCACTTGTACCTAAAGGAAAACGACTGCTATCAGGCATAGAATATAATCTAAGTTGTTGAGGACAAAAATAATATATTTGCTAGAATGATCTAAGAAGCAATGACATAGTTAATTTTCAAGTTGCCTTCACTATATTATTAGAAAGTTCCTGTCCAGTAACTGAAAGCATCTCACTACAAAGGCATATCAACATGTTTGTTGCTACCTAATTAATTTGTACTAGAATTCCTTATAATTATATAATGTAGCACAACAGCATTGATCAGAAATTCAGAATCACTGAGAAAACTTGGGAATCACTGATAATGCATCACAACAATTACTAATATAATTCAGTCACCTACCAATCCTTTTCTTTTGCACAGATCATATCCGAGTTGGTTCTTGTTGTTAGGTTCATGTTCAGATAGCCTGAACTTGAAAGGCCGTGACCCAGAAAGTACATGCCAAGTGTAGACTTCGCGCCCTCCTTGCCCGCTGCGGCGCTGCCACGATGACGATGGCGCCACACCCCTGCACCTTCCTCCCCCGTCTCGCCGCCGCCGCGCGCTCTCTCTCCGTCTCCGCCCGTCCCCGTCCCCCACCGCCCTGTCCCTCTCCCACCGCCGCCGTGCCCGCCTTCACTCCGCACGCCTTCCACACGCACCTCGCATCCGTCGCGCCGCACCTCCCCTCCCTCCTAGCCGCGCTCTCCCGCGCCCGCGCCGCGCGGCTCCCGCTCCTCCCGGTCACCCGCGCGCTCGCCGCCTCAGCGCTGCTCCGCCACGGCCGTCTACCCGACGCCCTCGCACACTTCAGCCTCCTCCCGGACTCCGACCCCACCTCCCCTCTACCCGCACCGCTATGCAACTCCCTGCTCGCAGCGCTCGCGTCGTCGACTGGGTCCATCGTCCACGCGCGCAAGGTGCTCGATAGAATGCTGGCGGGAACTGTCGAGCTGGACACCGTCGGGTTCGGGGTGTTCGTTAATGCCGCAGGTAGGAAAGATGGCGGACTGGCCGAAGTCCTGCGCCTGGTGGATGTGGTGGGCTGTCAAGGGAGACGGGTTAACAGGTCGGTTGTGGTGGCAATGGTTGTCGACGGTATGTGTAGGGAGGGACGAATTGAGGATGCTTGGCGTGCTCTGGAGGAGATGAGGCTACGTGGGTGGAAACCAGATTTCGTGGCCTATAGGATTGTGGCCGAGGGGTTTAGGGTAGCGGGGAGGGTGGAGGAAGAAGGAAGGATCTTGAAGCAAAAGAGGAAGCTCGGGGTTGCACCTAGAAAGGACGAGTACAGGGAGTGTGTGCTTGTGTTGGTGTCCAACAGGCTGGTTACAGAGGCGAAGGAGATGGCCGAGGCGGTTGTGTTGGGAGATTTCCCAATTGACGATGATGTGCTGAATATTTTGGTCGTTTCAGTGTCTGAGATTGATGCCGATGGTGCCACCATGTTCTGCAAGTTCATGATGGGGAAGGGGAGGTTTCCAAGTACTGAGATACTTGTGCACCTTTGTGAGAGTCTTTGCAAAAGTGGGAAGGGCGAGGAAATGTGGGAGATTTTTAGGGTGCTTTTGGACAAGGGGTATTGTAGAAATGCAAGGGATTACCATTTGGTGGTGTCATTCTTAGGGAAGGCTGGGAAGGTTAGGGAGGCATATGATGTGCTCAAGGAGGTGAAAAAAAAGAGGTTAGAGCCTGACATTTCATCATATAACTCTCTTATGGAAGCGCTGTGTAGAAATGACCTTCTTAGGCCAGCCAAGAAGTTGTGGGATGAGATGTTTACCAGTGGGTGTAACCCAAATCTTCAGACATACAATATACTCATAACAAAGTTTACAGAAATGGGTGAAAGTGAAGAGGTCCAACAACTCTTTGATCATATGTTCCAGAAAGGAGTGGCTCCAGATGGTGCAACATACACGTCCTTCATCAATATGTTGTGCCAGGAAAATAAATATGACCAGGCCCTGGAGATCTTCAAGAAATCTTGTATGCAGGATGCTGGAGTAGCTAGTTCCGTGCTGAGTAGTTTTATACTTGCACTCTGCGGACAAGGTACACCTACCAAATGAAGTTTTGGCTGCTGCTAATTGCTTTTTATAACTCAATCTAAATAATAGATATTACATGTTTTTTGCAGGTAATTTCAAAGTAGCATTGAGTGTTATGTGTAATGTTCCATCTAATGTTGAGAACTTGAATTCACACATCATCTTGCTGAAGTATCTAACCGATGTTGGGGAAGTGGAGATGGCCATTGAGCACCTAAAATGGATTAGGAGCAACTGCAGCTCTAATTTTGAGAATGTAATGAATGAGCTCATGGCTTCTCTATCCACATCAGCCAGTCTTCAACATGTGACAAAGTTGATACAGTATTTACACTCACAGAGGCTTGTTGATGATGCTGACCCATGGATGAAGTTAATGGGAAATGTATATGCTTGAAATTTTGTTTTTCGAATTAATACATCTACATTGTAAGGGAGGAAGGAATGATTGAGACTATTATGTGGTCTGATCAGGCAGTCACAACCTTATTAGATAAACAAGGTCTATATTTCAGTGTTTATGCCTATCACAAAATGGCCAGATTACAGAAGGCACTGGAAAGTGTGCAATGTAACCACGCTGTTCTCCTTACAAGAAAGGTATCGTGTTTTTAACATGCCCATTCTCCTTTTTACTAGTTTCAGCGACAAGGCATCTTACTGTGCATGTTCCAAGAAAATGAATCCAATTGTGGGCATTATACCATGGGATGGACATATGATCGATCTCATATTTAGTTTATTCTCATTGCAGGTCTTGAACTACAGTTCATCTCTATAGTCATCTTGGAAGATTTCATCTTCGTCTCTGGAGTCCTGAGTCACTAATGGTTGTTGGTTTGTTAGGTTCTCTGATATAACACATACTTATCTCTTGTTACATGCTCAATTTGCCACATGTTTTTTACTTTAAATTCTTATATTTTCCTACTTTGTTCAGATGTCATAATAGGAAACAAAAAAACAAGTAAGGCTAGGGATAAGGGACTACAGAATGTCATAGTAGAAACTTATTTGGGCTTATACAGGCACGTTGAATTGAAAACTGATTAGCCTATTTCACTTGCCTCTCATCGTCATGATGCTGCCATAATCCTCTGTGTATCTAAGTCCTCTCTATATGTTATATTCTCTTCTTCCTTGTCATTTTTCGTTTGGGCTCTGAATGCTGTTCCTTTGGAAGGTAGAACAATAATGTCCCTTCTGCAGAATTTACCAATTATTGAAATGATAAAGTGTGATCCTGGGACTATCCTGTGGTTTAGTCACGTGCACTGGAGACAGCTGTTGTGAAAGCATTACCTTAGCATATGGCTTACGCTCATTGCCATTACTTAACAATAGTTCTGTCCTCCACAGCACTTCTCTATTACGATGTATATATGTAAATTCCATTATTGATATTGACCAATGTGATAGATATAGTGATTTTTAGGCGAAAACAGTTGGGGAATCCCCTACTGTGGTAAAAAATATTTATATAAGAAAAGCAAAAGCAAAAAAGCAGACATGTTCCCTTGTGAGAAAATAAAAGAAGAACGAAATATAATGATTATCTCCCTGAACATATAATGATTATTGTCCTGATGAATTCATTTTCTCATTGCAGTTGTTCAGTCTCACTTTTATTACACCCATCGTCTACAAATCCAATAACTGTAACATTTAAGGGTGCTGAATTTGCACAGCTCTTCTTCAGGTTTGGACAGGTGACTCCTAATTTATAAGTTTGTGCACAATTTAAGATTAAAACTTTTGAGGACGGGCCAGCCCAAAATGGCATTAAACCATTCATAATCTTTTGTGAATGTAGGATTGGTACTCACCGGGCACTTTCGTGTCTTCCTGGGCATTAAGACTTGGATTTTTAAGAGACCTTTCATCAGGGAAAGGGCCACGAGATCAGACAGAAATGGTTGTTAATGTTCGTGCTGCATCTTTTGCCTAGTTGGTGGTCATAAGGATAGCTTTTGGCCAAAAGAAGACTTGCAACTCCGATCCCTTTGGCTGCCCCTGATAGCTTTTTGGAGATTGCTGCTTTGAGTTCTGAACCAGCCTGATATCCATGTTTTCCTCTGACTCAACGTCAGGACAAGGGCCGCAGCCCTTAGAGCATCTCAGTTCTCCAATACCTTTCCCCATCCCCATAAAACTGATATATTGGCGACAGCTATGCTTTTTTCTTGCTCCAGCAGTTTCCTAATATCTCTTTTTTTTTTGGCTCCAGCAGTTCCCTAATGTTTTTTTTTTACCATCAATATTTTTCTCATCTCTCCTCAAAGATAGGGGGAGATATAACTCCCTTAATATCATGGAGATCATCTCAACTACTACTTTTCGGCTATATTTTCTCTTACACTTCTGTCGGACCCACCTTATATATAAGTATTGGAGGAGATATATTGAGGTACTGTTGCAGCAACTCTCCAAATATTGACAAAAGATATTGGGCTACCCAATACATATATATTGAGGAAAGATTATTGGGAGCTGCTGGAGATGCTCTTATAACCGCAAATTAGATGGCTACCTTGTGTCAGTATATGGTTTCGTTTGGATATTGAGTTCAGTTAGACAAGTTTTACCATTATCAGTAATGTCATATGATGTATCTGGTCATATTATTTTGTAAAGATAATGAGGGGAAACAATAGCCGGCATAATTATAGTTTTTGGTGAAACTAAAACTACACAACTGATCCATCGCCCATGATAGTCTAATATTCAATAATGTCGGCATAATTATAGTTTTTGGTGAAACTAAAACTACACAACTGATCTATCGCCCATGACAGTCTGATACTCAATAGGTATAATCCTTTTTTTTTTGATCTCATGCCTCGGCTCTATGGCCTTGTATTAATCAATGATAGCTCAGCTAAATCGCACCGGAGCGGCAAAACCTCCAACCTGTTCGCGTTCCGTAACGGCGTCTAGTAGCAGGCCATGACTTGGAAAATCCCTGAATTCTGCTGCCCGCTGCCGAATCTCCAAAGCCCGGTGGGCTTTCTAGGTTCCAGCGAGAACGCTGTACCCGAAGGCCTGGCCTGATAACTTGATGCCTCCTGAGTCCTGACCGACCAGTTGAAAGGGCGATAGCCGTTCAAAAAATTAAATTAGCCGTTCAAAAATTAAATTAGCCACTACTGTTCCGTTTCAAATCGCCCGATAGCGGATACATTTGTTCGGCCAATGGTGAAAGCTATCCATTAATATCATACGTAGAAAAATAGTTAAAAGACAAAAATGTTAAACTGATATGATGATGGGACTACATATTCAATAGTGCAATTAATAAATTGTTAAAATATTACATGTTAACAAAAAAGTAGTGCAACTAAATTGTTAAAATATTACAAGTAACATGTAAAAAAAATAACTACCGACATCAATACAAGAAATAATAATATAAGATGTCAATGTCTTGGTCTCTTTATTATGAACAATCTCTAATTCAATATCCATGATTCTACTTACAATTTTCAATCCAATTGAATAGATACAAGTGTACAACTACAAATACTTGAAACTGGAAATTGGATTAGAGAAATACCATATAAAATGAGGGAGAGCCAAAAGGCGGAGTGGAGAGGCCCGTCGCTGCTCCCACCTGCACCTGCGGCCTGCGTCCTGCCAGGCCTGTGCTAGTGCTACAGTACCACCGTCCAGCGTGTTGCAGCCTTTACGTGATTATGCTTTTTATTTTGGGAATCCCTATTCCTCATGCGCCTGAAATTTCAGTTGTTTCCTGACGACGATTGTGAGCCGTTGGATGAGAAAGCAACGGTGCAGATTAGATCGACCAGCCACCGCACAGTTCATCTTCCTCCTCAGGTCATTTGCGCTGCTCACCCGCCGCCGCCCATTGCACCCGCGGCGGCCTCCTCCTCTCCCTCCCCCCTCCCGCCGTCGCCATGGCCCTCCTCGCTCCCGCCCCGACCTGGTCCGTCTTTCTCCGTCGCCGTCAAGGCCCCTAAAACGCCCTGCCGCTGTTCCCGCCGCCTGGCTGGTCTGCCTCCCGAACCCCTCCTTTTTCCAAGGTCGCCGGCGTCAGGGAGGGAGAGTGAGAGGAGAAGCTTGCCGGAGCTGGGGAACACGCCACGGGGGACGCGAGTGCGGGCTCGTGGGAGAGCCGTCGCCTGAACGCTCTTCAAATCTCTGAGATATAGGATGCAAGAAAAAAACACGAAGATCATGAATACACAGAGAAAAATGATGAAGCCTGTTGGAAACACTATTCATTTACACGTTTAGGATAGTCTAGCCAAAAGAAATTAATGTCTAACAGCACTGTATAATCTAATGGAGTGTCTTTGGCAGCGGCAAATCATCCAGTGTAACACAGAAAGCTCGCAGACTTCTTCCAACATCTAGTTCAAGGTGATGAAGCAATATATATGTGGTTCTCACTTGCTTGAATGTGTTGGAGTGCCTCAAAGCTGAGATAAATTACAATAGGCGTTTATACATTCCATCCACCCTCTCAAGAACAACATTTTGGGGAGGGGTTCCGTCACTAACTTTGGCGACAACGACTACCTTCACCAACATTTTAGAGATGGGCTTCGTTGTCGACTTTGGCGGCGCCGACTTCACCTTCACCAACACTTTAGCAAAGGGCTTCATCAACGGCTTCAACGACGCTGACTTCACCTTCATGAACATGTCAGTGTGGGGTTACACCATTGGCCCGAACAGCTTACCCTCAACTTCGGCAACGTCTACAAGCTCGAAAACCCCTTGCCAAGCTCCATCATCGGCACCTTCGTTGATTAGTTGCTAGACATTCGCCACTCATAAGCACCAGCCAAGAGGGGCTATCGAGGGTGTACTGGAGACCCAATATGACCTAGAGTACATGCCTTGCCTGCACTCACGAGCTGAAGGAGGCAAGCCTCGGTTACTATGGCAACCAGCATGACTACATCCACTACCGTGGCTATAGAGAGCTTCCCTAGAAGAGGTGAAGACCCTCATAGCGGCTAGAATACGAAGGAGTGAGATCATTGACCTCTTCAAAAGAAAAGCCATCATCATCAGATTGTGGTCTCCAACCTTCATCACCGAAGCATTTCCCACACCGATGATACATGTCGAAGCCCAGGGTAGACATCGAATCTAGTTTACATTTTAAATGGTTATTTCCATGTCATGTGCGTGCTCTTTTCTCCAAGATCTTTTTTTGTCCCACTTGTTTTTTAATGGAGTTTTTAGTGAGGTGCACACACGGAGGTGGTGTAAGGGAGTGCCTCACCGCTAAAGGAATGTATTCTTGGGCCTTTTCCTATTATTGGAGTAACTAGGTTTTGTTGTACCTAGGAAAACCTAGTGGCTATGGGATTGTTGTTGGCGGTAAGGGCGGTTGCGCCTACTGTCTTCCATGTAAAAAAGACCCAAGGCCCAAGAGGTCCTAGGACCTTCATGTAATTTGTAAACCAAAGGGGTAGGGAGGAAGATTGTCTCCTCCCACATCCCCTATAAATAGAGCCCAAGCGACAAGAGCTAGGGTGGTGCCCCCACTCACATCAAAATCATCTCTCATGTCCCCCGTTCTCTCCTATTCGGGCTAGACCCAACATTTACTCTGATGTAAAGTTATAGAGTCATTTGTAGACCTTGAGAACAAATGTGAGGGGCATTAATTTTGTTACTAAATACTAAGACAATAGATCGACAAACAAATACCTATCCTATGTTAAAAAAACACTTCATTAAAAATACAAATCGGTTCATGCTTGTCCTAGGTCAATGTTTTAGATTTTAATATTAATGCTAAATTGATACACAAATTAAAAAAACTATTAAAATATATAATACAATTTCTCCAATCATTGTAACATTTTGTAGCGATCGGGATCATCATAATTGAGAGCATCATATGGGGAGCAGTCAATACGTGGAGAAAAATTAAAGTTTATAATTTTTGCTTCATAGTCGTCAAAAAGAAAAACTTTAGTACTTTTTATTTCCCCATGGACTATAAAAAATGTGATTGCTGCAGTGTAGAAATTGAAAACCATTGACAACACCAACGACAATGTTCAGTATCTGAGTCCAGCTAAGAACATGCTTTTTGCAATGTTTATGTAAAACATCGTGCAGAAAATCAAATGTAGCATATTCGTAGACCAATTGAAAGGATCAAGATGCCTAAGAGGGGGGTGAATTGGGCTAATTCTAAATTCCTTTGCAATAATTAAGTCCTATGGTTAGCCCAATTAACCCCTTATGCCTAGAGAGTGTTTCTAGTTGTTCTACAGCACAAAAGACTTGCAACCTAAGTTCCAATCCTACTCTAGCATGTCAATTCTATGAATGTAAAAACAAGAATTGAATTGCTCAATATAAATGCTCAAAGTAATTACTCAAAGTAAATACTAAAAGTAAATGCTCAAAGTAAAGAGAGGAGAGGAAACGCGGCGATGTTTTGTCGAGGTATCAGAGAGTCACCACTCCCCACTAGTCCTCGTTGGAGCACCCGCGCAAGGGTGTAGCTCCCACTTGATCCGCGCAAGGATCAAGTGCTCTCTATGGGTTGATTCTTCGACACTCCGTCGTGGTGAATCACCCACAACTACTCACAACTTGAGTTGGGTCATCCACAAGCTCTCCGGATGATCACCAAGCTCCCAATCACCACCAAGCCATCTAGGTGATGGCGATCACCAAGAGTAACAAGCACGAACTCTCACTTGACCACAACAAGCCTAGGAAGAAGGGTGGATGCATACTTTGCTACTCTTGATCTTGCTAATGAGGGCTCTCTTTGGGATTCTCCAATCTCAATCACCTCACTAGGACCTTGCTCTTCTTGGCACTCTCTAAGGTGTTTTTCAGCTATTGGAATGAGCAAAAGTACCCCCACACATGAGTGGAGGGAGTATTTATAACATGGGCTGAAAATAAACTGTTATGTGCCTCTACGGGATGACCGGACGCTCCGGTCATGTTGACCGGACGCTCCGGTCAGTACACCCCGAACTCCAGTGTTTATAGTGTGATCGGACGTTGGACAACGTCATATCAGCACTGACCGGACGCGATCCGGTCATGATTTTCCCTCTCTGGAACCTTACTGGAGTCGACCGGACGCTGGCTCTCAGCGATCCGGTCACTTGATCTCTCAGCGTCCAATCAAACCAGACGCAATCACCTTAGTCAAATGAACTGACCGGACCCTAAGCCAGCGTCCGGTCAAACCAGAGCCAGCGTTCGGTCAGTATTTGACCCTCCATTCACTTCCAACTCTCGATCATATGTGAATGAAGTTTGCTCCAAAGGATCTTAGGCATTTTTAGGAGCTATCTAGTGCTAGTTTTAACAAGTGTGCACCACACCTAACTCACTAAACTTACCTAGGTCAAGCTACCCGTCCATACCCCCCTTAATAGTACGACCAAAGAAAAAATAAAGTCTTAAACTACTCTAAGTGTCTCTCCAACTCCAATCGACACTTAGAACTAGTCATCCACCTTGTCGTCCATCCTTTTAAAACCGAAACAATTTCCATCGTAGGGGCATGACCACCATGATTGCCCAATCGATCTCCATTACCATGACCTAACTTGATTGCCTCTGCAAAACACACGTTAGTCATAGTAATCTTGTATTGTCATTAATCACCGAAACCCAACTAGGGGACTAGATGCTTTCAATCTCCCCTTTTGGTGATTGATGACAATACTACCTCGAGTATGTGAAAGAGGTGAGGTTTTTAACACATAGATATAGTTCAATGCATAAGGGTAAACACACGGAATGCATAATAATGTATCACACATAAAAACTCCAAATGTAATATATAAGCTAATATAATAACTAAGCTCCCCCTAAATACGTCGCTCCCCCTGAATCTATCATACTCGATCCCTCTCCCCCTTTGGCGTCAAACACCAAAACCTAAGGGTCCGTCGGCGGGGCTGCAGCGGACGAGCCAAGCGCTGAGGTACGAGGAGCAAGCTAGAACTGGTCACCATCATCATCTGATCCGGAGCTTTGAGCTGTCTGACCCTCTAAAGCAGGAAGTGATGCTGAAGCGGTCTGGGTCGGATCAAGTACTAGAGCTATCTATGACTCTGAAGGTACGACTAGAGTAGGCTCTGATGATGCCACCGAGGAAGGGAGCATCTCTATAGTCCCGGTAACTAGTGCAATAGTAGAAGGACCTGGGACATGTAGATATGGAGGAGTAGGCATCCCTATCAACTCACTAAAGGAAGCACCAAAGCTCCTAGACACTGTGGTCTCTGGCACTAGCAGCGAGGGTGTCAAATTTGGTGTGAAGCCCGTCTGAAGCGGTGTGAACTGTGGAGCTGGCAGTGACGTAGCAAAATACTGGGACACCTGCTCTGTAGGAGAAGCAAACTGTGCTGGTGGCTGTCCCTGACTCTGAAGCCCACTAGGCTGTAATGCTGGAGTCATCGAAGTAGTGGCAGTCTGACCAAGCTGGGGCGAAGGCTGTGATGGTGGAGCCCCAATAGCAGTCACAACATGCTGCATAAATCCAAGAAGCTGCTGCTGCATGAGGAACTGCTGCTGATGTATGGCCTGCTGCTGCTACTGTAGAGCCTGTGTCTGCTGATGTATAGCTAGCTGCTACTACTGCTGCTGGCGCTGGAACTCATCCTGCCGAGTCTGGAACTGAGCAAATGTAGCAGCTGTCTCCTGAGCTTGTTGTGCCTGGTCCTGCCTCATCCGCTCAAGTATAGCAAGAAGAGCGGGGTCGGTCTGCGGTGCAGGTGGCGCTGAACTAGAGCTACCGGCCTCATGATCATGTCGCTGAGGAGGCATCCGAGGGACGGGCTGGTAGTCATCATCAGAACTGTCACCGGGGTCGCTCATGACCACACCCTCCTACTAAGCAAGCTCCTCCTCCTCAGTAGCTGCCATCCCTCTAATGACCTCATCCTGCTAGGCTGCAGACTCTGGCACCTCAGGACGTCGGTGCGGCTGACTGGGTGCTGTAGGTGTACTATGGTTGATCATCTATGTCATGTTATAGGCTGGAAACTCTATGGTGGCACCACTGTACTCAACAAGCATCTCTAGCGGCCTCACTGTGATTGCTTTGTGGATAAGCCATGTGATCCAATGAGCATAAGGCAGCTGCCTGTGTCCTCTGAAGCCCTCAGCTATAGTGTCCTCCATCTCTGACAAAAGAAGATCCCAAATATCAAAAACTGTTTGTTGCATCAGAGAGTTGAGAAGCCACAACTATATGCGAGTCAAGCCCTCACGATACCCCATCCTCGGTAGCAATGTCCTCCTCATAATGGCCTCAAGTACACGAGCAGTGGGAGTGAGATCACTAGGGTTTCTCCTCGACCCTTCACCAAAAGGCTCCTTGAAGCAGTGGTGGACAAGATCTATAGGGGGCACATTACCACCATGAGGGCGTCTAGGAGGCTCTGTCTGTCCATAGCACACCTCATGAAGTCTGACAGGCTGCTCCTGAAGTATGAGTATCTCCCTGGCCCTAGTACTCGTCAACCGGTAATCTCTATCTCTGAATGCAAAGTGTATGAAGTTATGGTGCGAATCAATAAAGAGAGAATCATAGAACTGATGAACCCAAGATGGAACATATAATCCTATCCGACCAATCAAATCTGTCAGCCCCGACAGATATGCAAGGTAGGGGCAAATGTGCTCTCCAACTGCTGCAACAATAGAGTCAATGTGACACACTCTCTGAGATCTGAAAATTGCTCCACTGTTGAGATAGGCATTGTAGAAGTCCTCCTATAGTGGAGTGTAGAAGCCCTCTGAAGCTCTCTCATCCCTCCTCAGGGGAAACCACACCTCAAAGTCCATGAACCTCAACTGCTGTACCTGCTTGGCCATGGCGGCCCTCAAGTCAAGATGGGTCACTAGAGGTAGACCTTGTGGTCTGGGCGGTGGACGAGAACCCCTCCGTTGAGTATCTGCTCTCGGCGTGACTGGGGCACGAGTATGACCAGAGCGGCGTAACTGTGGCTATGATGCCTCCTCTGCTCGCTTGGCTCGCTCTCCCTCCCCGAGAGCTCGCTCTGTTGGCTCTCTTGGGTGGGCGGCTTGCTGTGGGT
This sequence comes from Miscanthus lutarioriparius, assembly GCA_904845875.1. Lineage (NCBI taxonomy): Eukaryota > Viridiplantae > Streptophyta > Magnoliopsida > Poales > Poaceae > Miscanthus > Miscanthus lutarioriparius. Next base: position 97,611,282 of record CAJGYO010000001.1, read on the forward strand.
TTCTTTGGGTCTCCCCCTGAGGCTGAGGCTCCTCAATAGCAAGACGTCGTCCTACCATCATGATAGTCCTAGGTGGACCACCATGAAGACGCTCAATACGCTCAAGTCTACCCTACGCTTCTAGTGACAGATGATCTGCAATAACAACTCCACTGTGAGTACCTCCTCTCTTGGCACGCTCTGCGTGGCCTCAGCAACTGCAGCTGCTCTGGCTGTCTCTACATCAGGGTACTTGCGCTTCTTTGATGCAACCTTCTTCGTCGCCTTGCCTTTAGGATCTGCAGGCAAGCGAGGTGGACGCCTCGGATCCTCATCTCTAGAACCACCACCAGCATTCTTCGTGCGAGCCATCTGAAAGATCTAAGAAGAATCAACTGTCGCTGACTAGAAACAACTATCGACTATCACTTCTGAGGCTTGGCCTCGATCCGTACTCACGAGCTTGGCCCCGAGTTAACTGACAACTGCCACACGATCTCAACGCATCGACTCGCTGCACGATGGAATAGATAGGATATACAAATAAATACAATATACCTAATAGATGCGAAACCCTGAGAGCAAGCAATTTAGGTATGAAATTGAAACACGGGCATGCTACCTGACGAACCAGCGATCCAATGAAAAGAAAAGCGACACGTGGGGAACCACCGAATCGACTAGGGTTAGGGTGAGTAGTGAATCGAAGGCCCTGAATGCAATTGAGATCAATGCTGTGATGAATAGCTAGGTCACGGCAAGATTGCAATATGGATTGCTAGGGCACGACGGCAGGGCCTTACCAGCGCTGGATCGGTAGTGCTGGCGCAGTGGATGAGCTCAACGGCGTGGAAGCACGGCGGCGCTGGACTGGACCTCGGCGAGCCCGGCTTGACGTGGGCGTAGCTATGGCGCGAGGAGCTACGGTGGCATTAGGGCATGGCAGCAAGCACGGCGATGAAGCTCGGTGGAGCGCGGGCGGAGCTTGCGCGGGGCGGAGTAGTGGGCGTGGCAAGCTCTGGAGCGTGGCTTGGCTAGGAAGCGTGGGGGAGAGGCGGCGGTGGAGCTGGGCAGCGCAGCGCGGGACTGCAGCAGTGGATTATAAGGTGGCCCCATGGATCAGAAAAGGAAACGGAGAAAAGAGATATGATGCCGCACGTTTTCTACTGACCGACGCTCTGGTGGTAGCGACCGGACGCTACCACCCAGCGTCGGTCGATTTCAGAGAGGTCCAAATCCTTTGGAATCACGACCGGACGCGTCCGGTGGACACCGACCGGACACAGCCAGAGTCCGGTCACCTAGCCTTGATGTCTTCTTGATCGACCGGATGCTGAAGCTCCTCCTGACCGGACGCTGGGAAAACACTGTTTCAGTGTCCGGTCACTCCTGCTCGGTAGCTGTTCACCTCCTGTGAACTGACCGGATGCTGGACATCAGAGTCCGGTGTAGCGTCCGGTCACTCCTTCAGCGAATCTTCAAATTTGTTCGTGCTGCCTGTTCCCAATCAAGTCCCAACTCAAATAAGATCCAAATAAACACCAATTGGGACTGATGTGAGTGACCTCTCTCAAACCCTCAAGTTTTTCAAAATATTTTACCTTAGGCTATACTTCTTATTAGGAAAATAGGCAATAAGAGGGCAAATTAAGATAAATGACAAAACAACATTCATGCATATGCAATACTTGTAAGAAAATCTAGTTGCTTGTCAAGTTTGATCCAAGGTTAAGCTTCTTCACACGCTTTTCGGCGGTTATCTTAACCATGTTAGACAAGCCCTATATGCATTATAAAACATTAAACATGATGTATATTACAATGCAATGCAAGGGACAACACAAGCTTATCTTTTAGTGAAGTTACTAAAATCAAGCACATTGAGCTCATTCCGCAATCTACAAAATGTAGCCTCATCTAGCGATTTAGTGAAGATATCCGCTAATTGATCCTCGGTCCTTACACCTTCTAATGATATATCATTTTTAGCAACATGATCTCTAAGAAAGTGATGGCGGATGTCTATGTGCTTGGTGCGTGAGTGTTGAACTGGATTGTTTGCAAGTTTTACATCACTTTCATTATCGCACAAAAGAGGTGCTTTTTCTAGAACTACACCATAGTCTAGCAATGTTTGTTTCATGTAAAGTATTTGTGCACAACAAGCACCTGCGGCAACGTATTCCGCTTCGGCGGTGGACAAGGCCACACTATTTTGTTTCTTGGAGGACCAAGACACAAGTGATCTACTAAGCAAATGGCACCCTCCGGATGTGCTTTTTCTATCAACTTTGCACCCGGCATAATTCGAATCGGAATAGCCAATTAATTAAAATCTAGCTCCTTTGGGATACCAAAGGACAATGCTTGGTGTGTGCTTAAGATACCTAAGGATTCTTTTTACGGCAATTAAATGAGTTTCCTTAGGATTAGCTTGAAATCTAGCACACATACACACACTAAACATGATGTCGGGCCTAGATGCGGTTAAATATAACAAGCTACCAATCATAGAACGGTAGAGAGTTTGATCAACCTTGTTACCTCCCTCATCTAGGTCGAGATATCCATTAGTAGGCATTGGTGTCTTGATTGGCTTACATTCATCCATCTTGAATATTTTGAGAGGATCATTTGTATATTTCTCTTGAGAGATGAAAATCCCTTCTCTCATTTGCTTAACTTGAAAACCAAGAAAGAATGTAAGCTCTCTAATCATTGACATATCTCAAACTCCTTCGACATCAATTCACCAAACTCTTTGTAAGAATCTTCATTTGATGATCCAAAGATGATATCATCAACATACACTTGACAAATGAAGATATGCCCATCAAGCTTCTTGGTGAATAGTGTGGTGTCGACTTTCCCAATGGTGAAGCCCTTCTCAATGAGGAAGTCCCGAAGGCGCTCATACTAAGCTCTTGGGGCTTGCTTAAGCCCATATAATGCCTTGGACAACATATAAACATGATTAGGATATCTAGGGTCTTCAAATCCGGGAGGTTGATCAACATAGACTAGTTAATTAATAAAGCCATTTAAAAATGCACTTTTCACATCCATTTGATATAATTTCATTTCATGATGTGATGCATATGCAAGGAGGATACGGATGGCTTCTAGTCTTGCAACCGGTGCAAAGGTCTCTCCAAAATCCAAACCTTCAACTTGAGAGAACCCCTTTGCAACTAGTCTTGCCTTGTTCCTCACAACAACACCTTGATCATCTTGCTTGTTACGGAACACCCATTTTGTTCCAATGACTCTTGCACCTTTTGGTCGCACTTCAAGAGTCTAAACTTCATTGTGGGTGAAGTTGTTCAACTCTTCATGCATGGCATTTATCCAATCTGGATCTTGAAGAGCTTCTTCAACCTTAGTAGGCTCAAAACAAGAGACAAAGGAGTGATGAGCAATAAATAAAGCAAGTTTTTGTGAGTGAGTCATTACACCCTTTGATGGACTCCCTATGATGAGATCTTATGGATGATCTTGTAGTAGGGGTGTATTTATTCTATTGAGCACTTGAGGGGGAGGTTGTGGAGCATCAACATCTTATGCTTGTACCACCATTTGCTCATGGGAGACATGAGTGTCTTCATTCTCTACTCTCCCATCTTTTTCACCATCTTATGGCACATTTGATGAAGAGGGTGGATCAATCACTTGTACATCATCTTCATCATCTTTAGGCTTGATGTCTCCAACCGAAATGTTCTTCATAGCCTCCCTCAATGGTTCAGCATCTATATCATCAAGATTCTCATGTGCTCCTTGGGAGCCGTTAGATTCATCAAATTTCACATCATATGTTTCTTCAACCAAGCCGGTGGCATGATTAAATACTCTATATGCTTTGGACTTTGATGAGTAACCAACAAGAAAACCAATATCACAATGTCTTTGAAACTTCCCTAGGTGTTGCTGTTTCTTGTAGATGTAGCATTTGTAACCAAACACCCTAAAGAAGGAGATGTCTGGCTTCTTCCCATTGAGCAACTCATAAGGTGTCTTGCCAAGGAACTTTTGAAGCAATAGACGGTTTGATGCATAGCATGCGGTGTTGATAGCTTCCGCCTATAGAGCTTTAGGGGTGTTGTACTCATCAAGCATAGTTCTTGCAAGAGTGATCAATGTCCGGTTCTTCCTCTCAACCACACCATTTTGTTGAGGAGTATATGTTGCGGAGACTTCATGTTTGATTCCAACTTCATCACAATAGGTTTCTATGTTTGTGTTGTCAAATTCCTTTCCATTGTCACTTCTAATATTCTTGAGCTTCACTTCAAATTCATTTTGAGCTCTCTTGGCAAACTTCCTGAAGCAAGATGCAACTTCGGATTTGTCATGAAGGAAGAATACCCATGTATACCTTGAATAATCATCAACTATCACAAGACAATAAAGATTTCCTCCCAAACTCTTGTATGTTGTTGGTCCAAATAAATCCATGTGAAGGAGTTCTAGCACTCTTGTGGTTGACATGAAGGCTTTGGATGGATGAGTATTTGCAACTTGCTTGCCGGCTTGACATGCACTACAAAGCTTGTCCTTCTCAAACTTCACATCCTTCAACCCTCTCACCAAATCATTCTTCATTAGCTTCTTGAGTGAGCTCATCCCAACATGAGCAAGTCTTCTATGCCATAGCCACCCAAGTGTTGTTTTGGTGAATAGGCAAGTCTTTAATTTAGCATCTTCGGAGGTAAAATCCACTAGATATAGGTTGTTGTATCTAAATCCTTTGAATATCACTTGTTCATCATCCTTCTTAGATACAACAACTTCCTTCTCGGTAAACAAACATTAGAAGCCAAGGTCACACAATTGCCCAACGGATAGCAAGTTGAAGCTCAATGAAGCAACATATAGCATATTTGAGATTGAATGATCATTTGATATTGCCACTTTGCCCAATCCTTTAACCTTTTCCTTTGAATTATCCTCGAATGTGATTCTTTCTTGTCCATTTACTTCTTCATCTAGTGAGGTGAACATACGAGGATCATCGGTCATATGTTGTGTGCAACCACTATCAATAACCCAATGACTTTCACCGGTCTTGTAGTTCACCTACACACAAGAGATCAAGCTTTAGAAACCCAAACTTATTGAGGGCCCTTCACCTTCTCAACAAGTGACTTTGCAACCCAAATTTTCTTAGGCCTATTCTTATTGGGGGGTCCTAAGAACATCACTTTCATCTTTCCATTGGAATCCTTTCTAAGCATGTAGTAAGCATTGAAGGCAAAAGGTCTAGCATGCTTGGGCAAGGGTTGTGGTGGTGTAGTTTGGCACTCATGAGCAAAATGGCCTTCTTGTCCACACTCAAAGCATATCTTTGGCTTTGGCTTTGGCTTTGGCTTTGATTGTTGTTGTTGAGCTTGAGCCTTCTTCTTCTCTATATGTGCCACTTCTATCCATCTTCATGACGGTGTTCATAAGTAGCTCACTTTGAAGATATTTGCCTCTTGTGAACTTGCTCAATCCAACCTTGAGATGCTTTTCTCCAACTTGAGCTTCTTGTTCTCTTCCTTAAGAGCATCATTGTTCTTCTCTTCCTTGAGCTTGTTGTTTTTCTCTTTGAGCTTCTCATTCTCAAGGATCAAGTCACCATCATGATCAAGGGTTTCTAGCACAATGGTGTTGTGGCTTTTGATTTCTTCAAGATCTTTCTTGAGCTTTGCATTGTCATTCTTTAGCTTGACAAACTCATCATAATCATCGGCCTCAACCATTTGCTTGCCCTTGCTACTAGAACCTTGCTCAATGTTCTCAATAATCAAGTCATCACATGATGTAGCTATATCAATCTTAGCAACATGGTTAGTAGCATCATGTGGCTCATTGGATAGAAATTCTTGAGCAATAACAAGACTATCATGATTAATTTTAAGAGTAGTATATTCTTCTTTTAGCTTGTTATGGCTAGTGATGAGCTCTTTGTGCACCCACTCAAGTTTATCATGTTTATCTTTAAGCTCTTTCTTAGAAGATTTGAGCTCCTTGAGTTTGGATGATATAGCTTCATTTGCTTCTCTAAGCTCAACACTAGATTTTTCGGCTATGTCACATTTAGCTAAGAGAGAATCATTCTTAATCTCAAGCTTTTTATTTTCAGCTCTAGTCTTTATAATGATCTTAGTGTATTTCTTTAGCAACTTAGCAAGATCATCATAAGTAGGTGATTCATATTCATCATCATCGCTATCACTATCACTATCATCATTATGAGCATGATCATCATAACTACTATCATCATCATGTGATACATTTCATTCACCTTTGGCCATAAGGCATAGGTGTGTAGAGGATGACGATAGTGGTGGTGGTGAAGATGATGAAGAATCAATAACAATAGTGGCCACCTTCTTGTCGTCATTATCATCATCGGATGATCCACTAGATGAATCAATGTCCGGGAGCCAATCACCGACGATGTAAGCTTCTCCACTCTTCTTCTTCTTGTGGAAGTCCTTCTTCTTGTCATCTCTCTTCTTGTATGGCTTGTTCTTTTCTTCTTATCTTCATCTTCATTGCTTGAGTCATCTTTCTTGCCCTTGTTCTTGTTCTTGAACTTGTCTTTCTTGGGCTTTGTGCATTGGTGAGCTAGATGACCAAGTTTACCACAATTGTAGCAATCCATCTCGGAGATTAGCTTTCTTCTTGAGCTTGTGAAGAACTTCTTCTTCTTGCCATCAAACTTGATGCCACTCTTGTTGAGCTTCTTTAGTATCTTGGCGGTTTTCTTCACCATGAGAGCAAGGCTTTCATCATCAACTTCATCATCACTTGAGCTTTCATACTCAAGCCTTGCTTTGCCCTTCTCTTGGCTAGCTTTGAATGCTAAGTCTTTTTCTTTCTTCTTTGTAGAGGATGAGCCATCTTGAGTGTGATGTGCATGTACATCTCATGAGCATTGATTTTTCTCAAGATTTGTGTCGGTGTAGCGGTGGAAAGATCACCTTGATGTAGCATGGTCACAATATGCCCATATTTGTCAATGGGAGGACACTCAAGATCTTTCTTACAACATCGGATGGTTGCATTTGAGTGAGTCCAAGCCCACTAACTTCCTCTACAAGAACATTCAAACGTGAATACATTTCATTAGCACATTCTTTAGGAAGCATTTCAAAAGAGTTGAGCTTTTTCATGATAAGATGATAGCGTTCCTCATGCCCACTCTTTGTTCCCTTATGGAGCGCACAAACGTCCGACCATAGTGCATGGGCGTCTTTGTGATTCCTCACCCGGTTGAACACATCTTTACAAAGGCCTCTAAATATGGTGTTTCTAGCCTTTGTATTCCATTTTTCGTAATTCAACTCATCGCCTTGTGGGTGTGCGGCATCCTTAGGTATTGGGAAGCCTTGAGAGGCGGCTCTAAGTATTCCAACATCTAGATCTTCTAAGTACGCCTCCATATGAATTTTCCAATAAGGAAAATCGCCCCCCTCAAAGATAGGAGGAGGTCCATCCCCGTGAGACATCTTTCACTAGGCGGTTAAGCCTAAATATGTGAGCACGAGGCTCCGATACCAATTGAAAGGATCAAGATGCCCAAGAGGGGGGGGGGTGAATTGGGTTAATTCTAAATTTCTTTGCAATAATTAAGTCCTATGGTTAGCCCAATTAACCCCTTGTGCCGAGAGAGTGTTTCTAGTTGTTCTACCACACAAAAGACTTGCAACCTAAGTTCTAATCCTACTCTAGCATGGCAATTCTATGAATGTAAAAACAAGAATTGAATTGTTCAATGTAAATGCTCAAAGTAATTACTCAAAGTAAATACTAAAAGTAAATGCTCAAAGTAAAGAGAGGAGAGGAAACGCGACGATGTTTTGCCGAGGTATCAGAGAGTCGCCACTCCCCACTAGTCCTCATTGGAGCACCCGCGCAAGGGTGTAGCTCCCCCTTGATCGGCGCAAGGATCAAGTGCTCTCTACGGGTTGATTCTTCGACACTCCGTCGCGGTGAATCACCCACAATCGCTCACAACTTGAGTTGGGTCATCCACAAGCTCTCCGGATGATCACCAAGCTCCCAATCACCACCAAGCCGTCTAGGTGATGGCGATCACCAAGAGTAACAAGCATGAACTCTCACTTGACCACAATAAGCCTAGGGAGAAGGGTGGATGCACACTTTGCTACTCTTGATCTTGCTAATGAGGGCTCTCTTTAGGATTCTCCAATCTTAATCACCTCACTAGGACCTTGCTCTTCTTAGCATTCTCTAAGGTGTTTCTCAGCTGTTGGAATGAGCAAAAGTACCCCCACACACGAGTGGAGGGACTATTTATAACATGGGCTGAAAAACGAACCGTTATGTGCCTCTGCGGGGTGACCGGACGCTCCGGTCATGTTGACCGGATGCTCCGGTCAGTACACCCCGAACTCCAGTGTTTACAGTGTGACCGGACGCGTCCGGTCGTGATTTTCCCTCTCTGGAACCTTACTGGAGTCGACCGGACGTTGGCTCTCAGTGTCCGGTCACTTGACCTCTCAGCGTCCGGTCAAACCAGACGCAATCACCTTGGTCAAATGAACTGACCGGACCCTGAGCCAGCGTCCGGTCAGTATTTGACCCTCCATTCACTTCCAACTCTCGATTATATGTGAATGAAGTTTGCTCCAAAGGATCTTAGGCATTTTTAGGAGCTACCTAGTGCTAGTTTTAACAAGTGTTTACCACACCTAACTCACTAGACTCACCTAAGTCAAGCTACCCGTCCATACCCCCCTTAATAGTACGGCCAAAGAAAAACCAAAGTCCTAAACTACTCTAAGTGTCTCTCCAACTCCAATCGACACTTAGAACTAGTCATCCTTAACCTTGTCGTCAATCATTTGAAAACCGAAAAGATTTCCATCGTAGGGGCATGACCACCATGATTGCCCAATCGATCTCCATTAACATGACCTAACTTGATTGCCTCTGCAAAACACACGTTAGTCATGGTAATCTTATATTGTCATTAATCACCGAAACCCAACTAGGAGCCTAGATGCTTTCACCAATACTTATTCATATTGACCAACAGAATGACCAACTACTTGCACAAAATTTTGATTTTTGAAATTGAATGCAGACCAGCATGTAATGATGAAGAGAGCTCTAATATTTTGATCATATTATCATTATCTTTCAATTCTTAAATGTCCACTGTTGAAATTCTAGCCTAGTGAAGAAAAATTACTGCAAAATCGAGATTATTGTATGCTAAATTTTCTGAGCCTTTTGCAAAAGTTTTGACAATTGAAATGCCTCAAGGATCTAGGTATGTAAGACCATATATGGGAAGATCTGTTTTTTCTTTAAGAAATCTAAGAAATGCTCTAGTCCTCTCATTAGCTTGTAATTTTGACTGCATAAGGCGTTTACAAATAGTTCGATTCCTTTTTTATCAACTAAAATATATCTTATACTGCCATCCACACGAAGTTCATCTATCTTTCTGATATTATGTGGAATAAATACACCATGACAACAATAAAAAAACTGGCTTATTAGTCACTTTCAGTTGAAGTTTTCCAATTACCGTACTCGTTTATCGTGGAAAACATATGTACACTTGATCATTGAACATTGATTTTCCCTTGTAGAATATCTCTCTTAATGTGCTAGTTTTCCCCTTTAGTTGTAACTTGATAGAGCAAATTCAGTAGCCATGCAGTCATGCAAGATGTATGTCTACTTTGACCATCTTTAGAAGATTTTTGAAATAATGGCATTGCTAAGCTGGGACAATAATATAGAAATCCTCGATCTCATTTTGGATTGCTAAACAAGAAATTTTGATGATTCTTGATGTCAGCAGCATCTAGTATTAAAATGTTTTAAATTTCACGCACTGCCCCCCCACACTTGAAGTTCCTAGGAATCATATAGCGTTTCCCAAAACAAGACAGTTGTTCCTTAGTCATGGTCCACACCCCAAGCGCCACAAAAGTCTCACATCCAAGACTATGATAGATACTATATTCATTTTTGTGAGGGTTCGGCTTAGAGCTTGAGAGCTTTGAGAGATTGGGTTGTTGTGCCCTTGTATCATTGTGAGCCGGAGCGCTTGAGGTCATTGTGACCTTATGGAGAAGTTGTAGTTGCCTTCCAAGCAGTGACCCTCTATTCTTCGTGTATAACATCATATTGATGTGCTAAGATGACAAAACCCCCTCCTCCGTGTGGATAAGCTACATAGTGTACATGACATCAAGGTGACCGGAAGAGTCAAGTAGTGGTGATGAGACTTTGTGACTTATGGCACAAGACTTTGGTTGGTGGAAGCCTTGTGTGACAAATCCAACACCGTGACTAGTAGAGACATGGTGATTGTGAGCAAACTTTGTTGGGGCTCCACCGTGGACTAGAGGTTTCAATTTGGCAACCGATACCACGGGATATCGTTGCATCTATGGGAGTTTGTTCTCTCTTAGCTCTCTATACAAAGTTTGTTGCTGCCATGCACGGTTAACTTATTTATCATTTACCTTTCTAGATTAGCTATAGGCTACTTAATAATTGACTCTAGGTTACATAACTCTTTGTGGGTTAAGGGTAAGTTAGACTAAGTTAGAGTACACTAAAATACCTTAAGTGCACATGTTGCTACAATGGTTTATGTTTTTTCTTGTGGTAGTTTAAATTGAGCACTAGAATTTAACTTTGAAATTAGACACCCAATTCAGACTCCTCTTGGGTGCTCACGGGACCTTACATTTACAATAAACAAAGCAGTGGAGCCAAGCACCTTGTAGTGAGCAGTTGAGCAGGTGATGGCCCACAAATCTAGTAGGGGCACAAGGCATAGGGCAGACAACGAACTAGAAGGCAGCTGGTGGTAGGCGGCGACGGGCCATGTATGGATGAGGATGGGGAGTTGTGCAGTCGATCGAGCATGGATGAAGAGTAGAGCGGACTCCCATATGTGACGACATGATGCCCAGTTGGGAAGTTTAGCAGTCGTCCAGCCGAGCAAGTGCCCTAGTTGATTTATTGATGGACCTATTGTTTGTGGGACAAAATTACATGGAGTACTGGGAGTTCCCGGGCCATGGCTAGGGTCATAGCCCTAGAGGCCCTAGGCCTAGGCCCACGCTTAGTTTGTTGTAAAACTTATCTAAATTTGATCAGATTTTAAAAAATATATTAACATCCATGATATCAAATAAATACACTATCAAAATATAGTAGATGATGTGAACTAGAGTTTAGCTGGTTTGGTTCCTTATGATGCAATCTGTCTACCTAGATCCAAGTCCTCAACATTATGCGAGTGATAGCATTTTTTGTATTTATTTCAGAATCTAATTGCTCTATTCTTTCAATGGTAAGATACGTGTCCGTTGACAACGCTGCTCCTATGATGATCATGTCAAATTCAAGATCTGTCAGCCCAGTTTTAGAGGTGCTCATAAAGGTTAAGTGTATATAGGCGCGTTTTATAAGGGTGATTGTGCGTGCATGCAAGGCCGACACTGGGAAGGTGATTCAGGTGCCACCGCCTAGGGCAGGCAGGGGCCTAGGTCTCTGTATGCAACCCTCTAGCCCTGTAGCCCATTAGTAATTATGGGCATGTTTGATTGGCTAAGGGTAATTGATAGTTAGAGTTAGAGGCCTCGTTCGGCTGGTGCTAAAAAAGCACTATAGCCGGCTGAAATTTACTGTAGCCGGCTGATTCCTCTCACATATTTCTACAGATTCATCCAGATTCCTCCAAGCGAACGGGGCCAGAAAATAGTTAGCTAAAACTTAGCCAGATAACTATTGGTAGTACTCCGACTAATAGTTGCACACATCTCTAGAAATGAATTGTTAGTCCTTATTAGCTACTTGTGCTTGGCTAATAAGCTAATAACTAGTCAAGGATGATAATTTTTAGCCCACCTGTTTAGATCACCTAAGGATGACTTTTAGTAGCTAACAAAAAAATTAGCAAACAGGCCCCATATATGCTAGTGCTCAAGCTCCCAACAAAAGCCCCAAGAGGGAAGCCAAAGCGATCAGGCTCTGCTTGCTTCAAGTCCTAAACAATCCGTCTTCGAGTCGTGACTCCCGATCAGTCGACTGATGACTGTGCGCTCGTTTGTTTCAAACATGCGAAATTAGGTAAACATATGTATATTTTATCTATATATATACGTAATATATAAACATACACATAGCACTTGTTAGGCTTTATCATTGCCCAGCGCTACGTGCATGTATCGTGTATGTATGTACGTGAATATTTGCGTCTGTCTTACAATTCGGAGGAAAAAAACTGATGTTAACACAAGCTTTAGCGAATCATGTCTGACGTTGTAGATGTTTGTGTTTTTTTAATATAAATCTGGTGTAAGCAAAAGAAGTTTAACTTTGAACAAATTAAAACGACTTGCAATTTGCTAGAAGGGAGTAGCCAGCGGAAGGTGGGTGATTAAGAACTTGATCAGATGAAACTTGTCTTACATCAGTGCTTGTATGATTCGTGCAGCAATGCGCGGTAGAGAGGACAGCTGACCTCACTAGTCACAACCATATTTTAATTTGTTACTCCTAGTCAGCATTATCTCGTAAACTAATTGAACAGAAGAAAACAAAAGGAAATCACCCTTAAATACCTCTAGCTTGCGAGCCGTGAGCTGCGGCTCTTGGGAGTGCAGAGGAGATGAGGAGCATGAGTGACCTGCAGGAAATGGCCGGCAACGTTCCGCGCCGTGCGCTGCGGACTGTTGCGTTGCAGGGGAGCGGGAAGAGCAGGAGGAGGAGGAAGATGGCGGTGGCCAGGCTCGGGGGGAGCGGCAGCAGGCCGCGGCGCAGATTCCTGGGGACGACAGCGCTCCGCAGGCTGCGCCTGCGGTGGGTGACGGCGCTGTACAGGCGAGCCCTGCGGCGGCTGCGCCAGCGAGGCCGTCCAGCGCGTCCTCGAGGGAGCCGCACTGGTCGGCGCCGTGCGCCTGGACGCCGGGGTCTGAGCAATCCGCTCGTGCCTCGTAGCCCGTGGCTGGCTGTCCGACGCGCATGCGCGCGGTGGGATTCTGACGGTGGCTGGTAGAGCTATGCGCGGTTGCGAATGTTACTCATTCGTACGCATGGCATACGTACAGTACCAAGCAAAGCAACGAGTGGAAAGTGCATTTCTCGATCCAAAAGATCCTAGTACTACTGTCTTTACATTTTGTGTCTCTTGATGTGTGGAGTGTGTACACTCCCGATATCTCGAACTAGAACCATAGGCAGACCCAGACGCTTTACTTTCCACGCGGCGTTTCCCTGGCCGAACGCAGAGCGTAAGGAGACCGATCAGGCGGACCGTCTCAAATCAAATCAGCAGCCGGAAAAGCGTTTAGAAAAAGGAAGCCACCGAGCCGCGTGACTCGGCAGTCCGCAACAAGAATCACGGCAGTCACGCGTCCTCGTTCGACTACTCTACTCGGCCTCCGTCTGGAACGAACACGCATACGGCCCCGCAGCCGCCGCCGCAGCAGCAGCAACAGACAGAGACGCGCGGGCGAGTCCACCTCCACTCCACCGGACCACCACGGTCCACCACCGTCCACGCCGTCGACGGGCGCCCACCAAGTCACCAACTCATCACCAAACAATGAACGTCACGGTCCCCACTCCCCAGCAGCCGCGCGCGGCTCGCGGCCCCTAGCTTTCCTCCAGATCTTCTCTGCCTCTGCCGCCGAATCCCCGCAGCGGAAGGAAACGGAACATTCCCCCGTCCCCTCGCTCTCGCTGACAGTCCCCACGCGCACGGCACGGCACGGCCGGATCCCGCAACCGCCAGAAAGAAAGTGCCGACCGCGATGGGACCCGGTGGACCGAGCTGGAGCGCCCGAGCCCACCGCAGGATGCAACAACCATAATACTCGCAGTCGGTCGTTGCAGGCAACCCGTCCGGACACGCACTACTACGAAAACGAGTTAGAGCAACGTCTACAGATGAGCCGCTGTGTGACCGATATTATCAGCCGCTTTATAAATGGCCCAATTTGTAGGGACGGCTCTATATCTAGCCGCCCCTACGAATCGAATTTGTAGGGGTGGCTCAGTATTGAAGTGCCTCTACACGCTAAGTATTAAAAATTAAGCACTAAAATTTAAATTTTATAAACGATCTAGGATGGAGAAACAACCAAAATAAAAGTTATAGATCTCGAAAAGTTATGAAACTTTGTAGTTGATAACTTTTTATTTGAAATCATCTTGTCAAGGAAAACTACGTTTGAATTTTCAAAAATTTAAAATTTGAATTTTTTAAACGACCTCGGATGGACAAACAGTAAAAATGAAAGTTGTAGATCTTGAAAAGTTATGAAACTTTATAGTTGATAACTTTCTCATTTGAAATCATCTTGTCATGCAAAACTATATTCGAATTTCTTAAATTTGAAATTCAAATTTTATAAGTGACCTCGGATGGAGAAACTACCAAAATGAAAGTTGTAGATCTCGAAAAGTTATAAAACTTTGTAGTTGACAATTTTTTCATTTGAATTAGTTTAGTGCCTCAAATAATCAATTTATGCTCAGTTTTGTATAATATGTGGGGAACCAAAATGGAATGTAGACACAAGTGATCGTGATCGTGAGGTGCAGTGATAGAGGACTTTATGCGCGAGCGAGATGTCGCGGGTTCGAAACCCGGCCGACGCAAAGTGGTTCAAAAATCGTGAAAAAATGCTACAATGGTAGAGTGAGGGTGTGTATGGCCCCCGGTGGAGATCTCCTCGGATAAAAAAAAATTTGCTATTTTTTGCCCTTTTTTTTCGTGATTTCTGGAAATTGATTTGTAAGGGCGGCTCAATATCCAGCCGCCCCTACAAATCAATTTGTAGGGGCGGCTGGGAAAACCGTCCCTACAAATCAGCGATTTGTAGCCACCCTTTCATAGGGGCGGCTGACAAAACCGCCCCTACAGAGGGTTACCGGCCGACCCTAAAAAATGTTTTCTACGTAGTGACGTTCTTGGGCCAACAAACCGGCGGTCCAGGCAACCGGCCTGTGTTCTCATTTCCTCACTCACCCAACCACAGTAGCGGTCGAGGGCGCCTCCACTGCGCCTTACGCCCGCCGTGGCTGCCTTCGCCATGCCACCTGCCTCGACCTCGACATCTGCCCCGCGCGGCCGCTCCACCGCGTTGTCTGCTCGCTCCACTCTGTCTCGCCCACGGCGGCCATCCCCGTCCGCACCCCATCCCGCGTCGCGTCCGCCCCAATCTTGCGCCCTGCTGCGCGGGACGTCCCCCCGCCGCGCCCCATCCACCTCGCCCGTCGCGGCTATAGCCTGCACCATGCCACCACCACTACCTCGGCGCCACCAGGAGGAGGTTGCCGCCAGTACCGTAGTTTCCCACTAGGTCGTCCATGGTCGTTGGCGACGTCGTGTTTGGAGTGTTTCATGCCTATGTTTCAGTTGTTTTGGACATTTGTTTCAAATGTTTCATATAGATGTTTTAAAAGTTGATCTTGGTATTGCATATGTTGCAATACTACACACGTATGTTTCAAGTGTTTCATCTGTTTTAAACTTATATGACAAATGTTTCGTCTGGATGTTTCAAAAGTAGATTGCGGTATTGCACATGTTGCAATGGCTACATACACATGTTTCAAGTGTTTAATCTGTTTTCAGATTTATCTTGCAAATGCCTTATCGAGATGTTTCAAAAGTAGATCGGGTGTTACATGCCGTCGTCCACTTGCTGCTGCCGGTGCGCCGCCGTAGTTCATGTGCCGGAGCGCAGACGCCTCCGCAGCGCGCATCTGCAGGCAGGGCAGGTGGCCGCGCGTTCCACCGTGGGGGCGTGGAGCGCGTTCCACCGTGGGGGCGTGGAGCGCATTCCACCGTGTGGACGTTGGATGGGCGCAGGGGCGTGGTTTCTGCCGTGCGAGGCGCGGGATGGGTGCGGGCTACGGTTTCGAACGCTGACGCTAGTTGGGAATGGGATGTAACGCGTGGGATGCGATACATGACGGGAGCGCGGGAGGTGTGTCTGGACACAGGCATGGGACCGGAGGACCGGACATCCGGACGCTAGTGGTACCGATAACAACACGATACATATGGGAGGTTGGGGCGGAAAATGGAAGTTTACCGTGTCTGCCTGAACTGAACGGAGAAAAAAGAACGGACGGCAGCAGCCTCGCCCTCGTAGTGGTGGACTGGACCGCTACCACCACGACTACTGGTACTACTGCAGATCAAGCGACCAAGACCAGTGAGACGCGTGGGGACTTGCAAGAGAGAGAAGGGAGCGGCCACCGGCCAGCGGGGCAGGCAACCCAACGCGATCTCCGGAGCAGGCAAGGCCGGGCCGGTGCGAGGCGGGGGCCATGAGGATCCGGAAGCGCCCCCCTGCCAGGGCAGCATCGCCGGGACCGCCGCCGCCTCCCCTGTCGCTGCAGCAACCCATGGTGAGATGCCGGCGCTTATTGCTGGCCTGTGTGTATCTGTTGCACGAGCCGCGCGGGCTGAATCGTCGTGGGCGTTGGCGTGCCGGTTCCCGATCGGTTCTTGTGCCAGGGGCCTGTTCGCCTTCCGTGCCGGGAGGCCGGGAGGGGAGGCGGTGATCTTTCTTTCCTCCCGTTCTGCTCACCACTTGCCTGCCTGCCGTTCTTGGTGCAGGAGAAACCACGGGAGGAGGAGGACAAGGAGGCAGAGGAGGAGGAGAAGCGGGCGATCCTCGCCGCCGGAGTCCGAGACGACGACCGGGTCCGCCCCACCGCCGCCGCGCCTGCCTCTGGGAACAGGAACATGAACATGAACAGGTGTGTGTCAAGATCCTCTGTTCAGGTGTCCCTAGGAGATCTCTCTCGGGTGGGGTAGCTGAGAAATCGCTTTCTTTCCTTCTTTCTGTCCCTTGTCCCGCGCAGCAGCGCAACGGACGACGTGCCCAAGACGGAGCCGCAGGACGCCGCCGCCACCAGGTGCAGCCGGAACGACGGGAAGCGGTGGCGCTGCAAGAAGGCGGCCGTGCCGGGGTACCTGTTCTGCGACCGCCATATCGCGTGGTCCACACGCAAGCGCAAACCCAGAGCCAAGGAGCCCAAGAGTCACGGCAGCGGCGTCCTGGAGCCCACCACCACTATCCCCAAGAAGTTCGCAGAGGAGCACGGCGAGACGCAGCGCAACGCCGGGTTCTTCGGTGGCTTCTAGCCGGGCTGCCGGAAGCGAGCGGGCGGGCGAACGGCGGCGGGCCTGCAAGGGCAGTGCGGCGATCTACTTACCATAATTTACCTTTACTACTAACCAACTGATTGATAGTAGTTATCCATTTTGTGTTGCGTGCATCTTTCTTCGATTTTAACTTGCTGCCGTGGTATGCTCGTATCGTATAGGAGTAGCTACCAGTACTCGTGTTCATCCGAAGGTAAATGTCGCGATGCCTTTTTAGGCAGAATCCAGGACCTGATGCAAAAGTAGGCAGTTAAATAGGGGGGCATTGATCATTGGTTGTGACTTGTTCTTCTCGAGCTATTTGCTTTCGCCCTATATTATCTCTGTTAGGTGCGGTGGAATAAGCATGCATAAACAACCCTATTCGCTTGAGCTACTTTTCAGTATAAAATAGTGTTTTTCTCTTACAATCAGCATAAATATCAGCATAAGCCAAATTTCAACATAAACGAACATGCTGAAGGATTGCTTATTAAAAAAGCGCCTTCTTATGTGCGTGATGCAGCCCTACAGGAACAGGTATAGCCCACAAACTCACATATTTCATCTTGCATGCTTACACTGTTTTTTTTAGGGAACCAGGAGGGGCACACCCCTACTCAAAATATATTAAAAGGCGCCAGGAGCGTAGGAAACAGTACAGGGGGATAATTTAAGAAACATAGAAAGAAATAAAAAAAAGGGTGACAACAAGCCGTAACCAAGCTAAATAAGATTGGAGAAACATAGAAAGAAATAAAAAAGGGTGACAACAAGCCGTGACCAAGCTAAATAAGATTGGCTATCCATCGATTTAACCAAGGGAAAAGCTTCACTTTGTTCTTGTCTGAAATCATCTTTAGACTGCTGAATAGATGGACTGACCTGGGGAAAGATCATGTCATTACGCGCTTTCTAAATTGTCCAACTCATTAACACGATTATCTCCATGAAGAATGGGACTTCAAGCTGATCTTTGAAGCTCTGAAGGCTTTGGAAGGGGTCAAGTGTTTGGTCAGTCTGAATGCCAAGCCAGGCCTAGCACTAGACAGAGAGGGGGCAGTTGAGAAATAGATGCATCAGCCACTTTTCAAAACCATTGCACATAATGCAATTGTAATCTTGTAGTGTCATATTCTTTCTCCTCAAAAGCTCTCTAGTGCTCAACCTGTCCTTGATCAACAACCAGAAAAACACTTTGTGTTTATTTTGGCATGAGCTTCTCCAAATCCGTTTGTAGACCGGGTGCAGATGCATATGTCCACTTAGTTGTTTATAGGCTTTGTTCACTGGGAAATGATCTGATTTTCAAATATATGACCATTTATCTGACAAATCATTGAGGTTGACTCTTGTAACTCCTCTTGTAATTGCAGCAATTGAGGATGAGCTTGTTGGGAGATGGGTAGATGGAATAGACCATGAAGAGGGATGTGTCCTTTTCCCTCAGCAAAGACAATGTGCTTCTTTCATCCAAATGAAAATAGCTCAGGCATCTTGTGGACCAGTGGCTGGTTTCCCCAAATGTCTTCCTAGAAAAGACAAGATTTTCCATTGTTGACTGTAACTCTAGCCATCCCTTTAAACTTGTCTAGAAGCTTCAAAACATCCCTCCACCAAAAGAACCCCTTCTTTGAATTCCCAGGCAATTTTCCAGAACCATAATATTGTTCCCCAATCAAAGAGACCCAAGACAAGTCCTCTCTGTTGAAGAATTTATGTAAATGCTTAATTAGCAAAGCTTCATTCTGGGTTTTGATATTAAGGACTCCCAGCCCACCTTCCTCTTTGGCTCTACACTACATTGGCCATGCTGTCTTTGACTTTTGCCTAGCATTTATGTCAGCCCCCATCCAGAAGACATAGTTTCCTGAACTTATCTATTTGATCAATCATTGTTTGCTGCATTAAGAAGGTGCTCATGCAAAATGTTAGTAAGACAGAGAAAATTGAATTTGTGATCTCTAGTCTGCCTGTCTGATTTAGGAATGCTGATGTAGTAGTTCATATCTGTTAACTAATGGGGAGACATCAATTACCTTTGGCTTAGATAGGCTTAATGGCAGGCCCAAATAAGTAAAAAGGTAAACTTCTAGTTTGATAGTGGAAGGTTCTTGCTAAGTGTTGCAACTTTGCTTCACTTATGTTGATGGGTACCATCATGGATTTTGCAAAATTTACTTTCAAACCTGTAGATTCTCCAAAGGTTTTGAGGAGGGCGCTTTAAGGGTCCAAAGTTGTCTGCTATCTGCATACTAAATTACTGGGAAAGTCAGATGTTGATTAAGGGGAATTGAGCTTGGCCGTCACCATCTACCTCGCCGAACAGATCGACATCGCCGGCCAGCCTCTTCGCCGCGTCCTCCACCTCATCTTTCAGATACTCCTCTTTCGTCGCACTCGTCCATCTGGCGAATCCCCTATCGCTCAAAGATTGATCACAGGGTAGTGGGACCAGACCACCGCCAGGGCATGCGTCACGATGGAGACAGTGGCATCTCGGTTGAAGCATTTGAAGTTTTCCCATGCCGCCTTGCACCGGTCAATGATGGCGTTCGGACGGGGCGGCCTGTCGTCGGGCTGAGGAGCTACCTCCATATCGATACAGTCGAGCACCGGCCTGACTCCGGCTACCACGGCGTCAAATTTTCCCCTCTCGACTTTTGCATCCAGCTCCAGCACGTCGAACCATGCCTTGGTTTTTTGACGGTATTCTGCAGACACCAAAGGGATTCGTCGAACCGAAGAAGTCATTTCAGCAACAACCCTGACCATAAACTACTCACCTTCCAGATCCTTGGCCAGTTTCTCTGCTCGCCCAGACGCCTTCTCCTTCTCCTCTTGGAGTCGACCGACGACTTGACGCAGTCGTTCGAGCTCCACATCTTGCTCTACAAACACAGTAAACAACGGCTACATTATGGTCGGTCGACAATGCGAAACAAGCTCATCGATTGGGGATACCCTTTTTCTGCTCGGAGATGCCTTTCAGCTGCTCGGACGTGTCCCTCGGCTGCACGGAGACGGTTCTCAACTGATCGAACAGGGTCCCCTTTTGGTACTCCAGGTCCTTCGTGTTTGATTCAGCAAGATCCCTTTCGCGCTGAGCCCTCTGGACGTTCTTCTCCATCAATTTCATTGCCTCCCTCAGTTTCTTGTTCTCCTCGGCGAGGGGCTCCATCATTTTGATCAACTGCTGCCGTTGTTCGTCAGTCCGCGCTATACCCTGCAAAGCACCAAGATTATAAAAGACCATAGTCTCCAACGCCAAAGACAGACACCGCTGACGCAACACTAACCTCAATTTGCTTCATAGCTGTGCAAAGGGTGGATTGTAGCCTCTTCACCTCCCTGGTGGTGTCCTCCTCTTCTACGACCATAATTTCCTCCCCTTGCTAGCGAAAGATGCGGACGGTCTGAGGTTGTGATCCTCCACGCTCGATCTCCTTGACCCCATTCTCTTCCTCCACAGCCGGTGGCGCTCCCTAGGGGCTCGATGGCCGCACAGAGCGACCGACCTCGCCCTACGGCATCTCAGGGTGCGTCGCTTGCTCCTCCGACGCTGTCGGCCCTTGCGCCCCCGATTCCGGCATAGCTTCGGCAGCTCTCGCTTCTGCCTTCAAAGACTCGGTGGCTCTCGCTGTTGCTCCTGGCGTCTTTGTCGAATCGCCCATCGTTGTCGCCGACCGCTCTCCACCTCCAACTCCATCAGCAGCGGTGGTCGAATCCTTCACAAATCGACGAGCGCCCGAGGATTCTGGGACGGAGTCTGTCCGCAATGTCTCCATGCTAGGACTAGCCCCTTGCTGCTCACCAATCTGGCCTAAAGGATTCAGATCCTTCGCACACCCGTTCTGCATCAGATTAGCCCATCGATCACCACCACTGTAAAGATCGGACAGCAACCGATCCCAAAGTAAAGATACTTACATGTTAGCTGTGATAGAACCGTCTAATCTAATGCCTCCCAGGAGTGCTCATCTTCCATTAGACACTAAGCACCCAAGGGAGAACACCAAATTACCCGGTTCCGTCGGGCACACCCCAGGGGAGAACCCGAAAATCCACATTTTTCCATCAGGATCACAAATGAGAGAATAAAGCTTACAGCATTCTTAACCATTTCTTACATCACTTTACATGTACATCAGAGTTTAACATTTATTGTCATAACAGCGAAATGTAATCATATTATCAGAGTTATGAACAATTTAATGTAAAAGCGGAATATAAACATGTGATCATAATTACAGCGAAAATAATTATCTATTCATGGCATGGTGAAACATTGATATGTAATCTATGACAACAGATTATAAAACTTTTCTTTATAAAACATTTGGTGAGAGTTATAAATAAAACTATGATCACAGCGTAAAGGAATCCTCGCTGAGCCCACTAGGAGTTATCCACACACAAGGGTCAGCTCTAGCATCCACCTATCACCTGCAACAGGGGGAATAAAACCCTGAGTACTCAATTGTACTCAGCAAGACTTACCCGACAGGAGGAAAGAAAAGACTCCAAGGATATGCAAGGCTATCTGGCTTGTGGGTTTATTGCATTTACAAGAAGCATTACTAAGCGTGCGTCCTTATATTCGATTTTTATTAATGACAGCATTGGTTCATTAACTAACCGTTGTATGTAAGCACCTGTGCTACTTTCAAGCAGGTGGTAAGTAATCTGATTTCCTTTTCTTTCCATCTTTCATCTTTTAGTTCTTACTACGATGCTAAGCCGTAGACAAGCCGTACCGAATTGCCCGACGATTCGCGAATCAATGCCCCTAGCTGGGTACCCCAAAAACACACGTCCCGCTTGTACCCCGGGCACAAGCAGGACCAACCCGTCACCCTTCTGTCCTAGGTGTCCAGGTCCCCATCCAAACTAGGACTCCAAGCCCCCGCCCCTAAGTCCTAGACTCAGTGCGGTGCAAGGACCTCCTCCACCAAAACAAACCCTGATAGTCGGTCCGAAAAGAGCTAGATCCACGACAAGAGAGCAACAAGTTTTCTAAGCGCCCATACACAAGTATGTGCTCGGGATAATAAGTCTGTGACTTGCCTAGAGTCTTATGCAACGGCCGGTCCTTAATCGACACAGACAGAGAAAGCAGTGTAACCACGCCATGCCCCGCGTCCACGGTGACACAGCCTCTTACACCCACCAATACCCAAACCATATCCCTATCCGGTCACCATTTTTCCTTTCCACCATTTTATATATTCCAAGTGATGATCATATAGTAATATATTTTCTATCTCTCGCGAGTGACAGGCAATCACTCGACTTCTACCGGAGTCCTACAACACAGCAATCTACACGATCCTGTCATACTAGTAAGACTCATAGGATAAATATATATATATATATATATGCAAGTGTGTTTCATTCAACTCCTTAAAATTTAATGCACAAATATAATTTAAACTACAGAAAAGTAGGGGTTATGTACCAGGGCTTGCCTGGGTAAGATATATATATTAAAAAGTCTTCCGATCATCCACCATCAACTGAATAGAAAGCCCATTGCATCATCTTCTAGAGAGAATACCATTACACCATCTTCAGATTCCCAATCATCCTTCAAGTGATCCGTTGATCCATCATCGTACCTATATGATATGCAATGCGATGCAATGCAAAGACGTAATTAATCGAGTGCAATCGTGACTCGTAAAATACGGTTTACGCCTCTCAAGTTAACGGGCTAGTTCTAACGACGACCGTACTTAGGCTACATATACACGTTGTCGAATAAAGCGTTATTTCCCAACGAATGTTTTAATTATATAAACTCAAGGTGTTTCTTTATTTCACTCTATCCATTTAATCTTTATTCAAAATAGGTTATCATTATCTATTTAACAAACTAATTATTCTGGTGTTACGAAAATTACAGTGAGTATCTAATATTGTTAGGAGCCTACTGTATAAATTTCAGATTCAACAATATTACCAATTTATCATGGAAATTCCTACAAGTTTATATTTTACAATATTGAGTATCTTAAATTAATTATATAGCTTCCAAGAATATTATCAAACTATGTGAACAAAATATACTAATAGGTACATCATGATTTTAGAGACTCAACAAAACTGGTTTCACCATTTTTGGATACCTACACAATTTTATATTGATTTTACAATTTTATTTCTGAGACTAAATTAGCTAAATGTTCTCTAGAACAAAAAGGCCGACAGTGGCAAAGCGGGCCAGCAGTGGCGATAACCATGCGGGCGGCCCAGGCGCACAGACATCCGACCGGCCCATCATGGGGCGAACGGCCAGCGGCCCAACGATGGCCCGACGGATGCGCGGCCTAGGCCTGCCAAGCGGCGCGGCGAGCCTAGCTGGCGCGCGAGCGGCCCACCAGCCGGCCAAGGCAACCCAGGCGGCGATCACAGGCTGTCCCAGCACAGGCAGGAGGCACGGTACGTATGCGAATCGGTCCCTGAGCTTCTAACAAATCACCCCGCCGTACAATCAGCACTATTCCTATGGGTCACGTATTCGCAGTACGAACCCTATATAAATTTTTGTCTTGGATTCTCACCCATCTCACCTTCCTTCCCTTTTCTAGTAGCAGAGCGCACGGAGTGGAGGAGCCGAGGAGCTCCGGCCGGTGAGGGCGGCTCCACGGCACTGGCGGACATGGCGCTGGAGCAGACGACGGCGAGGAAACACTCGAGAGAGCAGCGCAGCGGTGCCGCATCACGGAGGAGGAGACACGCGCGGCGCGCGAGGGGAAAACTAGCGAAGGCGCTCCTAACGCGGTGGCTATCGTGCTGGGGGGACAGCGCCGAGGGCGGCGGTCCAGCGTGGACCGGAGCGGGCATGGCACGGCGGTGGAGCACGGGCGGACAACGCCACTGGTTGCTGCTCCAGCGCGGCCACGGAGGCACGCGCGCGCGTGGGGAAGCCAAGCAACATGGCGGCGCGGGGAGACACACGGCTGCAATCGGACTTGCCTGGCCATGGCATGGACCGAAGCAGAGGAGGCGCCGTGGGGCAGGGCAGCGGGTCTAGCGTGAACCGGGGCTCGGTTGGGTGGCTCAGACGTTGCATCACGAGAGCACGGAAGGGCGGCTGTGCACAGCGCACGGCGGCCGATGTGGATGAAAGGTCCTAATGGCTAGAGGGGGGGGGTGAATAGCCTAATAAAATTCTACAACAACACTTAACAAAATGTGTTAGACAATTTTGCGGCGAAGCGAGTGTTGCGCTAGCCTACTAAAATGCAAGCCACCTACCTCAATTCTATTTTGAATAGTGTATGTCCACACAATAGCTATGACACTTAGCTAAATTAGTGTGCTCTCAAAGACTAACTAAAGAGCAACACTAATCAAACAAACAAGCTCTCACAACTAGCTACACTAAAGAGCTTGATAAATAGTTTGCGGTAATGTAAGAGTGAGCAAGAGAGTTATACCGCCGTGTAGTGGTAGGAACCAATCAATCACAATAATGAATACCAATGTAGACCAATCACCTCGGAATCAAATGATGAACACAATGATTTTTACCGAGGTTCACTTGCTTGCCGGCAAGCTAGTCCTCGTTGTGGCGATTCACTCACTTGGAGGTTCACGCGCTGATTGGCATCACTCGCCAAACCCTCAATAGGGTGCCGCACAACCAACACAAGATGAGGATCACACAAGCCACAAGCAATTTACTAGAGTACCTTTTGGCGCTCCGTCGGGGAAAGGTCAAGAACCCCTCACAACCACCACGATCGGAGTTGGAGACAATCACCTCCTCCACTCAACGATCCTTGTTGCTCCAAGCCGCCTAGGTGGCGGCAACCACCAAGAGTAACAAGCGAAATCCACAGCGAAACACAATCACCAAGTGCCTCTAGATGCAATCACTCAAGCAATGCACTTGGATCACTCCCAATCTCACTATGATGATGAGTCAATGATGTAGATGAGTGGGAGTCCTTTAGCTAGGCTCACAAGGTTGCTATGTCAATGAAAATGTGCAAGAGTACGAGCTTGAGCCGGCCATGGGGCTATAAATAGAGCCCTAGTGAAATAGAGCTGTTGTACCCCTTCACTGGGCACAACACGGGGTGACCGGACGCTCTGGTCCGATCGACCGGACGCTGGCCCTCAGCGTCCGGTCACGTGATTCACGCCACGTGTCCCCTGCTTCAAATGCTGTTCGTCAGATTTCAACGGTCATGAAGCTGACCGGACGCTCCGGTAAAACTGACCGGACGCTGAAGCCCCAGCGTCCGGTCGTTTCTAGTAAGCTCCCCGAGGCATGTTTTTTTCGACCGGACGCGTCCGGTCCACCTTGACCGGACACAGCCAGCGTCCGGTGCTCAACCCTAGCCACTGTGCCGTCTGACAGCTCGACCGGACGTAGCCTTTCAGCGTCCGGTCGCTGAGCGACCCAGCGTCCGGTCAGTAGACCGACGCCAGCATCATTTCGATCAACTCCATTTCAACTCTTACTTCTTCACCCTTGCTCAAGTGTGCCAACCACCAAGAATTTTGCATCCGACGCAGTAGAAAATAGACATTTCATTTTCCCGAAAGCGCCGAATCCCGCCTCGCAAGCTCGGTGGGACGGAGAGAGGGACCCAAACCCATCTCAACCCTACAAACACCTTGTGCACATGTGGTAGCATATTTACACAAATATTATCAAGGGTGTTAGCACTCCACTAGATCCTAAATGCATATGCAATGAGTTAGAGCATGTAGTGGCACTTTGATAACCGCATTCCGATACGAGTTTCACCCCTCTTAATAATACGGCTATCAAACCTAAATGTGATCACACTCTCTAAGTGTCTTGATCACCAAAATAAAATAGCTCCTACAAGTTATACCTTTGCCTTGAGCTTTTTGTTTTTCTCTTTCTTCTCTTCAAGTTTAAGCCCTTGATCATCTCCATGCTATCACCATTGTCATGTTATGATCTTCATTTGCTTCTCTACTTGAAGTGTGCTACCTATCTCATGATCACTTGATGAACTAGGTTAGCACTTAGGGTTTCATCAATTTACCAAAACTAAACTAGAGCTTTCAGCGGATGAGGTGCAGGAAAAGAAATAGCGGGGGTGCATCACCGGCTTCGGCGGCATGTGGGCCGGCGTGGAAGATGGCGGGCCGGCGATGGTGGCTGGCCATGGCGGGCGCTCGCGCAAGGCAGCAGCAGCGAGAGGAGCCGGGCGAGAGAGCAGGCGAGGTCGTGGAGCTTGCGTGCGCGGGGAGACGGAAGGAGCCATGGCGGCCTAAGTGAGAGGGAGGGCGGCCATGGTGATTGCGGCAGCGGCCGGGTCACGTCCGGCCGAGCGCTCAGCACTGGCGAGGAGCGGGGAAGAAAGTCGCGCACGGGCTTGGCAGGCGGAGCTACGAGCGGCTCCGGTGAACGAGCTGAGGAGCTTCACGTGTGGGGGAAACGCCAAGGCGATGCGGGCACCGTGGAACTACTAAGGTAGCATTGAGGCTTGCGCACACGGTGGCCGGCCGCTGAGGGTGCTCGTCCTGATGGGTGCTGCGGTAAAGAAAAAGAAAGAGCAAAGGAATAGGGCGAGCAACAGGTCTGCAGAGGCCGACAAGACAAGGTGGGCAGCGGCAGCGAAGGTAGCATGGTAAGATTATCAGCTCGATGAGACAACAGAGGCAGAGTGGTAAGGCGTAGCATGGCCGTCAGTTGCAGGCCCGCGCACGCACAGAACACGAAAAGACATGGCGATGATAGGGGGAAAGAACCACGTGCTCCAAATAAAAATTCGAACTAGATCACCAGCTTCGCAATCAAGAGATGTGCAGTTGATCGACTTGTACCGTCTTGTGTAGAGACGACAGACAGGGACAGGTTATCACTGCACTAAGCGCCACTGTTACACATAGGACTACATTTTAAATAAAAAAAATCAGAGAAACTCATTTTGGAAATTTTACTTAGGCCTCAATCGCGGTGCTAAACAAGCTCATAACACCAGGGGTGTTACAACCAACCCCCCTTAAAAAGAATCTCATCCTGAGATTCGAAGCAAGAACCAGAAGAGGGGAAAACGCGATCACATTTCGTAGATCAGGGATTACACGAAGATTACACGACTTCGAATACTAAACCACACGGGGATCTAGGGATACATGGTAAAGAGCAACCTGGTACAACCAAGACTTACTCCAGAAGTCGAGATAGACGAGGACAATGGAGAAACAACAAGATAATGAGTATCCAAAACATGGCGTAGGTCCAACACATCCAGAAACAGTCGACTGAGAAATAAAACATCATGAATCCTAGGACCAACTAACCAAAGGAACTTGAACTTCTTCGGAAACTAGATCCTTTCTTCTTCTCAGATTACACCATCACCTTAGACTGATGAACCTAATTCCACGAGTGACGACTGGATCTCGTAGCTGAAATGACCTGATTTCCACGAAGGGAAATCCACAGAGTTGAAGTGTAATAAGACCGTTGTAGATCATATTACCCAAATTCCAGTCAAATATCACATCCATACAATGATAATATCCGATTACAAATAGTGCGGAATTACATAAATTATTACACCACCGCATTGGCGGAATCAAAAGTAGCATTCATTCAGAACAGCTTGAAGATAGGATCGCCAAACTTGAGCGTAGGAACGAACCCCTCAACCATCAAACTCCTTGGAGCTATACTTCTCAGCAGAACCTGTGTGCCAAAATTTATCAGTATGATTTGTACTGGCCACTCCCACCCTATGAGCATTGCTTTGTGGAAATTGGATGCAAGTTGGATATAATAAAAAAGGAACCTATAAGGCTGGGGTTTCTTATGTATTAGCATATCAAGTACATAATAATAGTTGGTCAAGTTTTAACACCATTCACATACCCATTCCACCCCATTCCCGTCCAGAGCTAGGTTTCGATCCTGGGATCGATTTACCACCATCTCCACACCATCACCATACCATCGCTCAGTCGATAGGCCAACTCCCTCTCGGCACTGTTTCAAGGCCCGTAGCCCCTGGCTATGTCCGAACCCTCACTCCTAGGGGGAGAAGAGAAGGACTCATCTCACTATCTAGTTTAGGCAAAACCCAGGAAAGGTCCATAGCCGACAAGTCGGCATATGTATCGATCGATCAACCATACACTCTGCAGAGGTTTTACATAACCACAAGATCCACCTTCCTCGCTGACCGTCGTCAACTAGGCTGATTCTGGCCGCTTGCTAGCCTAGGATAATGCCACTCTACCATTCAGCCCTGGTACACCCCAAGTCTAGTCTGGGGTGGCTGAAACTATGAGTCATGAGCCGGGTCCACAAGGTCTCCATGAAGTCTCGAAAGGGTGTGGGGGAAATCCTCTGCGCCCCGTACCTCCTTACACTATCCGCTATCAACCTAGCAGTAGTGGCAATATCCTACCCAGTAGTCCGGCCATCCCGCACCATATAGGGCGAGTGGTACGTAAGGCTTCCCGGTGAATCTAAGTACTAGTAAGTCCTTAGGGATGACCAAGCCAGAATGTCTTCATCAGTGTTTCCATTTACCGTGCCACCACAGGACCTCCACCCCGGGCTCCTCCCATCACAGGTTCACACCCAGGGCCACCTCATATACCATTTATCCACCACAGGTATCCATTCCAGGGGTGCCCATGTAGCACCCCACGGCAAGACTTGCCTCAGGCTCGTCGTATACTCCAACTTGGTCGACACAACCCTCACCCTCCACGCACCCAAGTCACACACACAACACTCTCCCCATAGTCCAGATAACACCAGTTTCCACCACACATCAATGTAGTGCAAGCGTAGTAGAAGTAATAAGCAATGAAATATAGTAGCAGGCGTGTGACTAGCATAATAGCAGGGTGAGCAGGGGTAAGGTTGCGTCAAGGTAAAGGCCATCAAGAATGCATACTACCATGCAAGTCCTATCATAGTGTGATTATAACAATAAAGTAAAGCAATAGCAGTTCTATATTAGCCATGCGTAATAGGTGCTACGAGGTTGGGTGGGATGTGGCACCTTCAGTGTAGTCGTCTCCGTACTCTTCACGGTACTCACGATCCTCGTCCGTCCAGTTCTCCTCTGAGTCTACAAACGACTGCATTATAGTCGCGTTAGCGACGTCTATAGAATAGCACAAAGAAGCAATGAAAATTCAAAAGAGCCAAATGCACTCAAACATGGGTTCATTGCGTAGAGCTTTTTTAGATGAATTTTGGTCTTGGTTTTGTATTTTTCTTAGGTCATATGAATTAGTTATGAATTTCCGAAGTTTAAATCATTTCTGAAAATGGAAAAGGCTGAATTAATCCTGAGCTGACACGTGTCACGCGGTGACTGGTCCACGTGGCATGCTGACGTCAGCATGACGTTAGCATCTCGGCTCCGAGCTGACAAGTGGGGTCCTGCTGACGTCATCTTGACGTCAGCATGACATCATCAACGTCATCGTTTTCGACAGGTGGGGCCAGAGGCTCTTGGGTCACTAACATGTGGGTCCGGCCAAAGTCAACGTCAAGTCAACGGTGAGTTAACGGTCAATGGGTCAGGGTCACTGACGTGTGGGGCCAGGGCTACTGACGTCAGCAGCTGACGTCATCGTGACGTCAGCATGACATCACCTCGGCTGTGTTATTACTGATAGGTGGGACCTGCATGACGTCGTCATGACGTGACCCACTGAGAAGTGGGTCCAGCGGCTCGTGTCGCTGACATGTGGGCCCTGGTCAATGACAATGTTGACCGGTCAACGGTCAACACAGGCCGGGTCCAAACTGGGCCGGTCGGGCCTAGATATAGGCTGGATTTGGGCCAGGCTTGGCCCGCCACGTGTCACGTAGGGAGGGAGGCCACGTGGCTCGGTCTAGGCCCTTAGCGGGTCAGTCCTCGTGGTGCTGGTCCATGGTAGACCACGCGGTGTCGGTCTATGGACCACGGAGCGGGTCCGTGGTGGACCACGTCCATGCGGGCACAGCTGAGTGCGGTGCACCGTGCACCCGATGTACGAGTGGGCTGTCCAGGGAAGAAATTTCCCTCCCTCTCCCAGCGGTGTGCTCCCGCCGGTGGCGTGCCTCACCGGCGAGCCTTGCCAAAGGCGTAGGGGTGCGGTAGTGTGGTGCTACGGCTTCTCCAAGGTGCGGTGACTCCAACGGTGGCGCTATTACGGCGGCCAAGGTTTTCTAGAGGTCTAGCCATGGCGACGGTGGCTCGGGCGCATCGGCGTATGGGGATGGCGCGGTTGCAGCGGCAAAGGCTGGACTTGTGGTGCGTGTGAGCATCACGGTGCTCCAGCAGGCTCGTCGGGTAGGTCGAAGGGACTTCAAGAGCCCCCAGTGGCTTTGGCCACGGTGGCGGCTTGATTTGGCCATGGCGGAGGTCTGGTGGTGAACGGCGCAAGCTAGGCGGCGTAGCAGCGGGCTCCTTTCCTCAAGAAGGGGCGCGTGACATGCTCATCAGCATGGCGAATCCCGTCAAGGTGCTAACGGCGTGCGCGTGCGTGTGCAGTGAGCGTGTGCGCTAATAGGGCCGTGCTTGGCGTTCATGGGGCTAGGAGGAGGTCTCAGTGGCGAGAGGCTCACCATCAGTGTCGAAGGCAAGAGGATGGCGATGCAGTGGCGGGTCATGGCCATGTCGAGACGAGGCCATGCCATGCCGAGCAGCAGCGTCGACGTGGTTGATCGGGGCGACGTCCTCCGCTCCGGCGACACCGTCGACGTCGAGCGCTCCTTCTTCTTCCTCTATCCCCTCTCTCTCTTGGCTCGGGTGTGTAGTGGAGGGCCACAAGGTGGCGGCGGGGCGATGGGAGAGCTCTAGGGCACCCGGGGCTGGGGCTTTTATAGCCAAAGCTCGGCCATGGAGCTCGGTGAACGGCGGATGGAGATCGAGGGGCGATCAGAGGGCCTCTAGCGAGGCTGGGCTAGGGTTCTAGGCCACGGCGCGAT
Organism: Miscanthus lutarioriparius; assembly: GCA_904845875.1. Lineage (NCBI taxonomy): Eukaryota > Viridiplantae > Streptophyta > Magnoliopsida > Poales > Poaceae > Miscanthus > Miscanthus lutarioriparius. The sequence goes on from CAJGYO010000001.1 coordinate 97,642,346, forward strand.
CGTGGGCGCGATGGCGAAACCGTTTTCATGTTCCTTGGTTAGCAAGGCGGGGGATAGGGGGGCGACAAGGTCACGGCTCGGCCATGGCCATGGCAGGAGCGTGCGGCAGTGGTCATGCACCGTGTGTGACCCTGTCGGGCAGCCGGTGCCTACGTGGCACCCATCCAACGGGCTTTCGAGGTCAGTTGTGAGACCACGGACGGCGGATAGGGATCGAGGCGGCATTGGATTTTTCTCCCCCCACGGTACCTGTGCTCTGTTTTCTGAAAGCAGAGGAGGGGACCAAGGAGGGGGATGACGAGGGTGTCTCACCCGTCAGCCAGCACGGGGAGAGATGACGGCGTGGCATGCGGGCTGGCTGCTTGGGCCATGCGCGGTCAGGCCAGGCCACGCGTGTGAGGCCACGAGCGCTAGCAGGCCAGCGAGGCAGGGAGGGAGAACTGGGCCAGTAGTTGGGAGCACGCGGGGTCTGGGGGCAAGCTGGGCCGACTCGGTTGCTTGGGCTGGTATGGCTGTTGGCGAGCTGGGCCAAGGGGATGGACAGGCCACAAGCTGGGCCAGATGGCCTTTCTATTTTCCTCTTCCATTTCCTTTCTTTTTATTTGTTGCCAATTGGTTAGGGTTTGATTTATTTAGCTACTTTGTGTAACAAAAATAGTTGTAGTTTTTGTTATACAAAAATATAAATAGTTTTCACCTTAAGCTTTTATTCTTTGGTTTGATTAATATTTACTTTATGATTTATGACTTTAAAGGAGTTGTTAAGCATTACATAAAGCAAATGGAGATCCAAATCACAATTTGAGTTAAACAATGTATGCAACATTTTATTTGTTAGGATTGTTAATAAACATAATTAACAATGACATGCTGTGCTCATGAGATTGTCTAGTTGGGTTACAACTAATGCAACACCTAGGGTTAGCTCCTGCAAATGTCACTCATCATCACATGGGGTTTTGAAGAAAAATTTTGTAGTTGTGATTTTTGGTGTGTGGATTTTTGGGTTGTTACAGTCCTAACCCCTTAACATAATCTCGTCCCCGAGATTAAAGCGTAGCGTACCCTTCAAAGAGATAAGGATAGTGTAGCCGGAGGTCAAACTCTTTATCCCATGTTGCTTCTCTCTCAGTGTGGTTGCTCCATTGGATCTTGCACATAGGAGTAGTCTTGCTTTGGATCTCTTTGGTATCTCTGCCCAGAATTCTGATAGGATGTTCTTTATACTCAAGTGTATCTTGAATGTCAAGTGTATCAGTTGGAACTACTTCATCGGGCACTCTCAAACACTTGCGTAGCTGTGAGACATGGAATACGGGATGTACACCCGCCAATTCCTCAGGTAGCTCAAGTTTGTAAGCGAGTTTTCCAATTCTCTTGCGTATCTTGTATGGCCCAACAAATCTAGGGGCAAGCTTTCCTTTCACATGGAATCTGACAGTCCCACGTAGCGGGGATACCTTGAGATAGACGAAGTCTCCCACATTGAACTCAAGTTCTCTTCTCCTTTTGTCAGCATAGCTCTTGTATTGACTTTGAGCAATCCTCAAATTCTCCTTCACTTGAGCAACTCCTTCTTCTGCATCTTGGATCTTAGCAGAATCAAAGAATGATCTTTCGCCTGGTTGAGACCACATCAAAGGTGTCTTACAAGGTTTGCCATACAGAGCTTCAAACGGCGACATCTTGATACTGGCTTAGTAGCTATTGTTGTAAGAGAACTCTGCATAGGGTAAGCATTTCTCCCAATCAGAGCCATAATTTAGCACACTAGCGCGAAGCATGTCTTCTAAGATCTGATTTACTCGTTCTATCTGTCCATCTGTCTGTGGGTGATAAGCGGTACTGAAATCAAGTTTGGTTCCAATGGACTTGTGCAGGGCTTCCCAGAATCGGGACATAAACTGAGGACCACGATCAGATACAATACTAGAGGGAGCTCCATGCAGTCTGAGAATATGCTCAACATATAGATCTGCTAATTTTTCTGCATTGGTCTTGGTCTTTACTGGTACAAAGTGAGCAATCTTGGTCAAACGATCGACAATCACCCAGATGGAATCATTGCCTTTCTGTGATCGGGGTAATCCAACTATGAAATCCATGGATATGCTCTCCCATTTCCACTCGGGAACGTTAAGAGGCTTTAACAATCCTGTAGGCCTTTGATGTTCAGCCTTGACTCTATTATAGGTGTCACACCGTGCCACATGTCCCGCAATGTCTGTCTTCATGCCTTTCCACCAAAAGTGTTTCTTTAAGTCTTGATACATCTTTGAACCCCCAGGGTGTATACAGTACTTGGAATCATGAGCTTCTGACAGAATTTCCTCTCGTAGCCCTGGGTCAGATGGAACACAGATTCTGTTCTTGAACCAGATGGTTCCTTGTTCATCTTCCTGGTGGTTGGTCTTGTAGCCTAGTTTCATCAGACCACGGAGATATTCGATCTCTTCACAATTTTTCTAAGCTTGATGGATGTGATCTGTGAGATCATACTATATGCAGAGTTCATTCAACAAGCCATGCAGTAGTATTTCTAGTTGGAAATCATCAATCTCTTCCTTAAGCTCAGGTGGTACGGATTCAGTGATCAAAATGTGACAGTAGCTCTTGCGACTAAGAGCATCTACGACTACATTAGCTTTTCCCAGATGATAGTGAATTTCTAGGTCATAGTCCTTGATCAACTCTAGCCATCGGCGTTGCCTCATATTCAGATCTTCCTGAGTGAAAAAGTACTTCAAGCTCTTGTGATCGGTGTAGATATCACACTTGTTGCCTATCAAGTAGCGCCTCCAGATCTTTAAGGCATGCACAACTGCTGCTAACTCAAGATCATGAGTAGGGTAACGGTTCTCGTGTTCTTTCAACTGTCGAGACGCATATGCTATCACTCTTCCATTTTGCATCAGTACACAACCAAGTCCTTGATGGGATGCATCACAATAGACCACGAAATCTTTGCTGATATCAGGCAATGCTAGCACAGGAGTTGTGGTAAGCTTCTGTTTCAATCCCTAGAAGCTTTGTTCGCACTCGGGCGTCCATTCAAACTCCTTGGTCTTCTTTAGAAGGTTGGTCATCGGACGGGCTATCTTGGAGAAGTTTTTGATGAATCGGCGATAATAACCAGCCAATTCCAAGAAACTTCTGACTTCTGTCACATTACGGGGTTGTTCCCATTCTTTCACAGCTTCAATCTTAGCTGGGTCAACTGCAACACCTTCAACTGATAGTACATGACCTAGGAAGGCAACTTCCTGTAGCCAAAACTCACATTTGCTGAACTTTGCGTAGAGCTAATGTTGGGATAGTTTCTCAAGTATAGTTCTCAGGTGATGTTCGTGTTCTTCAGCGGTGGGTGAATAGACAAGGATGTCATCAATGAATACTACCACGAACTTATCTAGATCATCCATGAAAACCTTATTCATCATGTTCATGAAGTATGCGGGAGCATTCGTGAGTCCAAAGGATACCACAGTGAACTCAAACTGCCCATACCTAGTCACGAAAGCTGTCTTCGGGATGTCACTCTCTCGAATCTTCATCTGATGATAGCCAGATCTGAGATCAATCTTGGAGAAATACTTGGCACCTCGAAGCTGATCAAGTAAATCATCGATCCTTGGCAGGGGGTACTTGTTCTTGATGGTGACTGCGTTCAAGTTTCGGTAATCAATGCACATTCTCATTGAGCCATCCTTCTTCTTAACAAACAGAACAAGGGATCCCCAGGGTGAAGCACTGGGTCTGATATATCCCTTCGAGATGAGCTCATCAAGCTGTTTCTTGAGCTCGGCCAGTTCATCAACTGACATGCGATAGGGTCTCTTGGCAATGGGTCATGTTCCTGGCAAAAGATCAATGATGAACTCTACATCATGGTCTGGTGGCATACCCGGTAATTCTTCAGGGAATACATCGGGATAGTCTCTGACCACAGGCACATCATGAACTATCTTTTCCTCTTTTTGTGATTCTAAACTTGCTTTAAGGGCACATAGGATAGAGGTGGACTTTCCGGACTGGGGTTCACATCTAATGACTTGGCCTGATGGGTGGGTCACTTGGACGTATCTAGGTGAACATGATATGATGCCTCGGTGAATGGTTAACCAATCCATGCCTAAGATGACATCTAGGTTAGTGGAAGGTAACAGGGTTAGGTCGGCTTTAAAGATAAGACCCTCAATGGTAAGACTCACTCCCTTACAGATGTGGGTGCATTTTAGGTCTCCTAAAGGTGAAATGGTGATGATAGGCTTTCTACATGGGGTTACAGGCAGGTCATGCTCTCGTGCAAACTTGGATGATATGTAAGAACAAGTTGCTCCAGAGTCAAATAGAACTGATGCAGTATTGCCATTAACTAAAAACATACCGTACACAACGTCAGGGGCAGCCTGTGCTTCCTTGGCGTCCAGATGGTTGAGACGTTCATGAGTAGCAGATCCCTTGAACTGAGACTTCTGAGCGGCTGAGTTCTAAGGGCACTCAGCGGCTTTGTGACCCGGTTGGCCACAAGCAAAGCAGGTGAAAGGCGCACCGCTTGTAGGGGTTGGCGCGGGTGCCTTCCAGTTTCCAGTGCTTGGTGCAGAGCGGTTCTGTGCTGGGCGTTCATTCACAGAGCGGGAATGGTTGAAACGATCCTGAGTGTTGCGGTCCTGAGCATAATGGTCCTGGGTGTAACGATCCTAAGCAGGACAGGAGTATTTGGTGGTGTAGCCTCCACTACCCCTACTCGATCCTGGGTTGTCATCCCTGTTGTGGCGAGAGCGCTCCCTGGATGGTGCATCTCTGTGGAACCTCTTGCGATCACAGCTACGGAAAGACTCCTCAGGCTTACGCTTCCTCTCCCTATACTTCTCTCCAGCTTCAGCACGGTCCTTCTCAATCTGGATGCAGTGATCCACCAGAGCACGCAACGTGTTACTCTCAATACCGCCAAACTTCACCTTGATGTGCAGGTTAAGTCCCTTGCGGTAATAGTACAACTTCTCCTTCTCAGAGTTCACAACATAGGAAGGTGCATAGCACAGAAGGTTGGTGAAACGAGTAGTGTACTCAGTCACCTTGTCCTTTCCCATCTTGATGTTGCGGAACTCCTCGGCTTTGGCCTCCATGATACCCTTAGGAATGTGATACTTAGTGAATGCTTCGGCGAACTCATCCCACGAGATATTGGTAGGGTCCTCATGGGAATCACTGAAACTGTCCCACTAGGTGCGTGCTGCACCTATGAGCTGGTGTGTGGCAGCTCCAACACACTCATCGTCGGTGAAAGTGGTGAGGTCAAGCTTCTTCTCCATCTCCTTGAGCCAGTCATCGGTCACAAGCGGGTCAGGGTCGGTGCCATCATAGGTAGGTGGCCTTAGCTTCAAAAATCCTTCCAGCTTCCTTTGGAAGTCATTCTACTGACCTCCCTGGCGACGGTTTGCTCCATCAACAAGGGCTGCAAGAAGCTAGGTCTGCTGCGCCATCACTTCTGCCAGGTTCGGTGGTGGTGGTGGCGAAATGTTCTCCTTGGCAGGTGGTGGGGTATTCTCCAGGTTGAGGGTATCCCTCCACGTCCACAGCCATGGCCACGGCCACGGTTGTTGCCACCACAACCCCCATTTGGTTCGACTGGTTCGGGGATGGGCGCACGTCCACGGTTCATTAGGTGAGCAGATCGGCGGTTCGGCATCTGCAACACGGATCATAGGAATTTTAGTGCTTGTGCCATAAGTGCTTATAATTCAATATGATTACATGATTTTGACGATTTAAAGAAAAAACATTTATACTATCTAACACTCATTACAAAGAAGCAATAAGATCCATAAGATGCAATAAGATCCAAAACATTCATTACATTGGTTTTATTACATAGCATCATCTCCAGTAGCTACACTTGAAGACGTGCGATAATCATACTACGCATAATGTCTCATAATACATCTCATAAGGGGTACATCATGGGATACAACTTATGGAAGCCACTAACATGACTCATGACCACGTAGGGCCATCTACTCTAACTCATACACCGCAGCTGGGATACGACTGTTCTCAATCTCGATCTCCTCGTCAGACTTGTGAAGTCGGGACACGTACTTCAAGGCCTTAGCGAGCTCATCAGTAGGTTTGGCTCTAGGTAGGGTAGGGCAGGTGTCTAGGTTGAGGCGAGTCGGGGCTAACTCAAACTCCTCTATCCTAGGCTTTGTCTTGCTACGAATCTCCTTGGGTAGCTGATCCCATATACCCTTCATCTCCCTGAGGCGCTTCTTGTCAGACTTCTGCCAAGCCTGCCATGTCCTCTCACACTTGTCCTATAGGTACTCATTCTGCCTGAGTGCCTCGATCATGTGACCCTGGTTGCGAACGGCCTTCTTCCTGAACTCCTCTAGCTCCTGGGTCATGGTCTTGTTTCAAGATTGGATTTTCAGCATATCAATCCCCTTGGACCTCTCTCTGTCTCCTCTGCGGTTGAACTCGGCCTTCTTGTCGTCCAACTCTCTCTGCAACTCTAAGACCTTACTGTTGAGGTAGCAGTTCCTGTTGCCTAGTTTGGCTGCTTTGTCTTGTAAGTCAGTGACCTCAGCTCTGTGGACTTCTTCACGATGGTTGAGTTCATCCTGTAGCTTGGCAATTGTCTCGAGCAGACTAGGTCGCTCCTGTGCTCCCTGCGAGTCTCGCTCCTAGTACTCCCATAGAAGGGCCCAGTCCTGACGTCTCTTCTACTCAAGCTGGGTCACGTACCTGTCCTGCTCTAGTAGGTGGATAGCCAAGACGTGAAGGCATCTGTCCTCCTCTGCAAAGATAACTCTGCCGGCTGTGAAACTCTGCTCACTAGGGGTGAGGCTGAGGTCGAGGGCCTGGGGAAGTAGACGGAACTTTGTCGTCTTCAAGTGCTCGTAGTGGTCCTTCATCACTCTGCGAAGTGCCTTGTGTGAAACAGCTCGCAGTCCCTCCTCAACTGTGTCCTCTATAGTCAACTCAGTGAAAGCTAGGACAGAAGGTAACGTAGTGCTAGCTGGGAACTCGACTGAGGTGACAACCAGTCCTTCGATTCCTCCTTCCTAAGCTAACTTCCTGGTGTAGGTGACTTTGACAAGCTCGTCAGGGACTCCTAACATGATGAGAACTCGGCAGAGGGTCTGTGCAAAACCCCCGAGCTCACATAGGTCGAAGGTAAGCTTGGCGTGGTCCAGAGGTAGCAGTCCTAGAGGCGGCCATTCGACGTTCGTTGTCATCTGCAAGTTTTAAGGAAACATGTGTTAGCAGGTCAATTAATAGATGAGCCTTGCATAAAAGTAAATGCAGGGTCGGTATATAACCGAAAGAAGGGCTGTTCACGTCCTATTCTATCGTCCATTTCTGAGGGTTTCGTCCTAGGGTCATGTATGGCTCTGATACCAATTGAAACGACCTGATTTCCATGAAGGGAAATCCACAGAGTCGAAGTGTAATAAGACCATTGTAGATCATATTACCTAAATTCCAGTCGAATATCACATCCATACAACGATAATATCAGAGTACAAATAGTGCGGAATTACATAAATTATTACATCGCCGCATTGGCGGAATCAAAAGTAGCATTCATTCAGAACAGCTTGAAGATAAGATCGCCAAACTTGAGCGTAGGAACGAACCCCTCAACCATCAAACTCCTCGGAGCTATACTCCTCAGCAGAACCTGTGTGCCAAAATTTATCAGTACGATTTGTACTGGCCACTCCCACCATATGAGCATTGCTTTGTGGAAATTGGATGCAAGTTAGATATAATAAAAAAGGAACCTATAAGGCTGGGGTTTCTTATGTATTAGCATATCAAGTACATAATAATAGTTGGTCAAGTTTTAACACCATTCACACACCCATTCCACCCCATTCCCGTCCAGAGCCAGGTTTTGATCCTGGGATCGATTTACCACCATCTCCACACCATCACCATACCATTGCTCAGTCGACAGACCAACTCCCTCTCGGCACTGTCTCAAGGCCTGTAGCCCCTGGCTACGTCCGAACACTCACTCCCAGGGGGAGAAGAGAAGGACTCATCTCACTATCTAGTTTAAGCGAAACCCAGGAAAGGTCCATAGCCGACAAGTCGGCATATGCATCGATCGATCAACCATACACTCTGCAGAGGTTTTACATAACAACAAGATCTGCCTTCCTCACTGACCGTCGTCAACTGGGCTGATTCTGACCGCTTGCTAGCCTAGGATAATGCCACTCTACCATTCAGCCCTGGTACACCCCAAGTCTAGTATGGGGTGGCTGAAACTGTGAGTCCTGAGCTGGGTCCACAAGGTCTCCATGAAGTCTCGGAAGGGTGTGGGTGAAATCCTCTGCACCCCGTACCTCCTTACACTGTCCGCTATCAACCTAGCAGTAGTGGCAATATCCTACCCAGTAGTCCGGCCGTCCCGCACCATATAGGGTGAGTGGTACGTAAGGCTTCCCAGTGAATCTAAGTACTAGTAAGTCGTTAGGGATGACCAAGCCAGAATGTCTTCATCAGGGTTTCCATTTACCGTGCCACCACAACACCTCCACCCTAGGCTCCTCCCATCACAGGTTCACACCCAGGGCCACCTCATATACCATTTACCCACCACAGGTATCCATTCCAGGGGTGCTCTGGTAGCACCCCATAGCAAGACTTGCCTCAGGCTCGTCGTTTACTCCAACTTGGTCAACACAACCCTCACCCTCCACGCACCCAAGTCACACACGCAACACTCTCCCCATAGTCCAGATAACACTAGTTTCCACCACGCATCAATGTAGTGCAAGCGTAGTAGAAGTAATAAGCAATGAAATATAGTAGCAAGCGTGTGACTAGCCTAATAGCAGGGTGAGCAGGGGTAAGGTTGCGTCAAGGTAAAGGCCATCAAGAAAGCATACTACCATGCAAGTCCTATCATAGTGTGATTATAACAATAAAGTAAAGCAATAGCAGTTTTTATATTAGCCATGCGTAATAGGTGCTACGAGGTTGGGTGGGATGTGGCACCTTTAGTGTAGTCATCTCCGTACTCTTCACGGAACTCACGATCCTCGTCCGTCCGGTTCTCCTCCGAGTCTGCAAACGATCGCATTATAGTCGCGTTAGCGACGTCTATAGAATAGCACAAAGAAGCAATGAAAATTCAAAAGAGCCAAATGCACTCAAACATGGGTTCATTGCGTAGAGCTTTTTTAGATGAAATTTGGTCCTAGTTTCGTATTTTTCTTAGGGCATATGAATTAGTTATGAATTTCCAAAGTTTAAATCATTTTTGAAAATGGAAAAGGCTGAATTAATCCTGGGCTGACACGTGTCAGCATGACGTCAGCATCTCGGCTCCGAGCTGACAAGTGGGGTCCTGCTGACGTCATCTTGACGTCAGCATGACGTCATCAACGTCATCGTTTTCGACAGGTGGGGCCAGAGGCTCTTGGGTCACTGGCATGTGGGTCCGGCCAAAGTAACCGTCAAGTCAACAGTGAGTTAACGGTCAACGGGTCAGGGTCACTGACGTGTGGGGCTAGGGCTGCTGACGTCAGCATGACGTCACCTCGGCTGTATTATTTCTGACAGGTGGGACCCACATGACATCATCATGATGTCATCATGACGTCACCCACTGACAACTGGGTCCAGCGGCTCGTGTCGCTGACATGTGGGCCCTAGTCAACAGTCAATGTTGACTGGTCAACGGTCAACATAGGCGGGGTCCAAACTGGGCCGGTCGGGCCTGGATACAGGCTAGATTTGGGCCGGGCTTGGCCCGCCACATATCGCGCAGGGAGGGAGGCCACGTGGCTCGGTCTGGGCCCTTAGTGGGTTGGTCCTCGTGGTGCTGGTCCATGGTAGACCACGCGGTGTGGGTCTATGGACCACGGAGCAGGTCCATGGTGGACCACGTCCATGCAGGCGCAGCTGAGTGCGGTGCACCATGCACCCGGTGTACGAGTGGGCGGTCCAGGGAAGAAATTTCCCTCCCTCTCCCAGCGGTGTGCTCCCGCCGGTGGCGTGCCTCACCGGCGAGCCTTGCCGAAGGTGTAGGGGTGCGGTAGTGTGGTGCTACGGCTTCTCCAAGGTGCGTTGACTCCAACGGTGGCGCTATTGCGGCAGCCAAGGTTTTCCAGAGGTCTAGCCATGGCAACGGTGGCTCGGGCACATCGGCATACAGGGATGGCACGGTTGCAGCGGCAAAGGCCGGACTTGTGGTGCGTGTGAGCATCACGGTGCCCCAGCGGGCACATCGGGCAGGTCGAAGGGACTTCAAGAGCCCCCAGTGGCTTTGGCCACGGTGGTGGCTTGATTCGGCCATGGCGGAGGTCCGGTGGTGAACGGCGCAAGCTAGGCGGTGTAGCAGCGTGCTCCTTTCCTCAAGAAGGGGCACGTGATGTGCTCATCGGCATGGCAAATCCCGTCAAGGTGCTAACGGTGTGCGCGTGCGTGTGCGCTAACAGGGCCGTGCTCGGCGTTCATGGGGCTAGGAGGAGGTCTCAGCGGCGAGAGGCTCACCGTCGGTGTCGAAGGCGAGAGGATGGTAGTGCAGTGGCGGGTCGTGGCCATGTCGAGATGAGGCCATGCCGTGCCGAGCAGCAGCGTCGACGTGGTTGATCGGGGTGACATCCTCCGCTCCGGCGACACCGGTGACGTCGGGCGCTCCTTCTTCTTCCTCTATCCCCTCTCTCTCTCTTGGCTAGGGTGTGCTGTGGAGGGCCACAAGGTGGCGGTAGGGTGATGGGAGAGCTCTAGGGCACCCGGGCCGGGGCTTTTATAGACAAAGCTCGGCCATGGAGCTCGGTGAACGGCGGATGGAGATCGAGGGGCGATCGGAGGGCCTCTAGCGAGGCTGGGCTAGGGTTCTGGGCCACGGCGCGATCGTGGGCGCGATGGTGAAACTGTTTTCATGTTCCTTGGTCAGCAAGGCGGGGGACAGGGGCGACAAGGTCATGGCCCGGCCATGGCCATGGTAGGAGCGCGCGGCAGCGGTCATGCACCGTGCGTGACCCTGTCGGGCAGCCGGTGCCTGCGTGGCACCCATCCAACGGGCTTTCGAGGTCGGTTGTGAGAGCACGGACGACATATAGGGATCGAGGTGGCATTGGATTTTCCCCCCCACGGTACCGGTGCTCTTTTTCGAAAGTAGAGGAGGGGACCAAGGAGGGGGATGACGAGGGTGTCCCACCCTTCAGCCAGCGCGGGGAGAGACGACGACGTGGCATGCGGGCTGGCTGCTTAGGCCACGTGCGGTTGGGCCAGGCCACGCGTGTGAGGCCACGAGCGCTAGTAGGCCAATGAAAGGGGAGGGAGAAGCGGCTGGGCGTGATTGGGGGCGCTTGGGGTCTTTGGACGAGCTGGGCCGACTCGGTTGCTTGGGCTGGTATGGCTGTTGGTGAGCTGGGCCAAGGGGATGGACATGCCACAAGCTGGGCCAGATGGCCTTTCTATTTTCCTCTTCCATTTCCTTTCTTTTTATTTGTTGCCAATTGGTTAGGGTTTGATTTATTTAGCTACTTTGTGTAACAAAAATAGTTGTAGTTTTTGTTATACAAAAATATAAATAGTTTTCACCTTAAGCTTTTATTCTTTGGTTTGATTAATATTTACTTTATGGTTTATGACTTTAAAGGAGTTGTTAAGCATTACATAAAGCAAATGGAGATCCAAATCACAATTTGAGTTAAACAATGTATGCAACATTTCATTTGTTAGGATTTTTAATAAACATAATTAACAATGACATGCTGTGCTCATGAGATTGTCTAGTTGGGTTACAACTAATGCAACACCTAGGGTTAGCTCCTTCAAATGTCACTCATCATCACATGGGGTTTTGAAGAAAAATTTTGTAGTTGTGATTTTTGGTGTGTGGATTTTTGGGTTGTTACAGTAGCTCTACTCCGAATGCGAGGGAATGGGATGAAGAAGAAGAACAAGGGCCAAGGGTATTTTATAGCGGTGAACGGAGGTGTGGCGCAACACACCGGAAGTGGAGGCGGCGTGGATGGGATACATAGATGGGTCATGCTGTGGGGATAAACATGGCCATGGTGCGCTCCCTGCACAAGTGAGCGGATGGAAATAAAGGAGAGGAGATAAGAGAGTGCGCTCGATGAGGGAGGCATGCGGGCGGTCATGTCCCCAAAAGAAGAAAGAAGGGAGTGGATGGGGGAGGTTCTGGTACGAGGGACGAGGCATGAGAGTCGACAGCCGACCGGACGCTAGAGAAAAGGGAAAAGCACACAGTGCACAAGGACAGCGAGTACGGCACGATGCCGTGGTCATGCGAGAACGGGGTACAAAAGGGCCCAACACCGATGACGTTCGCAAGGCACGTAGTGAATAACCCGGCTTGGGACATGACATCCACTCAAACTTTTACAATCACTCCCGACTACCCAAGGTTAGCTTTCCTTACTACTCTTCTTTTTCTTTCCTTTACTCGACCACATCCGTCTTTCATGTAGACTGAGACCATGTCATACTTTCTTCCTCCAAAACCACCTCCTCTTGCTTACCTTGAGAGAACACTATGTCATCAACCTGTTGTGGATTTCTCATTTGAACACCCGAATATTTACAAGGAGAAAATTTTTAAAACAAAACGGTACGGCGGTGTAACTTAGTAAAGGTACTTGGTTAACAACCTCGATACCAGCGCGTACTGAGCAATGTCACATGTGGCAGCTATTCCACAGAGAGCCCTCTGTTTTGTCGCGGCACCATAAGCTATTAACCAGGCAACTACTACCAATTTACACGCCATGAAGGCGGTGGGGTCATAGACCATAGAGTAAGAGGGGTAGTGCAAAGGAAGATTCAAACAACAAGGGTTCCCTTCACAATAAGGGACAACAAAATTCAAATCCAACGGCGGATTTGATTTAAAGATATTCAATTGTTTTATTGGGACATCCACAATTAGTCGATACAGTGTCCAATATTATCCAATCGCGGCTGATCTGCTGGTATCTGAATGTCAACTTCTCTTATAACCCGCTTAATATCATCCTTGAAAACCCTAAGCACGTCTAACGGGACTTAAGTAGATGAACGCAATAAATACAGTGAAATAAATAAAATGCATGTTCCAATGATCTTATACAGGTGCAACGTACAAGCATTCAGGCTCCCATTCATGACACAGCATTCGCCTACAGTCGGACGATTTCGACAACTACGGACGACAACAACGGCAAGAGCACAATACTGGAGGACAGCGATGAAAAGCACTACTACTACGGGTACAACATTCCAAGGCAACTAAGCTACTCTAGCCACGCATCTTCATTACCGGACGCGGTGGCTTCTTCCACCGCCCTGCCTATGGATCTGCATCTTCTTGTGGCAATGGCTGAGTGAGAGGAACCAAGGGTTCTACTTTTAACACCTCTGAAGGTGGAGGTGCTGATGGCACTGCAACACCCGTTCTTCTTCTTTCTGGCTGGTGGATAGGGATCCCTTCCAAGATTGGGGCATCCTACCTTTCAGCAGCCAGCGTCCTCCGCTTGGCCCTGGTGACAAGATAGGCCTCACGCAGCTGATGGACATGCTGATCTTCAGCCTCCTTCAGAGCTTTTGACATGGCAGTCTCCCGACTCTCAGAAGCTGTATTACTGGCATGCGCTTTGGCAAGTTGCACCTCGAGCATCTGGGTGAAGATCTCGGCTTCCTCGGCTCGATGGAGGCAGATCCTCAGTTCCAAGGCTTGTCGGTCATACTGCTCGTCCAGAGCAAGCAGGTACGTGGCCAAGTGCACCATGGTAGGAATGTCCTCTTGCGCATCCCGCCCTTGCAAAGCCTCCATGCGAGCCCTCCATGCCCACTGATTCCTGTCCAAAGGTGGAAAGAACCACATGGGGGTACGAGCAATGGGCTCTTCATAGATCTAGCAAAGGTACCGCAAGGCTTTGCTGGCCACAACCTGGTAGGTGTCGATGAAGCGAAACCCGGTTGCGGTCACACTCCAGGCTTTAGTGAGGTTAGGGAACTCTTCACTCTTCTCGATGTAGACGGTAACCTCACACCGTTCGGTGCCATGCTCCTCATACTCACGGCGCTCATACTCAGGATGATCTTTGACTCCGAGCTTTTGCAGGGTGGCATGCAGGATTATGGGAAAACCCCCAACATTCTGGCAGTAGCTACTAACCCAGGCTCCTGCCATTTCTGGCAGTGGTGGCAAGGAAGGCTGAGCGAAAAGCTGGCTCAAAGGAAAAGCTAAGCGAGCTAAAGTGCGCTGAGTGGTGGTGCCAATGACTAAGTTAGGCTCTACTTATAAAGGCGGAGCGTTCAGTGGTCCCGGCGCGGCCCACCAGGGTTCCCGCACGGGATCACTATGACGAATCGACCAAATTCTCCGTGCTCGAGGCGAGCGACGTGCGATGCCATTACTGACTAGTACGACTGCAGGCAAGGATCTGACAAGAGCGCACAAAAGAGGGGTACGGGGAGACGTGGGTCATGACAGGCATGAACCACGGCAAACGCGGAGCACGAAGCCACAGTGCAGACCTAACTCCAGAACAGGAACAAAGCAGTCGTGCACAATCCGACATCAATTCGACACACATGACACCTATGGGTAGCGTATCTGTAAGCAATATGACACTAAAATACACCAACAGGATATGCATGAATGCACGTCATATATGTCCTTTCACTGATGCCAACATATAGGGCAACCGTTCTTAGATTTTTGGCACAACATTCTCTCCCTGTAGCTAGTCGATACTATCGGACTATGCTTGAGTCAGTGTACCTGTAGAAAACTTGATTAAGCCTACCTAAGTTAGCAGAGTGCCATCTATCCTGAATACATAACCGTAGTAATAGGGCTACTTATATAACTTCGCAGTTGAACGCCCTAACTTTTTGCAAAAATAGGTTGTCACATTTTAGTTTAGAAAAGGTTTTCGAAGCCTTATTTCCTCATTTGCTCTCTAATACCACCTGTGATAGAACCGCCTAATCTAATGCCTCTCAGGAGTGCTCGTCTTCCATTAGACACTAAGCACCCAAGGGAGAACACCAAATTACTCGGTTCCGTCGGGCACACCCCAGGGGAGAACCCAAAAATCCACATTTTTCCATCAGGATCACAAATGTGAGAATAAAGCTTACAATATTCTTAATCATTTCTTACATCACTTTACATGTACATCAGAGTTTAACATTTATTATCATAATAGCGGAATGTAATCATATTATCAGAGTTATGAACAATTTAATGTAAAAGCGGAATATAAACATGTGACCAGAATTACAGTGGAAATAATTATCTATTCATGGCATGGTGAAACATTGATATGTAATCTATGACAACAGATTATAAAACTTTTCTTTATAAAACATTTGGTGAGAGTTATAAATAAAACTATGATCACAGCGTAAAGGAATCCTCGCTGAGCCCACCAGGAGGTATCCACACACAAGGGTCAGCTCTAGCATCCACCTGTCACCTACAACAGGGGGAATAAAACCCTGAGTACTCAATTGTACTCAGCAAGACTTACCCGACAGGAGGAAAGAAAAGACTCCAAGGATATGCAAGGCTATCTGGCTTGTGGGTTTATTGCATTTACAGGAAGCATTACTAAGCGTGCGTCCTTATATTCGATTTTTATTAATGGCCGCATTAGTTCATTAACTAACCATTCTATGTAAGCACCTATGCTACTTTCAAGCAGGTGGTAAGCAATCAGATTTCCTTTTCTTTCCATCTTTCATCTTTTAGTTCTTACTACGATGCTAAGCCGTAGACAAGCCGTACTGGATAGCCCAACGATTCGCGAATCAGTGCCCCTAGCTGGGTACCCCAAAAACACACGCCCCGCTTGTACCCCAGGAACAAGCAGGACCAACCCGTCACCCTCCTGTCCTGGGTGTCCAGGTCCCCGTCCAAACTGGGGCTCCAAGCCCCTGCCCCTGAGTCCTGGACTTAGTGCGGTGCAAGGACCTCCTCCACCAAAACAAACCCTGATAGTCGGTCCGAAAAGAGCCAGATCCACGACAAGAGAGCAACAAGTCTTCTAAGCGCCCATACACAAGTATGTGCTCGGGATAATAAGTCTGTGACTTGCCTAGAGTCTTATGCAATGGCCGGTCCTTAATCGACACACATACAGGGAAAGCAGTGTAACCAAGCCATGCCCCGCGTCCACGGTGACACAGCCTCTTACACCCACCAATACCCAAACCATATCCCTGTCCGATCACCATTTTTCCTTTCCACCATTTTATATATTCCAAGTGATGATCATATAGTAATATATTTCCTATCTCTCGCGAGTGACAGGCAATCACTCGACTTCTACCAGAGTCCTACAACATAGCAATCTACACGATCCTGTCATACTAGTAAGACTCATAGGATAAATATATATATGCAAGTGGGTTTCATTCAACTCCTTAAAACTTAATGCACAAATATAATTTAAGCTGCAGAAAAGTAGGGGTTATGCACTGGGGCTTGCCTGGGTAAGATATATATATTAAAAAGTTAGTATCTGCATCTTTCGATCATCCACCATCAACTGAATAGAAAGCCCATTGCATCATCTTCTAGAGAGAATACCATTACACCATCTTCGGATTCCCAATCATCCTTCAAGTGATCCGTTGATCCATCATCGTACCTATATGATATGCAATGCGATGCAATACAAAGACGTAATTAATCGAGTGCAATCGTGACTCGTAAAATACAGTTTACGCCTCTCAAGTTAACAGGATAGTTCTAACGATGACCGTACTTAGGCTACATGTACACGTTGTCGAATAAGGCGTTATTTCCCAATGAATGTTTTAGTTATATAAACCCAAGGTGCCGGTACAGAAAGTGACCAACTAGTGAATATTTGTAGTTTTGCTGTACGTTGTGATCGGAGGTGGCCTAGCACTCAATGACACAGGATTTATATTGGTTCAGGCAACGTGCCCTATGTCCAGTTTGGGTCGGTCGATGACTTTATTCCTAAGCCTAGGTGCTCGAAGTCTGTAGTGGGGTTACAAATGAGAAGGAGAAAGGTGGGGTGTATGAGAGGCCTGGTTGGGTCCGACTAGAAGGGCCGAGGGCGACCGGAACTCTGCTATGAGCTATGTGTTTTAAGCGTGTGCTTGAGGGGCCGTGAGCTATCGATCTAGTGAATCTTAACTTGAAGAAGTCGACTTCTTTCATTAGAGGGAGCGCATCCCCTTTTATAGATAAAGGGGATGGCTTTACAGGTGAGAGGGAGAGAGTACGGATGTTTATAAGCCTTGTTGCCTGTAACACCCCAGGTGTTTGTCACCAGTTAAGCAATGGGTTTGAGCTCAAACATGACATGTCGAGTGGTAATGAAGGTGTCAAGATCAAATCTACATGATGGAGCTCCAACTTAAACTTGGGCCACACACATTTGCTTACATATGGACCCTTGGTAAGATTATGCAAGAGTAATGTTAAACATGCTTATTCTATGTACGTTACATCCACATGCATCCATCTAGACTCGTGGAAAAGTTTCATGAAGTTCGGAATCAAGAAGTCACATGAAATGATAAGTCATATCTTTGCATGAATTGCTTTATCAAGTGGATGGAAACCTATGAAGTCAATCAAACCTTGGTACCTTGCTCAAACAACTCTACTTGAACTCATGAACAAAAGTTATGAAGGGTTCATGTTGAACAAGTGGCCAGAAAATGCTCAAATAGATTAAAAAGTGTAATTTAAGCTTTATCGTGATGCTACTTTGACTTGGTTTGAACTGTGCCTTACAGTGCTTGCATGGAGTTGCACCTTAAATAAAAGTTGAAGTTTGAGTGGAGTAGAACAAACTTTGTTTAATGGTCAAGAGCTAGATCAGCTTTGAAGCAAGTCAAACCGAGCCCTCAAGTTGGAATCCATGGCTGTTTTGGAGCTAAAAAATTTGGCTAAGTCCCTAATGGACTGAAACTGAGTTTTCAGTTTTCGGGTACTCCGCTTCATAGCCGTGTATCTCTCTAACCTGGCTGAATCAGACTTTGACGCTTTAAGAAAAGTTATAGATGTCGCGTAGCTCTACAACTTTGATTACTACCTATTGTGTCATAACTAAACGTATTAGGAGATATGTAGGTACTAAGATTGACGTTCAGTCGTGTTTTTGGGGTAGAATTAGAAATTTTGAATCTTTGCTGCGTGGCCTTCATGCCGACCGTGTGTGCAGGAGCCAAGCGCCGCATGGTCTGGCGTGTTTGCTGCTTAGGCGCCACCTTGCCCTCGCTCGTCGTTTTGGAGAAGCCGAGCCCGAGCCTGCCCCTACCCTCTCCATTCTCCCTCTCCCTCTCTTCTCTCCCTCGCTCCCTGCCAGCACCATGGCTGAGCTGGGCGAGATGCCGCTGCTGCTGGCGCTTCTCTCCCTCTCCTCCTCCTCTGCAGTATGTAGCAAAGTCGCTTCAGTCACCACCGCAGGCCACGCTGTGCCCTCTAGCCGCTTCCCAGCCATCGCATGATCGCTAGAGCCGGCGGTGGCCGATGCCGCCGCCGCCGTCGGTTGCCGCCCTTGCCAGACCATGGTTAGGCCGAGGCCGGCTGTGGCCGGGCGAGGGCCAAGCGTTAGTGCGGCCAGGTCGGTCCTGTCCTGGCTGGCCACCGCTGCCGGCCGACGCCCCCTCCTGCTGGCCGACCCGAAGCCGCTGTCCCTTCCCTGCGTCATGCGTAAGGTTGAAGAAGAAGGGGTGAATCGTAAATAGAAGCTCTTTCATGTGTTCACTTTGCATAAATGCCAGACACATGTATTTACATATATGAGCTTTGTTGGTTTCTAAGATTTCCAGGGTTACTAATGCAAAAGTATTTTTCTTTTTCGGTTTAATCTTTCTTTTGTAGATTTCTGTGCTGAACTTTGGAAAATCGTAATAATTAGTAGAAAAATCGTAAAATAACAAATGTGGACTTTTTGGAATCGTTGTGAAATTCTATATGCACTAGATCTATAATATATCATGATTTAGTTTAAAGTTTTTGCTGTAAAAATCAATTTATGCAGTTAGGTTTGTAATGCTAGTCATGTCTTGTCCTTTTTATAACTGCAGTTATTTTATTCAAATAAATGTGAAATTTTTATGGAGTGTTACTGATGTGATTAGTGATGTCTGATAAAAATTTCAGTATTTTAGGCTTGATAGTTTAAGATCTATAAAAATAACAAATTACCTATATTGCCTTACCCCTATTCTGAATAGGCCTGCAAGATTAAATTAATTGGCTTAGTTAGGTTAGGAATCATGACTTTGTGATAATACATGAGTTGTAGTACTTTTATTAAGCTTTTCAAAAATCTAAATATCATGATTTTTGGTTAAGTAGATCTTGAGTTATATTTGCTTAAATATCAGTGGCTGTTTCTGCCCAAACTCTGACAGGGTTATCTTGTTGGTATTGTGGGGCCTTCTTAATAGTAGAATTAGCTTTATGTGTTTAAAACAAAGCTGTTTAGAATTTGATAAGATTTATAAAAAGTCTAGAACCACATTTATTGGACATGTATAACCCCAGTTATAGTTGTTTAAAGTGGCATGTCAGTTTCTGTCTAGGTTTTGGACAGAGATGCAGTTATTGGATTAATTGACCCTTCTAACTGTAGAATCATCTTAATATGAGAATAAGAAAGTTGTAGGTAACTTCATAAGATTTTCAAAAAGTTATGGTTCATGTTTGTTGGAGGTCTAGAACTCCAGTTATGCTTCTCTGAAGTTCCTATCAGGTTTCTGTACTACTGCTGTTGAGCTGCATTTGCAGTTTTGCTTGTGCAATTATTTTCGTGGTGTAAATGATGTTTCTATGGTTGTAGTGAATACAAAAGTTGTATCAAATTTCATGATCTTGCTTGTGTTCAAATTTTAAGGTCATAGGCCTGATAGTGTAGGAGTTACATGACTTTTAAGTCTTCTGTCAGGATTGGATTGTATTCTGAGCAGAGCTGAAAGATGCTAGTGTTTGATCTAGTTAGGATTTGAATAAGCTTTTGGTGCTAATACAAAAGTTGTAGATAATTCATGTATCTAGATGATGTTAAAATTTGGTGGTATTTGGCCTTGTAGTTTGTGAGTTATGCCTGTTTAAAGTTGGGTTTCAGAAATGGCTGCTCTCTGTCAATTGTGGACCAGTTTCTGTAAATGGGTATATTTGACTGAGTTAACTTGAGAATCATGCTAAGATGATTATAGATCAAATGTAGATAATTTGATAATATTTCCAAAATGTCTTCTTGCAAGTCATTTGGATTTGTGTAACTCCAGTTATGGCTAAATCTTGTAGCTGCTGTTTGCATGTCCAGAAATTGGCAGATTCCAATTATAGTGTTTGCTTGTATATTGTTAAGTGTGACTTATGCCTTGAATGATGACTGAGTTAGAGCACCTGAGATCTTGGGAAACTTGTGTCATGCTTGGTGTTGTCATCTTAGCATGATAGATTGTGTGATGTTTAAGTTAAGCATCGCAAAGTACTTAAGTGTGTTAGTGTAAACTATGCTTGTCTTGCTTGCTATTTTGTGATGCGTCTCAGGGTACTATTCTTCATATTTATACACATGCATCTTGCATCTCATTTTAGGTACGCTAGATGAACCACGTGAAGGATGTGAGATGGAGTCAAACTCGAAGATTTGGTTTGGTGGATATATCCCGAAGATGGAAGGACTAAGCAAGTGCTAGGACCGGAGATGTCACCAAGACGGTGCAAGCTAACTGAACTGACTTGTGTCGGATCCCAGGCAAGCCCCGAAGCATTCTAAGTCTTCCATGTTTTTATAAATATCTTGAGTATCTTTTATTGTTGATGATGCATTAAGTATAGGAATTGGTTGGAACCAATTGTTGCATTATATCCTTACTTTGTCCAGATAAAATCCTATGAATCCTAATTAAGTGTAGGATCGAATGATGCTTAGCTATGCATAGACCGGTAGAAGTCGGGTGATTTCCTGTCACCTGCGAGATGTAGGATGAGCTCTGGTCACGGTTGGCTATAATGGCTATCATGAAAAAGAACCATGTGTTAATAATGAAAGGAGACCAGACGGGATGATGGTAGTGTAGCAACAAGGCATGGAGGTCTTGGGTGTGAATCTATCCTCGTCTGTGTAGTTTAAGGATCGATACGCTGTACGTCCTCATGTCATGTTGAACGCAGCCTAACACTTAGCTGGCCGGATAAGTCATTCCGACCGTGAAGCCAAGTAGCTCGACTCAGGCCGGGGACGCGAGCAGTGGCGTGCATTCTGGAGGTAGTAAGGATGTGCGGAGAGCCATTGGCATAAGTCCAAGGCGGGTTAGAGTCCCGAACAACCTTGGCAGAGTGGTTCTCTGAGAATGTCGATCTGTTCGGACTCGCGACTCCTGAATCGTACCAACGATGACTCGTTTGCGACCCTGACGGGGGAAGCAGGGTTTGTGTTTAGAAATACCCCTCCAGCTGGATAGGAATCGATTCGAATCGCTGTCTCTCCCGGATAGTGAGAACTTGACTGAGCAGCGGCAACGTAGATTCACTAAATTTAAAGATATGGTTAAATGATGATGATGATGATGATAATGACAATGAGCCATGAAATACCTGATATGGTTATTATTGTTTGCAACTTAATCAAGTGATTGATTAGTACAGGTGCTAATATAGATGGTAGGTAATGGCTAAAAGTCACTACTAGTATAGGTGAATAATGCTAATGGTTACTCAAGCTTTTATGCAAAAAGGGTTGTCCAGCCAGATCCACTAAATTAAGCTATGCATGATCCTTGGTGTCATTTGTTTTGGTTTCCGACGGGTAAGTCTGGCTGAGTACATTCGAGTACTCAGGGTTTATCCCACCATGTTGCAGGTGGAGTTCTCGGCCTGTTGAAGATGGTGGCTAACCGCCGGTGGGCTCGATGATTCTATAGTTGCTTCTCATCTATATGCTTTTGTCGGATGATGTCACTTATGCTAGCAATATATTTGGAACTTATATTAATGTAATCATTTGAAAGCTATGTTGTTTTCACTAAGCGGTTTTGAAACCCAAACTTGTACTTTTATTTGTGAACCCATATGTAATATTATTTCCGCTGCAACCCTATGTATGTGATGTGTATTTGCTTAATCACACGATCTTGGTTGTGATGTTGATTTACCAAGGTCTTTCGGGACACTCGGCGGACTACCGGGTTTATATAAGTGAAAGTATGTGTGTGTCAACGTGTTAGCGGGGACAGCCGTACTTGATCTTGTATAAATTGGGCGGTTCTGTTACATTGCCCATGCCGATGAGGGTAGCGATGATGGTAGGCGCCCAAAATACTGTTGATGTCGCTGTAGAATGTCAGGAGCACATGGGAGGTTGCGTTGGCTTCTTCAGAAAGGGTGGCTGTCAGTACCTGCAAAATACTATCGGTATGTGAGGAGCCCTACCATGTGTACCAGGTATGGCGAATCCTGGCGCTCACTATCGATGGCCAGAGGCATGTGGGGTTTTTTTTGCCGTACAGGAGTCCAATGGCGCCTACAATACTGTAGACCCAAATGTCGGCGCCTACAATATTGTTTGTGTCAGGGCGGTTGTGGAGCACTGTTCCCATAGGCGTACAGGGTATGGTCCCTGGTATCGTGGTTTGACTTGTGCGCTGCCTTTTCCATTCACCCTTGGTTCCTTCCGAGCGGGCGACCGCGGTCGGATGGCCCCAGTCGGTCCTGGTCGCGCCAGTCGGAGAAGAGCGGCAAGTAGGCTTCCTACGGACCCCCGGTCGGTAACACGAGGTCGGAGTAGGAAGCAGTGTTTTGGGCCAGGCCTTCCGATCAGAGAGACCGCCCGGAGGTGGCTGGTGCCCGAAGCGAGTGCTCCGGTTGTAGAGGTGGGCCGAAGAAGTTGACGAGCGGGCATTTTGTTCTTTCGGGTAGACCTTCTGGTCGGGGACCGGAATGTCCTTCCGGCTGATCGTGTCTTTAGACTCTTGGGCCAACCCATGAACTACATGCTGTTTTCCTAGGCCGAGCCCTGGTGTGGAAGCCGGTCCCCGAGGGACCTCGGGTTTATGAACCCGACAGGAGCCCCCGAGCCCCCGTGCGATTTTGAGCCGAATTGTCCGGGGGATTTTTTGTCTTGACGGCGGGTGCGCGCGAGCGCACCCGTGGGTGTAGCCCCTGAGCCCCCGGGCGGTTCGGGTAGAACCGGCTGGGGGGTTTTATGCGTTGTCAGTGGGGGAGTTTTTTCTGTTGTGTCGACGGGTGCGTGCGAGCGCACCCGCGGGGGTAGCCCCCGGGCAGTTCGGGCAGAACCGTCAGGGGGGTGTTGTTTCAGTGGGCATGTGTGCATGTTTTTAGTTTGAGACAGAATTTTGTTAACCACGGTGTCGTTGCGCAGCCGAGGCGATTTCTAGGCGCGGAGATGAGACAAAACTTGCTGATCCCGGCGTTGGTGCGCATCATGGATCAGGTGAGAAGGTTAGTTCGGGGCAAACCCTGGCGTCGGTGCGTGCCACGGATGGAGATAGCTCAGTTCGGATGTGTTAGAGCTCACTGATCTTTGGTGTCGATGCGCGCCGTGGGATCGAGCGAGGCAGAGCCACGAACGGACCCAGGCGTCGGTGCGCGCCATGGATCGAAAGAGTTAGTTTAGTTAGTTCGGGAATCGGACGAGTCGGAGCTCGTGGATCCTGGGAGCGCAGTCGGAAGTGAAGCCGTTACATGAGTTTAGGAGTAACGGTCCCTGGGTTATTGGAGCGCAGTCGGAAGTGAAGCCGTTACATGAGTTTAGGAGTCGTGGTCCAAGGATTATTGGAGCGTAGTCAGAAGTGAAGCCATTACATGAGTTTAGGAGTCGCGGTCCCAGGTTTATTGGAGCGCAGTCAGAAGTGAAGCCGTTATGCAAGTTTAGGAGTCGCAGTCCTAGGATTTTATTGGAGCTCAGTCGAAAGTGAAGCCGTTTTGAAGCCGAAGCGTAGTTATTTGGTTAAAGATCGGACGAGGCGATGCTCGCGGATCCTGGCGTCGGTGCGCACCGCGGGACCGGGCGAGTCGGAGTCGTGGATCTGGCGAGTTCGAGGTCACTGTCCTTGGCGTTTATCTTGAGCCCCTGAGCCCTATCGGGCCTTCATGGGGGTCGATGTGAATATTGTGCGTTACCCCATCCTCGGTTCCTAACAACCGGAGGGGTTGAGTTTCATCGCCTGTCCCGATCGCTTGGGCTCGAAGACTAGCTCAGTGAGTTCGCTCACGGGTGTGATCGAGTGGAATCTTGGTCCGTCGTTCGTGATGGGGTCGACATAGCCCTCTTATGACAATCCACTACTCCTTTACCTACAACCTGGTAGATGCCTAGGTCATTCCGGAGACCGACCCGGGTGGCCCAACGGCCTCCCCTCAATGGAGATTATGTGGGCCTGGCGAGAGGTTTTGGATCAAACGAGAAGGTTGAGATGACTCGGTCAGCCGGACCGGGCGAGGGCCGCATGGTGCTCATCTATGGTTTTCTCCCCTGGCTCTGTTGGTTGCCCATGTCAAATGAGGCAACCGCCGCTTCATGACGCAACACGGAGCGTTTTGGTGCATTTCGCTGCACGTGCGATGCTTAGTTCCCGAGCCCCTAGGAGGTTCAGGGCCCGAATCGTCCGGGAGGCGCTGGCGTATAAAATGAATGCGTGTTTGGATGTATGAATGATTTATAAAGAAATAGAGGGGGTTTTGGTAATGTTTACCATGACGACTGGAGTGATGGGGTTCGGAGAGCTTCAGTCGAAAACGTCCGACCGGGACCCATGCTCGTCGTTCGTGATGGAGTCAGCATGGCCTACATGAGGCGTCCCTTCGCTTCCTACGTACGTCACGGTGTGAGATACTGAGTGACTCGATCAACTCAGGGGGTCGGTTGGTCTCCTGGCAGAGATATTTCATTTTTGGCCTCCCCAGGTCTGTCCTGGGGAAGCGGGAAGCCGCTTGCGTGCGGTGGCGCTTCGGTTCCTTTGCCCGTCGTGTGGTAGTGGTTGATCGTGCGGTAGTGGTGGGCCACATCCAGGCCATGTCTCATCTGATCAGGAGCCGTTCCATCGAGTAGGGCACGTCTCATCGATGCAGGGCATGTCTCATCTGCATTAAATGGAAAAGAGAGAGAAATTCTCACTCCGCCATTCTACCTTCCCCGATCGGCGCGTCCTTCCTTAACCGCTGTTCCCTTTTCTTTTATGTAGGAGCAGGGAGAGGGTTTTTGTTCCGTTCTTTTGCCTATTCTTCATCTGTCGCCGCCTTCTCTCTTCCTTTTTGCCATGAGCATTCCTGAGAGCCACGGAGGTTTCTAGGAAAGAAGGGGGAGAGAGCGAGGGAGAAGAGAGGAACTCACTGATCCTTTTGTGATCCAGAGCAAAGATGTCGGACTGGAGGTCATCCAACATGAGGAAGTTGGTGCTGGAGGCCTTCATCAAGAAGGGGTTTCTGCCCCCGTAGGAGGTGGCGCACTGGAGGGTCCCTAGAGGGGAGGAGTTCCCGCAACCTCATCCCGATGAGGTGGTTTCTTTCCTTACCTTCCATGAGCGTGGATTAGGATACCCCGCGCACTGGTTCCTGCGCGGGCTCCTCAATGAGTGGGGTCTGGAGCTGCAGCACCTCAATCCGACGGGGGTGCTGCACATTGCTAGTTTCGTCATCGTTTGCGAGGCTTTCCTTAGGATGGAGCCGCATGTGGATCTCTTCCAGCTTTTCTTCTCCAGGAGAGCTATGGCGGACTAGAGTTCGGCTGAGATCGCACCGGTGGGAGGCTTCATCCTGCAGAGGAAGCCAAGTGTGGGAGGCTCGTATCCTGCGTACATCCCATGTGACTCCAACCGGGGATGGCATGGGGAGTGGTTCTATATCAGGAATCCAGCGAAGGCGCCGTTTCCAGCGTTCACCGGTGGAAGGCCGGTGAAGCAAATGAGTTGGTCGTGGGGCTGCGCCCACACGGAGAGGCACAAGGTGGAGGCCATCGAGGAGGAGCTCCGGAAGCTCATAAGGGGCGGCCTCGACGGGGTGCGGGTGTTCCACACCCTTTACCGCCGCCGGGTTGCGCCATTGGCGGAGAGGGCGAACCCGATGTTGTAACATCCAGTCCCAACATACATGGCCCTGACCCACTCTTCCTAGGAGTGATCCGACCCACGTAGCAACCCGCTTGAACTTTCATCCTCGCTTCGTTCAAAACGGTTAACCGAAGGTTACTACGCGTCCCTGGCCCTGGTATTTAAGTTGATCTGGCGAATCCTGAGTTTCCAGCATGGTACTAAACCTGGTTGCACAGTATTTTTCGCACAGATACTGGTTATCTCACAGATACTTGATTAAATTATATAAAGTCAAAATGATGTGTTGTTGTATAAACAATCTAGTTCAAGCACAAGACAACAATGCAAAAGGAATTCATGCAAAGGCTTATTTATTGTGGGATTTCCATGTACTATATGAAAGCAAGCACGATAAGAATTAATTAATGAGACATGAGGGATTGCATATGGAATGGTCTCATATTTGAAGCTTGCTAAATTGAAATAAAAAAGATAACAATACAAATCAATGGATGATTCAACACAAGATGTGACTTGATGGCTTGAGATGGTGAAGATAGCAAGGAAAGGCTTCGAGATACTAAGCAAGGGTGAAGGGCAAGCGACGGGTGAAGAAGGAAGTACTTGCATTTAGTTGAGGTACTAATCAAGCTATGATGGTCATGTTGATGTGGAGGATCAAATCACTTTTGGAGTGTTTGATGAAAGTGACTTGATACATTTGGGATTATTCATATTTGATGAACGGAATCAAGTCACATGCTCAAGATGGCTATGCTCAAGTAAAAAGATCAATATAGACATGTTGGCACCCTCACTTGATGAAGATTGAAAGACACGACTTCGGTTGAAAGAGATCAACTCAAAAGGTTTAAATTCGTTATACATTTGAATTTGAGTTAATAGGAATGTCGTACTATTAAGAGGGATACATCATGTTGATAGATGATTATTCATAAGTGCTCAAGCCAACCTATGTGAGGTTTGAGTGAAAGAGAGAAGAGAGAAACTAACTTTGTTCTATGACCGAGCATACCGGACCTGTTCGGTATTCATATCGGACGTGTTCGGTATGATAGGGTCACTCAGGTGTTTCTCTAACATGGTTCATCGGGAGTTCCAACATGAGTCGGGAGTTCGGCAATCATCGGGGGTTCTAACATCTCGCGCTTAACTGACTTGGAGAGTTGACTGCCTGGTCACACCGGACATGTCCAGTATGATACCGGACGTGTCCGGTATAGTAGACCAGAGCCTAATGGCTAGTTTTCAAACGAGCCAAGGGTCGGGAGTTCTGACTTGAGCTGGTCAGGTGTTTCGGCAATCGGAAGTCCCAGCAAGCGTCGGGAGTTCTGACACCTCGCATACTTTAACTCAGTTACTGTTGGCGCTGACCCAAGTCATACTGGACGTGTTCGGTATGTCCGGTATGGCAATGGCTAGAAAACGGTTAGTTTTTCAAAGGGACTATAAATACCCCCAAGCCTCCACCTTTGGAGGCTGCTAATTCTGCTGATCCTCTAGCACGTTTTTGAGCTTTGCCAACTCTCCTAAACCCTCTCTTAGTGAGTGTGTGATCCAAATTGCCAAATCCATTAGTGGGTTGAGAGAAATTCAAAATTGAGAGCAAGCCACCACTTGAGCACTTGTGCATATTGTCTATTTCATGATTTGCATTTGTTACTCTTGGACTCTTCGGTCCTAGACCGCTAGGCGTCGCCGGAGAGCACCCAAGAGATTGTGGTGTGCCTCAAAAAGTATGTAACGGTCGATTCCGCCACCTCAGAATCAACTAGTGGAAGGAGGAAAAGGAGTTGGAAAAGACTCTGGCTAGAGTGACATTCGTGGTACCCTCTAGGGCTGACCTTCGCTGGGTCACCCGCAGCCCCCTCAATGGAGAGTAGGACTCGAACGAGTCCGAATTTCGGTAAAACAAATATCGTGTCTCAATTCATATTTCATTTGATATTTGTGTTGCTCTAGCTCTTGTTCAGGTTATCTGTATATCTTGTCATCTCTAGTAGGTACTTGCAGTTTGGTTTGAAGATAGAAATCAAAAGGACCAAGTTTAGGGCTGTTCAGCATAACATGTGTATACCGGACACGTCCGGTATACCTACCGGACATGTCCAGTATTAGAGCTCAATGCTAAATTTATTTGATCCATGTTCTAACTCTTGTGTTGCAGGTTCTAAGCTCCTAGGATTATTTAATATTGTTTATTTACTCATTGGCTAACTTGTGAGGGGTTGTATTACTCTTAATTTGGAGTTTCCATTACTAAATCGTTTCTACATTTAAAGGTGTTAATTTTTAGAAACGCCTGTTCACCCCCTCTAGGCGGCATCCTAGGTCCTTTCAAGTGGTATCCGAGCAAGGTTCTCACCTAAAACTTCACCGTCGTGAGAAAAAGGATGTCGACGCCTATTGAGTTATAGCCGGTGCTTCTCCAAAATGATGGTTCAAACTTTCTACCTTGGTCAATTCATGTACTCAATGCTTTTAGGGATATTAGTCCTCTTGTTGAGCATATTGTGGATGCAAGCATCCACTTCCTATAGTTGATTGGAGCCACTACAAAAATTTGTCAAAAGAGGAAGAGATATGCGTGCAACTCAATGCTCAAGCTATTAATGTCATGTTGAGTACATTGAGTGTAGAGGTTCAAGATGAGGCAATCTTGAATGGACAACCACCTCTAGAGAGTGCTCATCTCATTTGGACTAGGCTTGTTGAGTTATATGGAAAATCCAAATGTGATGATGCACTTGAGATCGAGTCAATGGAAAATTTGTCCATTGTGTCTTCATGCAGCGAAGAAGCCTCACAAGACCTCAAGAGCACCGAGCCGGAGCAAGAGGTGCAAGCCAAGGATACTGTGCTATTTGCCAGCACCTAGCAGACGTGTCCGGTAGTACTACCGGACGTGTCCTGTATGGCCAAGTCAGCAGAGCAGCAAACCGCTGTTTGCAACGATGCTCAAGCTCAGTGGCGGCCAAGTGATGAGTCAACCTCAGTATCTAATGAAACTCATCTCTTATGTCTCATGGCTAAGAAAAGCAAGAAGAAGAGTAACAAGAAAGATCAAGAAAAGAAGAAAGCACAAGTAGATGATCAAGATAAGAGTGATGTTGAAGTTGAAGACAACTACAATCTTGATCATCTCAACCGCAAAGACAAGTTCATCATTATAAAGATAGTTGAAAAGAATGATGAGCTTGAAGAAGAAAATGAGAAGCAAAAGCAATCACTTCAAAAGCAAGAATTGTTTCTCATCTCCAAAATGGAAGAACTAAAGGCTCTAAGTGAAAGGTATGAAAAATTGTCAATTGAGCATGCTTTAGTTAATAACTCGTCTTCTAGTGTTTCACAACTAGAGAAGGAAAACTTTGAGCTCAAGGCAAGGCTAGATGAACTATCAAGCAAGTATAATGTGCTACAAGCAAACTATGTTCATCTAAAGTGCTCTCATGAGGAAGTAGTAGAATCAAGCATCATGCTTGAGGTGGCTCATGAGGTTGTGATCACATCGGTAAAATTTTCTCAATCTCTCACACATTCACTCACTAGTACACCATCTCAATTAAATATTTCTTGTATTAATGAGTGTGCTCCTCAAGCAAGCCAATCCTCGATTGAGCTAAATCTAATAGAAAACATAGAGCTCAAAGAAGAGGTGGAAAGATTAAAGAAACATGTGATTCGGTTGAAGGGTAAGGAGAAAGCACAACCTTCTTAAGATAACCATGATAACATGGTGAAGAAGCTTGAGAAGGGTTCAAACCTTACTTCCTCCAAAGCCCAACAAAAGAATCACATTTCAAGCAAGGCCAACACAACCAAGAGCAAGAAACATGGAAAAATGTTATGCTATGGTTGTGGATTATATGGACATGAGTGGGCTATGTGTCCACATAAGAGTTGGGCTGACAAGTGTGAAGCGGCCGAACAAAAGGCCTCAAACAAGTTGGCCAACCAAAAGAAAAGTGATGGACAAAGCGCTTGTCTCATGTGCAAGAAATTGAGGCATCCTACCAAGAAATCCCCAATGCACAAAGAGGCAAGAAAGGAAGCCCAAGTTGCAACAAGAAGATGCTATGGATGCAATGAGATGGACCACAAGGTTGATAGATGTTCATACAAGCAAAACAAGCATAGAGCAAACAAAGGCCGCATATGTTATGCTTGTAGAAGAAAGAGGCATCTAAGCTATGAATGCCCAAATGGTAACACTCCTAAGCCGAACACATTTGTTTATAATGATATGCTTCGGAAGACCACAAATGGAGTTAGCACTAGCAAGGTGATGTGTTCACCACAAACTAGTACTAAAGCAATTTGGGTACCTAAGCACTTATTGACTAACCCAAAAAGGACCCAATAAGAGTTGGGTACCAAAGTGTGCTTAGGTTAATGATGTAGGTACTTGGTGATGAGATGAAGGCTTCGGGGTGGTTGAGCAAGCAAATTGAAAATATTCACTCAATCTATCAACCAATTCTTATCATAATCTCTTATATGGTTGACCCGAAGATAAATTATTGAACAAATCATCTACTTCATCCTCACCATTGGTAACAAGTGCCTAAACCTTATAGGATAGCCACTTTGTATATTTTGTGCTCAATGGCTCACAAATAGGTCTATTTGTGAAATATTGAAAGTGGCTAATTAGATTCAATTGAAAAGTATTTTTATTTTGTCATATGATGCTTTTAATGGCTCTCTAGTAGAGCAAGTCATTTGTCGAGATGCAGGTATACAATAAATACTAGAGCTAAACAAAGAATCACAAGCAATGGATTAATTGTCTCTGTCCTGCCCCTACCGAACGTGTCCGATATTACTACCGGACGTGTCTGGTATAGCCAGGGACAGAAAGAAAATGTTTCTGTTCTACGTATTTTGGACGAGTCTGGTATACCTACCGAACGTGTCCGGTATTGTAGGAACCAGAACACTGATTGGATTGCAACTGAGTCTTTGCTCCATATATTTTCATATATCCTTAATTTACTCAGAAGCTTGTGATTTATCAAATCTAAGTGGATTGTGAGCATCTCTTGAACTCAATTCTAAATATGGCATTATTACTTCGTGTTGGTCAAAATAGAAAATTGACTCCCAAATTCTTAATAGAATAAAGTGCTAGTTGAAAGTCATACAAATCACTTAAAGCAGTTATTTAGGGGGAGCTCAGTTTCTATTTTGCACCTTTGTGGACTAACAGATTTATCTAGCATTCCTTGTAGTCCTTTGGAAGAAAAATTGATTTCATATCTAGCATGATTATTTGGCAATTAAGGTCAACATAAAGATTATCATGCTATGTATCTTCTTAGTGGAATTCTTGTGGGCTCAAGACAAAGGTATGTATTTACATACATGCATTGTATGTGCATCTAAGGCCCTTTATATGCTAGAGTGCGCATTTGTGTGACATAGGATATATGTTTTTCAAAATCCCTAACTAGAATGCATAGGTGGTATGATTTTGGAAAACCTATTTGGTTCTTGGTCTTTGTGACCTAAGTCATTCCATCGGTGATTATTGCTCCCATTGATTGCTTGCTTGACTAATCACAAGTGAAATGACTCTCTCAAGTCCATAAACTCATATGTTTGTCTTTATCATATCTCCTATGTCTCACTAAGTCTCTCTCAAATATTCAAAATCATAAATATGCCAAATATTTGGAAAAGAGAAAATCAATTAATGGCATTGGATAAGAAAATTGATGATACTCAGTTTGGATCAAGATTGTATACCTCTTTGGACTGAGTAATAATAGAGAAGGGGATTGGAATCAAGAGAATGAATTTTTGAAACAAAAACAGCCAGCCCGCAAATACCGAACGTGTCCAGTATGCCTACTGGACATGTCCGGTATGCGCGGGTCAATAAAAGCCCCGTACCCCTTTTGCCCTGGTCCTCTATCTCTCTTTTCTCTCCTCCAAGCCAGCGCCGCCACCTCTGTTCCATCGTATTGGCGACCGAGTGATTCCACCAAGAAAAAGAAAAGAGGGAGATTGGATCAGAGTAGGTTTGTATCAAGATTGAAGGCTCTGGGACTTGGATTTTGAATCTCATCTTCATCCTCTCTCTCAAGGTACCCTAATCTCGAAAACTGTCCTATCTAAGTGGTTAATGCATCAAAGTCAAATTCCTTTGGTAGAGATGCTACCTTACCTATCTAGAAGCAATGCCTAGAGTTTAGATTGGATTGGTTGAAGATTGAGCCAAGGGCCCTGGTTAGGGTTGCTGTCCGCTCATACCGGACGCAGTTTTTGCTCTCTTGTTTTGATCTTCTCAGTGGTTGATTCTTAGGACTAAGTTTAATTGTCTATTATGTTTTGTGAACCTTGTGACTTAGTTTGGTTGAGGTAATTGCAAAGCATAGGATAATTAATCTTATTTCTATAATCTTATTTCTATATTTCAACCAAAATAAGCTATCTCTTGGGCATCTATCTAAAATTTATTGCAAATTCATTTGGATACAGGGAAGCAGCCATGAGTGGAAGACAGGAGCCTAGATCCAAGCATAGGCATGATCCAGCATTAGAGAAATAAAAGAAGGCAAGGCAGGACTTGCATCCCAGATTCAGTCAGTAGGAGCAGGAGACTCTCCATAGCTACTAGGGGTGCTCCATAGTATAGAGAGGGAGATAGCAGTTCTTCCTCTGACACAGATATAGAGGAGTATAGAGTGGAGCCCAGTAATAGAAAGAGGAAGAGCACTGATAGAGGTTCTGATGGTGGCAGCTCAGATGATGAGCAAGAGATTGAGGAGGAGCAAGCAGTACCTCCAGTTCAGTACCAGCCAGGTCAGGGTATGCACTATGGCATACTTGAGACACATCCACCTAGTGTACCCTCTTATCTTTCTAGAGTTGACTATCGAGGGAAAGGCATGACCATAAGAGCCAGAGATGAGAGGAGAATTGATCCAAGGAGCTTACCTCAGATCCAGTTTGATCATCGATTTTAGACAACCTTTCATATGGACTTCTACACTAGTGTGATCCTCACCAAAAGTCCAGTGATTGCCAGATCTCAGTGGATTGACTGATAGTATGTTAGAGAGTTGCAGAAGCCCTCCATTGATCATGCTATTGCCATTTGTGAGCGTACATGGGTGTATCAGATTATGGAGTTCCAGCATGACTGGAACACAGAGGTGATAGCTCAATTCTATGCAACCCTATATGTTGAGGATGATGAGAGGCGTATGCACTAGATGCTTGAGGGCCAGTGGTACAACATGGATTATGACGCCTTTGCAGCTCTACTTGGCTTCTCAGAGGATGATCTCCAGAGAGATAGGATTCACACTGAGCAGGTGCTACCTCCAGAGTAGCTCGCCTACATGTATCCACTAGGGGGTGAGGGAGGAGCAGTGGGGAAGGTTCTAGGTATTCACCCTACCTATAGATACCTAGACAGGATGTTTAGGAAGACCATTGACTGCAAGGGTGGAGACAAGGGCAACATAGCAGACTCCACAGGATGGCACCAGATGAACGACCCTTCAGTGTATTCGACTTCATCTAGTGTGAGATCAAGAGTGTTGGAGAGAGGCCCCTTAAGGGCTATGGTTTTGCTCCGTACTTAATGCATATGATTGAGTAGGTGATAGGGCATACCTTTGAGTATGACAAGGTTCATAAGGCCCTAAAGATAGTTGCAGATCTGCCTGAGATTGGAGTACCTCCAGCAGGTCTAGGGGGAGCAGTAGTAGCAGCAGAAGCAGATGCACCTATAGGTGGTGCAGCAGTAGGAAGAGTTTTCCCTCCGCCACGTGCTTCTTCTTGTTCTACTTCACGTCATGGCAATCCTCCCTCGTCCATCCGCAGATTCTTTAGTTCTATCTTTGGCAGCAGAAGGAGAGGGAAGCTAGGAGGAAGGACACTCGGACTCTAAAGAAGATTGTTGCTAGACTTGAGCTTGATCCTTCTAGGTCTCCACTATCAGATGAGTAAGCCAGTGAGCCTGAGACTGAGGAGCAACAGTAGGCCAGGTATGATAGAGAGTTTGCTGAGTTTCTTCAGTGATAGGAGCAGTAGTAGCAGCAGGCACCAGAGCACCCTGACACTTTACCACTATAGGCTTATGTGCCTACTCACTCTCAGCCATGTCCCAGTGCTGCAGATGAGTATGCTTTAGACTAGTGGGGTGACCTCATAGGTGGCTTCAGCTACTACGGGTCTAGTGGCTATGACCCGTCTGGTGAGGGTGGTTCTTGCCCACCTGGTGCTCCATGCTTAGATGATGAAGGAGAAGGCTGAGACAGAGATGAAGATGGTGATGAGTGATCTCAGTGATTAGATACAGCTAGCAGCCCCTCTTTGTGCTTAGTTCTCTTTGTCAGACCTTTTTATGGTGATGGATGACAAAGGGGGAGAATTAGTGATTAAAGCTTCAGGGCTGTCCTTTATGAGTTTATCTTTTGTACCTAAAGATATGTACTATAGTTGTAGTCTTTTCAAGTGATGTCTTCATTGTTATGCTTTAGACTGGTGGGGTGACCTCATAGGTGTCTTCAGCTACTATGGGTCTAGTGGCTATGACCCGTCTAGTGAGGGTGGCTCTCGCCCACCTGGTGCTCCATGCTCAGATGATGAAGGAGAAGGTAGAGACGGAGATGAAGATGGTGATGAGTGATCTCGGTGATTAGATACAGCTAGCAGCCCCTCTTTGTGCATAGTTCTCTTTGCTAGAAGTTTTATGGTGATGGATGACAAAGGGGGAGAATTAGTGATTAAAGCTTCAGGGTTGTGAGCTTTAGGGTTGTCCTTTATGAGTTTATCTTTTGTACCTAAAGATATGTACTGCAGTTATAGTCTTTTAAAGTGATGTCTTCATTATTATATCTTGTGAGAGTTGAGATTTTATATCGTGTGAGAGTTGAGACTTTGAGCTTTATCTATATATCTCTTGAGACATGATCTTTATTTATATCAGTGGCTTGTGGACTTGAGAAATCTTTGTGATGAGTGCTATGTGTGTGATATATATGATGAATTTACTTTCATAAGGACCATGCATGTTTTAGATTGAAAATGTATGGTGTGATGCTTTCTATTTATTCTTGAGTGATATATCATATCATATGCATCATAGATTTTATTTTATCACACACATTTGCACCCCACGGATGCAATGATTTTGGGGGAGTCACCTATGTGTTTTAGTATGTGCAAATTGACATTTGAGGTCATTTGTGATTTCAATTCATATTGCACATATTAAGGGGGCCTTTCATAAATCATTGAATCCAAAAGCCCAAATTTTTATATCATTTTGTAAGCTTTAATCGGGTTGTCATCAATCACCAAAAAGGGGGAGATTGAAAGTGCATCTAGCCCTTTAGTGGGTTTTGGATGATTGAATGACAACATGATTAAAGATCTAACATATTCACTAAGTGTTGGACAAGAAATTGGTTATCTCACAGATACTTGATTAAATTATATAAAGCCAAAATGATGTGTTGTTGTATAAACAATCTAGTTCAAGCATAAGACAACAATGCAAAAGGAATTCATGCAAATGCTTATTTATTATGGGATTTCCATGTACTATATGAAAGCAAGCATGGTAAAAATTAATTAATGAGACATGAGGGATTGCATATGGAATGGTCTCATATTTGAAGCTTGCTAAATTGAAATAGAAAAGATAACAATACAAATGAATTGATGATTCAACATAAGATGTGACTTGATGGCTTGAGATGGTGAAGATAGCAAGGAAAGGCTTTGAGATACTAAGCAAGGGTGAAGGGCAAGCGACGGCTTGGAGGTCGAACAACCTAGCTAGGGTGAAGAAGGAAGTACTTGCATTTAGTTGAGGTACTAATCAAGCTATGATGGTCATGTTGATGTGGAGGATCAAATCACTTTTGGAGTGTTTAATGGAAGTGACTTGATACATTTGGGATTATTCATATTTGATGAATGAAATCAAGTCACATTCTCAAGATGGCTATGCCCAAGTAAAAAGATCAATATCGACATGTTGGCACCCTCACTTGATGAAGATTGAAAGACACGGCTTCGGTTGAAAGAGATCAACTCAAAAGGTTTAAATTTGTTATACATTTGAATTTAAGTTAATAGGAATGTCATACTATTAAGAGGGATGCATCATGTTGATAGATGATTATTCATAAGTGCTCAAGCAAACCTATGTGAGGTTTGAGTGAAAGAGAGAAGAGAGAAACTAACTTTGTTCTGTGACCGAGCATACCGGACCTATCCGGTATGATAGGGTCACTCAGGTGTTTCTCTAACATGGTTCGTCGTAAGTTCCAACGTGAGTCGGGAGTTCCGACAATCGTCGGGGGTTCTGACATCTCGCGCTTAACTGACTTGGAGAGTTGACTGCCTGGTCACACCGGATGTGTCCGGAATGATATCGGACGTGTCCGGTATAGTAGACCAGAGCCCAATGGCTAGTTTTCAAACGAGCCGAGGGTCGGGAGTTCCGGCAGTCGAAAGTCCCAGCAAGCGTCGGGAGTTCCGACACCTCACATACTTTAACTCAGTTACTATTGGCGCCGACCCAAGTCATACTGGACGTGTTCGGTATGTCCGGTATGGCAACGGCTAGAAAACGACTAGTTTTTCAAAGGGACTATAAATACCCCCAAGCCTCCACCTTTGGAGGTTGCTAATTCTGCTGATCCTCTAGCATGTTTTTGAGCTTTGCCAACTCTCCTAAACCCTATCTTAGTGAGTGTGTGATCCGAATTGCCAAATCCATTAGTGAGTTGAGAGAAATTCAAAATTGAGAGCAAGCCACCACTTGAGCACTTGTGCATATTATCTATTTTATGATTTGCATTTGTTACTCTTGGACTCTTCGGTCCTAGACGACTAGGCATCACCGGAGAGCACCCAAGAGATTGTGGTGTGCCTCGGAAAGTTTATAACGGTCGATTCTACCGCCTCAGAATCAACTAGTGGAAGGAGAAAAATGAGTTGGAAAAGACTCCGGCTAGAGTGACCTTCGTGGTACCCTCTAGGGCTGACCTTCGCTGGGTCGCCCGTAGCCCCCTCAACGGAGAGTAGGACTCGAACGAGTCCGAAGTTCGGTAAAACAAATATCGTGTCTCAATTCGCATTTCATTTGATATTTGTGTTGCTCTAGCTCTTGTGCATGTTATCTATATATCTTGTCATCTCTAGTAGGTACATGCAGTTTGGTTTGAAGATAGAAATCGAAAGAAGCAAGTTTGGGGCTGTTCAGCAGAACACGTGTATACCGGACACGTCCGGTATTAGAGCTCAGTACTGAATTTATTTGATCCGTGTTCTAACTCTTGTGTTGCAGGTTCTAGGCTCCTAGGATTGTTTAATATTGTTTATTTACTCGTTGGCTAACTTATGAGGGGTTGTATTACTCTTAATTTGGAGTTTCCATTTTGGAAACTCCCATTACTAAATCGTTTTCACATTTAAATGTGTTAATTTTTGAAACGCCTCTTCACCCCCCCTCTAGGAGCATTCTAGGTCATTTCACTATTTATAAGCTCCACTAAGGAAGTAGCCGTTGGGGGCGAAACCCAGCTTTCTGCTACTGACCGGACGCTGCTATCGTCCTGACCGGCCGCGTCCAGTCGTCCCGATCGTTAGAGCGCGCGCGTTGATCGGACTGTGGGCTGAGTCTAGTCTCACTCGATCGGACACGTCTAGTCGCTCTAGCGTCGCTCTGGAACCTCTCTGGACTCGATCGGACGTTGTACTTTGTGCATCCGGTCGTCTAGTGCCGCTGCGTCCGGTCACGCTGAAAACATTGCCATGACGAAGAACACTGCTTTGCTCAGCGTCCGGTCACTGCTTCGCTCAGCGTCCGGTCACAGCTGCTGACGCCTGCTGTTGTCTAGCAACTAATCGGACGCGTCCGGTCCCTATAAGGGTCGCGTCTGGTCTCCTCTGCTGAGCTCATTTATTCGCGATCTTGCGTCCGACTTGGTTTCCATCTTCGTGCTTGGACTTTGCTTGATATCTTGGGTCTTGCTTATGGTGTTGATCATGCGATTATCATGTCGCCTTCGTTCAAGTCACGTCTTGCACCCTATTGAACTACAAAATAATTACTTACAAATTCATTAGTCCAATTTAGTTGTGTTGATCATCTAACACAAAAATCCAAAGTAAATGGGCCTAGGGTCCATTTTCCTTACAAACAGCAGGAAACAACACCACCCAAGTCCACGGTCCATAGCAAGTCAACCTTGATGGAGTAGTATTTTTTTAAAGTCCACGTTATCTCCCTCAACTTTTGCAAAAGTTTATTTTTCCTCTCTAAACTCCAAAATCAGGTAAATCACCTCTCTGAACTTATAAAACCGTTCGTTTTACCTCCCTGGCCGGTTATAAGTGGTTTTCAAAGGAGATTTTATTTTTTTCTTATTTATTTATTTTTTCTTATTTATTTATTTTGGCCGAGTATTTAAAAAAATCATAGTAAATCATAAAATGAAAAATCCAATTTTCTTGACTCCACATGAGTAGATCTACACAGTGAACATAAAATATGGTATACTTTAGTACAGGTTTTTTGTTGTAGCTTTAGATTTATGCTTTTCTATAATTAATTCATAGCTGTAGTTTCTACCGTCCAATTATGGTGAAATTTTTATAGTAGACTTATTATTGTATGTTTGAACTGTAGTAAAAATTTCTTACTTATTATATTAAGTCTATAACTAAGTTATACATGATCTAATGAGTATAAATTTGTTGATGAGCTGAAGGTGGAGGGATCTGAGGCGGGGGTGCTAGGGTTTGGGATTTTGGTGGAGTCGGGAGGTGGACTTGTGGAGAAGGCGAGGAAGATGGCGCAAAATGAATGAGAGGGTGGTGATGGGTGGGTGGGTGCGTCTGATTCCGTAGGCTCCATTTTTCTTTCGGTCTGGCATTTTCCGCTGGTGCGCAGGCGCAGCGCAGTGCGCTAGCGTCTTGTGATGCTGTCGCTACGGTCACATGTTTGAGATGCCTGTTCCTACGCGTGCGTGGGCACGAGGATAGCATCCTACTGTACTCTTTAGATCCTCATTTGAAAAGTCATTTTAATAAAAAACACTTTTTACATCTGATCCTATTAAATTTCACTGATAACCCACAAATTTTCTTTTCTAAAAAAATTGTTTTTGCAATTTTCTATTTTAGAAAGTTATATAGTCACAACTTTTGTGTATAATATTTTGCAAGTCATAATTCATGACCATTACTTCTAATCAAAACATTTTCAATATATTTTTGGCATTAGTTTATATACAAATTATCATGGCAATTTTCCTATAAGATCTTTGAAACTCAACTTTTGTTCCTAATTTTTCATAACAATTTCTCACTATAGCATTTCTAGTGCAACTCTTATATAAGAGTTAAATGCACGAGCGACCCCTGAAGTTGTCAAGGGATGCCACTTAGGTCTACGAACTTTGATAAGCACACTTTCAGGTCCCTAAACATTTAAGTGGTGCACTGCAGTGGTCGGTATGGTAAAAAATGGACATACGATGCACCATTTTATACATTAGGGATGTGCGGTGCACCACTTAACAAGTTTAGGGACAAAAATGTGTTTTTAAAGTTCCTGGACCTGAATGGTATCCCTTAACAAATTCAGGAACCACTGATGCATCTAAATTTGCGAAGAATGTAACTTACACATGTAAATTGTTGTTGTTCAATGTCTTTTGAGAAATATTTATACACAACTCCTTAACCTAAAAATTTATACCCAAATATCAAAGTTGGGGACCTGGATGATGCCATGGTACAAATTTGAGGACTCAAATATTAAAATCAGATCCTCATGACACCGTCCTGCATATTATTTAAGGATAACTTGTGAATTTTTCTAAAAAAAACCTTAAGCACTGCTCACCAAATAAAACTGGTGATGGGAGGAGAAAGCTCCGTCGA
Source organism: Miscanthus lutarioriparius (assembly GCA_904845875.1). Lineage (NCBI taxonomy): Eukaryota > Viridiplantae > Streptophyta > Magnoliopsida > Poales > Poaceae > Miscanthus > Miscanthus lutarioriparius. The sequence goes on from CAJGYO010000001.1 coordinate 97,682,321, forward strand.
AGATAAAAGGATATAAGAATGATGGCACCAACATTAAATACCAAGATTAATGCTTCACCATAATTAACGCTCACCAAGAAAAGAAGGTTGCAACAATGTGAAATCAGTAAAAGGTGGAACAAAAAGACCTTGTTTAGCACAGTTTCACTTCACGAGGGAAGTCACTTTTTTTCTTCAGCTCCACAAGTAGCTCTACAGTGGAGTTAAAACTGTTTTGATGAACCATTTGGCAAGACGTCAACATGCTTACCCAAGACCCAACTTCTTCACTACTTGAACTACTTTCTATAATTCCCAGATTCTGCTTATTATGCCTGAAGGAGTGTATTCAGACTGAATAAGTAAATAAGGCACGGAGCGATAGAACATCTCTCAATTCACTAAGAATGAAATACTCTTGCTAACTTTCTATCAACCACACTTCAATCTAATCTCTACATGTGAAGCTCCTTAAAACATGCTCTCATAAAATCCCACACATGGGCCACTAGAACGAGTGGGAGCCAGCAAAAGCTACTATTTTCAGCTCCATCTTCCATCCACCCTCTATGAGAGCAAGTTTAAGTTTTAAGGAGCTCTTCAGGTGAATTATTTCATTTTACCCCTTTGACACAAAATGACTCTAAACAGCTTCTGGGCTTGATGGTGGAGCTGTGCCAAACAGCCAAAGTGGATAAGTTAAGGGATGGGCTCCTTATATGAAGCTAGGCCCATGATCCCTCCTTAGGAAGCATGTAAGCCCAAGATGGTGGAAAATCCAAGGGGAGTAACACGCAAGACCTGAGGTTGTGAGGTTGATTCCTGGCAACTACATGCACGTGTATTTTTGCACGAAAGCTATGTGACTTTGACTTGCGACAACGTGACCGTGAGGCTACCTAGTAGAGCCTTCCCCAATTAATTCTATTCTATTTTTTTCCCTAATTTGTGATTTCAAGGGGTGGCTGGATCTAGAGCTGTCCCTAGAAATTGATTTGTAGAGGCGGAGCCACCTCAACCAAATCAATTATAGGGGTGGTTGGATAACAGCCTTTTATAAATCATTGATTCGTAGAGACAGACAAGTAGAGACGGATGGGCTAACGGCCTCTGCAAATGCTCTACGTAGCCGTGGTTTTTGTAGTGCATTTAATACACGTATTGTATAGATAAATGAAAACATAAAGTCGTACATAATAGAATATAAAATTGGAAGATTCTTTGAAATCGTTTGTCTGGAAATACCAAAAAGCTATGCTAATTATAGGTTCTTCTCTCCATTATAACATTAAGATTGTTGCACTTATTCCTAAACTGGATGAAGAGATGAGATTGAACAAGGGCCTATCTTTTCTTATCAGAGGTTAACTCGACCATCAAAAGAAAAATTAGGCCAAAAATTAGAGTAAAGTATGGAAAAATGAAACTTCCACGAAAGAGAAGCAAATGAAATACTTTCATATAAATTCTCAGAGAATGGACGAGAGGAAGTTTCCAATCCATACATGCTAATTGCTAAGCATGCTCACCATCTGAGGATAATTGAGCTTCTTATGGTGGAACCTATCCATCCGTATTTAAGTCCTCGACTGATGCGGGTGCTATATTTTTATGAATTTATTTTATAATTTAATGATGCTTATTTCACTGGTAGACTACGTATAAATTTTCTAAAATACAAAATTCATTTCATTGTAGTTAATGACGAACTTCTAATGTTCCTAAATTCTATGGCCTCTCCCTGTCTCAATGATTCATAACGATTCATGATAACATAACTATTAATCTTTAAGTTAACTATTATTTTAAATTAGCCGCCATGGTGAAATTGGTAGACGCATTGCTCTCTCAAATATTGCTTATTTCATATAAAAGGAAATCCTAATGACTAGAATTCTCTAAGTTTTAGAATGTCTTGTTTAAGAGATTAAGTATTTTTTTATTGAAATTCAATTATGGAATAGCTTTCTAAACTTAATTAACTATATGAATTGAATTTTACCTTCCTTCTTTTATGTCCCCCTCTCATATAAGTAGGATTTGTGTGCTTGTGCTTATAGGAGTGTATGTGCATATATGAGTATATGAGTTTGTAGTGTAATTTTATTTTTTGCTGCGCACACTTAAAGTTAGGAGGTGGCGGACGGAAACTGGGTGGCTGCTAAATTGTGGGAGAGGATTTGGAATATTTTTGCTTTTTTTTTCTTGACCCAAACCCCAATAAAACCTTACCATTCCAAATTTAAGCGACAAACCAAATGTGTGCGATTAGGATTCCGGTTTGCAATCTTTTCCGGACAGCATAAATGATCACCAATTTTCGAAACATTGTGACCGATATCATCTGAGCCAAAGTTTTGTATTTATCCGACAAACCGTTGTATGTCAAACATATAAATGAACTCTCCCACGTATTCCACCTACTGTGCCAACTAATACATGTGTACTATTTCGTCTACTTCAAATTTTGTAAGTTTCTTCTTTTAGAAAACTTTTTTTAGATAAGATACATCATTTATTTAGAAGATAAAAAAGACTTACGATTTGAAAGGCAGAGACTAGAGAGTACCATACACCCAAGTGTTTTGTGCTCGATCAACATATCGTGGCACCATCTAACCCAACGAGGTCCTTATAAAAAAAGAAAGGATAAAGCACATTTTTCAACCTCCAACTCTCATTGAAGTTCGATTTTTAACCTTCAACTATGAAACCGGCTAACAGACACTCTCTAACTGTTAAAACTGGATAAATTTGGTCCTTGGCTGGTTTCAAAATTGGTTTTCTATTTTCTAATAATAATAAAAATCGGTTTGATCTCTAGAAGTTCGTAATTAATTTATTTTAAATTATAAAAATATAAAACTAGTTCATGTTTTCTTCTAAAAATGTTATATATATGTTGATGTTATATTTAAAATTGTTTAGACCTTACTTGTTTCAAATAAATAATAAGCGTGACAACGAGCAATGACGCAATAGGAACATAAATAAACCAATTCCAAATACCTATATATAGACCATAAACAATTCTAAATATAAAATCAACATATATATAACATCTTTAGAAGAAAACATAAACTAGTTTCATATTTTTATAATTTAAAATAAATTAATTACGAAAGTTCTAGAGATCAATCCGGATTTTTATTATTGTTAGAAAATAGAAAACCGCTTTTAAAACCAGCCGATGATCAAATTTGTCCAGTTTTGATAGTTGGAGGGTGTTTGTTACCCGGTTTTATAGTTAAAGGTTGAAAATCGAACTTCAATAGAGCTGGAGGTTGAAAAATGTAGTTTACCCAAAAAAAAAGAAAAGGTTAAAAAAAGCAGCTGGCCCCCACGTCTGCTCTGGAGTCTGGACCAAACCACCCGCGAGCTCAGGAATGCGTTATGCCCCACAGAGGCACAGACAAACGGCCATCGATCGATAGCAAGCCATGCGCCTGAATGGACACCAACGTTTCTCTATGCGCCTAAGCTAACTCCAAGAGCATATAAAACTGGATCTTTAAATCGGCACGAATTAACCGAAAGGTGCAGCGCTGCTTCCGGCAACTCCGATCCTCAGTGCCGAGAGGCTCCACCATGGCTGATTCTTGCTCGTGTGCATCTGGTGCTTCTTAGATTAATCTGAAAAAGATCAAGGCAATGACTGAAGCAGGAACATTCAGGGTTCTGAAGTCTGCACCCGGCCGTTGGTTCTTCTTCAGGTTCTTCAGGAGAGCCAGAACGCGGCTGCGTACAGAAGGCGAAAACGAACCAGCATGGTACCAGAGCTCAGCGTTCATCAGCAAGGTGTACGCGTCATACCAGCAGGCGCTCGCCAAGCACAAGACGAGACACCGGAAGCCACTCACGACGCACGCGTCAACCTGCCGGCGCTTCGTCGGGGGTGGCCGCCACCGGCAAGAACTTGTCCAGGGCACGTGCCCTTCGAGCTCGGTTTGCTCTCGAGTTCCTCCGCCGCGGCTAAACCTCCACGGGACGAACCGCCTGTCCAGCGACGGCCCATGCGTCATTAGGGTGGCCTGCAGATGACCTGTCGTCCAACTAACCACTCACCGGCATGAGACCGACGGACCTCGGCAAGTGCCCGCAGCAGGAGTCCTCGTTCATGCAGCAGGAGCCCTGGCGACGACGGCACGGCACGGACGATGTTGCGGCTCCTGGCGAGGGGGACGACGACGCACGCGAGGAAAATGCCGCCGGCCGCGCGGCGGATAGCGACGCGCCTGTCCTCTTTCTTTGGCAACCGAGATGAGAATGAAGATTCCGTTGGACATGATTTTGGCTCAAGTGCCATGTTCTTCAGTACTTTTCAGTGAACGAACAGTGTTTTTCTCTCACAATAAATAAGCATAAGCATAATCCAAATTTCAGCGAATTCGAAGCCGTAAGAGTTGCTCTGATTGCACCACGTCCGCGCGTGCGTGTCGATCGTGAACCGCTCGCCTGCAGTCTGTCCGCGCACCGGTTTCTCCTGCCTTGGTGGGATAGGAGGGTGCTCGAATTAACCGTACCGACCCTCGCTCCGTGGCCCAGTCGTGAATGCCTGAACGACGATTAGCCATGCAGAGGCTAACGGTGCGTGGTTTATTTGTACGTGATTTAAGCAAACGGATCGTCTGTGCACGTGCACGCAACGACTATATACTAAACCGATTCCGGCGTAGCAAATGTAAAGCTGTAACAGGCCAACTGTTGTGCTTTTGCCTCCAAAGGAGCGCTGATTCGAGAGTTCACAAACTACACTCGCAAAAATATGCAACCTCCATCACACACCAGGCATTAGCATATATCAGTTCATCCCAAACGCAACAAGGAATTGAAGAAAGCACAGAACGCCTCAACACGGCAGACTAATTAATGAGTAACCATCGAATCGGAAAAAGGATAATGCAAAAGTCAAACATCTTGTACAACTGGTCAACAACAAAACCAGAACAGATCGACTAATTAAGCCAAAAGGTATACTGCTAGCATTTCTTCTACGTCGCGCGCCGATGCGAGATCGAGCACGTATGTAGGTGCTTACATCAAGGACTTGAGCGACCGCGCCTTCACGGGCTTCCTCCACCGCTTCCACGCGATCTTCCTCTTGCCATCACCATTGCTAGCTTTGGGATCACCATTTCCATTCATGCTGTGGCCAGAGATACCAAGTCCATCAAAGTCGTCATCGCTGCTGCTCCCCTCATCGACGCCGGCAATCCCTGCTGTGTCATCTTCGCAGCTAGATGCATCACCACGGGTTGCAGTCGCAGTCTGATTGGTATCATCATCATGACCCTCATCAACTTCAGCCTGCTGCTGACTCGGAGAAGCATCATCTTTTGCGTGATCCTCATCTTCTTCTTGCTTTGCAGGCACAGGTCCGTTCATGCCGCCGCTTCTACACTGCCTCTTGGACCGGAATGGGCCGAACCCAGCATAGTAGTAGAAGCCCTCAGTCGCACTGAGGTCACTGCCAGGCTGCTTCTTCCTCGGCTTGTTGCGTGTGGAGGACTTGGAGGCAGCTGCTGGCACTGGCACCAGCACTGGCGCTGTCTCCTCCAATTTTGCCACAGAGGGAGACTCAAAATCGGGGTTTAAGTAGGAGCGCTTCTGCACGAAATGGTACTCACAGAGGGTGTCGGGTTGGCTCACTGGCCGGTTGCAGTGCCACCGTTTGCCGTCGTTCTTCTTGCACAGCCAGACCCGTGCTCCCACATTCTGCCCCTCCTCTTTCTTGACCTTTGCCTTCTTATTGGCCTCGCCCTCCTTCTCCTTACTCATTGCAGGCTTCTTCACAGTGTCACGACGCAGCTTCGTGTTATCCCCGCCAGCTGCAGCCTGCAGGTTCTTCTTCTTCTTGGCGGAGGAGGCGGCTGGCATGGTGGCTGAGAAGAGCCAGCTCGAGCGGGTCGTGACATGGACGAAGTACTTGTCCACGATGTCATCCTCCACCTAATTCAGTGAAACAGCCAAACAAGTTAATTAATCGAAACAAAAGCACGCACAGACGGATTCCCAAACCGCAGACGGGACGAAGTGGGGGCGCGGATCTAGGGCTCGACCCGGCCGCCGCCCCCAGCGATTCCAAACCTAGGCGCGCCGCGGTGCCGAAATTAGCACGAGGGAAGAGTAGCTAACCGCTCCTAGACACTAGTCAGGCGAGTATCCCCAGCCGAAACAGCCTGCTAGACGGCTATTTGGACCCGCCGGCGGCCAACCCTAGCAACATAGACGAACCGAACACAGCGGCAGGGAAAGCTGCTGCTGCGACTCTCACCAAACCGGCGAGTTTGCGGCGCATGGAACACAGAGCAACCCGAAGTGCAGAACTGAGAGGAGAGAGTGAGGAGAAGGGGTGGGGGAGCGGAGGCGCTGACCTGTGGGTCGGGGAGGGAGAGCTCGGCGATGAGGTCCCATGGCGAGCGGCTGAGCTCGCAGGGCTCCGCAGAGGAAGCAGAGGGGCCCGAGAAGCCGGGCCCGCCGCTGGATTCGGGCGCGGAGCACGGCGCAAGGTGCGCCGCCGCCGCGCCGCCGCCGGCGGCAGCAGGTCGAACGGAGGCGCCGCACCAACGGGCGGGGCAGCGGAGGCGGAGTAGGCAGAGCCTAGGAGGCGGGAGGCGCTCTTGCGGATCCGCATGGTGCGTGCCGCGCTGATGAGCTGAAGGTGGAGGGATCTGAGGCGGGGGCGCTAGGGTTTGGGATTTTGGTGGAGTCGGGAGGTGGACTTGGCGAGGAAGATGGCGCAAAATAAACGAGAGAGGGTGATGGACTGATGGGTGGTGGACTGGTAGTGGTGGGCTTAGCAGCTTGCGTCCGATTCGGTAGGCTCCGTTCCCTTTTTATTTCGGTCTGGCCTTTTCCGCTGGTGCGCAGTGCGCTAGCTTCATGTGGCGTTGGCGCTAAGGCCACATCTCGAGATGCCTGGCGCGTTCCAGTTGCTACGCGTGCGTGGGCATGTGCATACCATCTCTAACAGTTTTTACTGAACTGCGCTTTCTAAATCGTCATTTTAAATTATTTTAGTACAAATTGCTCTTTGTATCCGATCTCACTAATTAGTGTTTTCCAAATTTCAAGATTGACAAGAAAATTCAAGCATCTGAATAAAGTCATGGACTTAAATCCGAGTGAACATGTTCTACCACATTAAACCTAACCAACCGAACTATGCTTAATTCGCATCGCTAGTTAGTGTTCTAATCCAGTAATAACGACGAGATAACCCATAACTTTTCATTTCTAGAAAAAAATTGTTTCCACTACTTTCTATTTTTTAAAAACTACAAAGTTATACTCACAAATTTTATGCATAATATTTTGGTAGAACATAACTTATAACCATAATTTCTAATCATAGTCATTTAAATGTATTTTTTACATTAGTTTATATAAACTTATCATGATAACTTTTCTATATGACATCTGAAACCCAACTTTTGTTCATAATTATCCAATGTACAAATCTTTCATAACAATTTCTCAATATAGCATTTTTAGCACAACTTTTACATAACAAATTTGCTAACATAACTTACACATAAGCTTCTACATATAAGTTTTTGTTGTTCAATATTTTTTGGGAAATATTCATAGACCACCCCACAACCTAAAAGGTTTTATACCCTAGTATCAAAGTTACAAAGTTGGGGACACGGATGACATCACGATATAAAATTCGACCCAAATATTAAAACCGGGAGCAGTGTTATCCAAAACGCTAATCAGTAAATAGTCGGCCACCCTTCGTTTAGCGTTTAGAGCATCTCCAGCAATACTACCTATCCCACTACCTATCCCCAATTTAGGTAGTCAGAGCAAAAAAAACCAACTCCAGCAGACTACCTACTACACCCCACAAATTTGTTGGCTACCAAAATCCCCCCTCCCACTACCTATTCCTATTGGGCCAGAGGTGGCTACCCAAAAGTCTGTTCGACCGTTTTTCTCCTGCGTCGTCCTCCCGTTCGACCGCACCCCCTGCTCGACGCCGGCCTTCCGCCACCACCGCCGGTGCCAGCCTTCCTCCGCCGTGGTCGGCCCTTTCCTTTGCCAGATCCAATGCCCTAGCCGCGGATCCCGTCGATCCGTCCTCCCCGGCGGATCCCGCCCGCCGCTCCATCCATCGCCGTCCAGGAGGCTCCCGTCGCCCTGTTCAACGCCGGGCCGGAGGCTCGCCGCCACCTTGTCTATCGCTAGGCCGGAGGCTCACCACCGCCCTGTTCAACGTCGACGCATTTCGGGCGCCCAATCATCGTCAAGACCCATCCTTGTGGCCTCCCGCGTGACGCGGACAACGACATCCGTCCTCCGCGCTCGCCTTCTTCCATCCTCCCTAACCATGAGGTATGACGCGGTACTGTGCCTGGATTGCTGCTCCCATATGTAGCTGCCTGAATAATTCACATGTGAAACTCTGGCCATTTGTAGATGGTTTTGTTTGATGATCATGAAGATAATATTTTCAACCAATTCTTCGAGGTCGATGATGAGTCTGATGATGATGCTCTTATTTTGAGATTGATTGCACATGATGAGGAAGAGGAGAGAAGCAAGAAGAGGCGTCATGGATCAGTCCCTGGATGCCAGGTGGTTCATAGAGACATTTCAGCTGGCAATTTGAGAATTGTCGCCGATTATTTTTCAGATGTACTTGTGTACAATGACAAATTTTTCAGGAGAAGGTTTTGGATGTCTAGAAATCTGTTTTTACGGATTGTTGATGGTGTCGAAGCTCACGATGACTATTTCAGGCAAAGGCCAAATGCTGCAGGGCTACTTGGTGCCACTGCATTGCAGAAAGTGGTTGGTTCAATCCGTATGCTTGCATATGATCTACCAGCCGATTCAATGGATGAGGTAGTGAGAATAGCAAAAGCACAATGATTGAGGCCTTCAAGCATTTTGTTAGGGCTGTAGTAGATGTCTATGGAGATCAGTACTTGAGACCACCAAATGATGATGACACAAGGAAGCTATTGGCCTCAAATGGGAGGAGAGGATGGCCGGGCATATTGTGTTGCATAGACTGTATGCATTGGCGATAGAAGAATTGTCCTACAGGTTGGAAAGGATATTATTCAGGACATGTTGATGGCCCTACTATGATCCTAGAAGCCGTGGCTTCTCAAGATTTGTGGATTTGGCACTGATTTTTCGGACTACCGGGCTCACTCAACGACATCAATGTATTGCAGCGATGACCACTCTTCCACAGGTTAACTTCTGGAACTTTTCCTTCTGTTGAGTACTTTGTGAATGGCAACAAATACACTATGGGATACTACCTAGCTGATGGCATTTATCCTTCATGGGCTACTTTTGTGAAGAGTTTTTGGAACCCATAAGGCAACAAAAAAGTTCACTTCACACAAGCACAAAAATCTGTGAGGAAAGATGTAGAGAGAGCATTTGGAGTTCTTCAATCTAGGCTTGCCATGGTGAGAGGACCTTGTAGGACATGGGACAAGGATACCATTTGGTACATCATGACCGCTGCTGTAATTTTGCACAACATGATCATAGAAAATGAGAGGGGGCTGAGGAAGAGGATTTTGACTATGAACAGGATGGTGGTGAGGTGTTGAGGCCGGAGGATTATCGTCGTGACCCAAATGTTTTGAGTGAATTCTTGCGTATATATAATGAGATTGAAGACCGAACAATTCATGAGCAACTTCGTGATGATTTGGTAGAGCATTTGTGGGCACGTCATGGTGTGTCGTAGTGAGATTTAGATTTGTTTGATTATATGGTTCTATGTTGTCGTACTTTATTTGAACTTTGTAGTATCCTATTTTGATTAATTATATTTGAACATTGTAGTATCCTATTTTGATTAATAAAGATCATTATTTATGGTTGAAATACTCTTGGTTAAATTGTAGAGGAGAAATGAAGATCATAGAGTGGCAACATGCATTTGTGAGAAAAAATAGGTAGTCTATTTTAGATAGTACCGCTGGAGACGACGGTAAAAAATGGGTAGTCTCAGACTAGGTAGCTACCCAAACAAAGAAATAGGTAGTCTGATTTGGGTAGCATTGTTGGAGATGCTCTTAGGCCATTTAGACGGTGTTTAAACTGAGTTAATCGGTCTAAGCGGTTTTGCACAATATTACCCAAATATGTATATTTATTGATGTAAAATCAATTATTCTAGCATTTATACATTTTTATGCAAGTACAAATCAATTATTTTAGTATGTGTATATATTTATGCCGCAAAAAGAGTCAAATATACATATTTATGCATGTAAGAAATCAAGTATACATATTTATTAATATAATAAACTTTAGTATATAAATTTATGCATATAAAATTTAACTAGATTTACCCGATGTTCGCCTAAACAGCCGTTAAACAGTCGTTTAGCCCGTTTAATATCGTTTACCTCTGTTCCATTTAGGACGTTTAGACCATTTACTCCCCGTTTTTTTACCGTTTAAACGGTCAACCGTTTAATTTCCGTTTGTCCCTAAACAAAAAAAACTTTCCACCCTTTAGAGCAAGATAATAATATAATATAATGCAACCGACTACTGGCTGTATGAATCCTCGCAATCTACCTCTCAGCCCACCCATATAGTAGTTATATCTTCATTATTAATACATGACACACTTGTCTCTCTCGTCGAGTTTTTTGCTTTTTGTGTCCAAGCCGGCTATAAGCTTACAGTCCACTTCTCTCTCTCTTCCCTCTCTCATCTAGCTCAGCATTCAGCCTACTTATAGCCTCTTATTATACTTGCTCTTAGCGGCAGGTCGTTTAGACTAACACTGATCGAGAGTTTGGGACCCAGATGACATTGCCATGCAAGTTTAGGGATCCACTTGTGAATTTTCCTAAATAAATAGCCTTAAGCCCTACTCGTCAAATGAACTGGTGATGGTAGGAGAAAGCTTCGATGAAGATAAAATATTGATTCGGTGGTTGGAGGCAACTAAATTATGATAAGAGCTTTACAAGAAATCCAGTGATAGTCAAAATTTGCCTAGTGATTACACAAAACGATGGCACCGACATTAATGCTTCACAGTTGTAGTTTTCTGTCATATCTTGTTTGTGTGGTAGTTGCTTATAGCGATTGCTAGCTAGCTTAGAGTAGCTTTATTGTAGTTGTAACTAGTTGTTAGTTGCTCCTTTTGTAACTCTCTAGTTATCTTGTGTGATTAGTAGTTCTTTTTGTGGTGTTGTGCTCTAGTGTAGAGATAAAAAAACTACTAGACTTGTTTAGGGGCTTGCTTTCGTGAAATTAGAGCTAGTGCAAGTAGTGGCTAATAGGGCTTGCTATTTTTCTGATCACCTTTGCACTAGTGTTATAAAAGTTTATAGGAAAATTTTTATAAGCAATTCACCCACCCCCAAACATCTACCGATCTAGATCCTATCAGTATGGTAGGCATAAATCCTTAGTATTGGGCCATCTGTGCAGTTAGCTCCATGTCATCTTGCCCAACTCGGTCGGCTCTAGAATATACTCTAGTGATACTGTAGTGGGCACAAAATTTAGCACTAGACATGTCAATTGTTGTCTTACCTTGCTTGGTTGCTTTGGAACATACTGAAAGGGTCTAGGATGGCTAGGAGAGGGTGAATATTCTTGAGATTCTTAATTGATTCGTGGTAAGGTGACGGTTGACCGATTTTCACTTTACTAAGCTTTTGGCAGGCAAGTTTGTGTCATGACTTCCATTGACTCACATAGCTTTAGCATAAAGTATTGTTTACATGTAGGACAATATGCTTGAAGTTGCAGACTATTATAAGATTAGTACTCATTACTTTTACTACACACCATTGTGTTGGTACTTATGTTTTTGCAGCTCATTTGTTGGATCAATGTGCTTATGTGCACTGGTTTATGCCTCTACAGATCACTCATTTGGCTGGCTTTACCTACCAATTCAAGTGCTCTTTGAAATGTGCTTCCAAAATATTGTTTTTCATTATTAGTGGTAGAACGAATTGTCGCATTTATAGTGCTTTATTCACCTGTTGTATGTTCATGGATGATGTATTGGAATGCTCCTGCTGAAATGGATTCATGCCTATATCCTAGTTACCCTTTGTTGCCGTGACCAGTACATAGTGCTTTTGAGAAGCTCCAAACTCTACTGCACATGAACCACATTTTTCAGGCTAAATTTATTATGCACTATCTTGAAGTGTAATGGGCTTCCGTCTAGCCAAGTAAATATTGCAATATGACTATTTATCAGTGTGCTAATGTTGATATGTAATCCAAATCTGCAAGCAAAGCTTAGTATATTAATTATTTTCTGATTTTTCATTTTTTTCTTATTTGGTTGTGTTGTTCACTATGCATTATGTAGATCATGTGGGTGCATGATCATGAAATATTTACTTAGTAATTAATGCTTTTGAGAAAATACTTAATCACCAAAAGAGGCCAGAGCAACCAAATAACAATTGGATTGCTTAAAATTGTGATCCAAATTTGCCACTAGCCCATAACTCTGTTGCCCTATCATGATCTATGTACACCATACCTTATGTCAGTCCATGATACCTAATCAGCCATGACCAACAGACGAAGGCCACACTATTTTTGCTTCTACTGGTTGCACCTAGCTATTTATGTGTTTGGTCAACCGCTGATCGACGTCTGATGTTCAGCGTCAAGGGAACTTGCCGCTATGATGATCAACTCTGTCTTTTGAAAACGCCATGGCTGCAAAAGTGTAGTTTGTCACTCCAAGCTACTAGCTAAGGTGTTTAATAGTCGCGAATTCATGATCATAAATTGTAACCAATAGTTATGTAATGCATGATTGAGTAGAATCATAAAGGCTATGGTAGCCACACATATAATTGATGGTCATGTAATGTTTGGTTGAACAGAACCATGACAGCCACAGTGGCCGTACAAAAAATGCTATATGTGTGTAACTCCATAATTTCTGTCATGTTTCAATTTGATATATGTACTGCCAAACCCAGGGTCAGATGACCACGTACTGAAGAGATTAGATTTAATCTATTGCTCAACTAGTAAATCGCTCGTGCTTATAAAAAGCTTTAGATCTACTAATGGATATATGTTTGATCTGTGTACTGACACTATGGTAACGGTTAGAAATTTAGGTATTTTCATTATCAGTTTAATCTAGAAAGATAACATCAGAAGGTTCGTGACGACATATATGTGCATGTGTATATCTCTAACGAACGCTACAGCATCCAGAGATGACATATAAATAAATACAGTAAAAACGTAGATAACAGTAATCAGATAGATTAGACTGTACCCAGCGGAGGGTCCCATGCCGAGGGCATCGGAGGCTCCATTCACACTAGTCGACATAGTGCGTTGCTCGAAGTCACGGACCACAGTCGATGCAGGACGATGTTCGCAGTGCAGTCCCACGAACGGATCACCAAGAAGAAGACGCCTTGATACTCCGCAGGCAATCACCGGGAAGAAGACGGGATCCAAGAGTGATCACCAGGAAGAAGACATACGAGGACGAGCAGTCGCGGATCGCTCCCCAAAAACCTAATCACCGCACACCCCGTGCAAGGTTCTCAGGCGGGTGAGGGTTTCGGAGGCACCTGCTCTCCCGCTACTTTGTGCGCGCAGAGGTACGGGACGGGAAAGGCAGAAAGCTGCTAAAATGTGGTTTCTCTCAGAAGCGGTTACGGAAGACAGAGATCTGGACTGACGGAGGACTCGGAATATGGGTGCGACGGGAAGGGAGAGAAGCAGCGGAGAATCCCAGGAGACGGAGAAACGGAAGCGGAAAGGACGATAACTGACGCAATCAGTTCGCCTCCACCATCAAAGGGAGTAACTCCCATGATTATGTGGATTAAGTGGCAAAAGACTGGCCACGCCCACCCGATCGCTCGTTGCCCTCCTGCCTGCCTGCCTCGCCACGCCACGGCTGCGCCCACGGCCTAGCCCGGCCGTCGCCGGCGGCGGCGCGCACGCTGCGTGTGGCACGCCTTTATCTTTTTCTCAGCTTCTCAATTTAGATGAATAATTTCCAGCCATATAAGCTGAGTCAACGTTCAGTAAAAATCCCATATGGTATTAAACCATACAACGATTAATGTTACGTACCATAGAGTTTTATTAAATATTATATAGGCCAAGCCCATATTATGTCCAACAATCCCCACCAAACTATAGGGTTTGTAACAAATTAGTCTTAGAACCACATTTCTTTTATATACCAGTGTTTCGATGGAGACTGTTAAGTTGAACTTCCATCTAGAGCAATAGTTTCACTCAGTCACAATTGAACAATGGACTAGGCCTTGAATTGCTAGTTTTGTGTGAGGTGAATGTCACTAAAGTCCTTAGCTGATACTTGGCTGCAAAAGGCATCCCCTCTATTTGAAGTATATAAGTCATACTCCAGTGTCTTTCATGAGTATTTAGATATTACCCAAATCTCATAGACTGTGACCAGCAGCCTGACTCATATAGGTGTGCTCCTCAAAAGATGTTATGTTGGACAACATCTTTGCTTTAGCAAGCCGCTTAGAACACATTAAGGCAAAAACCAACTTGCCTTATAGATAGAAAAGATATGCATCAGAAATGAGTCTTACTAAGGATCTTTCCTCACAATTTACTACTAGCTTGTTTCACCATTCTACTTCACGGGATCTCCGATCACATAGAACATGTTACCACTATAGTAAATTTCAAGTGGGTCTCAAACCCATCTCTCTCGATGCACTTTCTATCACATTGTGTGACAGACCCTTAGTAAATTGATCTACCAGATTGTTAGACATGTGAACATAGTCCAACGCTATTACTCCGGAGTTTCTTAATTTTCTGACAGATTTCAGTCGTCTCTTAACATGCCTTGTGGACTTCATGTTATCCTTAGAACTGTTAACCTTTGTAATCACAGTTTGGTTATCACCGTTCATAAAAATAGCCAGTATGGGTTTCTCAACAACCGATAAATCCATAAGGAGATCACGAAGCCACTCGGCCTCAAAGCCAGCGGTGTCTAATGCTGTGAGTTCTGCTTCCATTGTAGACTTCGTTAAGATAGTCTGCTTGCAAGACTTCTAGGAAATAGCGCCACCTCCAAGCGAGAACACATATTCACTTATGGCATAAAGCTCATCAGCATCAGAGATCTAGTTGGCATCACAATAGCCTTCCAACACCTTTGGATGTCTGGTATAACAAATATCGTAGCTCATGGTGCCTTTTAGATAGCGCATTACTCTCTCAAGAGCACGCTAGTGATCATCTCCGGTTTGACACAAACCAGCTCAGCTTGCACATAGCAAAAGAGATGTCAGGCCTTGTTACACTAGCAAGATACATGAGCGAACCAATGATCTGGGAATATCACAATTGATCCCTTGCTATTCTCCGATTTTTCCTCAATAGCACACTAGGGTCATAAGGTGTAGGAGCAGGTGCACAGTCACTAAAACCAAAGCGACTCGGTACCTTTTTCACATAGTGGGATTGTAACAGAGTTACCCCACCATCACCTTCTCTCAGAAGCTTGATATTAAAAATAACATCAGCCTCACCTAAATCTTTCATCTCAAAATTATTGGTTAAAAATTCTTTCACCTCCTCGATCACTTTGAGGCTGGATCCAAAGATCAGTATGTCATCAACATATAAGCACAAAATGACTCCTTCACCCCCGCCATACCGATAGTACACACATTTGTCAGCTTCATTCACAACAAAGCCAACAGATGTTAAAGTTCTGTCAAACTTCTCGTGCCACTGCTTAGGAGCTTGTTTCAGGCCATATAATGACTTTAATAACTTGCACACCTTGCCTTCTTGACCATTTGCTACAAACCCATTCGGCTGATCCATATAGATCTCCTCCTCCAACTCTTCGTTTAGGAAAGCTATCTTAACATCCATTTGATGAACGATAAGACCATAAGAGGCTGTCAGGAAAAGCAAAACTCGAATTATGGTCAATCGTGCAACCGGTGAATAAGTATCAAAGAAATCATCACCTTCCTTTTGAGTATAACCCTTGGCCACAAGCCTTGCCTTGTACCTCTCGATAGTACCATCAGGCCTAAGCTTTTTCTTGAACACCCATTTGCACCCTATAGGTTTGCACCCATAGGGACGATCAACAATTTCCTAAGTTCCATTAGACATAACAGAATCCATCTCACTCCGTACTGCTTCCTTTCATAAGTCAGGATCAGGAGAGGAATATGCCTCTTCAATGGTCATTGGTGTGTCATCCACAAGGTACACAATATAGTCATCACCAAAAGACTTTGCAGTCCTCTGTCTCTTACTTTTCCTTGTGACTATAGTGTCATCCTCCTCAGGATTTTGCATATAGGGTTCCTTAGTTTGTTCTATCGGAGTAAAATTTTCATGCTCATGAGGAATTATAAATTCATGACTAGTCGTGTTAGGTGCATTTTTCATGGGAAACTCATTCTCAAAAAATATAGCGTCTCTAGATTCCATGATTGTATCAACAGCCATCTTAGGAACACTGGAGTTTGTGATTAAAAATCTATAACCCATGCTGTGAATAGCATAACCAAGAAAGACACAATCAACAGTCTTTGGTCTAAGCTTTCGCTTTTTGTTTATTGACACATTCACCTTTGCCAAACAACCCCAAGTTCGCAGGTAAGAGAGATTTAATCTCTTCTTCTCCCATTCCTCGAATGGTGTAATTTCTTTGTTCTTTGTGGGCACCCTATTCAGGACATGACATGCAGTCAATATAGCCTCACCCCACCATTCTTTAGATAGTCTCGCAGTCTCTAACATGGCATTAACCAAATCAGTTAGAGTGTGGTTCTTTCTCTCTGCAATCCCATTAGACTGTGGTGAGTATGGTGGCGTCCTCTCATGAATAATTCCATGCACCGCGTAAAACTCAGAAAATTCATTTGAGAAATATTCTCCCCCGCGATCGGACCGCAAACGCTTGATTTTCTTCTCAAGTTGATTTTCTACTTCAGCTTTATAGACTTTAAAGTAATACAACGCTTCATCTTTAGTTTTCAGTAAATACACGTAGCAAAATCTAGTACAATCATCTATAAATGTCATGAAGCATCGTCTACCACCTTTAGTCAATTCGCCATTCATTTCACATAAATCAGAATGAATGAGTTCTAATGGTGCCAAGTTCCTCGCCTCAGCAGCCTTGTGAGGCTTGCATGGTTGCTTTGATTGCACACACACCTGGCACTTAGAATCTTTGACTAAGTTAAATTTTGGGATTAAATTTAGATTTGCAAGCCGTGTGAGACAGCCAAAATTAATGTGATAAAGTCGTGAATGCCAAATATTCGACTCATCCGAAACATTAACATTGTTCACCACTTTATTACACACATCATTAAGCAAAGATAAGCGGAACAAGCCTCCGCAATCATAACCTTTTCAACAAATGTTCCATGTCTCGATACAACACATTTATTGGACTCAAGTACAATTTTAAAGCCATCACGACACATCTGAGGAGCGCTAACAAGATTCTTCTTGATGGAGGGGACATGCTGCACGTTCTTTAATAGCACCGTCTTTCCCAAGTAAACTTCAGAACGACCGTACCAGCACCAAGAACACGTGCATGCGAACCGTTTCCCATCAGCAAGGCTCTAGTCCTACCGGCCTGATAGGAAGCAAACAAAGAAACATCAGCACACACATGAATATTAGCACCGCTGTCCATCCACCACTCAGGTGAAAGACAAACTGAAAGAACAAAGGGTAAAGAATTACCATACCCAGATGTTCCTCCTCTAGTCTCGTTAATCACCACGTTTGCTGATTTCTTTTCTTGCTTATATTTGCGGTCTGGGCACGCACTTGCCCAATGCTCATCACTCCCGCAAACAAAGCAATCTCCACCTTTCTTGTTGTTTTTCTTCTTGAACTATGCAGTTTGCTTAGGTTTTGCATTATTGTTCTCTTGCATGTTCTTCTTTTTATTACGAGATGCAAATGAGTTTTTCTTCTGCACCATATTGGCGGTGGAAGACTCAACTCCTTTTCCACAGTTGTCTTTTGCTCTCGCTCTCTCCTCAACATCAAGAGATCTAATAAGCTCAGCCACGCTAAACTCTTGTCTCTTGTGTTTTAGAGAAGTAGCAAAATCCCTCCAAGAAGGTGGCAGCTTAGCAATTATACCACCGGCCATAAACTTGTCGGGCACAGGCATGGAAAATGCCCTAGTTCCTTTGCTAGCGCCTGTATCTCATGAGCCTGTTCGACCACAGAACGGTTTTCAACCATTTTGTAGTCATACAGCTGCTCCATAAGGTACAGCTCACTGCCAGCATCAGAAACTCTAAACTTTACCTCAAGAGCATCCCATAACTCTTTGCCTGATGTGCAAGATATGTAGTTTTTCTCATACTTGGGATGAAGTGCACTGATCACGGCGCCTCAAAACAGGTTATCGGCAGCCAAGAACTTTTTCTCCTCCTCGGGAGTAAACTATTTAGGCTTCCTCTGTGCGGCGTGATAGCAGTTCATCGCAGTCAACCACAATACCATCTTGACACGCCATATCATGAAATTCTTTGCCATCAAAATTATTTGGCTTCAAAGCAGCAGCAAAACCACTGATAGAAAATTGCCTAACATTAAGTTTTTGGATTGTTAGAAATTTAGGCATTTTCATTATCAGTTTAATCCAGAAAGATAACATCAGAAGGTTCGTGACGGCATATATGTGCTTGTGTATATCTCTAACGAACGCTACAGCATGTAGAGATGACATACAGATAAATACAGTAAAAACGCAGATAACAGTAATCAGACATATTAGACTATACCCAGCGGAGGGTCCCATGCCAAGGGCATCGGAGGCTCCATTCGCACTAGTCGACATAGTGCGTTGCTCGAAGTCTTAGACCACAGTCGATGCAGGACAATGTTCGCAGTGTAGTCCCACGAGCGGATCACCAAGAAGAAGACGCCTTGATGCTCCGTAGGCAATCACCGGGAAGAAGACGGGATCCAAGAGTGATCACCACCAGGAAGAAGACGTACGAGGACGAGCAGTCGTGGATCGCTCCCCAAAAACCTAATTGGCGCACACCCCGTGCAAGGTTCTCAGGCGGGCGAGGGTTTCGGAGGCACCTGCTCTCCCGCTACTCCGTGCGCGTAGAGGTACGGGACGGGAAAGCCAGAGAGCTGCTGAACTGTGGTTTCTCTCGGAAGCGGTTGTGGAAGACGAGATCTAGACTGACGGAGGACTCAGATATATGGGTGCGACGGAAAGGGAGAGAGGCAGCGGAAAATCCCAGGAGACGAAGAAACGGAAGCGGAAAGGACGGTAACTGACGCAATCAGTTCGCCTCCATCATCAAAGGGAGTAACTCCCGTGATTATGTGGATTAAGTGGCAAAAGACTGGCCACGCCCGCCCGCTCGCTCTCGGCCCGGCCCGGCCGGCGGCGCGGCGGCGGTGCGTGCGCGTGTGGCACGCCTTTATCCTTTTCTCAGCTTCTCAATTTAGATGAATAATTTCCAACCATATAAGCTGAGTCAACGTTCAGTCAAAATCTCGTATAGTATTAAACCATACAACGCTTAATGTTACGTACCATATAGTTTTATTTGATTTATTAAATATTATATGGGCCAAGCTCATATTATGTCCAACAGTAACTGTAGCAAATTATATATATATCAATTTATATGCCTAATATCTTAGCCTTACCGCATCTAATTATGAAGTTATGTT
The DNA here is from genome assembly GCA_904845875.1 of Miscanthus lutarioriparius. Taxonomy (NCBI): domain Eukaryota; kingdom Viridiplantae; phylum Streptophyta; class Magnoliopsida; order Poales; family Poaceae; genus Miscanthus; species Miscanthus lutarioriparius. The sequence continues at coordinate 97,702,001 of CAJGYO010000001.1, forward strand.
TGATGAGAACATCACTCCTCAGGATACAAGCCTTGGAGACGAAGAGGACTAATGTGGGCATCCAAGTCATGGCAGAGGCCTAGTCCAACTCAATTTGAAGTCTATCTTGGATTTTAGGAGTTGTCCCGGATAAAAATATACATAAGATGCATACGGACTCCGTTTTCGACGTTCTACCTATGGTTGGAAAGATAATTTCATAAGCTTTCCAATGCCATTGGTCCCACCTCAAAATTCTTTTGGACTCAACAAAAATCGTCGAAACAAGTCTGCGTCCAGAATTCTCCAAGATGTCGCAACATCGTCTTTTGGTCCGTTGGACCATATATCGCCTTAGAGCCCACTAGAGGGTGCATCCAAGGGTATACATGCCCAACGGCCCAAGATTTTATAATTAGAAGTCGCCGCACTTGTTAGGGCTGGGTTTTTGTTTAGTTCTAGTTTGCTTCGTGAAATAGACATTATTCATATCACTTGTAACGCTGAGTTTGCCTGCTATGAATAGGACCTTGTTCTTGCTCTTATTGGCCTATGCGAGTTAGTCGTTTCGAATCAAGACTTGAACCTCATACCAGATTGATATATCTCATCTATATTTGCAATATCAAATTGCGTTCTTCATTTTCTTTCTTGTGTTCTCGATTGCTTGTAGAAAAAGCCATCTAGATGAGGTCAAGCGGAGTTTTGGTATAACAGTTGCAGGAGTTTAAACTATACTTGGTTTGAAGTCTAGACCGCGAACGATGAGTTCTTTACTAATCAACGAGTTTAAACTTGCTATACTTGGTTTGAAGTATTTTTCTCACAGACTAGCATAAATAATCCACGATACGATCGAGTTCTTTACTAATCAAATCAATTGTACCTATCAAAAGATCGGACGGTGTCTTTATCAATATCCGGCAAACACAGACTAGCCTTTTGTTTTTTAAAATCATGGCAAGACGTTTAGAAGCGCATGATATATTCTAAGTAAATCCAAAAAAAAAAGACACGCGAGCCACTTCGGCCCGCCCGCAATTCCACAACTAATTAGGCCGTGTTTGGAAGCGTCAATACCCTTTCCAGCCTTTTCCCCGGTAAGAAGCCCACGTAGACCTCAACCCGGCCTCTATTCATTTGCGTTTAGAAGCCCACTTCGAGGGAGAGGGCGTCCGGCCGGGCGCGAGGCGGCTGCGGCGACGACGCCCGCCCCTCCCCCGGCTTCGGAATCGCCTCGACACGCGATTGTCGCTGCCGCTCGTGCTCTGCCACCCCGGCTCGTGACTGCTGAGCTCCACCTCACGCGCCTTCTCCAGTTCTCCGCATCAACCACGGAGTCACGGACCCTCCACATCATCATCTTCCTCGTCCTGGTCCCGATGTGATTCCTATCACCTCCTACTTCCTAGGGTTTGTACTCCTCTCTCCCGATGATTAGTGAAGTAGTGTGATGTCGTAGTTCCCACCCCTCATCTAGTTCTCTTCTCGTACGATCTGCTGTAATACTAGCCTATACGGTTCCATAGCCTAGTCATGGATCTTGGATGGTAATAGTTTTTTCAGTGGCAGTGCAGGTCGCTTGGTTTCTTTTCTTCCATATATCACCCATGGGTCAGTCCATCCGACGGACTGAGTATGTATCTTCTGCAGATACATATGTTCGATTAATCTGAATATGAATATGCATAGGATAGGACTATTCTTCCTTGCTAGCTAGCTCTATTTGCATCTGTTGCTTGCCAAAGCCTTCTTAATTCGCATTTACCATGACCAAGATCACCATGACCAGAAGGTATATGTTCTTTTTTTTTTGCAGTAGGGGTAGCGCCCGGACGTCCAGCCCCAGGCCCACATCCGGATGCATCTCCGACGCCTACAACTGCTTTGCATCGGATGCCCCGCGCTCGCATTAGATCCTGCGCCAGTGAATCGCGTCTGGCCGCTTGGGACCGATCCCGTGCCAGTGATCGTGTCCGACCATCTGTGATTCAATCCCCATCCGGTTGCGCCCCCACGTCAAGCATGCCGCATTCCTTCCCCCACCCCGACGTGCTCCTCCCCCCGCCGCGCCGTGCTCCTCCCCTCGTCGTGGCGCCATCCCGCCGCACCCCCGTCCTCCGCGGTGCTCTATCTCGGCTGCGCCCCTTCCCCTGTCCTAACATCTCATCTCTTCTGCAACATCCGTCCGACCGTTGCAACATATGTAGTATACTATTAAACACATACTTGTACAGTCATTGCAACATCTAGATAAAACACATGAAACATGCGTTTGAAACAGCTAAAACATTTGGAACATACGTCGATGAAACATGTGGAACATACACTTGAAACATACATGTGTAGCCATTGCAACATATGCAACATTAGATCCTTTAGCAACATCAAGATGAAACACATGAAACATACAAATGAAACACGTGAAACATACAGTTGAAACAACTAAAACATTTGAAACATATACTTGCAACATATGTATATATCCATTGCAACATAAGCAACATACAGATAAAAACACTTGAAAACAACTTCTGAAACACACGTGAAACAAACACATGGCGCCGCCGGCAGCCATGGCCTACTGGTGGGGAACTGCGGTAGCCAGCAAGCGGCCTCGGGTGCAGTGGAGAGGGAGGATGGCGGTTAGACGTGGTGAAGAACGCCATGCCAGAGCAGTCGCTGTGGACCACGCCGCGTCGCTCGAAGAACTCGGCGGCTAGTGGTGAGTGGCGGTGGGGAGACAAGAAAGCAAGTGGTGGCGCTCAACGCGGTGCAGCACGCTGCCGCATTGCGGCGGTGCGGCAGCGCGGCGCGATCGCAGTGGAGCAAGTTGTGGCGATGCGGGCGCGGAGAGTTGGTTTGAGAATGATGGGGAAATAGCGGCGATACAAGAAGACGGTGAGAGCGGCGATTTTTTATTTTTATTTTCATGCGGATGACAGTGTTGTTTGTTGGGCCGTTCGGACGTCGAGGCCCACCAACACGCATCCGGAAGAAACCGACGTCCTAACCATAGCATTACGTTTTTTCTGGACGAGGATGCTTCCATAGTTTCATCCATGTGCACGGAATACTCATTTTGGTATATATGATGTCAGGATGGCTTCTTAGTTTTGTTTACTTGCTGAGATATCTGCAATGATAGGAATACGCATGTCAGCCCGTCTAGCTCCTTCCATAACAAACGCACTCTGTTGGCTCTGCTGACAAAGTCTCCAAATCAGCTCCATAAGCTCCTTCTCCCCAAAATGTGCTAGGAAGTTTTTAGCAAGGTGTTCCATCATCCATGCACCATCGGCTTTATTTGTAGGCAAATTTTGCTCAAAGACACTCTTAAGACATGGCTTTTGCTGTAAACCATAAAAAATATTTGGCTTTGCTCAAAAACACTATAAATAGATGTAAATTTGGTAGGGGACACTATGTCTATTATTATATTCAGTTTTAATGCGAAGCCATGGGAATGACAATTTTGCCCTTGTCCCTTTAATTCCTCACGAGAAGCCTCGTTCTTTCTACGCACGGGTGCACACGAGGTCTGTTCCAGGCGGCGGCGGCGACGTCCGATCCCCTCCCGGCTGCGGCGGCGTCCCCTCCCACGGCAGTGACCTTACTACCTGGTGGCGTGGCGCTACCTCGATCCTAGCGGCGGCGGCGGCAAAGGCTGGTGCTGGCTGCAGAGGTTCCTCCAATGGCACCTTCAAGCGGGGCTACGGTTCCTACCGGCGGGGGAATCGCATAGGTGGAGCCTCCACGATTCTTCGGCGAGATTTTCCAGCAGGACCATGCTGATTTTTCATGGGTTACTGTTGTGTGCCTTTAAGCTTAGATTTATGAACCAAAACGTATTGGGTGTTTATTCTTGTCCTATTTGTGCCCTTGTTTACGTAGGATGGATCCCAATTCGTCCTAGAGGCTCGCTGTTCGTATAGGTGCTTATGACAAATTTTACTGACTTTGGCAGCCGTGAGTACTATGATGCCTGTAATATTCCTATGATTTTAGACAGGGATTGCACAAACTGGAATGATTTGCTAAGTGGTATTACCACAGAAATTAAGCTAGGCGCTATGTACAAGTTACACCTAGGTACAATCTGAGACATAGCTATGAAGAAATTACATCTGACCATGAACTGCTTCATGCAATTGACATGTACTGGGACATTGGGATGGTGATACTTTTAAGAAGGCTATTAGGCAATATGCAATAAAAGGTGAATATGAAATTGCAGCTTCCTATTATGACTCGACTAGATATAGAGGGTACTGCAATGCTGAAAGGTGGAACTGGCGGATACATGCTTCACATACAGTTGCAAGATGGAAAGACTTGGAAGGTAAGACTATGCAATTTTGCATCAATTCTGGTTGTGTTTGATGGATAATAATGCAATTTTCTAATTCTGATAAGAATTCCAATTCTCATTTTTTTTCTAATTCTGATTTTGTTTTCACTTGGCGCAGATAAAAAAGATACCTCACGAACACACTTGTCAAAGCACCGGAAAAGTCAAGAAGAACAAAATGGCACCAAACCACTGGGTCAAGGATAGAGTCATTAACCGGGAAAAGCGAAACATGTCCAGCACTATAGAGTCTGTTACATGTCCAGTACTATCTCTGGTTGCTGTCCATGAGAAGGGAAAAGCGAAGAAGTTGAAGGTCATCAGGTCCAAGAAGAAATTATGACCTTGTAATGTGTGATCTAGTAGTGTGCTTGATAGCCTGTTGTGGCTAAACCTGTTTACTGTGTCTTTTGTTTTATTTTGGTGAAACATGGCGTGAGCAGTGAATTGAACGGCAGGGGCAGAATTGTCCAATATTATGTGTTATATGACTTGTTTGGTTGTGAAATATTATTATGAGGGCTGTAGTGTCTTGTAGCAAATTACATCATCTTTATAATTATTTCTGGCAAAGCCACCTTTTTTAGTGGTCCGTGGCAAAAGATAGCTTTTAAGAGTGTCCAACAGCCAATTTTGCTTTATTTATAGGTCTTTGCAAGGGAGTGGCTCTTGCCTGTTACAGTTAGTCAGTTATTCTTCTGAAGTTCCTCAACACCATCCTTCAACTCCTTTTTGTAGTCATGTATGATGCAGACATCAGGTTGCTCCTTCACGTCTCCTTGCTTCACATTCTTGAGAAACCTCAGCCAGCTTTTCTTGCTCTCACCCTCAATGACAGAAAATGCTACTGGAATGATGTTGTCATTAGCATCGAATGAATGCTACTAGAGCTGTCAGTAGCACCCCTTTATATTGTTTACCACATAGTGGCATGCTCCTAATGCAAAGTACAGGACGACATGACACAAAGGACTGTGTGCATTGTGCAAAGGCCCAAAGTTTACGGTGGAGGACTCCAAAATCTTCAGTCTGCAACCCTTTATCAGTTTATTGGACAGATTAATTTGACAACGATTTCTCTTTATTCGTTTTTCAACTTAATAATATTATTTGACCTGTGGGTTTTGCCAGCTTCAAGAAATCGACTTCACCACACTTGTGATGTGTCAAGCTAATGGAATGCGGTGCTATAATGTTATCTAGTTCATTGACAAGTGACTTTGTTTTGTTTTGACAGTCGAAGAAGACAAGGAGCCCAAGAGGAAATGTCACTCTTGGACCCACTGTCCGTCAACAACTCTGCCCTCACTGTTGGATAGCGAGGTCAGACTATTACCCTCTATTTATTCTGTCTCTGCCCTGATGCCTTAATTTGTCTCGCCCCTCCATCCTGATTTTGCTTGTTCCCTACACGATCACGTAATTATCACGTTGCATATGTGTGGACAAATTGTGATGGAATTTCTTTTTCCTTACAGCTGTCTCGTTTTTACTGTAGCAGATGTGCAGTGAAGTTTCTATTGTTGAACGAAAAGCAGTTGCCAGTAGAGTTAAGATCTCTTTTCTCTGTACGCATCATAGTACTTCCATATTGACTGATAGGACGAGCATTATTTACTAAGTACTGTACAGCCATAGATAGCATTCTGCCAAGTGGTGACTAAACAGATAGTGATGAAACAAGTGAAATGTGTTGAAACTAACAAATGAATTATTCCCTCCGGTCCATTTTGTCTGGCGCAAGTTAGAATGACACGGTCTCCAAGATTACTCTTTGACCATTCATTTGCTTTATATTATATTATTTATGCTTATAAACTTACTAGCAAATATGCACGTGCGGCACACACATGTTTATCAAAAACATCATTAAACAATTAATACTACGCTAGAAAGACTAAATCATTAGCTTCAATGAGATTCAGGCTCCATGAATATCCATTCCTTATTTCTTAATGCATATATCAGTTAGGACGACAATGAGATCAATAGTATTCAGGAGCTTAATTAGGATTTAAATATGTGTCTATATATATGAGCAAAGAACCCTAACCAATTAGCAATATAACGAAGATTGGATAAGAATAGAAAAGAAAATACCTAACCTTCACCAAGTCGTGCTTTATTAATTCGATGAAGCGATCGATCGAGAGTACGCATCGCATATGCACGCACAGACGCGAGCGGCCAGTTGGTTGTAGCCGTGTCATAGGACCTGAGTTCATCGTCGTATGTACAGTATGTTCCATCATTAGTCGTGGATCTAGGATTTTATTGAAGGATATATCGTACAGAAAATTTCACATGTAATTCGATAAATTCATTTTCTAGTTCAGTATATAATTATAAAATATATCGTACATAAAATTTCACATGGATAAACAAAGAAAGACAAGACAAAAAAACAAACACGAGATAAGTGGTTAGCTGCCCACATGGTGGCTGGCCAGCCTGCCCTCCACGAGGCTCCATCTCCTTGCTTTGCTTCTTGTCTTTCATAGATTACCTCTGTTGATCCACGAGCCTATGCGCGCGTATGTCCTTCTGGTGGCCGGGTGTTGATTGATCAGATTGAATCTTGGTTGAATCGTCGGCGTGCAGGTGCTGGTGCCTCTTCTCTAGGTGTCCTCCTCGGTCCTGGTGCCGCTGGGGCTGTGTATGTGCGTTGATCCTCGGCGTGCAGGTGCAGCCGTATACTCTACCAAAAATATATCATGCATGCTAAGATCTCCCATGCGCGCCTTGCATCATGCCATGATGAGCTCTCACGCAACAATACACACAACAATAATATAATAGTACTCTAATCTACCTGATTAGAGTTGCAACTTGCAAAAATATTTTTTTCTTTTACGAACGATCCCTTCCCGCTGTACTTGGGCACTTTGGCACCTTCATGGCCGGACGGCACACATCTCGCTCTTACGCCGACGTGCATGCAAATGCAAAGCAAGCACGTACCTGGAGTGGAGAGCATGCAGACTGCGCCCTAAAGGAGTTGAAGGCGCTGATGATGTACTCACGTAACTGGGCATGCAGCCGCCAGTACCACACCACGCCGGCACGCTGCAGTCCACGACATGGAGAGTTCGCAACTCATGCGATCGTGACTCGGTGCAGGCCTTCTTGCATTGGATTCTTCGTAGTAGATCAGGCACGACTTGGTGGTGCCGTGCTGCCGTGCCGAGATGAATTCGGCGTTTGGAGTGTCATCCGGGCTCCGATTCCTTGGCCGAGGGGCAAGCAACTCGCAGAATCTAGCAGCATGCAGATGCCCTGTTGGCCCGTCCGTGCTTTCGTCTCGTCCCGCCGGGGGGCGGAGGCGGCCAGGATATGAGACGGAGAGGCGTGCGGGTTGGGCTGGTCACAGAAAGAAATAGGAAGGAGGAAGAACGCGTGGGTACAGGTGGGCGGGTTGTACCGTGAGACGTATTTGATATTGAATAAGAGTCTTACATCTTACATGTAAGATCTCGGATAATGAAAGGCTCATATGACATGGCGTATGGATCGAATGGTTATCAACGAGGGAGAGTAAGATCTCGGACGATGAAAGGCTCATATTAAACGGTGTGAAGATCAAACGGTTATAAAAGAGGGATATCCCCATAAATTATTCGCTCTTTTAATTGAATAAGAGTCTTACATCTTACATGTAAGATCTCGGATAATGAAAGGCTCATATGACATGGCGTATAGATCGAATGGTTATCAACGAGGGAGAGTAAGATCTCGGACGATGAAAGACTCATATTAAACGGTGTGAAGATCAAACGGTTATAAAAGAGGGATATCCCCATAAATTATTCGCTCTTTTATAGTGTGATGATGTGATAATCATTGGATAGTATAATTCTTTACAAATCTAATCATATAAAATTTGTATTATAATAATTAAAAATTATTAGCCTAATTATTGATCAAAGTTTTTAAAGTTTGAATCTTGATATGCGTGTGCGCTGGATAAAATGGACTGGAGGGAGTACAAGTGAAAGAACACCTATTGTTCCCAAGAATTGAGGTGGCATTATTTTGGGAGTAGCATATCACAAGGCTGTCTGATAATACCAGTACGTGATTTGGAACATGTGTAATACAAACATGTTTCCACCTCACATTCAGCTATCTAACGTAAGCAAAAGCATTGCTAACCAGTGGGTCATTTATAGGAAGAGGATTGAGTTAATAAATAACCAATCTAAAGTCTACATCATGGTTAACTCTTGTGCTATCATCTGAAACATTGCCCTGAGCAATGACATTGTAATTCCAAATGGCTTTATTGCAAAAAAATTCATCATAATATCTAATTGCATTGCCTGGTTCAATTTCTCTGCAACATTCTTTCTCTGTTCTGGTATTGGATTTCTGTTGTTGCATGGCACATATGTTTAGACTGACTATCAATTTGGCCTTGCAATCTGTTGCATGGCACATGTTCAGACTTTTAGACTGTCAGTTTGTCTGCCTTCTGCTCACAGTTTATTAGTTTACAACAGGTAGCGTAATACAAGCCCGGTAACCATCTTGGTATTTGGAACTAGACGACTTCAAAGCTAAAGCACATGCAATTTTTTTTAAAAAAAAATAACTTGCAAATTTGTTCATAAATTATTAAAGTTTGTGCTGTCTTCGGCCTTTGTTAGTTCGTTAGTAATGAATTACAAAGAAAGGTGCATAAACTTCGGCTAAGATGTCACTCGTCCGTACGTGTCTCAAAGAATGTATGAAGTTTGATTAAGAAAATATATTTTTAAATATTAGCATTTTTATGTTCCGTTTTTTGGTTTCAAATATTTTTGCGAACTGTGTTTGAGTGTTACGGTGGAATTTGGAACACTTCAATTTATAATTGGCTTTCAGCAAACAAGCTCATAGTCAATAGTCATAGCATGCGAGTTGTGTACGAGCGCATGTGGCCGAGGAGTAACTGAAAAAAGAGATTCATGGCACAGCTAATGGAGTTGGGCAGGTTGCCACATCAGCTCACGTACAAGCTTGCACGAACTGACGAACGTGAGGCGCCTGCTTCCTAACTAGAGACCGGCCATGAGTACCTGAAACTCAGACATATTTTTGCCTTGTTAGGGCAAAGACATAGGGTAATTTCTTTTTTTAGATAAAGATATAAAATCCGACCTCTATATCTATATGGGATATATATAGCCAAAAGGTACATGAGCTCTTAGGCTCAGCCTCAAACCTGAGGAGCATAAAACAACAAGAAAAAGAGCTCACAGACTAAGAAAAAAATCTAGAAATTAAAGACTAAGCTTTAGAATTTCTTTTTCTTCCTTGCTTCCTACTTATTTTCTCTTTGTGTAACAGGATCTCGCCATGTCGCTTTTCTCAACAAAAGAATGAGACTAAGTATCTATCCTCGTTCAACTACGACATCCAAACTTGTGGTCAACTTTGCGTGAAGATAGACCTTCGAGGCGACGCCTCCAAACAAGGAAAACGACGAGTGTCATCGACGCTGCCAGCCTCACCGAGGCAGGATTTTCACCTGGAGATCAGTAGGAGGGCTATGGAATGCCATGATAACACCTTCAGGAAAGGAAAACGACGCTAGAAGGTGCCGCTGTTGTCGAGATCAATAAGATCCCTGGCAAGACTTTCGCCAGTACCGCCACAGCACCCGAACTACTACCTACATGCAAAACACAATCCTCCACCAACACACTAGGAGTTCTGCACGCCTCAAGTCCATGGCCTAGCCACCCTTAAGAAGCACGACAAGCCACTGCTTGCAAAGATTGCCACCGTAGAAGCCACCTTCAAGGTGCCCGGCAGTTTGTCCAGGTTATCAGCGAATATGCTATTAGAGCACCCGTAATGGATGACTCATAAGCTAGCTTTCAACATTTTTTTTCATATTCTAATAGAAAAGAGAGAAAAGCTAGCCCAATCTTGATCAAGAGCTAGGCTCATACGCACATTCCAAGAACATGTGAGAGTGTTATGTGGGTCTAATCATAGTATGAGCCATTGCTAAAAGCTAACACTATTGAAGAGGTTGGCTAAGAGCTAGTAATTGTCTCTTACTGTTGCGGGTGCCCTTAGCGTGGTTATTAGAGCTAGAGGGGTCGAGCTGCATGGACGAGTCAATTTTCTCCGTCCAACTTCCAACGCCATTCCATCACCATTACTTCCACTGAAAAAGCGTGCTCCACTAAGATCGTGGGAGACGTGGCCTCTCTTTATCTCCTACTCTTGCTCGGTGCAATCCAAGGGAACTCCAACGGGCACCTATCTCGTCTACCATTCTATAAAATAAAAGCGAAGGAAAAGGGGAAGTACGTAAGGTTGGTTTCTAAACTCGTTAGTCACCTTCCTGACCGACCAGGGTCCTAGGGGTTCCCCACGGAGGAACTACTTGGATGGGCCCTAGGATGGCCCACGATCTGTTGAAGGACGTGAGAAAAGGTGGCGTGGACTTCAAGCTATTCCAGATCGACTTAGTCAGCTTACTATGAAAGCTAGATTTTGTAATAGAATTAGGACTCTTCTCTTATAACAGACTAGGACTAGATACGTGCCCTTACCCTCTCCCCTATATAAAGAGAGGTATGGTGCACCCCTTTGTAACCCTAACAATCATACAATCAATTCAACGCAAAAGGCTACACACTGACTGGACGTAAAGGCTATTACTCGACAAGAGGGCCCGAACCAGTATAAATCATTCATCTCTTTGCGTTTATCATCGAGTTCTGCGTATGTCGAAGCCCTCCGAACACCGTCCTAGGTACCCCCATGATGGGTTGCCGGTCATCAAACACCGACAGCTGGCGCGCCAAGTAAGGGCTTTCGGCGACTTCGTGATTGAGAGCTCGGCGGACCTCGACAACATGATTTTCTCGGCGGGTGTCACCTTTATCTTTGGCTCCTAGATCTGCAAGGCAGACGACAATGGCAAGCTCCAAAGTTGTCTCATGGAGATCTCGGCGCCTCAAGCTTCACCAGACATCTTGACGGCCACGCTGTACCAACTCGCTCAGAAGTTTTCGCACCTCTTAATTTCTGATTTAACTCAAACTCAGGAGGTCACCATCAACCATGACTCCCGCTCGGACACGTCACCTATGTCCTGGCTGGAGATCTCATATGAAGTCCAACATGAAGACCCAGTTCGTTTTCCACTCGAACTCAAGAATTCAGCTTCAATATATCATGATACGATCAGCTACCTCGTGCAGTTTGACCAAGAGATCCCTCTTACGGGTGCCCAGAGAGGTTTGGTTCTATCCATCACACCCGAAGGAGGCATCGTCCATTGGCCAGGTGCTCGACCCGACACTTCTTTAATAAATCCATCTCGTCTAGTTGGCATGGTGGAACTCTTGCCTTATCAGGACGGCAGAACTCTTCCAACAGACAACAACGATCGCGGTTCTATAGAGATCTTGGACATCGTGATGACTGTAGAATCTGGAACTCACTCAGCCACGAGGCACTCCAAAGAAGTCTTTATGGCTGGGCAACCACCTCAGATTCCTATGCCTAACCCACCAGATATCCAAGATGGAGAGGAAACCTTATCCGACATCTCCCCGGACACTGCGCCACCCAACGGAGAGACAAATGAACAGAAGACGGCTAGGGAAAGGAAGAATAGAGCTCGATAGGCTCGGCGCAATCACTCCCAACACCGCAACGAAGAGTGGCAGCGGTATCAGTCGGCTTGTCGAGACGTTGAACGACGACGCTTGGCTACAGAGGCAGCATATGAACAACGTCTATGGGATGAAGAAGTAGAATGACAGCGCCAAGACCTTGATGCCCTCAGAGCCTCTGCATCATGCAACCTTGAGCCTGAGTTCATGGAAGTAGCTGGCCACAGGGTCTTCACTACGCCCTACGCCAATGTCTACGCCCTAGTAGAAGAGATGGTGGCCATAGAAAACCCTACTCCAGACCAGCAATGACTCAAAGTCATTCTGGAATCCATAGCCCTTTAGATGCAGGCTGCAAAAGTAACATCCCAAGCTAACCCTTCTCGACGACTAGAGGCGCGGGCACCAGCCCACTCTCATCTAGGGCCACAGGGTAACCAAGGAGGAGAACGAGTACCAGCCCACTCCCGTCTAGGGCCGTAGGGTTACCAGAACAGGAATCAGGGTGCTACACAGTTAGCCTATCATGGGCACCAGTACAGTAACAGGGAAGGTAGAGGCGAGTCCAAGTACAGAGAGGCCGACATCTCACCGGATAGGTTTCCCATGTTTCTCTAACAGACTACTCTCTGTCCGGCTTCCCTACAAATTCAAGCCATCCAACCATACCAAGTATGACAGGAAAACAGAACCCAACCAGTGGTTGCTCATCTACTCTGAGTCCATTGAGTTGACAGGCAGTGATGACGACATCAAAGTGTAATACTTTCCCATGGCACTCGACACCATGCCTCCCGCCTGGTTTGATAAGCTACAAGCCAACTCCATCGATACTTGGGGACAGCTCCAGCGTAAATTCTATGAAAATTTTTGTGACATCCTCACCCACCCAAGTACTCAGAATGAGCTTAGAGCTAGCAAGCAGAAACTAGATGAAACCTTCCAGCAATATTCCCACAGCTTTGCTGAGTTACGAGCTCAGGTCTATGATATCACTTCACTAACGGGATCAAATACAAGTGGCAGTTTGAAAAATTCTACGACAATAATGTAGAGACCGTCGAGGAATTTAAACGTACAATACAGAAGATGATTGTATCTGAAGAGCGTACTCGTGAACGATTCCCACGCGGCCAACAAGACAAAGATTACGACCCAGAAGCAATCAGGGTGGACACCCTGGCAGAAAAAGAGGACCCGACAACACCCTTGCTTCCATGGATAGGTCCAAGAAGTCTAACAAAAATAACAAGAAGTTCGAAGACCTCAAGAATTTACCCTGCTCTTTCCACAAGAACGCCAAGCACACGGCGCCCGACTATAGACAACTCCAAGGACTAGGTTTCTATGACAAAAGGAACAAGGGCAAGGGTAAAGCTGATAACAACAAAGATGGAGACGACAACCCTGACCCTGGCTTTCAACAATCTAAGGGCCAAACTACAGTAATCTTTGCGGGGCTACCGACTTCATCAAACAAGCGCTTAGGAAAGTTGGCTCTTTAGGACATCATGGCAGGAGAGCCCTCAACACTAAAATACCTTAATTGGTTCGAGTACCGATCCAATTTTCTAGAAAAGATCAATGGACTAGCGTGACTAACGCTAGCCACTATCCACTCGTCTTGGGTCCAATAATAGCCAGCATGATAGTCCCCAAGGTCATGATCAATGGTGGCGTAGGATTGAATATAATATTTGTAGATACGCTGAAGAAGATAGGCCTGGACTTTACCAGCCTACTCACCCCCACTGACGTGCCTTTCTACGGGATAGTACCCAGCAAGGCTGCCATGCCACTCGAACAGATCATGCTCCCAGTAACGTTTGGCACCCCAAACAATTTGCGAAAGGAGTTCATCAAGTTCGAGGTGGTTGACTTTGAATCATCATACCATGCTATTTTTGGTCGACCTGCTTTGGACAAGTTCATGGTCATACCACATTACCCATACCTCTTGCTCAAGATGCTGGGTCCCAATGGCGTACTCTCCTTTTGAGGCAACCTCAAGCGCTCATATGACTATGACACGGAAGCCATCTAGATCGCAGCCAGAATGCAGCAAGCCTATGAAGCACAAGAGATTACAAACATTGCGCAACAGACTAAGCCGAAAGACATAGAAATTCCAACTAAGAAGGTGGGAAGCATTGCACCACCCTCTAAGACGGATACCATCGAGATTGATCTAGGTACTGGTGATTCCTCTAAGATGGCTATCATCAGCTCCCACCTCTCTAAAGAATAGGAACTCTAGTTGGCAAAGCTTTTAGATCCGGGTACTATTGGCCTACAGCACTAAAAACGTAGAAGAGTTAGTGCGACACTGCAAGGGCTATCAGTTCTTTGCCAAGCAAGCCCATGTTCCTACGCATAATCTTATCTGCATCCGTCCATCATGGCCTTTTTCATGCTGGGGGCTTGACATGGTTAGACCTCTCGAACGAGCACCGGGTGGTTTCGAGTACATCTACGTGGCTGTTGATAAGTTCACTAAGTGGATAGAGTTTAAGCCACTCATCAAGTTTAACGCTACAAAGGCAGTCGAGTTCATGCAAGACATTATGTACCGTTTCGGTATGCCCAATTGGATCATTACAGACCTTGGCTCACCCTTTACAGCTATCGAGTTCAAAAGTTGGGCTCAGGATTGCGGCATCAGCATCAACTATACTTCCATAGCTCATCCCCAAGCGAACGGCCAAGTAGAGCGGGCTAACGGGCTACTTCTAGCCAGACTAAAACCCAGGCTATTCGACGAGCATAATGACTACGGCGGCAAGTGGATATATGAGTTACCGAAGGTAGTTTGGGGACTACGCACTCATCAAAGCAGAGTGACAGGGTACTCCCCTTTTTTCTGGTTTATGGCTCAGAAGCCATCTTGCTAGCAGATTTGATATGGAACTCTCCCAGGGTTGAACAGTACAATGAAGGCGAAGCAGACGAAACCGGTGGCTAGAAATTGACAGTGCTAAAGAAATTAAGCTTAACGCACTCTTCCAGTCTGCCAGGTACCTGCAAGGCCTATGACATCACTATGATAAGAACATGCGCCCCCGCACCTTTCAAGTTGGAGATCTAGTCCTCAAGCGTATCCAGAATACCTCAGGATGACATAAGCTACTCAGCCCCTAGGAAGGCCCTTTTATCGTCTCCAAAGTTACTTGGCTAGGCTCCTTCGAGTTGATCACAGAAGACGATGTTCCCATGCCTAACTCCTAGAACATCGATCAGCTACAGAGATTTTATGCTTAATATTATTAAATAGTTTTCCTATTTAAGTAAATTTAGTGTTCTAGCTTATGTACTTAAGATTCTTTGTTAATAATACAGAGTCAATGTTTTCGCTAGATGAATCTGTCTTTTTACTTTTGTGCAAAATACACAACTATTCCAGTTGTCTCTCTTTGTTGCAGCATTGGTTACATCATATATGAGATATACAGCTGACTAATTGCGTGGCTACACATCTCTCAATATGATAAATTTACTTGACATACAGTTCTTATTCTGTATACCGATTACTTGGCTATATTATACGAGATACGCCTCCTACCCGGATGGCTTACATCTCCTTGGTCGGGAGCCAATTACCAACATTTAGTTTAAACTATTGCATGTCGTCCTAGGTAGGGTGATTCCTAGAAGCAAGTAACCTAATTCATTGGCTATGGGACGGGATCCTAACAGCAAACAATCGTTATAAGGGTTCCTTGAACAAGTAACTTCGAGCACTTAACATCGATGGAAGGGTCTAACATGATTCTAATCATAGCGACTACGTTGATCACATTTTTTACTTGGCTACTCAGTCTTATGCACCTTTCTAAAGGACTCCACAAGACAAATTTATAGCCAAAGCAGACTACAGTCTTACTTAAAAGATTACCAAGTCTAAACAAGTTGAAAACCCCATCTTAGGTGTTTAAGTACCCTGTCAAGACGCATCATATTCGCAACTCACAGGCTAAGTTTTGTCATTAAACTAACAACCTACACAAGCAAAAAAACATTGTTTCTTACAAAGTGCCTACCCGGCATATATGCTTAACAAGTTTCTTCAAACTTACATAGCCTATTAATCAGGCTTCTCCATCCAAAGGTCTGATTTGTCGGTTATGGTGGTGGTGAGTTCATCGAGTTCCTCCTTAGCTCTCTCCATAGTAGTAAGATGGCCTTCATCATCATATTCTGTGGTCACCTGATGGAGATCCACAACCAGATATAGCACTCAGAGTGTACCGAGTACATTCTAGACATAGACCTTGGCAGCTCCACGCACATAGCCCTCGAAGCAGTTGGGGATGTCTTTCACTATATCCACCCACCTCTTTTCACCATCTTCTGGTCTACAGAAGAGGAGGGTGAGTGGCTTCATGGCTTCCTAGAGCGTGTTCTGCTCTAACTGTGCTCTCTCCAGCTAGGCCTTCATATCAGTCACTGACTTCAAAGCCTGCATTAGATCACGATCAACTCCCCGCTTTATCAGCTTAGCTCGAGTGAGTTCTTCACTCGCTCGTTTAATTACCTCTTCAGTTTGATTCTGCTTGGTTCTCAGGGCCTCATTCAGCTCCTTCACCTCACCTTCCAACCGTCGGGTTCTGATATGCTTTTCTACAAAAAGTACCATAAACAATCATCATCATGATCATCGACTACTATATGTGATAAACTACAGAGAAGTCATACAATTCTTTTACCTTTCAGCTTGGTATAGAAAAGCTCAGCCTTCCCCGTCATCTTCAACAAAGAGTCAAAGGCATCATTTTCCTAGTTTCGGCGGCTGCTTTTTGCCGCTCGGCTTCACCAATCTAAGAACGGAGGATATAGAGGGTCTCTTCATGGCGCTTCTGCACGGACTCCCACTCGGCCTCCTTCATGGCCTGCTCCTCCCTCAGCTTGGCAAGCTCTGCCTGGATCTTTTGGACCTCGATAGAGGCCTTCAGCTCCATGCCCTGAGCATACGACTATGTCCAGAATAAGAATTTGAAAGATATTTATGTGCCCTGAGCATATGACTATGAGCATACTCATACTCTAAGTGCTTCTCAGCAGGTACTTTCGTGCCCGATGCACCTAGATCCAAGAGGAAAAGAGTAATGTATTTGGGTAGATAACAGAAGTGTAGTCTGTCCTAGCCTAGAACCTTAGGTAGACTGTTCAGCTACGAACATTTGTTGGCCGCCTACCCATGGGAGCATAGCTACTACAAGAGGAAGCCTGTAGGCTAGTATGCAGGATGAGCTACTCGCACATCTTGCCACCTAGCCAACGCTATCTGTACACATTCGGGTCTGGGTACGACCCTTCATGGATAGACATCGACAAGCACCCTAGAAGAACTAACATGGGACTGCTGGATGTGCCACCCTACCAGCCGTCACAAGACTTCTTCTAATTGTAGTTCCAGACTCCTCTACTATGCACAACTACGGGTTTAGCCTACCTCTAAACCCTCTCACAAGAATTCTTCTAGTCACTACATCTCTTGGTTATACCAATCGAGTACTCCCGAGGGCTGGTCTACTTCGCTCACCACCATATTTGCAAGCTTTAAACTCTGAGCTACTTCGCTTCTTCTACAACTGAGGTTCAAATGCTCGCTAGGAGGGTTTTTATAGGCGTCTCGGTGTTGTCTTTGGACCAGGTTCACGCGGAATACACAGACAAGCTACTGATTCCTACACAGGTTCACATACTAAACTACATGGGTACAATGCATCCCACTACACCTCTTCAGTGTACAGATGGCCCTTTCCCAGCACATGTGAAGTCATAGTACACCCGGTAGCATCTTTGATGGCATATTCCTCCGAATATCCTAAGCATCTTTGGACCAACTGTACTAAAGCTTTGCATGTGACTTTGACATGTCTTACCTGCTTCTGTACAAGCAAACAGGGCAATAATTTTCGCTGACACTCTCATCCTCGAGTATATTCTTTTTTAGATCCTTATCTTGAGTACAAGTACTTGGATACAAGCTCGGGGGCTATAGGGTACATATCCTCTATGGATATTTTTTCTTTTAGACCCTCTAACTCTTTGTTTTGCAAACAACAAGAGGCTCGGGGGCTACACTCAGTGAGTGCACTTTTCTAAAAAGTCCATGTCACCTAGAGGCTTTATAGAGCACCTCATGGCTTCACTCATGAAAGCACTCGGACTACGCTTGTTTCTACCCGGCAAGATCAGGAGGAACAAGAAGGCTTCTGAGTTCAACCAAGACACGCTCGGGGGCTTGACGGACTAGGGTCCTAGGGGTTCCCCATGGAGGAACTACTTGGATGGGCCCTGGGATGGCCCATGATTTGTTTAAGGATGCGAGACAAGGTGGCATGGAATTCAAGCTATTCTAGATAGACTTAGTTGGCTTACTATGAAAGCTAGATTCTGTAATAGGACTTTGACTCTTCTCTTATAACCGACTAGGACTAGATACATGCCCTTACCCTCTCTCCTATATAAGGAGAGGTATGGTGCACCCCCTTATAACCCTAACAATCATACAATCAATCCAACGCAAAAGGCTATACACCGACTAGGACGTAAAGGCTATTACTCGACAAGAGGGCCCGAACCAGTATAAATTGTTTGTCTCTTTGCATTTACCGTCATGTTCTACGTACGTCGAAGCTCTCCGAACACTGTCCTAGGTACCCCCGTAATGGGTTGCCGGTCATCAAACACCGACACTTCCTTCTTGACTTCTCATTATCTTCTTCATCCGGTGCTCCACCTCAACACCCCATCTTCCAGGTTGGATCCAATGGTGGAGCAGTAGAAGCGCCGATGGGAAGAGTCACCAGAGGAGAGGGTGTTCAGAGGTCCTCCCTGCCTTCATGAAAGGCTACGACAGGAGTATGGGTAAGAATGGATCTTGCATTTCATCTTACTCGAGTGCTCTTCATGCTTCCCCTTTGTACAATGCTATCTCCATGGCGCATCCGGCACCGCGTTTCCCTGTTGATGGGGAAGGCCTCAGAGAGGAGAGCTGAGAGGTGGATCTACTGCGGCTATGCCTCTCTGCCGTGGAGATGAGTGTCACACCCAATTTTGAGAACAAAATCGAATGCACAACATATGTATGCCATGATTAATTTATTCATACATATGTCGACTTCATTATAGTATCATAGCAAAGTTGCTTGTATAAGCAAAAAAATTATTTCAAAAATGACCTATGGGTCTAAAAGAAAAAGTCATAAGCTGCTAGTAGAAAGGGATGCCATCTCCATAGGAAGGTTGACTGGGGCACACCAGCCAAACAAGACATCATCTTCGGGAAACACCATCTTCTAGAAACTTCATCTTCTAGTCCAAACAGCTAGGTAGGGTAGCACGGGGGACAAAGAGAAGGGTGAGTACATCGAAATGTACTCCGCAAGTGTAGTAAACTATGACATGTGGACCAACACAAGAAAAGGCTTATACAGGTTTGACACATCCTATTTTTCCTTAAATCCTTAGCACCTAATTACTAGGTGAATTCTGTGTTCTCCTCAGAGGACCAAACCAACACATGGATTCCATACAAGCTCCCAACTGAACCAACCATTCCATTACAAGGGAACCACCCAACTGAACTAGAGCCATCTAATCCTGAAGAAATCCAAACCGCTCTTGACCGTGAGCACGACTGATATACCAGTTTTACAATCTGCAAAGGTTGTACACTTTCACCATGAGTCATATTTTTCCCATCACTCCTCACACTACCAAGGTGCTTAGCGAGGTCACACTATAAGGCCTTTACAAAGCTATGGTTCCCACCCTTATGCATTCACTATGGATTCACCGATTTAGGCCCCCTCTTGTGCCACTGAACTCTCCACAATGCATAGAAATGTTTGCATTGTTAAGCCAGGTTACAGGCTTCAAGAACCGGTCCTTAGAATCCAACAGAAATGAGCACAGTCCCAAACAACCAACCACTAGGATATACCACATCCATAACATATGCACCATACCATGGCACAAACCAACCTCAGCCAAACTTTCCATCCTGCCAAATTCCTAATCACCATGTTGCTAAAAAGGTTACCAACCCACATGTTGCATAGATCATTAGTCAATATTAAATTATAACCTTCCTAGCCTAAGAATGCAAGCTAAGCATGACAACTACCCATCCAAAATGGGGTTTTCAAGGATGATGTAAACAAGTTCTAGTAAACCCTAACATGGGATTCAAATTTAGACTCTGCATGTGTCGGGGTCATAACCACAGGGTGTCTTAAGGCACCGATTAGTTAGCAGGCCGCGTGACCTGCAACACCACAGTCAGCAAGGGCCCAAATGACCAAAGCTAAGCAAGAACTGAGCAGAGCAGGCCAGGTGCTAAAGATGAGGTTAGCCCCGACCCCTTCCACCCGCCTTAGTCACATGGCACTCGCGAGATGCACGACCTCTCCCCGTCATGACCCCCAGAAGGGACGAGGGGAGGTCGAGCACAGCTGGGCGTGCCCGCTCTGATGAGAGTAAGCATGCCACACTAACCTCGCAAGGACCAAGGGGACAATAGTCACCTCGGCTCAGTCAGACACCATCCCTGTGCCATACTGCACCGACAAGACAACACCGCACCTTGGTGGCAACGGGTACGATACCCACCGTCTAAATATGGACCGACTAGATGTTTGTACGATCCCACCCACTATGTGATAGGATCCATGACAAGGGACTCAGCGAAAAGGCCATCTAGACCAGCAGAGTGCCCTACCCCTGATGATCGGGGTCGTGGCCCTCGACCCCACAAAGTGACCAAGTGAACAACGACCCAGGGAAGCTTCCTACTTTGGGTATGACGCCCCTAGGAACCAGGAGACGATGACGAAGGCCATGATGGATACCGCGTTGCATAGGATGGTGGAAGAACCGCCATCGAAGCTACAGTGCCGCCAGAGCCAGCACAGTAGTGCCACGTCACATCCTGCCGCAATGTGGCCAGAAGACCATGACGATAGCCATGACCATACGTGCACCAAAAGAGAGCGTAGCTTACAAGCCAAGTTAGCTAGGCCCTCCCTTAGGCTCTCGACCCTTCGATCGGGAGAACCTCCTCTTTGTACAAGCCCTAGCCCCGAACTTTATATAAGGGCAGCCAGGGCACCCATCTTGGGGGACGATTCACATCCTCTACCATTTCATTCATTCACCATTGTAGTAGGGCTCTTGGAGCTTCTCTTCAGGTGCCCTTCACCTAGCATAGGACCTTCCTCCATTCTTGCACCCTCATTGTAAGAACTTCAGAGCATTCAAGCGAGGAACACGCACTCGATCATCTCTGAGACTAGACATAGGGATCCAGCCTGAACCAGTATAAATCCTCATGTTCATTAGATGCTACCATCGTCTTTCTAGAGCAGCGTGACAATCGTATAAGGTTACTAGTCTAGTTTATAAAACACCGACAGTTGGCATGCCAGGTAGGGGATAGTTGCACACTCTCGATTGTTGAGAAGGAAGCGATGGCTCCTCACACTATCGGTGGACTCGCTGGTGGAATGGCCCTAGGTGGCCACACCTACCACAAAAACTACAAGTTCACCGACATCAAAGGGCCAGCACCTGCAGCTATGACCCAAACCTCTACCATAGAGATCCGGGACATGTAGCCCACAGCGGACACACTCTCGGAACTGCCTCCATTGGCAGCATCCTAGAGTTCATCTACCTAGAGGGACCAGTACCCTCGCTCACCATCGGCCATGGCCAGGCCTCCTGTTCAGGAAACCAGAGGTCCATGGCTCGCACCCACGTGAGGGGCCTAGTGCCCTCTCTCATTACTAGCCATGGCCAAGACCTTCACCTAAGAAACCGAATGGCCATGGCTCTCGGAGATCTCACCCAAGGAATGGCCCACAGTCACCATATCCTTCTCGGGAACTATGAGATCATCCAAACCGATAGGGCAATGCCTATCATCCGCTCATACCCTGTTTAGGCTCACCATGTGACAAAACTAGACCCTATGACAGAATCGTTCCCTAGGCAGTGTCACATCTAGCAAAACTCAATGAACCAGGGCACGCATGAACGACGAAACTCCCTACCATCACGCGGCATCATCAAGAGTGATCTGGCGGGTAGCCGGCACCACGTCGCGTAGGGTCAAGCCTAGAACTTGGGTCTAACCCTGTGTAATGGGCAAGCTACATGACACACCTTAGCGAACTATTAGCTGTCACTTAGAAGCTCATGCATCTGAGGAAGCGGTCTGAACCACGTTGCACTCAAGACCAGCTCCCACAGCGATAGATCATGATAGTTCTTCGTCAAAAGCGGTAGCTACACTTGGAGATGGAGATGTGGTGATAGTGATGACGTCGAGCCAGGAGGACCCAGGCACCAAAACGCATGGGCCCTCCTGGCCAGAAGCTACGACAAGCTAGATGCGAAGAGGCCATCCTCGGGGGCTCGTGGGCCCCTCATGGATATCGAGCCGGCAAGGAATGACCCAAGCTTGCCCGAGGAGTTGATCCTCGCTAGCTGTGACCGCTCAAAGCAGTGGAAAAGTGACCTCATCAGCTTGTGGCCTAGGGACCACGATAGCTCCAGCGTAAGCAAGCTCTCAGGGCTCACAGCGCCTCGAGCAGCAACTCCACCATGAATAGATGCTTGGGGGCTCAACGCACCCCGAGCTATGACAACTAGATCCACAATGGCTTCCAACACATCGGTCAGTAACGTTATCTCTGGCTCTAGCCACTCTACCCAAACATGTCCACATACACATGTAGTCTCACCCCTAGCTTCAGAAACTACGACCAACTCGCGCAGCAAACCATGGAACAGTGCGCTTGAGCACCCCATCTAGGATCTGCTTAGATCCCTGAGTGACCCGATCTAGCTCGCGCCAGCAGCCGGACATGAGTCACTCACGGAGGACACACATGAGGGCACATATATATGTCCCATGATGTTGCCCTGCTTGTCACCATCCCAGTGACCCCTTTCATGAACATCTTCTGATTGCTCCCAACGCCATGATGAGCCGGTAACCCGCATCCTGACCTCTCACTCGGGTTGCCCGGCCAACCCAACAGACCAGCTCCTAGGTGAGGCTAGGCACCCACGCATGAGCCTAGGAGGAAATGGGAAACCCATTCACTCAGGACCAGAGGAGCGAAAGGAAGGGGGCTCACGTCGTTTTCTTGCTTTCTTTTTGAATCGTGCCGGGTCTATGTTCATCCTCCGTCATCTTGTCACTCCAACAGACCACACACATTTTAGCCCTACAGGTTAGCCCTCAGGTTAAGATACGCATTCATAGGCATAGACCTAGAAGGATGAAGCACATTCCAATTCGAATGGAAAGTAAGTAAAAGAACAGCGTAATGACAAGTGAATATGCCAATTGCACTCTAGGTGTAGAGACCCCAAGCACCATTCGTCGTCGAATGAGAGACCTGCTTTGAGCTTCTCCATGTGTACCCATGGCAGTATAGAATGACAAATTGTTTCCCAAACTTCTTACTACAATGAGACACCCTCAAACCAAGCCTCTCGGACCAGCTCCAGGGCAAAGTCAGGCACTCACGCGGATGGGGAGCAAAAAGAAGTAAAGCGTTGCTCTGCTCGAGCGGGTAGAATGGGGAAAATCGAAGCCTACGCCCTCTGCTCGCTTTTTCCCCTTTCATCAAACTAGACCGACAACCTAACCCCAATGCCTCGACCGCAACATCGGGCTACATAACGTTTAGCAATGTGGCCTAGCCCCCAGGCTAGAACAGGCACTCACGCTTGCAAGGCTAATATAGAAGGAGCACATTTAGACCTAAACAAGAGAAACACAGGCCGCAACACAACAAGGTGGGATCACACGCCAACAACATCACATATGGGAACAGCAAGCACCGCAACCCCTGAGCATCCCTTAGCGCACATGATGTCGAGTAAGTCGGCCCACCTTGAGCCAGAAACACATAGTCACTCACGGCTGACCCCGCACGTTCAAGAAAAGAAGACCGAGAGAATGACCTCGGCAAGAACAAATCCCACATGACAAGCTCGATGAGGCCCGAGTCAGCAGACAAGACTCACCTATGGAGCATCTGCACTCGCCCGAACGACCATGGCGAGCGCGTCACCCAATCAAATGAAACCATCGGGAACCACCTGAGGCTCCAAGAAGCAAACCCTCCCCATCTAGGCCCCACGACGGCCGCTCTTCTAGAAGGAAGCTCAGTAGATGCACCGCCTCCCTTGATTGCGGTGGCATATGCCTCACACAAACGTGAATCACCGTGGCCCGGCAACAACTCGATGACGAGCCTAGCCAGCAGAGCGATCCGTGGGAATTAACAACACAGAGACCGAATGGCTCGTGCAAAACCCTTCACGTTTAGAACCACTGAGACAAATTGTTCAAACAATTGTCTCTAGCAACGCCAAAAGAGAAATGAGAAAAAGCAACACGTGCATCAGAGCCTCAAGGACTCATGCATTTGTCGACTACAACACTGCCCTAAACATTAGGATCACTTGCTTCTAAAGCCATGAATAAAAACATCTAGTCTAACACATTACTAGACTAGATGGACCCTTGGTTACAATAATCGTCGGATCCCCTCCCTCTTGCGATGGACATCTCATGAAGTGGAGAGACTAGTACAAGGTGTCTCTAGCCTTCAAAGCTGCATCGCGAGCAGGAGAGGCCTGTTGAAAGAAGCCTCGGGGACAACCACCTCGTGGAGCTTCCTCTAACATCTGAGGAAGAGAAGCCCCACCAAGAACCGCCCCGATGCCACTTCCGGTAGAGCAGGGGAGGAACACCTAGCGACAAGCCAATGAGCGAGCCACTGAGTTGATGCTCAAGTGCTCCTAGACCCAGAGTGCTCCTAGACCCAGAGCTAGGAGCTACGTGCCCGCCAACCATGGGAGAGCCCAATGGTCGGAGCCTCCCATGGTACTGTTCCTCCCCATCTTCGTGGAACTCCCTCTAACACCGATGGAGGATGAATGCCAATAGGGTGCGACGGAGCCCGATCTCCATAGATCCCTCCCAGCAATGGTGAAACCATCGAGAGGGACCGCATACCATGGTGCTCGAAGAAGACAACCGTTCTCTCGCTCGGACTGGATAGCAGGGGAAAACTCAGAAGTTGGGGAAGAAGTGGTAATAAGACTCACTACCCTCCTCTCCCTCAGCTTCAAAAGATAGCGTGAAGATGAAGGCGGAGAAGACTGTGGTTGGCATTCAAGATGGGTGCAAATTTCAAGACGTGCTTGCAATCAAGAGGCAGAAGATGTGGCGGTTCAATCTCCCAGGCGATACAAGACCTAGCAACAGTCACATGAGGTACATCAAACGCACGCGTACACTCCACCATTAACTAACCACCTTCTCATAGCACAAGGGAGGCAGAGGCAACCAGGCGAAAGATTGAGCAGTGGACGCCAACACGACAACATATCCCAAGTAAGCCTCGAATCTTTTGCCTTCATTATCTCACAAATTACACCTGCATTCTAGGGTGCACTAATGCATAGGAGAGGGCACCGCTAGGACGCAACATGGCTAGGGGAGGTTGACCCCCCCCAGGTTCACTCGCCGAGTGGCCCTCCACATCCATGACCGGTGTCACACTTAGGAAACTCTCTATTAGGCCGGTCCTTAGAAGGGCTCGAGGCCACAAAAGGGATAGGGGCAGGGAGGAGATGGGCCCCCATGGCTCTAATCGATGGTGCAAAGCCACATGACCATCTCTCCCTATGTCTGAGTCATCCGCTTCAAAGTCTCCCTGGTTGACCCCCTCTATGGGAGGCAACTTGCCCTCTGGCCACTGCGGAGGTAGTTGGGGACCAACGGGATTGACGTCCGATGATTTATGGGACATCTCATGCCAGGCATAGCCGAACTCCTAGTCGATTAGGGAGGATATCGGGTCATGCTCGGATTACCCATAGGCCCTGATAAGGCGCACCGCTCCAACCTCATGGTTATGGTGGACATACCTCTCCCCACGTGGGGCAAAACCAAACCTGCCTTCAATAAGGCAACACGACCTCTCGGGGTTGGCAAGGACGCCGGGGAAAAATCAGAGTTGGGTCCTTGTGACCCCAAAAGAAGTCAGTGCCAAGCCATGACCAACTCCTCCCTATGTCATGGGTCACAGGCCTAAGGCCCGCTCCGGAGACTCATAAACCATCAGTGGTCCACAACCTCTCCGGATGAGAAAAAAAAATCAAGAGGCTAGGGCAACATGCAATGCAAAGCCCAAAGCATGATCATGGCTCGGTCACACAACATAACAGATGGTCCAAAACCTACGAGCTGAGGCACGATCGCAAAAAATACTCATGATCGAGCTAAAGAGAGGTCGGGGAAATGACTCCTTGAAATTTTTGAAAGGAACACCCTTCCTATTCGGTGACTTCATGCCAAGCGCAACCATGACTCACCAGCTCGGGGGCTTGCCGCGGTAATGATAACAACTGCGACAAAATCGAGGAGAAAGGATTTGATAGAATCCGAGTATCCTCAACACACCAGAAGTGGGCAAACCGCTCACAAGATAAGGCATGAATGAAGTGGAATCTCCCTTCATTCACTACCTGATAATTGCGGATGTGGGCACGCCGCACAAGAGGCGCAAAGCGCTAAACACCGCCATGGGTGACGACGAGCACCTCTCGGGTCGTCGGCTACGGAGCGCGTGAAGAGGCAGACAAAATGTCTTGTGGATCTCATCATGCTACCATAGCTCATGGATCAAAGAAGATAGGGATGGCAAGAGGAGAAGATGTGAAGTTCCCAATGATTCCACGAGGAACTAACATCTTTGCCTCTTCTCACCTCCCTGCCCACAAAATCCCTTCTAGTACTTGCTGTTGGGGGACACCACTCTGGCTCCCGGCCACCATGAGTGACTCCCAACGAGGTGCATGACTAGAACCACGTTGTTCCCCCCTAAATGAACAACCCTTGGTTCCTCATCATCTCCCCCAAATGCCCAGCCATTCGGGGAAATCTAAGATAAATGCGGCCACAGCCACGAATGGTCCAAATGAAAGAAAAACACCTACTTGTAGGCCCAAGGGCTGACCACTAGACAACCTAAAGCCTTTCGCGTCGCGTGGCGCACCATGAGAGGTCAGAACCAACGACGGATGCCCATAAAAAGTTGGGTAAAACATGACCTTCCTAAAGGCAAGACCATTACAACGTCAACAAGACCGCTCGATCCTACCTGGGTCACGATCCCCGATGCATGGCGCACTGACATGGCAAGGCTTGGCAGCCACGTACCGCATCATCAGGGTGTCCTAACAAAGCTCAACGACCACCTACCGCATTGAACACACTAGCCCATAGGGGGTCGAGCAATGAAGCTCGAGTAGGATACGACCACAAGCCCATACTCTAACGTAGATGTGTACCAGTGCTTTCACAATCACTTTGTGATTGCAAAAACGCTTAGGGGCTACTGTCGGGGTCATAACTCTAGGGTGTCTTAAGGCACATATTAGTTAGCAGGATGCACGCCCTGCAACACAATAGTCAGTAAGGGCCCAAATGACCGAGGCCAAGCAAGAATCGAGCAAAGTAGGCCAGGTGCTAAAGATGGGGTCAACCCCCGACCCCTTCCACCCGCCTTAGTCACACGACACTCACGAGACGCATGAGCTCTCCCCATCATGTCCCCCGAAGGGATGAGGAGAGGTCAAGCGCAGCTAGGCACGCCTGCTCTAACGAGAGTAAGCATGCCGCACTGACCCTAGAAGGACTGAGGGGACAACAGTTACCTTAGCCCAGTTAGACACCATCCTTATGCCATACCGCACCGATAAGACAACACCGCACCACGGTGGCAGCGGGTACGATACCTGTCGTCAAAATATGGACCGACTAGACTCTTGTACGATCCCACCTACTATGGGATGGGATCCATGACAAGGGACTCGGTGAAAAGGCCATCCATACCGGCAGAGTGCCCCAACCCCAATGATCAAGGTCATGGCCCTCGGCCTCACGAAGCAACCAAGCAAACGACAACCTAAGGCAGCTACCTACTTCGGGTACAATGCCCCTAGGAACCAGGAGACGATGGCGAAGGCCACGATGGATGCTTTGCATAGGACGACTGATGAACCACCATCGAGGCTATAGTGCCACCACAACCGGCACAGTAGCGCTATGTCACATCCTGTCGCAACATGGCTAGAAGACCATGATGATAGCCATGACCAGACATGCACCAGAAGACGGCGTAGCTTGCAAGCCAAGTTAGCTAGACCCTTTCTTAGGCTCTCGACCCTTCAGTCGAGAGAACATTCTCTTTGTACAAGCCCTGGCCGCAAACTCTATATAAGGGTAGCTAGGGCATCCATCTCGGGGACGATTTACATCCTCAGCCATTCCATTCATTCACCGTTGTAGCCTAGCATAGGATCTTCCTCCATTCTTGCACCCTCCATTGTAAGAACTTCAAAGCATTCAAGCGAGGAACACGCACTTGATCATCTCTGAGACTGGACGTAGGGCTCTAGCCTGAACCAGTATAAATCCTTGTGTCCATTGGATGCTACCATCATCTTCCTAAGAGCAGCATGACAATCGTATAAGTTTACTAGTCCGATTTACAAAACACCAACACATGCAAACTAATAGTCTAACTATTCTAACTCAGTAAAATAAGGTAGGTGCAAGTATGGTCAAGGACACTTGCCTTCAAACTGGGTTTGTTAGGAATATCAAACTCTTGGCCCCGGAGGTTCTCATACTCCTCACTATGTTAACATACAACAAACATTGCCCACAAAACAAAATAAGAACAGTACAATAAATAATATAAAAACATGATATAAATGTTACTAACATGTAGTACTCATCGTTATGAACTCGTGAATGAAAGAATCACCTAAAACATAAAAGGGCTCCAATGCAAAATAGACGGGGCCGGTTGGGTTGACCACGTCATCGACGACGTGTCCGCCACATGGCGTGATCCGATTTGCTCCATGCACTCACTGTGCGGTGGGCGCGAGGAGGTGGCTACGGTGGACTGAGTCCACGGTACTATGGAGCCGGTCTATACTGGTTTAGATGGGATTTTTAATATGAGCCATGGATTTGGTATCCGACGGCCCAAGGAGCTTCTCTGCTTTATGGTTTTGCTGGAACAGAGCAGAGCGGTGGTGCCAAGGCCGTGCCCGATGGCAGTTCACCAGCGTGAGCTCGTCTCTGAGCTAGAGGGCATGGCGGATGGCGAGAAATGGAGAGAACAAGGGAGGAGCTCACTGTGGAGTTGATGGCGGGGTTCTCATCGATGGGGATGACACGGAGAGGCAAGGAGCCAGGGAAAGGTGGTCAGTCACTCCGGTGAGGTCGAGGAGAACGTGTTGCGGGCGAGGATTGGTCCCAGGGAGCGATTCTGAAGGAGGAAGTAGGGTACCTTTTGGGGCTATGTGTGTGGAGATCGAAAGCTTGAGCAGGACTCGGCCATGGCGACGGCGGTGGCTCTTGGAGGCGCTAACGCGGGAGAGGGAGCATGGGGAGAGGTGAGGCAGCTATGGCCTGTTCCTATGGAGCTTGGGGTTGCTTTTAAAGTGGAGGAGGCGAAGGGAGGAGCCAGATCGTGGAGCTCGGCATGCCGTCGATGGTGGCCGTGACTCGATGTCGCGGGGAGAATTGGTAGCGGTGGACCACCTCAGCGAGCGAGGGAAGGGGTGGGGCATGGTCCTCGTGGTAGGCT
Organism: Miscanthus lutarioriparius; assembly: GCA_904845875.1. Classification (NCBI taxonomy): domain Eukaryota; kingdom Viridiplantae; phylum Streptophyta; class Magnoliopsida; order Poales; family Poaceae; genus Miscanthus; species Miscanthus lutarioriparius. The sequence goes on from CAJGYO010000001.1 coordinate 97,731,652, forward strand.
TCATCCACGCGTGGGAGCTTGGTCGTGCGGCGGTTCGGTCCATGGAGATCCGGCCATGGCGGAGACAGGACATGACTAAGAGGTGAGGGATGGGTCCGACAAGCCAGCCCTACCTGTTGGTGAACGTAGAGAGGGGAGGGCGCTGGCATGTGGGCTTGCCTGGCAATGAGAGAGGGATGCAGAGGAGCGCGACCTGTGCTGCTTTTTTGCTGTGCGGAGCGGGATGAGGCCTAGGTGCGGCGGGCGGCTTGTAGTTTGGGGAAAGGGGTGCCGAACTGGGCCAAGCCCACGTCGGGAAGGAGGGGAGAGAGAGCAGGGGGTTTAGGCTTGGGCATGAAAAAGAAAAAAAAGGAAAAGGTAGTTTTGGCCCAAAGCAGAAGTAGAAGGGAGGGGTCTTATTTTTTTTTTTAAAAGTTCATTTTGAAAGTAGAGTTTAAACCTTTTTGAATCAAATCAAATTTGAAACTGCTTTGACCTACTCCCTCAGTTTTAAATTATAAGTCGCTTTGACTTTTTTGGTACATTCATTTTGCTATGCATCTAGATGAATACTATGTCTAGATATATTGTAAAATGAATGAACCAAAAAAGTCAAAGTAACTTATAATTTGGAAATGAGAGAGTACTTTTGGAACCAAATCGAACTTGTTTTTTGAAACAGAATTGAAATTGAAATTTAAAGTAAATTGAAACAGATTTTTGACAACATTATTTGAAGCTTTGCTATATAATTTTTAAATAGAACAAAAACCTATTCGAACATAAACAATTTTTCAATTCATTTTTCACACAATAAAATTAAAAGCAAAGGCATGAATGCAACACCCATTAAATTAATTATAAAAGTTTTTTTAGCAAATCACATTTTGCACTGTTCAAATTGCTAAACCCTTAATTAAATCTTAGAATTTTTAAGAAAAATATAAAATCATTTATTTATTTAGTGTTTTCTATGCACAACCCAATATAGAAATTTGGGTGTGTGATAAGACGGCGCTTTCCTCGTTGGAGCGTGGAACGGCTGCGGCCATCGAGGCCGAGGTGCGGCTCGCTGATAAGGCATCTGACATGATCTTGCTCTTTCACTTCATGCGATGTTGTGTCTTTAGTTGTAGGGTATTCTTGTCACTTTTTCAACTTTCCAAATGCGCCTAAATGCCTCACAGGCCGAGGTGGCGGAGTTGCGTCGGGCCAATGATGGCTTGTCCTGGTTGATGGTGAAGTAGATCCTCCTTCACTAGGATGCCAAGGCCAACGCCCGTGTTGCTACCCGGATGTCGGTAGAACATAATCGCCTTCGACGCCCTCAATGGGGCTATACTTGCCGCCGTCCACACGGTTACGCTTGCGGGGGCATCCCTAGAGCAGCGTCTCCACGCCTTGTCGGCATGGGTCATGGAGGTGCCCATCCATGGCATTCACTAAGGGGCCAGTTGGGGCCTCGGCAACCGCCTAGCTTTGGCTAGGCGAGGACTTGGGTAGGTTGGAGCCAGGGTTCCTGCTAGAGTTGTCCTTTGACCAGCGCGAGGAGCTGGTCGGCGACTTTTTCGTCGTGGCCGATCGCATCTTGGTCGTGCTGGATGTAAAGGACATCATTCACAATGCTTCCCAGAAGTAGTTCAATTGAACCTGCCTCTACATCCTGTAAAAATAATATTTATAATATTTTGTTACTTTGCATTTGAACATCTCTATTTTGTGTTGCCTGAAACGTTCAATTTATGCATCTTAGAGTTCGGGACCATATGACACGTATGATATCTTCGTAGTGTAGCAGAACCGACCAATTTATAAGAGCACAAGTACATTACCACTCAAATAAATGGCATCCACACAATAGCATGTCGTATGGACGACAAAATGGAAAACCCCCAAGTTAGTACTTAATTAGCCACCTAAAGTCCTTAACTAGGCATAAAGGAAGTGATCACTGGCACACTTTAGATTCAAACTTTAGGTTTAAACACCTATATATATATATCAGTTGCTAAAACTAGTTTTGGAAAAACAAAAACTTTTATTTTAAATATACATGTGGCAATTAATGTTGAATCTTACTCTGATACCAGGTGTAGCAGAACCGACCAATTTATAAGAGCACAAGTACAATGGCAGCCCACAAGCGGTCGCACTGTCATACTTGAGCCCATATAAACCCGGTAGTCCATCAAGTACCACGAAGGGTCTCGATTAACCATCAACATACAACCAAGATCGTACATGATTTAACATACATGTCACACGTTACATAAAGTTCACACATACAGTTCATCCATCAGAGTAGGAATTTAGGTTATTACAAACCAAGTTCAGTAAAATAGTAGCGGAAGCAAATTAAAAGTTTGAAACCAACATCTGCAACATTATTTAAATATAGTGCCAGCTCACGATCACACTCCCACAAAAGCATAAGAGAGGGATTCATAAGAGATGCCTGCCTAGGGCTTACTCCTCGTCCATGGCGGAACAAAAGCAGTTCTTGCAATAGCCATGATAAACTGTACCATCTGTAACAATGGGAATAAAACCCTGAGTATGAGAAGGTACTCAGCTGGACTTACCCGTCATAACCCAAAAATAAAGTGACTCTAAGGATTATGTAAGGCTTTATAAGTGGAGCTAGCATGACAACATTTGGCATAAAAAGCGACTAATTCAGTTGTATACTTATAATTCGGTCATCAAGTTAATTATAGCTATTCATCTCTAGATTAGCAACTAACCTGTGCTAAACATGTGGTATATCATTTAGTACTATACAATAGTAACCATAGCCAGTGTAGTAATTCCATGTTCATCCGAACCATTATATTCCATAACACAGTTACTACGATGTTGGTACTAGCCAAGTTTCTCACTGTCCGGGAGAGACGACGATTCGAATCGATTTCAACCAGCTGGGAATTTATTCCTAACAGAAACCCAGGCAGACTAGATCAACTATCAACTTAGGTCACTTTTGGTACAACTTAGGTCCATATTTTGCAGGTTCGCCCAGCGCCACACAATCAGGGACAACCAGCTCCAAGACGATCAGGACTACCCTCCCTTGGGCTCACGTCTGGCTCTCCGCACATCCTTACTACCATCTAGAGTGCGCACTTTTACATAATGGGGCCTAACCTGAGTTTAGCTACTCGGCTTCGTGGTCAGAACAAGTTATCCGGCCAGCTAAGTAAGAGGCATGCGTTCAATCTTATCAGAAGCGCCCAACAACTGTATGGATCCTTTATCTACACAGACGGATTTAGATGAGTCAACCTACACATAGACTCCTCCGACCTCCATTTACATTACCCCATGGTTCTTTTCCACGATAGCAAATATAGCCAACCGTGCTTCGGTATCCACCTATATCTCGTAGGTGACAGGAAATCACCCGACTTCTACCGGTCCAAGCATGACTAATTAGGTATTCAATCCTAGACCTACATAGGGTTAAAGGTGTATATATCTAGACAAGGTAGTTATATGCATCAAGTGTTTCCGATTCAACTCTTATAACCTAATGCATCAAACATAAAAGGACTCAAGTGAAGTTTTGTAAAACATAGTAGACTTAGAATGCTTCAGGGCTTGCCTTTGAGGAAGGAGGCTGGCCTGTGATCCAGGCACTCAGGGAGGTTCTTAAGAGTTTGCTCCTCTCCTTCTAGAGCTATGGCCTGAGGTGTCTCTAGCTGATCCTCCTCTTCTTCTTTGTTGAACTCCAAAAGAGTTATCCGCTCGAACGATCCGATATACATGAGCATGAAATAAGATATCATGGATGCATATATAATGATATGTATGATATGATATGGTGTGATGAAATGCATCTTCATAAGTGTTTTCAACAGCATTGCATTAAGGTGATAACATGTTGCATCTTATTTTACTGAGTAGGTGGATATCTCTTCTCTAGTAACTAAACAAATTCTCATCTATGCAATTTTCTAGACTACAAGACAGCAACCACTTGTTTTGACCATAACTAGAGTTATACACATCAAAATAATATGGTTGTGGACATTATGGAAATATTATGAAATTTCCTACAACTTTATTTGAATCATCTTAATATGATTTAGCAGTTATCTAGGTCAAACAATTCAATCATTCATATCTATCTAGAGAGCAAGTATTTCTTACAGCAAAATTCTAACATCTATAATTCTTAGACCATAAGGCCTATGATTATGAAAATATAACATAAGTTAGATAAGTAAGTTATCTATAACTTTGTTATTAACAAGTTTCACAGAAAAGGTCATTATCATTATGAAATTAAAACCATAACAGAAACTATACATGCAGCCATCTAGTTGAATTATAAGGCAATAATTAACTAGCTGCCTATAACCAAATACTTCTAAGCCTCACTAACAGTATTAACATATTATATGCATCACACACACCATAGAAAACATCATGGTTAAGCCTAACGAATTTATTTATATTCATTTATTAATTTCCTTATATAATAAGGTGATTTAAAGGATAAATATTTTCATTGCTTAATAAATTCTTAGAAAATTACAGTATCCTAAAAATTCCCCTAATAGTCTACTATACAAATTTTATGTCATTCGGATAAGTATAACTACCTCTACAAAAATGACAAGTTACATATGCTTATTTTAGTAAAAATAGTTTAGCATAGTGAAAAGTGTCAAGCAATAGATTTAATATTTTTCTTACTTTCCTACTAGCAGGAGAATACTATGTAAAAATTTGTATGCTCATATGTTATGTATTTTTACCCCAATTAATTTCACTAGAAATTAGCAATTAATTAGGATTAAATATGAATACCATATTACAAGTATGCTTACTGTAGATTTAATATTTTTCCTAGCTAGAGCACGTCAACACAAGACCAAAAAATTGGAACCATAATTTTATCACTTTCCTACCTCAAGTTATGCAATTTACAAGATATAAACTATTTTAAAAGCACCTATCTTGCTCAATTTAATTATTCCACAAAAATACCCTAAATAGTAGATTTTATATTTTTATCAAATAGTACACTTTAAGATGAATCCAACAAAATTTGGTTCACCTAGTTGGATACTCCTAGTTCTAGATATGAATTTTTGACGTTTGCATTCAAATATGTGAAAATAAATCAAGAAAAACATTTCAAAAACCGACTGACAGCCGGGACTCGTGGGTCAACGGGACCCACATGTCAGCGACACACAGAGTAGGGCACGTGGCTTGACCGGCGACAAACTCGTTGATGGCGAGGTCACCGGTGGCGAGGTCACCGGTGTCGTATTCCTCACTCTCTTGCGCACCTACTAGTACCCTAGGTTTGCTCGGAGGATCACCGGAGCTAGCTCACCGGCGAGCATGGTGGCTCGGCGGTGGCACATGGTGGTGCTCTGGCCATCCCTAGCAATGGCATGGCTAGGTGAGCGTGGCTACGGCATCTACGAACCCTAGCGGAGCTCTACGGTGTGGATCGAGCCATGATGAAGCGGTGGTGAGCTCCGGCCACGTGCATGGCGACACGGCGACGCATAGAGCACGGCGGTGGTGTCACCATTCTGATGAGACTAAGGGTGGTGCAACACCTCTAGGCGACATGGTAATGGGTACCAGAGTGGGCTAAGGGCAACATGGTAACGGGTACCAGAGTGGGCTAAGGGCGACCGGTGAAGTTGGCGACAACGAGCGCGTGCTTGCAGCCATGGTGGACACGCACGGCGGTGGCGCGTGTTCCCGCGTGACGGCGGCGGTAGCGGTTAAATAAACAACGATGTGAGCATCGATGACCTAAGGCGATGATGAAACTAGAGAGAAGGAGGTAGGAGGAGCGGTGAATAAGGCTTGCCACGGTGAGCTCAGAGCTCAGCGGCGCTCCGTGACCATGGCGGCAATGACGACGTGAAATGTCGCATTACCTGAGCTCTAACTAAGACAATGGCAGGTCGACGAGGTGGAGGAGGTGATGGCTGAGTGGTGTGTATGAGCAATCGCATAGTGGCATGGTGGCGGTGGCGGGCGAGCGTGGCAGAGCTTGGCAATGGCGACGGCGGCGCTCGGCTTGCTGCTGCGGGTGAAGGAGAGGTAGAGAGAGGGTGAGAGAGCGAGAGTGAGTGAGCGCGGTGGCTTTGTCTCCTTTATCTCCCCCTGCTGGCCTGACCAGCCAGGCTAACACCGGCATGCTACCACCACGCGGTGTGCATGGCCTAGCACGATCGGCTATGATGGCCAATCGATTCAAATCGGCTAAGTGCCTATTCAGCGACTGACAACGCTACTTCGTTCCTCTATATCTCCTAATCCAGTTCGAGTTAGCAAAATTGGTATTAGTGAAAGTTGTAGAGCTATGTGAGATCTCCAACTTTGCTTTAGGAACCATCATCTAATTCTCAATGGTTTTCAAACTACAAAGCTCCAAAGTGGACTACATTGAAACCAAAACTCAGTTAAAGAGCGAAATTTCAAGTTTTAAAAACAACATTTTGTTGATATTTGTGAGCTCTATTTGACCATGTTAGACACTGAATAACCTCATGACCCTTAAATAAAGTTTGTTACTCATGACAAGAACTACAACTTTTATTTAGGTCACACAGCCATGCAAACACTCTAAGCTACTATTCAACTTTGGTCAAACTAGTATCATGAAAATGACATTTCAAATGAAACCAACACTTAGAAGCAAATTTGGTCTATGTCATGAATATAAATATTGTTCCATTTATCATTCTAGATGTGCTCAAGGTGTTTTCATGACCTCACAACCATCTCTTACATTGGTCATATAAGATTACAAGCATAAGCATATATATAAAATCAACATTTCATGTGATAAGGTATAAGAATGAGATGAAATTTCATATGCTCATGTTCATGAATGCTTGGATGATGCTTGTGCTCATGAAATGTAAGTGCCAAATGTAAAGCTTAACACTGGGGTGTTACAGCCTCTCCCCCTTATAGAAATCTCATCCCGAGATTTAAAAGACCTACCATTCCTCATAAAAGGCGGGATAAACCTCACGTAAATAATCCTTCCGTTCCCACGTGGCATCTTATTCACTGTGGTTATTACACACCACCTTATAGAACCTAATGACCTTGCTCTGTGTTACTCTTTCCATTTATTCTAGCACTTGGATTGGTTTCTCTTCATATGTCAAATCTAATTGGATCTTAATGTTGGTGGGTGCAATGGCTTCCTCAGGTATGCGAAGACATATTTTCAACTGAGAAACATGGAAGACATTGAATATCACACTCATCTCTAGGGGAAGTTGTAACTTGTAGATGACATTTCCTTTTTGTTCAATAATCTAGTACGGGCCTACATACCTAGGTGCAAGCTTTCTTTTTACTCCAAATCTCTGCACTCCTTTCATGGGTGACACTTTTAAATACACATAGTCTCCCACTTCAAAAGTTAGTGGTCTTCTTCTTTTATCAGCATAACTCTTTTGTCTTGACTGAGCTGCTTTCATGTGCTGTTGGATAATGCATACATGCTCCTCAGCTTCGGCAACAAAGTTAATGCCATAATATCTCCTTTCTCCGGGCTCAATGCAATTCATGGGAGTTCTACATCTCTGACCATATAAGGCTTCAAAAGGAGCCATCTTGATGCTCGCTTGATAACTGTTGTTGTAGGAGAACTCGGCTAAAGGTAGCCATTTCACCCATGAACCCTTGGAAGATATAACATAAGCTCTCAACATGTCTTCTAGGATCTAGTTCACTCGCTCGATCTATCCAGATGTTTGTGGGTGATATGCTAAACTTCTGATTAGTTTAGTTCCCAAGGCTTGGTGCAAGTGTTCCAAAAAACAAGCTATAAACTATGGTCTCTGATATGAGATTATGGTCATTGGTACTCCATGTAGCCTCATGATCTAGGAAACATATAGTTTGGTGTACTTCCCAGCTAGATATGTTGTGTTAACTGGTACAAAGTGTGCTAACTTGGTAAGGCGATCTACAATGACCCTTATGGAATTGTGACCTTGTTGTGTTAGCGAGAGGCCTGTAATAAAGTCCATACTTATTTCCTCCCATTTCCAACCTAGAATAGGCAATGGCTGAAGTAATCCAGTCAGATTTCAAATGAATGGCCTTGACTCTACTACAATTATCACACCTAGTGACATAGGCGGTGATCTCTTTCTTCATCTTGGTTCACCAAAAATGGGTTTTCAAATCTTGATATATTTTGCTACTACCCGGATGGATGGACAACTTGGATGAATGAGCTTCATCTAAAATTTGATTTCTAAGCTCATGGTCCTTCGGTACCACAAGTCGGTCCTCAAACCATAGCACACCTCTTTCATCCAACCTAAAATGCTTGGTTTCCTATTCTTTCATCTTTCGCTTGATGTGGAACACACCCACATCTGTCTTCTGCAGTTCTATGATTTTGCTCTCAAGTTAACAACTGACGGTAATATTGTGTAGCACAACAGGATGTAACAAATTAAATCCATCTTCCAACAAGGCTTCCAAGGTGTTGCAATGAGATTTCTAACTAAATGCATCTGCTACAACATTATCTTTTCCTGGATGGTAGTGCACTTTCAAATTATAGTCCTTGATCAGCTCTAACCATCTTCGCTGCCTAATGTTTAGCTCAGGTTGAGTGAAGATATATTTGAGACTTTTGTGGTCAATATATATGTGGCATACGTTTCCCAACAAGTAATGTCTCCATATCTTCAAGGCATGAACAACTGCTGTGAGCTCTAAATCATGTGTAGGATAATAACTTAGCCTTCTTGCATGAGCACACACCTCAAACTTGTACCCGATGCATCACATAATACATCGAAAGGCTTTTCAATGTCGGGTTGTGCTAAAACAGGAGCTATAGTTAGCAATGTTCGTAGGGTGTGAAAAGTGGCTTCACACTCTAGCGTCCAACTAAACTTTTCATCCTTTTGAAGTAGTCTAGTCATGGGCTTAGCTATCTTGGAGAAATCAGGAATGAAACAATGATAGTAGCCTGCTAGCCCTAGAAAACTCCGAACTTCATGAACCGAAGTCGGGGCTTTCTAATCCATGACTTCCTATACTTTAGATGGGTCTATAGATATTCCATCTTCAGATGAGATGTGACCCAAGAAAGGTACTTTGCTCAACAAAAATTCACACTTGCTGAATTTGGCATATAACTTATGTTCCCTCAATCTAGATAAAACAACTCTCAGATGCTCTGAATGGTCTGCCTCATTCTCCAAATAAATCAAGATATCATCGATAAACACAACCACGAACTTGTCGAGCTCAGGCATGAATACCGAATTCATCAAGTATATGAAGTAGGCAGGAGCATTTGTCAGTCCAAAAGACATGACCAAATACTCGTACACGCCATACCTAGTGGAAAAAGTTGTTTTAGGTACATCTTTTGGCTTGATCTTAATCTGATGATAGCCTGACCTCAAATCAATCTTAGAGAATACCTTTGCTTTTGCCAACTGATCGAACAAGATATCGATATGGGGCAAAGGATACATGTTCTTAATGGTCACAGCATTAAGCGGCCTATAATCCACACATTCTCAAGGACTTGTCCTTCTTCTTTATAGATAAAACTAGACATCCCCATGGAGACGAACTAGGTTGAATGAGACCTTTGTCCAACAGTTCTTGTAACTGAATTTGAAGTTCAGCTAACTCATTTGGTGGCATCCTATAAGGTCTTCTTGAGATAGGTGCTGTCCCTGGCACTAACTCAATCTTAAATTCCACATCCCTATCCAGTGGTAAACCCGGCAATTCATCTGGAAATACTTCAGGAAATTCGTAAACCACTGGAATATCACAGAGGGTAGTGGCTTGGATAGCACAAGACAAGTTTTAGAGATCAAAACTTTGGGGAAGTGGTACTAGAAAAGCATTACCTCCCTTTAGTTCTCTCAATATAATTGTTCTAGTGCTAGTGTCGATGAGAACCCCATGATCGCACAACCATTTCATGCCTAAGATCACATCTATGGCTAATCCGGGCAATACTATTAGATCCACTGTGTACTCCCTCTCTTGTATCGAGATGAGCACATTTCTGACTATCTGATTTGTAGAGATAGTAGCCCTAGCCAAACTTATACTATAACCACCCTTGTTTACCTCAATTATTTTCTGATCATACTTAGATGCAAATGCTTGACTTATAAATGAATGAGAAGCTCTAGAATCAAATAAAACAATGGAAGGATGTTTGTTAACAAGAAACGTACCGGCGGTGACAACTTCTCCCACGGGAATTTCTTCAACTACTGTGTAATGCACGTATCCAGGATGTGCTTTAGGATTTGCCTATTTCTGATTACCCTGGTTTTGATTGCTATTCTTCTTGGGATGGGGACACTCCTTAGACTAATGGCCTAACTGATTGTAGTTGAAGCATGGCTGGTTGTTCCTTGGTCCTACTGAGCTTCCTTGCCCTTTGTTTCCCTTGGGTTGGGCAATGGTGAACGCCCCGCGGAATGTCTTCTGGGGGCGATTGGCCTAAACTTTTGGCGGAGGAGGCCTAAACTTAGGCACTGGTGGACGAAACTATGGCCTAGCCACCACTAGAGCTCTGGACTAGGAAGATCCTAAGGCACCTGCCTCAGCTGCTCTTTTGTGGCCCTTCGCTGCTGCGTGCAAATTGTTCTGGTTCTCCTAGGTCAAGGCATCGCTGACAAACTCATTGTATGTGGTACACCTCGAGTTGGCCATGGTCTTCATTAGTTTGGTGCCAAGGCCTCTCTTGAAGCTTTCCATCTTCTTTTCCTCCGTATCGACTAACCCTGGGGCGTATCAGGACAAATTGTTGAAGGCATGCATGTACTCAGTAAGGGTCTTGGTTACGAGCTGGTATGGTCAGCTGTACTTCATACCATGGTTGTCCCTCTAGGTATATTTCATTCTAGTAATAGAGGGGCGGTTCGTAATACCCTGCATAATGCAAGACTCTCCAAAGTAGGGTAGGGGTACCAAACATCAACAGAAAATTTTCACTTCCAGCTGGTGCTGCCATCTATACCGACAATATGGTGCAACTCTCATGAGACAATGTCATAATGGATAAGAGTTACATAACTAAGTAAGAGACTTATAAGGGGAGGAACAATGCAAGTGTAATAATAATGATTTATCATGATGCATGTACGTTTCATACATCCTCACAAACTTAGGAAAATTAAACTTCTAACAACATACACGGTGACATACATGCGTTCTCTCATATATAACGTAGCTAGTCGGGCTACACATTTTGCTATTAGTGTACCTGCACAAGAATTTCATTTCAGCCCAACCCCACAATTTTATATGCAGAATGTAAATTTGGGCTCTAGGTTGCAAGCTAAATACTTCTATATATATACCCATATATAAATACTTCCGTATCAAAGCTACCCGAGAGTAAATACGTCCTATATATACATATAAATATGCATATATAACCGCATCAAAGCTAATCCACAATTAAATACTTCTGTATATATATGAGGTATATATACACTTTAGTACCAAAGCTAACTCTCCCCATAGACCACCCGCTCACATCTTGTGGTCATGCCACTGTGATGATGAGTGGTCACATCAAATGATCCATACATTGCCACTCAAATGAATGGCATCCATACAATAGCACGTCGTATGGACGATGAAATGGAAAACCCCAAGTTAGTACTTAATTAGCCACCTGAAGTCCTTAACTGGGCATAAAGGAAGTGATCACTAGCACGCTTTAGATTCAAACTTTAGGTTTAAACACCTATATATATATATATATATATCAGTTACCAAAACTAGTTTTGGAAAAATAAAAACTTTTGTTTTAAATACATATGTGGCAATTAATGTTGAATCTTACTCTGATACCAGCTATAGCAGAACCGACCAATATATAAAAGCACAAGTACAATGGCAGCCCGCAAGCGGTCGCACTGTCATACTTGAGCACATATAAAGCCCGGTAGTCCATCGAATACCACAAAGGGTCTCGATTAACCATCAACATACAACCAAGATCATACATGATTTAACATACATGTCACACGTTAAATAAAGTTCACACATACAGTTCATCCATCAGAGTAGGAATTTAGGTTATTACAAACCAAGTTCAGTAAAATAGTAGTGGAAGCAAATTAAAAGTTTGAAACCAACATCTGTAACATTGTTTAGATATAGTGCCAGCTCATGATCACACTCCCACAAAAGCATAAGAGAGGGATTCATAAGAGATGTCTGCCTAGGGCTTACTCCTCATCCACGGCGGGACAGAAGCAGTTCTTGCAATAGCCATGATAAACTGTACCATCTGCAACAATGGGAATAAAACCCTGAGTACAAGAAAGTACTCAGCTAGACTTACCCATCATAACCCAAAAATAAAGTGACTCCAAGGATTATGCAAGGCTTTATAAGTGGAGCTAGCATGACAACATTTGGCATAAAAAGCGACTAATTCAGTTGTATAATTATAATTCGGTCATCAAGTTAATTATAGCTATTCATCTCTAGATTAGCAACTAATTTGTGCCAAACATGTGGTATATCATTTAGTAGCATACAATAGTAACCATAGCCGGTGTAGTAATTCCATGTTTATCCGAACCATCATATTCCATAACACAGTTACGACGATATTGGTACTAGCCAAGTTTCTCACTGTCCAGGAGAGACGGCGATTCGAATCGATTTCAACCAGCTAGGAATTTATTCCTAACACAAACCCAAGCAGACCAAATCAACGGTCACCTTAGGTCACCTTTGGTACAACTCAGGTCCACATTTCATGGGTTTGCCCAGCACCGCACAATCAGGGACAACCAGCTCCATGACGATCAGGACCCCTGCCCTTGGGCTCACATCTGGCTCCCCGCACATCCTTACTACCATCTAGAGTGTGCACTTTTATAGAATGGGCCCGGCCTGAGTTGAGCTACTCAGCTTCATGGTCGAAATGAGTTATCCGACCAGCTAAGTGAGAGGCATGCGTTCAATCTTGTCAGAAGCGCCCAACAATGGTATAGTCCTTTATCGGAACAGACGGATTCAGATGAGTCAACCTACACATAGACTCCACCTGGCCTCCATTTACATTACCCCATGGTTCTTTTCCACGATAGCAAATATAGCCAATAGTGTTTCGGAATCCACCTATATCTCGTAGGTGACAGGAAATCACCCGACTTCTACCGGTCCAAGCATGACTAAGCAGGTATTCGATCCTAGACCTACATAGGGTTAAAGGTGTATATATCTAGACAAGGTAGTTATATGCATCAAGTGTTTCTAATTCAACTCTTATAACCTAATGCATCAAACATAAAAGGACTCAAGTGAAGTTTTGTAAAACATAGGAGATTTAGAATGCTCCAGGGCTTACCTTTGAGGAAGGAGGTTGGCCTGTGATTCGGGCACTCAGGGAGGTCCTCAAGAGTTTGCTCCTCTCCTTCTGAAGCTACGGCCTGAGGTGTTTCCTGCTGATCCTCCTCCTCTTCTTCGTTGAACTCCAAAAGAGTTATCCCTTCAGACGATCCTATATGCATGAGCATGAAATAAGATATCATGGATGCATATATAATGACATGTATGATATGATATGGTGTGATGAAATACATCTTCATAAGTGTTTTCAATAGCATTGCATTGAGGTGATAACAAGTTGCATCTTATTTTACTGAGTAGGTGCATATCTCTTCCCTAGTAACTAAATAAATTCTCATCTAAGCAATTTTCTAGACTACAAGACAACAACCACTTGTTTTGACCATAACTGAAGTTATACACATCAAAATAATATGGTTGTGGATATTATGGAACGATTATAAAATTGCCTACAACTTTATTTTAATCATCTTAATGTGATTTAGCAGTTATCTAGGTCAAACAATTCAATCATTCAGATCTATCCAGAGAGCAAGCATTTCTGATAGCAAACCTCTAACATCTATAATTCTTAGACCATAAGGCCTATGATTATGAAAATTTACTACAAGGTAGATAAATAAGTTATCTACAACTTTGTTATGAACAAGTTACAAAGAAAAGGTTATTATCATCATGAAATTATTACCACAATAGAAACTATACATGCAGCCATCTAGTTGAATTATAAGGCAATAATTAACTAGCTGCCTATAAACAAATACTTCTAAGCCTCACTAACAGTATCAACAGATTATATACATCACACACACCATAAAAACATTATGGTTAAGCCTAACTACTTTATTTATATTCATTTATTAATTTCCTTAGATAATAAGGTGATTCAAAGGATAAATATTTCCAGTGCTTCATAAATTATGAAAAAATTAAAGTAGTCTACAAATCTCCCTAATAGTCTACTATACAAATGTCATGCTATTTGGATTAGTATAGCTACCTCTACAAAAATGACAAGTTATATATGCTTATTTTAGAAAAATAGTTTAGCATAGTGAGAAGTGTCAAGCAACAGATTTAATATTTTTCTTACTTTCCTCCTAGCATGAGAATATTGTGTAAAAATTTATATGCTCATATGTTATATATTTTTCCCCAATTCATTTCACTAGAAACTAGTAATTAATTAGGATTAAATATGAAGACCATATTACAAGTATGCTTACTATAGGTTTACTATTTTTCCTAGCTAGAGCACATCAACACAAAACCAGCAAAATTGAAATCACAATTTTATCACCTTCCTAGCTCAAGTTATGCAATTTACAAGATAGAAACTATTTTAAAAGCACTTATCTTGCTCAATTTAATTATTCTAGAAAATACCCTAAACAGTAGATTTCATATTTGTATCAAATGGTATACTTCAATATGAATCCAACAAAATTTGGTTCACCCAATTTGGATACTCCTAGATCGAGATATGAATTTTTAAGTTTGCTTTCAAATCTGTGAAAATAAATCAAGAAAAACATTTCAAAAACCGACTGACAGCTAGGACCCACGAGTCAATGGAACCCACATGTCACCGACACACAGAGTAGGGGCGCGGCTTGACCGGCAGCAAACTCGTCGATGGTGAGGTCACCGGCGTCGTGTTCCTCACTCTACTTGCGCACCTACTAGTACCCTAGGTTTGTTCGGAGGATCACCGGAGCTAGCTCGCCGGCGAGCATGGTGGCTCGGCGGCGACGCGCGGTGGTGCTCCGGCCATCTATGGTAATAGCAAGGCTAGGCAAGTGCTAATATGGCATCTACGAACCTTAGCGGAGCTCTACATTGCGGATCGGGCCACAGTGAAGCGAGGGTGAGCTCCGGCCACATGCATGGAGGCACGGCGGATCACAGAGCACGGCGATGGTGTCACCGTTCTAATGAGACGGCGGACGAAGGTAGGTCTCCATCATCGGGAAGGTGCAACACCTCTAGGTGACATAGTAACGGGTACTGAAAGCGGGCTAAGGGGCAGCGGTGAAGTTGGCGGTGGCGAACGCGTGCTTGCAGCTATGGCGGACGCGCATGGTGGCGTCGTGCGTTCCCGAGTGAAGGCGGTGGTAGCGGTTAAATAAACAATGACGTTAGCATCTATGACCTAAGGCAATGATAGAACTAGGGAGAAGGAGGTAGGAGGAGTGGTGGATAAGGTTGGCCACGACGAGCTCGGAGCTTGGCAGCGCTCCGTGACCATGGCGGCGACGGTAATGTGAAATGTCGCAGTACCTGAGCTCTAACTAAGGCAATAGTGGGTCAGCGAGGTGGAGGAGGTGATGGCCGAGTGGTGTGCATGAGCAATCATACAATGGCATGGTGGCGGTGGCATGCGAGCATGGTGGAGCTCGGCAATGGCAACGGCGGCGCTCGGCATGCTGCTGCAGGTGAAGGAGAGGTAGAGAGAGGGCGAGAGAGCGAGAGTGAGTGAGTATGGCGGCTTTACCTCCTTTATCTCCACTAGCTGGCTTGACCAGCCGGGCCAACGCCATCGTGCTACCGCCACGTGGTGCGCGCGGCCTGGAGCGGTCGGCCACGATGGCCAGCCGATTCAAATCGGCTAAGTGCTGATTCAACGACTAACAATGCTACTTCATTCCTCTATATCTCCTAATCCAGTTCGAGTTAGCAAAATTGGTATTAGTGAAAGTTGTAGAGCTATGTGAGATCTCCAACTTTGCTTTAGGAACCATCATCTAATTCTCAATGGTTTTCAAACTATAAAGCTCCAAAGTGGACTACATTGAAACTGAAACTCAGTTAAAGACAGCGAAATTTCAAGTTTTGAAAATAGCATTTTGTTGATACTTGTGAGCTCTATTTGACCATGTTAGACACTGAATTATCTCATCACCCTTAAATAAAGTTTGTTACCCATGACAAGAACTACAACTTTTATTTAGGTCACACAACCATGCAAACACTCTAAGCTACTGTTCAACTTTGGTCAAACTAGTATCATGAAAATGACATTTCAAATGAAACCAACACTTAGAAGCAAATTTTGTCTATGTCATGAATATAAACATTGTTCGATTTATCATTTTAGATGTGTCTAAGGTGTTTTCATGACCTCACAACCATCTCATACATTGGTCATATAAGATTGCAAGCATAAGCATATATATAAAATCAACATTTCATGTGATAAGGTATAAGAATGAGATGAAATTTGATATGCTCATGTTCATGAATACTTGGATGATGCTTGTGCTCATGAAATGCAAGTGCCAAATGTAAAGCTTAACACTAGGGTGTTACACGTAGCACTCAATGACCACCACGGTGGGCTTCACCGCTGCTTGCAGACAGTCAGGATGGTACCCCTGTCGTCAATTTCCAAGCCCACATGAGACTCCCGCACATAATTACAAAGTTTTGTGAAAATTTTCATTTCCACGGTTGCTACTTTAGCTTATAAAGACCGCTATGCACCATGTATGTCTCCTCAATGCTACTATTTGTTGGCGGTGCTTAACTCACATAATTAACCACCAACACTTGCATAAAATCCTAGCATACAGACACCAAACTTAGAATTAGGGCTTATAACTAATGAATTCAACAAGTTTTGGTGGTTGTTCATTTACAGGAGAACATGTCAGAATAACAAGAAAAACACACCCAAATATGTAATAGGACAAGGCGTAACAACACCCGACATGAGCCCAATGGGAGAAGGCCCACTTACCAAGCAAATTAGGGCACAGTCAGGTGGAGAAAAAACCCAAAACCCAAAACCCAAAACCCAAATCAAACCTCCTCCAAATGGCGTCAAACTTTGTAGGACCCATCTAGAGGCCCAAAGAAGACAACACGCTAAAGTTGGGTGCATTTAGGTCTAGTTTGTGGCTGCACCACCACTGAGGCCTCTCGGGCCCATCTTTCACGTGTTGTCAGATACCGCCTTTGCAATGACGGTTCTATAGGGTTGGGCCAGGTTCAACGTATCTAGGACGTTAGTTTGAGGTTGGTTTGGTGCTTTAATGAGGGGATCAAGCATATTACAAGGAATCAAACCCTCCTCTCCACCTATAAATTAGAAGGAGGCCACCCCCTCCTCATTCCAAGAACACACCAAGGATCAAGAGCACCACACTTGAGCTTCACTCCAAGGGCTTAGGCCCTAGATAGCTAGTAGATCGAGTTAGTAGGGAGAGATGGGCGGGAGAGTATGGGGAAGCACCAGACCTATCGGTTGTCTCCCCGAGCTTGTACCTCTAGAACACGTGTACCTCAATGGAGCTTTCCGTTAAGTAAGTGTCCGTGGTTCTTATGGCAATAAATCATTAGTTGAGCTTTACTTTATTTGGTTGCGGGTTCATAGTCCATTCTTGTAGCAGATATTCTAGTAGAGGGCACTGATAAAGATGGATAACCCTACACAATGGTAGAGTAGTAGTCGATAGTGTAGATGTAGTGTCTAGGATAGAGGCTACCTTCATTTGCCTCGTGCCCCACAGTTGACGGGTAGGCGGCAGGTGGTGATAGCCCTATATGTCCCTTGTAATCCCCCACATTCGGGTATGATGTAGAGCTATAGGCCAGCAATGCTTGACAGACCAGGTGTTCACCGGTGCCTGAAGTAAGCAAGTAGAAGTAGATTTTATCTATCCTTAGACCCTAACACCATAGGAATCCTTCTCTACCCTTTCCAACTCTAACCATGTGTTGTCCTTGGATGAACTAGCTAGAAAAAATACCTCCGTTCCCTGTGGAAAATACAATACCCTGAATACTTTCGGTAAAGTGCTATAACGATAATTCCATGCGCTTGCGGATTATTTCTGTTTGCATTAAGAAATACCAACACTATTTCTGGTCACCGCTCTTGCTCCCTAGTGCTAAATGGCGTGATTGCCCCTACTTAGTAGCGTGCAAGCTGCCACTCATCACCGACAAGCTAGTGCTCCACGCCGGTACACCCGCACAGATGCATCGGTGGCCAGGCTAGTACTCATCACCACCATGGCTGCTCGAGCTCACTATCGTCAAGATCAAAAGGCAAGGGTAATACTTTCACACTTCCCTTATCCATATTTCTTGTTTTTTATTCCCCTCATCACTCATTTGAGTACGAATCAAGCTTTCATCAGATTTTTATTCCACGCTCCACCAAATCCTTGTCAAGATGGAGGAGTGTTGATGGTAGTTAACATCCATCATAAACCATTAATATAACTTAAATAAATGCATGAATATGATCACTAACATAGGTTTAGGGGTTTAAACTAACAAATTCCACTGGTTTGGTTGAATCTATGTTTTTAGTAGGGTTTATCTAGAAAACCGTCAAGGATGACCCAAACGTCAGAATTAATCACGCTTATCTACGATGAAACCAACTCTAGAAGACTCTAGAAGACATTAGAAGACAAACCATGGAAGCATAGCACGAGATACTACCTGCAGGCTGGCCAGCCCCCTGGGCCCATGTGTCAGCCCACCTTTGCTATGTCAGTTCTCCACCGCCTTATAGATCAAATCTATGTCGTTGCTTTAAGTCAGTTTGATCCGAGGGCTCAGGATTGATAGTTCCCCCTATATATATCAGCCACTACCACCCCCTAAGGCAATCAATCATTATCTCCTCCTAAAACCCTGATCAAGAAGAGAAGAACCTCATAGTTCCACAAATATTTAGGGTGTAGCTAGTTAAGTTAGATCTAGAGGGAGATAAGCTTCACTTGGATTCCTGATCTTATCAAGAGCATGGCTTGGTATAACCTTTTGTATTCTCTCATGTATCTTTCATATTTCATATGTTTTGCTACATTTGTTATGACATTGTTCTTAATATTATTCATGTTCCTAGTTATCATGTTCATCATTTACTTTGATTATATGGTTAGTATAGCTAGATTATCTATATGTTCAAGCATAAGTTCGTATAGCGCTCGCTCTAATGTACATGGGGTGAGTGGTCGACATTGTGTAAGCGTGGTGCTTATACGTTGTTTACCTGTGGATGCACCTTATATTCCGGGCCATGTGGTAGATCACGAGTGTGACACTCTCGTTGAGTCCTTTGTAGTCCACTCCCCGAATATAGGTCGAGTAGGATCTAGTTGCGAATGAAGTCAGGCTCTATTCTTGATCTTCCTTAGTAATATCCCTTATGTGTAGATATGAAGTTAACCTTAGCCATGATTATTAAGTGTAATTGCACTAATCATAGTATGCTTTGACTTATAATTAAGAATGACTTAGGAATTATTTCTCTATTGTATCTACTTAACCATGCTAGTGCCATCTAAAGGAGTACTCTGAGTGTTCATTTATCATTCATATTACATTTATCTCTTGATTTACCCCTGTTGTGAGTAGAAAATTGGTTATGGTTTATCTCTCCATCTCATACGTATAAGTTATCAATATATTCCCTTTTGCCCGTCCTTCCCTAAGGTAAAAATATAAATAACAATACCTGGAATACTACTGGATGAAATGCTACAATGGTATATTATCTGTGCACTTGCAGATCCCTTCATTTATATTCTTCTAAGTAAGAAATGTCAATGAGCATTTTTGGCAATGTTAACAAGTGGCATATTAATAAATACCAACAACGAGGCCCCCAACAAGAGGAACAAAGTGTCCATTCTCATAGACCATGTCTTTGTCCTCATCCTCTGCTACCTCACCACCCATTTCTTGTGCAACTGCAAGTGTGTCTGTCGCTCCTAGAACTGCCTCATCTCGAAATCCGAGTACTATAAGGAGTTGCCCTAAATTCTCATCGGATTCTTTTATTGCAGCTGGAAAGGCAAACGCCAATTCACTAGCATCATCCTCCTTGTCCTTCTTGCCCTTCTGCATTAAGGATGTTGTCATCTTAGATTGCTGCAATGGCCTCATCCTCTGCTGGTGCGTTGGGTTTCGCTATGTTGTCTGCAACCCGATGACTAAGAAGCGGCCTCATCCTCTGCTGGTGTGTTGTGGCCAGGATCGCTTGGGGTTTGATCCGACAGTCTCCTTGCACTTCCATGTGTTTGAATATGGGGTGAGGGAGGGTGAGTCTGTAGGTGTGCACATCTACTCATCTAACACTGCAGTATGGATCTTTAAAGAATCTAAATGGGGCAGTATCATACTATGCACATATGCGAGAAGTGTGTTTCTTAATGGTTTTATGCACTTTTCTGGAGGTACCACATAGAAAAGTTCATGTCATCCCTGTCCGGGTCATCCTTATGTTCCCTTGTTCATGGAGTCATTAGCAGAGCAGTAAAGGTGCATTTGCTGTATTTTCTTGTTACGACGTCTTTGTTTAGGTAAGGAGTTGTTTTGATTATATAAATAGTCCAACTTTGGCTCGGTAGCTAAAACAATGATATGTTGAATATTATTAATTCTACTGCTTTGTGTAGGTTGTGGAGTCTGATTGCTTTTGAACAAGTTTCCTGCAATGCCTAAGGGAGGAAGAAGAGGAGGTTCCATGGTGCATTGGCTACCAACCTAAATGAAGCTTTGCCTTGGAAGCAAGAGTGGCAATAGGAGCGGAGCACATCTACCTTGTTTTTGTTATGTAAGTCTATAGGGAGCAAGACCTCTATTCTGCAATCCATGTACCACTTGTGTTAGTACATCAGTTGACATAGTTGTTATGTTAGTATCGATTGTTATTATAACATGTACTCTTGTTTGTGGGCATGATGTATGGATGTAATGATCATATCTGTATGGTGTGTGTTCAGTAAGATATTAAGGCCTAGCTGAATTAGTAAATACGTTTGCAATTCTATCACTATCGGATGTAAGCACCATTGGTTATTTTGTCATCACCGCTGCCACATACCCATTGGTGAAAAGTGAATCACCACTAAATTGTTTAGTAACCCAACACGGATTAAAGGATCATCCTAGGTGGATCATACTGCAAGGCGACGGTGACCATGACCATGGAACAGACAGTTTATTCGCCCAAGCGACGGTGATATTCACCTCAACATAGACGTGTTGGATGCCAAAGCAACCATGAACCAGCACTTCACATAGTCGAGTCATTGTGTAATGCTAAGGTGACCATGAGTAATACACAGGCGGTTCAGACACCTAAACAATGATGTTGTTCACATCAACATAGACATATCAGACGTAAAAGCAATGGTGAACTAGCACTACACACAGTCGGGTCATTGCACAAGGTGATGGTGATTACTATGATTATAGTCGGATCATTGACCAATGTGGCGGTGTTGAGGGTCCATCACAGTCAGTTGTGAACTGATGGTGTCGACCGGTTACTGTTGAGGCCGAGATCTGGCTACGATGGGGGGTTACGAACCGACTATGATAGCTTTGCTTTAGTAGTGCTCCTCTCCCTCTTTCCCATGGTTCAATTTGCGTGCTCATAGGGCTACAAAACTCACCACATGCACACAAAGTTGTTTCATTGCTTTTTTCATGTGAGTCACTAACCCCACGAGCCACATATATAAATGGGACCAAAGAAAATATTGCTAGTTTTACTACACCAAGTGAGGAAGTGCACTTTCATCTTGTAATGGGTGGTACATCACGTGAAAGGCAAGAACCTAAAGAAAAGCAGAGCCAAGAGAACATCTCGCCTCCTTGGCACTGCCTACTCTACTCCCACAGCTTTGCCTCCCGTGCTCCTAGCGCCACCAGTGATCCTATAACCATGTCTAGTGTCACTCATATCTCACGATCTTGGTGGCTTCTTGAGCCCTACTACTAACCCTCAAGGTCCTTGTAAGCTCAGTCGCTCACCATGGGAGCTCTTGGATGACCTCTCCCTCTCTGATCCTCAGGTCCACATTTCCCTATCCTACCATATCTTCCTACTCTATCTCTATCTATCTCTAATTAGTACCCCACTCTTGGTGGCTCTATGTGTGAAGTTCATGTTTCCCAAGCGCACTGCTTTTGAGAGGTCTTGATGGTTCTAGCAGCTTTTGGGGGTTTGGTTTATTTTGTCTCTAGGGTTGGTCGACATGTTCAAGCCGAAGGCTAGCATACTATACTGATAGGAGGGGCCCTCTGCCTGGCTTGGATCTATTCTACTTTAGCTACTCTTTCAGTTTTGTGGTAATTTAGCAGGCTATATAGGTAAACAATGAAATCACTAGAGTGGTGGCATTGTCAAAATCTAGATCTATGTCCCCTATGTTGGCAAAGTAGCAAGTTGAACATTATTGTTATGCATGATGATGACTTGCTACTTTTTTGTTTATTTACCTTCTTTTTTCCATTTAGGAGGTGGATGACCTCCTTGACAGCTACTATGACAATATGGACTCCTGTGCATGCCACATCTCCTCAGCCAGCATGTCAGTCACATCCATGAAGAATAAGGAGATGATGGCCATGGCCATGGCCATAGCTAGTAGTGACAAAACACAACTATAGATACTGAAGAAGACAACATTGAAGAAGGCTACAATGAAGGAGAATAAAGAGAGATAGACCCAAAGAATGCAAATGCGAACAAAGAGGAGGGTGAGGAAGGGGTAGCACAAACGTGGAAGTACAAGAAGAATGATGGCAAGGGTTGGAAGTGCTCTAACAACGTGAGCCGCCCCAACTCCCTCTGTGAGTACCACTTGATGAAGAAGCGTTCCTATTTGAACATAGAGTTTGCTTCTCCAATGGATAAAGATAAGGTGATGGTGGTAGCACCAACAATAGCCTACAAGTCCTCTAGCAGCTCCAACGCACAAAAGAAGAAGCTTGCTAATAATTACGATGCATCCAAGGGCTTCTACTACTACAACGGGTTTGGCCATTGAAAGCCCTAGTTTGGTTTTGGCTAATTGATGAAACCTAGTGTACTAACCCTTGTAATTAATTATTGTGATTGAGCTAGGGTAGTACACACCAAGTGGTGGAGCTAGATGATGGTCATGGTGATGAAGGTGACCAAAAGAGATGATCAAGTGCTCCAACTTGGTAAAGAAGAAAGAGAAAAACAAAAAATCCTATGGAGATCAAGGCAAAGGTATAAATAGGTTTTTGTTTTGACATTCAAGACACCATAGAGGGTGTGAGTATATTTAGGATCGATAGCCATATTATTAAGAGGGAAAAATCTTGGTTAAAATGGTTGTTGAGTGCCACTAGGTGAAGTAATTCATGCATATGCATTAGAACCTAGTGTGCTAATAATTAACCCTTGAAAAATGCTAACACACATGTACATGGATTATACACATTGTGGTTAGCAACTTGGAAGCAAGGGTGAAGAGGTTGAAGTGTTAGAAAAATAGAAGGAGGAGTCTCAGAGCGACCGGACTCTAGGGTAGGCGTGACCGGACCCTAAGGTCACGAGTTCGGTCATCAACCCTAGGTCTCGTCCAGCCTTGGTGGCATGACCGGACCCTAGCGTATGCATGACCAAACCCTCTGCACCGAGTCAGGTCGAGGGAGAGCAGTGGCCTTGTTACCATGGTCGCAACATGATACCGGATCTTTGGCTTGGCAAAGCGGCGATCGGGCGCCACGCCAAGTTATGTTCCTCGGTGGCAACGCTTACAGGTGGCGTGACCAGATGCTGGCCATGTCTGATCACCTCTAACTAGACACGTCCGGTCAAGTTTTTGTGCTGCAAGGCGACCGGACGCGCTGCTGCCACTGTTCCTCGGCTGGCAACACGCAGGTGGCGTGATCGGATGCTGGCCATGTCCGATCACCTCTAACCGGACATGTTCGGTCAAGTTTTTGTGCTTCTGGACCTCTGTGGATCCAGACCAGACCCTGTGGGGACCGAGTCCTGTCGTTATACAGTCAAGTCCGGTAACAACTTAACTTAGCGCACACGAGGTAAGTGACCATTGGAATCTGACGAATGTTGTTGAACATAAGTGACACGTGGCAGTGATCCAGCAACCGGACTCTGTCCCTGTGCGTCCAGTTGATTATTACACAGGTGGGTCCGGTCAGTGCATAGTGAGCCCAGTCAAGGGGTATAACTGCTCTTTGAGCCAAGGGGCTTGAAAGGTCCTAATATGGCTAGAGGGGGGTGAATAGCCTATTTAAAAATCTACAAACCAACTAGAGCAATTTGATTAGTATGACAAATAGTGAAATGCAAACTTGCTCTAGCTCTACAAGGGTTGCAAGCCACCTATCCCACAATTCTATTTACTATGATCACTAGACACATAATTTGCTAAGTCACTACTCACTAAGAGCTCTCACATTTGCTACACTAAAGAGCTCCACTAGATGAACTTAAGCTACACAGCAAGCTCTTAATTCTAGCTACACTAAAGAGCTTGCTACAACTAGTTTGCGGGAATGTAAATGAGTAAGTAAGGTGATTATACCACCATGTAGAGGAGTGAACCAATCACAAGATGAATACTAATTCAATCACCGGGGGAATACCAAAGGACAAGAGACAACCAATGTTTTTCTCCCGAGGTTCACGTGCTTGCTGGCACGCTAGTCCCCATTTTGTTGACCAACACTTGGTGGTTCAGCGGCTAAGAGGTGTTGTACGAACCTCGTCCACACAATTGGACACCACAAGAACCTACCCACAAGTGAGGTAACTCAATGACATGAGCAATCCACTAGAATTACCTTTCGGCGCTTCGTCAGGGAAGGCACAAGACCCCTCACAATCACCGGGAGATGGCCACGAACAATCACCAACTCGTGCCACTCCTCTGCTGCTCCAAGCTGTCTAGGTGGCGGCAACCACCAAGAGTAACAAGCGAATCTGGCAGTGAAACACGAACACCAAGTGTCTCTAGATGCAATCACTCAAGCAATGCACTTGGATTCTCTCCCAATCTCACAAAGATGTTGAATCAATGATGGAGATGAGTGGGAGAGCTTTGGCTAAGCGCATAAGGTTGCTATGTCAATGCAAATGGCCAAGAGAGTAAGCTTGAGCTGGCCATGGGGCATAAATAGAGAGCCCCCATGAATAGAGCCATTGGCTCTCTGTTCCCTAAAAAATCGGGGCGACCGGATGCACCAGTCGGTTTGACCTGACGCAGGACCCCAGCGTCCGGTCCTCAGATATTTGCCATGTGTCCCTAACTTCAAATGCTGATCGCCTGATCTCAATGGTCATCAGTGCTTAAGTTGTGACCAGACACACTACTAGAAGTGACCAGACGCTCCAACACTGGAGTCTGGTCGATTCCAGTAAGGTTTGATTCATGACCGGATGCGCTGTTCAAAGTGACCGGACGCACCATCACTGGCGTCCGGTCGTTTCCAGTAAGGTTCTAGAGACGATTTTCACGACCGAACACGTCCGATGGCACATGACCGGACACAGGCCAGCGTCCGGTCAACACAGTCTCTCTCTATTGCTTACGTCAGCGTACGTTACTAGGTGACCGGACACACCCCCTATGTGTTTGGTCCCTTTTTCACTTTAGCATCCGATCAAGGGATCGAGGGCGGCCTTCACTGTGCGCCACTGACCGGACATAGGGTCAGAGTCCAGTCACTACCCAAGGCAGAGTCCGGTCAATACGAAACTTCTCCTTTTAACCCCAAACTTCACCACCCTTGATCAAATGTGCCAACCACCAAGTGTATCACCTTGTGCACATGTGTTAGCATATTTTCACAAATATTTTCAAGGGTGTTAGCACTCCACTAGATCCTAAATGCATATGCAATGAGTTAGAGCATCTAGTGGCACTTTGATAACCGCATTTCGATATGAGTTTCACCCCTCTTAATAGTATGGCTATCGATCCTAAATATGATCACACTCTCTAAGTGTCTCGATCACTAAACCAAAAAGCTCCTATTAATTTCACCTTTGCCTTGAGCTTTTTGTTTTTCTTTCATCTTTTCTAAGTCCAAGCATTTGATCATCACAATGCCATCACCATCATCATGTCATGATCTTTATTTGCTTCATCACTTGGAGTAGTGCTACCTATCTTATAATCACTTTGATAAACTAGGTTAGCACTTAGGGTTTCATCAATTCACCAAAACCAAACTAGAGCTTTCAGGGCTCTATAAATTGAAAAGGGCCAACTCTAGCTCACTCTCTTGAACATTTTCATCAGTGATACATCCTTGTGAGCTAAGTCAAACATCTCCCACTCATCTCCTCTCATTGATTCATCGTCATAGTGGGATTTTGGGAGTGATCCAAAGTGCAATTGCTTGAGTGATTGCATCTAGTGGCACTTGGGGATCGTTTGAGCTGTGGTTTTCTTGTTACTCTTGTTGGTTGCCGCCACCTAGATGGCTTGAAGCGTAGGAGCATTGGCATGAGTTGGTGATTGTTCATGGCCATCTTCCGGTGATTTGTGCAGGTTCTTGACCTTCTCATAGTGAAGAGCTAAAATGTACTCTAGCAAATTGCTCGTGTCATTATGTTACCCTCACTTGTGGGTAGGTTCTTGTGGCACTATAGTGTAGGGCTAGGCTTGTGGACGCCTATTAGCCACTGAACGACCAAGTGTGTGGTCGACACAACAGGGACTAGTGTGCCAGCAAGCATGTGAATCTCGGGAGAAAAATCTTGTGTAAATTGTGTATTGGAATTCTCCCGGTATTCATTGGTATTATTGATTGATCATCACTTGTCACGTGCGGTATAATCTCTCTACACTCTAGCTTTACATTTTCTCTCTTTTGTAGAGTAGCTCTCTAGTGTAGAAGTAGTTAGTTGTTCTTGTAGCTAGCTTAACTAGTTTAAGTTAGTGACTTAGCCTCTCTTGTGTGCCTAGAGATTGTAATCAACTAGCATTGTTAGTATAGGTGGCTTGCAACCTTGATTAGAAAAGCTTTGCTTATTATTTAACTAATATCTTGCTCTAGTAATTTGTAGAGATTTTTATTAGGCTATTCACCCCACCTCTAGCCATTTAGGACCTTTCACCCATCTCGTGGGAAGAGGCATTGTAGGAACCATCCAAAGAAAGAAGAAGAGGTGGAAGTGGAACCATCCAAATATGCTTCCTCCGAGTCATGCCAAAGTTGAGATTGAAGATGGTACTAATAACGGGGCTACAACTTGCAGTGATGATGCATGCAACAACAATAACTCTAGATGCAGCAACGTCAACATGGAGAGGAACAAAAATCCATGGAAGCTCCTGAAGAAGCTAGTGAAGGTGCGGGCACTCATGTCACTGTGAGCAAAACCAGCTAGGTGCTTACACATGGGTGGCAGAAGATAAAGTTTGCTTTGTCTATTTTAATTTGAGACTCTCATAGCTCATCCCCTACCATTATTGGTTTGGATTTCCTTATAAGCTATTTGAATTTTGCATTTTGATTTGTCATTCGGTAAAATAAGGCTACTGTGTTGATGTGTTCAACATATTCAAATGACAACAGTTTAATTAAGGAGAAAAATATGGTTGTTACTGTTTTCTTGCATTTATAAACAAATGTGGTTATTGATTGAGCTTGTTTATGTTCTAATCTTCTCATGAGCTAGCTACAAAATGTCCTTTTTTGGTGGTGAACATCATTTGGGTTATTATAACGACTCCTCAATCTAATTAGGTGGGTCCTTAGATATGGCTCACATGAGCATTGCAAGGAAATTGATTGTTCAAATAAAGTACTTTTGGTGCCATGAGTTATATGCAAGATTAATGTGCTGTTTGGTTCCTTGAGGAACCACCACATGATGAGATGGTGTATAATTTGGTTCATTCCTCAAATTTAGTAGAATGATATTATCACTTATATTTATACTAGTCATCTATAAGCTTTCAGAAAAATAAGGTGGCAAGAGATCAACTCATCCAATTATACAAGTCAAATAAAAAGAGTGAAGAGCAAGAAGGTAATAATGTACTACAACATTCCTAAGGTTTTGATTATCCTGAATGTTTACCAAATTGAGCTCATTTCTCTTCAATCATCAAACAATAAACCCACAGAAAAACTCACGCCGGCCCTCGCTATGTCCGCTCATCGCAATCGTTGCCAATAAAATAATTCAGGCAGTGGATGCCGCTACCTAGTCCAAGATCTGTTCGAGAGCAGCTCTAGGCCTATTCCTATTTGCAGTGTTGATAAGTCTCTTTCACATTGTGTGGGCCATAGGTTTCTTCCACGGCTAAATATTGGTACATATACTGTGGAGAAAGGTCTGAGTTGGATAATTGATCGACCTCATAGGTGTACCAATGTTGTGGAAAAATAAATGGACAAGGCAGATGGTCACTCAAACGTTAGCCGATGGTGCGTGGTAAGCGTAAGCCATTAGGAACAATGCAGTTGGAAAGCCTTTTTATTCCTGTCTATATATAGATTTTTTAGATAGTGGAAAATTATGTCTTCACCTCTTCAAAGAAGCAGCATCAGTCCACGCTTATTAGAAACACACCAAGAATTTAAACTTGTTACCGGTTTGAAACTAGAATCAAGATGGTATTGAAAGATCATCCATTAGATCTAATAGCCTATGGGCCTAGCGATTTGCTTTTGTCTTCCTCCGAGCATTGTATAGAGCCCAAAATCGAAATAAGTGTGGCTCCCTAAATAAAAAAGAACCTATAAAAACATTTTTTTGCCGGCCTTTATCAAACACCATGCCATTGTGTTCTAAATTGCCTAGCAAAAAGCTGCTGCATAAGACAATAATAAGTGATTGTGACGGTGGCCACCCAATTTCAACCAACTAATATAAAGATTATTGATATTTTGTGGTGGTTTAATGCTAAACAAAATAAATACAGCACACCATATATAGGAACCTAACATAATAGCAATTAAAAAAAATATTAGATAGTTAGACTTACTACATATATAGCAAGTCTTACTACCATTCCAATTTCTCTTAGTTGAACAATAAGTATTGACTATATCTGAAACTAGTGTATCTGACAAGTTTTTACCCACCAAGGCTAGGGTATAATTAGCCCATATAATCCCATCCCATCATTCCAAAAATGCCCAAGCCCATAGCTTATAAACTAGGAAACAAGTGTTGTCATATACTTACTTCCTCCATCTCAAACAGAGTGTCATTTAGATCCATAGTTAAAATAATACTTTTTTTTGGGACGAAGAGGGTATTATTTTTGTGTCGATGATTAGCTGATAGCTAAATACTTTTACCAAAAAGGCATCATTTACATACGGCATGTGGAACTTTACATAAAAGACAAGCTGTGTGTCTTGTACTGGCATTATCTTTTCCATTTTTATGTAAACAAAATACTTCCTCCATTTCGAATTACAAATCTTTTTTTTTTTTTACATTTATTTTGCTATACATCTAGATATAATAATATGTCTAGATACATAGCAAAATGGATGAATCAAAAAAGTCAAAGCGACTTATAATTTGGAACAAGGGAGTAGCATTCATAATCATTAGAAATCCATATAACTCCGTATGTAATTAGTTGTCTAAGGGTCTGTTTGGATGTTAATTAGAAAAAAGAACGTGAACTAATTTCAAACTAATTGTATAAGCAGTGACCAATCTATTAATCCTAATTAGTTTATAATTGCCATATGCTTACTGTAGCACCATATGAGCTAATTAGGATTAATAGATTCGTCTCACCAATTAGTCACCGTTTATGCAATTAGTTTTGAAATTAGTTCATGTGTGGTTCTTCAAATTAGTATCTAACATAATGCTAGTTTTTAGCAGTCGAGATCTAAACAGGCCCGACAGCGTGCAATTGCTGGGTATGTTATGACTAATAGAAAGATTGTATGCCCTGATAACGGGCAATTGCTGGGTATGTTATGATTTAACAGAAAGATTGTATGGGACGCGTTATCTGCCACCCAAATATTTCTCCACCATCTGTTATATATATAGGCCCCATTTGGCTTCATGAATTTTGACTAAAACTGACCGAAAAATATTATTTTGGCTGAATTATTGTAAAAGAAAAATACTGTTCCACTAAAAAAAGAAACCGAACAAGCCGGATATAAACTAAGATGAACGGCCCCCTAAAGTAAAGTAAAGACAAACATTTATCCACCATCGTTCCTGGACGCCACTGAGTCATCATGTATATACGGAGTAAATAATACTAATAAATAAATCAATCAACATCAATTCTCTGATCACATCAGGAGCAGGTTGTAATACTCCCCGGCCGCGTTTAGCCCTTGTTTAGTTCCACCCCAACTTCTAAAAAGTTGCTACAGTACCTGTCATATCGAATGTTTGCGGCCCGTGCATGGAGCATTAAATATAGACGAAAAGAAAAACTAATTGCACAGTTTGGTGGGAAATTGCGAGACGAACGTTTTGAACCTAATTAGTCCATGTTTGAACACTATTTGTCAAATAAAAACGAATGTGCTACAGTAGCCCCAAAATCCAAATTTCTCCAACTAAACAAAGGCTTAGTTCGGCCCCGGATTCGGCCGCCACAGGAATCCCAGGTACTGTAGCGGTATTGTTGCACACTGTAGCATTTTGTTTTTATTTGGTAATAATTATCTCATCGTTGACTAATTAGACTCAAAACGTTTGTCTCGTAAAGTACAACCAAACTGTATAATTAGTTTTTGATTTCGTCAATATTTAGTATTTCATACATGTACCACAAGTTTAATGTGACATTAGAGTGTTTAGTTCCCCTCGGCACTATGGAAAAAAAGATTCCCGTCACATTAAATTTGTGGTACATGGAGTACGAAATGTTGATGAAATCAAAAACTAATTACACAGTTTGGTTGTACTTTACGAGATGAACGTTTTGAGCCTAATTAATCAATGATTGGACAATTATTACACAGTTTGGGTGTAGCTACAGTGTTTTTATGGGCGCCGAATCGGCGCAACTAAACGAGGCCGTTGTTTTTTTAATGAATCTGTAATCTAGTACAGTACCTGCACATCCAATTCCAATGCACGCCAGAACCCCTACCGGTCTACTCCGTACGAGACCAGCAGTGTACGCTCAACCTGTCGCTTTTCGTCTTTTCCAATCTTTTTCCCGGTAATTAATAAAGCGGAAAAAGATGGGCAAAGAAAAAAGCAGCCAAGATTAGATTAGCGCCGTGCCGGAAAAGCCCCTCGCCACTCTCTCCCCATTCCCCAGTCCCCCGTACCTGAAGAAACAGGTGTGTTGGTGCAGTGCGCGTGGGTTTAGTCACAGCTTCGCGGATTTCGCGGGTGCGTCGTCGTTGGACTCTGATGGCCGCGGCGCGGCGGCAGGCGGCGGTGCTGGTGCTGTTGCTGGCGTTGGCGATGGGCGCGGGGTGGGCGCCGGGCGCGGGACCCCGGGGATGCGCCGCGCAGGGGGAGGCGGTGGTGGTGGCCAGCTACGGGGAGGGCCGCCTCTCGCTCAAGCCTTACGACTGGACCTACCTGCGCGGTGAGATAGTTTCAGTGCTCTGTGTGTGAT
Source organism: Miscanthus lutarioriparius (assembly GCA_904845875.1). Lineage (NCBI taxonomy): Eukaryota > Viridiplantae > Streptophyta > Magnoliopsida > Poales > Poaceae > Miscanthus > Miscanthus lutarioriparius. The sequence goes on from CAJGYO010000001.1 coordinate 97,763,340, forward strand.
ATGGGTTTCGGCTCTTTCTTACGTTCTCCTGCTGCGGCAAAATTTCGTCTCTTTTCTACCTTTTGTTGGGTGTAGGTGGATGTTAGTTTTTCCGGGGTTTTGCGCGATTTTTATTTCGTTTTTTTTATATAGGAATCGAGGTGATGAAACTAGCTGTTCCGGAATTTCACGGAAAACGCGACGCACGTGTCGCGGAATTCTGTTTGCTTATTAGCAGTTTGGTATAGGTTCTGCTTAGTTTTGGCCTCTCAGATGCTACTTTCCCGCAGCTGTAGGAGTTTGGTTTAGTTGGTGTTCCGTTCTGACACGTCTTTGCTACAACTGAATACTGACTTGTCTCATCCGTGGAAATTCTGTTTTTTGTTCATTCCTTTTTCTGGATCGACCTTAATTTAATACTCTACTTCCTGTACCGGCAGTTGAGTTCCCGCCGTCGTTCTCTTCTGTCACCATGGATTTCGCTGCTGACATAGACCTTGTAAGTGAAAGATTCTGTCATCCTGGCCGAACATTATCGAATTATCAAGTAAGAGTTATTTTTGCTGCTATCAGGTTTGTTGTGTGGGTATGTTGGTACTTACTACTCTTTGTGGTAGTACCTGGGTCATGCTTGTATCAAGCTCTGATTAGTGGCTAAACTGCTCTTAGATCATGCGAGACTGCTTATCAGTTCACATGCCAGTGTCTAAATTGGAGGGGACGAATTGTGGTGTCCCAAATCAATGATGGGTAAACAGCTTGTATGTTGGCATTTTCCCTTTCACATTTTATGGACAGTTATGAGCTCAGTGCCTTGTATATATAATGGGGGTCGGAGGGATATGAAACACTGGCGTAACTTGTGTTGTGATGCATAACAGTGAGCGGAGGTTTTCTTTCCTTTGAAATTTCTTGCTTTTTTTTTTTGGTGTGGCAACCCCCATTTGACTTAAATCTTACTACATTGTATCATATACCTCACAATTTTCTTATGTATAGTTTGTGGAATATTTCTTTGAATAATGCAGCACAGGGAGCACCTGAAAGGCATTCCAAGAAGCGAGCTTGCTATTATCTGTTTGATGAATTCCAACCCTCCTATTCCTGATATATCTGATTCTTATCTGGACAATTTATGTGAGTGCCACATTCCTAGTGTGATGGTTGTTTCCATTTCCTATTTAAACTGTTTCTTGCACCTGCTTAATTGTACGGCAAATTTGTTTAGGTTGCTATATGTAGTTTGCAACTGTTCTCTTCTAAATTGAATGAATGATTTATACCCTATTAACGTTATTCTTAATCCTATCATGATTGGTGTTGTGGTTCTAGTAAAACTTTCTTGCAAACAATGAGTGATAAAATAAGAAAGATCATCACTGCACATGTTTGCTAATCCAAAACTACGGGATCTTTAAGCTTGTTCATCCTGAAAGCCAATTACTTCAGATTTTAATGTAATATTGTGGAGTAATTTTGATGATCAGCACTTTGTGCTATTTCACATCCAACCTGAGGGCTTCGAACTGTATAGCCATCTAGCATCTGTGTTATTTCCTGCTGGCGTTGAGCAAGATATTTATTTCTGTGAGCTAGAAACTTCCCATCAAGTGACAGTGCTTTACCTTTCCAGTTGTTTGGTTCCAATGAATAGTATATTTCGTGCAGAAAGAAGATGTTGATTTAGGGGCATCCTTCTGTTAGCTTTTTTGTTGATCTTTTTCTTGAAATCTATTCTTAATGCGTAAATAGCTTTCTGAATCATTCAACTAATTTTGACAGGAAGGTTCTTTATTGCAGTATCAAACTCTCTCCCAGCTGGACCTTTTGGAAACAGCAATATAATTAATCAGCCAAATCTGGTGCAATGCTTACCATTTCAGAAAAACACAACGGTAGTGCTAACAAATGACCAGGTAAACTATCCTTATACTGTAAATTTCTAAAAAAAATTCTACCATATGAGATCTGTTGAGTAATACTCCCACGTTTAAATTATATAGTTCACTTTGCCTTTGTCATAAGTTAAACTTCTCTAACTTTGACCAAGTTTCAGAAAAATATATTAACGCCAATAAGGTCAAACAAATGTCCAATCAAAAGATATTTGATGGACACTTAATGAAACTAATTTGATATTCTAGATGTTGGTGCATTTTTCTACAAACTTGGTCAAAGCTAAAGAAGTTTGACTTAGGGCAAAACCAAAGTGAACTATAATTTGGTACAGAGGGAGTATGTGGTAATGTAATCCTTATTTGTAACAGTACATCTTTATGTTGAGTTATAATAGCTACGCTAACATTTGGATGATCATATTTTCAGTAATTTGATTACATTTTAGTATTATATTATGAATATTAATACTGCTTCTGTAATTGTGTTGCTTTGCTTTTCTCAAGTCAAATAATTTGGGATTAGTATTGACATTGTCCAGAGTAGTCACCTCCTAGATACAGTAGTAATCAATTAGATAACTGAAACTGACTCTTCGTTGATTACTTAACTGGACCTAGTTATATATATAATACTGCTAATTCCTGTAATCAATCATTTTTGATCCTCTGTTTTGTGGCAAGAAATTATGATCCTGTTTTACACCAAGTAGCTGAAAAAACAATATCTTTGGGCTTTTGCCCTCACTTCACTGGCAATGGTTTTCATGCAAGTTACTGTGGATCCTCTGTAATCACTGTATCAATGCAATTTTTTTCTATTTTAAACATGTCCCATATTTTATTTCAAGAATTGAATTATGAGTCGGATTTGTTTATAAACTTGGTTTGGTCGTTGTAGTGGTTAACTTGTAATAATTTGGTCTGATTTCTCTCTTTAGAAAATGAAGCTGGATACTTTTTCCATTATCTAAAAAAACCTTAGTAATACCAGATTGAAGAAATTTATTACCTTCTCACTCATTAAGTGTGGAAGAAATTTACGATGCTAATCTGTTCATTAAGTGGAAGAAATTTGTTGTCTTCTGATACACTGAAAGCCCCTTAAGAAATTCTATAAACTTCTGAGATGCCGACCTTTGATTGTTTTCTGCAGATATCTCCTGGGGTATGGTACATTGGGTACTTTCATGGCCTTGGTCCTGCTCGCACGCAATCAAAGATGGTATGTTTTGATCAGGACAAGGCTATAGAAATCTTGGTCTCTACTGCATGTTTATCTTTTCTGGCCTTTTGGCACAAATATGCATTGATCAATATATGAATTTGTGGTGGTTATACTTTTGCAGATTAGCCGGGGAAAAGCACGCGTGATGAGCACTCGCATTACTGTAAGAGGATGCCCCACTTCAGCATTTTGGGGACCATACTGCAACCAGACAGTTGACATGATTGGTTGTTCTCAACCTTCAATAGATAATAACTCAAGAAATCTTCTAGATCTGAATGTTGAGAGGAGGAACAGTTTGTATACTAGAGAGCACAATAGGCGTATTAATATCTTATCACAGCCGAACCATTTAATAGAACAAGAAGTTGCATCTAACGTCACGGCCTTGGTGAGAATGGAAAACTCAATCAGTTGTTCCATTTCTAATGACTCATTATGCATCAGACAAGGCGACATGAAGTTCTACTTCTTGGATGTAGTCAACCTAGCATTGCAGTTTGAAATTACAGCTACAAATTTTGGAGCTCTAGGGCCATCCTTGATTTGCTACCTGCGGTATAATGCCTTTCCTCAAAGAGATCTGCATGACTATTCAGGTGATATCAGCCATGATCCCTTGGTTGTGAAGTCACCAAATATTGGGCGTTGGTATATTGCAATTGAGTCTGTCAACAAAACACAGATGAATGTTACAGCATCACCACCTGTTGTAGACACAACATGTTTCTCATTGAAGTGGCAATTAACTGGATGCTTGAATGGAAAAACTGGAACCAATTGCTCTTGGGAGGCATATGGGCTCCAGGTAAGTCTATTATACTGCTATATTGTGCTAACTGATAGGAATGTATTGTATAGCTGACTAGTAGTTTGATCCATCCAACTTAAGTACTCCATTAAAGATACAATGAACTGCCAGTTAACTATGTTTCTGCTGAGTTTCATGCACTAATTAGTTCACTCAAATGCTTAACTTTTTTGGAAGTTGGGGCAAAACCACCACTCACGTCTAGGCTTCCTCGAGTGAGTCTATCATGTGGACTGAAAGTGCAGTTCTAGTTTCTTAAAATTTTGCTCAAGTTTTGATCTTAGGACCTTTGGCTCTGTATTGTATCAAGTTTTATGCTCTGAACAGTTTGTACAAATTAGTAAGTTGTTTAGGAAAAGTAGAGAATGTACCCAGTCTCTTAACTGTTGTGTGCAAAACACCTGAACTTGAGTCATGCGGTGTTTTCCCTTTAGTAGATGAAACAAGTTTCCCCCCCAGAAACAAGACTTTTCAGTGTGCCAAAAATATGAATAAATCATCCAGCTATAACTATAGCGAAAAATGCGGTTTTCAATTTCCCTTTTCTTTGTTGAAACATACACAACAGCTACTAACGTTAGACGAATGTTCATTTAAGACTGATGTTGTGAATGCTTTGTGACTATATGTTTTCTTTCCCTGTCAATACATCTTTGCTAATCAAATATTTCTTCCTACACGCAGAGGGTTCCTAAGGGAAGTCCTTCTGTCCCTTTTGAGTCATATTATGTTCCTACTGATGAAAGAGCATCACTGGAAGATAGCCACTTCTACTTGGAACAATTTTTAAGCAACTCGTCCCATGAGCAGTTTGCATGGACATATTTCTTTTTGGATATTCCTCAAGGTTCAGCAGGTGCACTTATCCATGTCCAGCTGAAGTCAGATAAAGAATTGAACTACGAGTTGTACTCGAAATATGGTGGCTTACCATCTAATGATACTTGGGATTATTATGCCAGTAGGACAAGCAGCAGTAATGGTTCAGTATTTTTTTCATTACAGAATTCCACGAATTCTGACATGGATCTATCAATTTTTTATGCTAAAGAGGGAACTTGGTGCTTTGGGGTGAAGCATCCAAGTGATACAGCAAATTATCAGACATACATGTCTGTATCTCTTCAGGGATGCCATAGAAACTGCAATCAGAAAGGTGTATGCCATTCCTCAGTTGATGAAAGTGGGCTGACTTTCTACAGGTGGTTTCTAAAGATGTTCCGTTGTGAAAATTTTCCTATTTTTAGCACTTTTACTCTTTAATACTTGATTTTCAAAGGCTAGACAAAAGGTATATCTTGTAGCTCGTGTGATAACCTTTTCATTCCTTTCAGCTTCTGCACATGTGATCGTGATCATGGTGGGTTTGATTGCAGCGATGAGCTAGTTTCCCCTAATGGTAATTACTTTCATGTCTCGTTTTAAAAATCTTACTATAGGACAATGTGTATTAATGTCTTCCCCAATGAAATAGTTTTTGGACGTTACAAATGTTAAAACTTTTAATATATACTCCATCTGTTTCAAATTATAAGTCGTTTTGGCTTTTTTGTGTACATATTTTTTTTCTATGTACCTAGATACTCCTATATGCTATGCCAATATCTATGTACCTAGGAAAGCCAAAACAACTTAATTTGGAATGGTGGGGATACTTTCTAATATGGAAAATATTAAGATTTTCTACTTTAAGACATTTTAAGGTAACAGTTTCTTGGGAAGTTTTCTTTAGTTAGATTGGCATGCAGAAGAAGCATGTAGCTTTCACAAATTGCAATTACCAGCAAACTAGGGGCCGAAGACATAGCACACAACACAGAAAAGCAGCTTCACCGCTTGGGCTGGCTGACTAGGGATAAATTAAAAAAAAAAAATCCATACCCCTGAGGTCATGTTGTGTCTCAACCATTGGCTAGCTTATTGAGATTCATTACTCACTCTCAGCGTCCTCCAGCTACTGTCACTCTACTTGAAAGCTCGGCCTCCCTTCAGCTGCTTAACCTTGTTGTTTACTTAAGCAAAGAATCGCAGTGTAACGCTACTGAAATGCCTTTCTGTAAGGTATGAATCTAAGTTTGTGCCTGACTTGGGACTTTTATAGTTCCAAGGTCCACCAAATTTTCACAGTTGATGAACTATTGAGAACTAAAAAACTGTTTTTTCAGACTGCATTGTTATTTGTTGGCAAGTAATTTTTCAATTATTAAAGTGATTCAACAGTGCAGCTAAAAAGAAAACCTTACCTGCGGGAGAAAGACTGTCCCCACGGCATTGCACTAAGAAGAAGGGGTGTTAACCTAGGCCTGTTTAAATTCTCTCCCACGAGGACTTGAACCCAGGACCTGAGGTGCTGCGCCCACTAGGTTACGTACCCTTTCGCAGCAGTGCAAACCAAGACGAGTCAAACTGTGCCACATACATGTACTTAAAGGATGTTAAATGAAAGAAATAAACCAGGGCACACCAAAGTTTTGTCAAATGTAGTTGGAATCTCATGTCCAAATTCTGTGTTTTTAGGTTGCAGATATTTTCAATGAGAATGTAGTTCCTTCTTTGTGCAATAACAGTTCTGAGCCAGTATCTTTCAAAAAAACAGTTCTGAACCAGTTGCTAGTTGTGATGCATGCTTTTGCAACCATGTAGTAAAATTATAGTCTAAAATGGTCACATCTATATGTAGGGCATATTTGGCAGTCTGTTTTTCTAATCGCATCAAATGCTGCAGCTATTTTACCTGCCTTCTGGGCCCTCCGACAAAAGGTATGTTTTTCATCTACTGTCATTGTGGCCTGACATGACCTGTTTGACTTTCAGTTACCACCAGTATTTTTTCTTGAGTCTGCATCATAGGTGGCTACTATCTACAATGCATGGTGGTTTGTGTATCTCCATAAACTTTTAAACTAGATATTCAGGTCCCCAAGTTTGTAGAAGTGGGTCAACTGTAGCCCAAAAACATTTTTGTGTCTCCTGTCATTGTTTTCATCTGGGCACAGGGTGTTGAGTGGATGTGGTCCCTCTCCATATTGTTATGTGGAAGGCATGCCAGCGAGGCAAAACTACTTTTATAATTCATTCATGTATACGTGTTTAAACATGCTTAGTTTCAAACCATCGTGCCTATTGGAATCATCAGTGTATATTGCAAATCCATGGGCCTTGGGGTCTTAAATTGATTACACAAAATTAAGTAGTGTTTCTAGTTGGTAGTGAAATTCTTAGGAACTGTCAGTGTCAGATGAAAGAAGGCTGTCTTGTACCCATCAGTTGGCTTTCATCTCATCTTCAAACTTCTGTTATGGACAGATGAAAGAAAATGTACTCCATAAGGAAGCTAAACATTTTAATTTGATTTATTATAGAATGCATGAGCTTTGTTTGACCAGATGCTAACTATTTTTGCCCTTGCCACCAAGGCATTTGCAGAATGGATTCTTTACACATCTAGTGGAATTTCCAGTGCATTATACCATTCATGTGATGTTGGCACCTGGTGCATTCTATCTTTTCGTGTATTGCAGGTAAGCTACTTAGCACCCACTTGTTGAATGCTAGTGTAAAAATTGTTGGGCATGGTACTGGTATTCATCACTACTGGTCATGTCTATCCAAATTAAGGTTGACCAAATACATTTGTTTTACCAGTTCTGTTGATTATGTCAAAATCCCATTTGCTTGACTTTCTAATTATTCACATTTCTTCTATTCCATTATATTGTATCTGAGTCCAGTTTTTGGACTTCTGGCTTTCCTTCATGGCTGTCGTGGGTACGTTCATATATATGGCTACAATTGATGAAGCTTCAAAGAGAGCAATGCATACTGCTGTGTTTATCCTCACGGCTCTTTTAGCTGCAACTGGTGCGACAAGGTACACAGATCGCAGGTTACATTTTTTTTTTTCAAAATACTAAGGTCCTTGTTTTGATATAGTCGGATTCGCATCAATCCACATGTGTTGGGATGGATTGTAGTGGAACTTGAACTTAATTCCACCCCAATCCACTCCAACACATGTGGATTGAGGTGAATTCGACAACATCCAAACAAGGCCTATCTGAACTTAAGGTGGTCTGATTGAGTTATCGTCTCAGATCTGCAAATATTGGAATCGTTATTGCCATTGGTTCTCTTGGCCTGCTTATGGGGTGGCTATTGGAGTTCTCTACAGCACGAAGGTTTATATGCTGGTCCCCACGAATTAACCTTAATATGCCTCAAAGGTAATTTGCTTGTATTGGACACATGGTGTTATGAAATAGCACCTACTCTGTGTATCGTGTTTTAGTTTAGTCTTTAAATGGAAATTCCTCACATGCGTATATTTTTGTTTTTGGAGCATATTCTATCGCCTTTTGTGCTTAGGCTTATGGTGAACGCATAATTAACAACCCATAATGTCAAGCATTTCCTTGAGTGGGATGACTCAGTTGTCATCTTGTTATTCTTTTGTGTAGTTGGCCAAACTTCAGAACTTTGTTCCAGAATATTCTGGAGATGTTGAACAAATGCTTCCGTTGGATATTTTTACTTTTGGGTTTCATGACATTGTCTTTTGCGGCTATCAGCTGGAAGCTGGAATCGAATAGCAACTATTGGATTTGGCACAGGTGTGGAATCATCACTTTGCCCTTGCCACCAAGGCATTTGCGGAGGCTCTGACTTTATCACTATATTTGTTTATAGCTGTCTGTTTCACTGCTATATTTTCTAGCTTATTGTTATTTATATCACTACTAATTGACAGAATTACCCCCTCTTGCAGCATATGGCACATAACCATTTATACTTCTTCGTTTTTCTTCCTGTGCTCAATGCGTGTCAGCACAAGGAACCTCAGTCCAGAGTCAAACTATGAGTTAACGAGGCAAGACTCTTTGCCAAGATCAGAGCCAAGGGAAACCTAGGTAAGGAACTGGGGTGATCAGAATGCAGTATTGTCTCCACTACCTGCTCATGGTAGCTAGTTGGATGTTTATGTTTGATGGTTCCATGCAAGAACTCTCTGAGTTGGGCTATGGCTTTGACTCATTTTGGCAGAGAGGGGATGTGGTGGATTCATTTAAATAGTATGGATGTGCAGGTCTGTTTGTGTAGGTACATGGTTATCTGTTGCAGTCCGGAGCGTAATAACATATGAACAATCATAGAAGAGGGATTTGGGAACCACGTGTGGTCAGTCTCTGCAGCTGCATCACATGAGAACTGTAAATAGCACGGTGCAGGTAAAACATCTATTTGTGGGATGTTGATCCAGAACATTGGTAAACATGTAAATGTGTTGTAAAAGTAATTCGTACGTATCTTCTTGGAATTAGTTCATTGCATCATGAGTTTGGCACTTGTCGAAGTACAAGTCTCATACAGGCTTTGATGTACCTTGCGGATATGAGGGATGGCTAGTGATAAGCCAAACCTTAACCCTAAGCTCATTTGCATCTGGTCTAGCAAAGCAAAGGCTACATCAAGGATTAGAGGGCGGGAGTAGAGAGACTGAGTCTCCCCTAGTTCTTCACTACAGTTGGAGGATAGAGGATGGTATCAATGACCCTTTAGGTGAATTCAAGACATAATCCAAGCCCCCGTTGATTTGATTTTTGTGCTCCAATCTTCCTCTCCTGGTCGCATGCTTTTGTGCTATTTTGATTTTCAGACCAATTTCTATGGGATTTCCGTTACTCCCTTTTGCCTCAGGGTTGTGGTGAAGTTCCTCGGCTTCCTTCCTGCTAGGACATGTGAGAGATCAAGATCATCGATCGAATCATTTCTCTCACGAGCACCCTACCTTTCCTTCATATTCTTGGGCTCTTTTTCTGAGCTTTTTCTTGGCTCTTGATTGAGCACGAGTTATCTATGTTCTTTGTGTGTTTTGGGCTTGTCCTGGAATTCAACATGTTGCATTTCATGTATTCAGAATCAAATGTCCTGTTGACATGTCATTTGAATTGAATTAAGTTAAAATATAAACGTCATTGTCGTGTGGAGCTGTCAGCTTCCACGCAGGACAGCATGCATGAGGTTCAGATAAATGGGGATCCATGAGGCATTGAGGTGATGAGAAGGAGTACACCTAGCTGAAGAAGAAAGCTCACTGCAAGGTCACGTGGGAGTACCAATAGATCCATCTAGGAATTGCAAATGTTCATCAAGTTCCTTGAGGAACTTGTCTCCTTTTGGGGACTTCGATTTGCTTGCGAAATTCTTGGTAAACTCTTGATCTTTTTGTCAAGATTCATGTGGGAATACACTCACCACGGGTTCGAGATGGCTTGGGAAAGTTGTAATATTTTGATGAGCACTAGGTTGAGGGTGTCCCAGTGAAGAGAAGGTTTCAGTATTGCTTCCGCCATGTTATGCCAGTTGGCAATCTTGTATGAAGTTAATAAATGATGTAATAAGACATACCCCCGTTCGCTTCGCTGAAAAAAAAAGCCGAAACACTGTTCCGGCTGATTTGTTGTGAGAGAAAAACACTGTTTCGACTGAAAAAAAAAACCGAAAAAGACGGATTATAAGAGAAACGAACAGGGTATATTGTAATCTCCATCCGGCAACCAAATAGAGCCTAGCATATTATTTAACAAGGCATCCTGGTACCAGTGACATGTAGGGGGAGCAGAGGTGCCATGTGGGAGAGACAGGGAGCGAGTGTGTGGGCTGAACATCGACAGATCAAGTGGGTGGGTTGTGGGGTTGGGCTGTTGTGCTGAAAGAATGGACCGGGCGAAAAATTAGGTGAAGATAAATTTTGTTTCTTTAATATTAAGTACAGATATACAACACACACATGCATGCGACCCCTTTTTGTGTAGTATGGGTAAATCATTGTATCTTTCCCATTCTTCTATCAAAACTATAATATTGCTGTGAGAAGATTAGGAGTTCGACTGTGTGCCTAGCATGCTGCTTTCTATCTTAAGCAGAATGCTAGGGAGCTATTATACCCATGCGGGTCGAGTTTTTTTACACCTAGCTCCATCACTTATTGTGTAATATTCATTTTACTACTATGTGGCATGTAGTATAAGATAACCTATGATGACACCTACTATATCAATATTTTAGGTAGTTAATTAATATATATCTATATTTATAGTAATGGTTATAAATTTATATATCTGTCTTTTATCAGTTTCTATAAAAGATGTAACAATTTTTTATTCTAACTAATAAAAATTAAATATGACAGTTCATCATGTGTTGATGCTTGATGTTATACAGCTCATGTAACCAACATCATATCTATTATGTGATATAATGACTCACTCAAGGCGACATATTGATCCACATAATCCTCTACCCACCATCTTTTTTTTCTTCCTCCCCCTTCCCCCTTCCTCTCTTTTTAAAACAAATCTAGGGTTTGTGAATATAGATGAAAATTTCTCCCACCATTAAAAGGTCAAGGCCAAAAGTTTAAGGATCCACACACCATACAAAAATGGCCGGAAGTTGTGCCCTACCACCTCCATTGAAGTCATATTCCTCGGCGCCCGCATTCAAATCAAACTCCTCGGGTAACTTGAGCTTTGGTATGCATTTGTCTTCCGCAGGGGAGGTGGGGGCGACACTGAGTGCGAAGCAGCATAAAAGTTTTTAGAACCGTAGGCACTTCCCCAAAAATAACTCCACGAATCATAGTGGGAGTTACCAACAATATGCTCGTACAACTTGAGTACAACTACAGGAGTTAATAAACGTTACAAGATCAATTGAATGGAAATCGTAAATATATTCGGTGGTTTACTATTATATATAGATGTAGTATTGTTGTATTCATGTGGTAATACTTGAAGCATTTCCCTTATTTCTCAACACAAGATGTCATTGATCTCTAAACCTGACAATGCAAGTCAAGTTGGGCACGCGGTATATTGGTGGTGCAGCAGATAGATGGCGTGGTTTCAAATATAGTACCTAGTTAAGGTTAACAATCGACATTACGAAGGCGTAGACCATCTATTAGCGATAATGATAATAATAGACGTCCGGACAGACGGATGTCGTCCTCCGCTCATTTACTGCATCCGCTCATTCCTCCCGCCCCCTTTCCCTACCACGGCATCTCCGCACCATGCAGTTGCGCCCCAGCGCCCCGCCCCCACGCGCGTCGCACTAGCCACGCACCCCGCTGCCTCCCTCTCCCTCCTGCTCCGGCGCGGCGGTGTCCCGGCGTGAGCACGAGCTTTGATCCACGCAGCCACCCCCCGTGACCCCCTTTCTCTTCTCCGGCCTGCCACCCCCAGTGTAACAACCCAGGTTTTCCAATAACCCAAAAATCTGAACTTAAAATTTTTCTAACAAAACTAATGCATGGTGAGTGTGTATACTAGGAAACCACCCATATAGTTGCACAAGTATATCCCAAGCTAGCTTGTTTGAGCATTTTGCATTGTAAATTCAACTTGTGAGTTGCTTCTTCATGATTTTATGTGATGTAATAAAATCAACTAAACCTTTCAATAAAATTATTGTGTGTGTGTTGCCAACCCTTGGCATTGACCCTAATACCCTAGTTGACCCCTAGTGGACCCCATAAGGGTGTGTACATGCTTGGCAACACATGTACACACTCATAGGAGCCCAAGGTATAGCATAGAAGGGGTATAGGAAATAGAAAAGGAATTGGACAAGGGGAATAAATAGAAAAGGGAAAGCAGCCCCGCAGCAGCAGCCGGCCCAGCTCGCGCCAGCACCGACTGTCGGCCTGCTTCACCTGCGCAGCCCAGCCAGCCACCATGGCCCAGCACTGCGTCCGCGCTCGCGTGGCCCAGCAACGTGGCCCACGTCGCACCCGCCCGCGTCGCGACGAGCCGCTGCTGTCGCCTTCCCCGCAGCCGCTGACGCGTGGACCTCGCCTATCATCCCCTCCGTTTTCCCTCCTCTCCTCTACTTTTCCCGCCGAGGTACAGCACCCCGCCGTCCGTTCCCAAGCTGTTGGGCGATGGACGCCACATCCATGATCCGTGGCACCCCCACGCCTCCCCCAGCCGCGCCGCGCTGTGCTGATGTCGCCGCCGTGGCCCCATCGCCATGACGCCACCCCATCCGCCTTTTTGACTGGACACCACTCGAATTGGGAGCACCAGCGCCCGCACGATCACCCCGCGCTCCCAAAACCCTAGCCTAGAGGCCGTATCCGCCCTACACGTACCCCCTCTGCCCTTTCCCGCCGTCCGCCTCTCACCATGGCCGTAGCTTCCGTATAAGAGGGCACCCCCGGTGAAAGTGCAATCAAGCCCTAATTATGGGTTTTAGTGATAATGACCATGCAATATTAGAGAACTAATGAGATTTATCGAGATGACAAGTAGGGAATTTATATTCGAGGATGCTACACGAAACGAAGGAGACCTGAATTACAAATGTTGATGGCTTTAAACTCAAAGGAGGTTTAAATTCTTTTATATATTGAATTTGAGTATAGGAAAAGTCATACTATAAATGGGGACACAATGCTTAAGCTAACATGTGCTACCAAGTGCTCAAACATACATATGCATCCTCAGATTCACAGCCAAGACAACCTAAACTTCACTCTTACCCTTGCTGTCTTGACTGGTGCGGCACTGCCGCACTTGAAGCGAGGCACCGCTATAGTGTGGCACTGCCACACTTAAGCCACATCATCGGCCAAGATTTTAAGCCATGTCACTGCCATGAAGTGACCGTTGGGGCTGAGGGGGTATTTATACCCATCCTCTTTCTCCCCAATGGCTATCTTCTTCCTTCTGCTTATTCCAGCTCATCCAAAACAGAAAAGGAGCTCTCTCTCCCTCCATTAGTGACCTTGAGCCCTCAAGCAAATCCATTGATTTTCCCATCAATCCTTGAGAGAAAAGGGTCCAAAACTCGAATAGAGAGGAGCTCCATTGATTCCTCAACTCAAAAGAGCACTTGATTCATGTTTTGGTCAGCGGTTGTGTTTGTTACTCTTAGAGTTTGGCTCCTAGCCGGCTAGAGCGTCGTCCGTGGAGCTTGACAACTTGTGTGGCAGTCTCGGGAGGTTTGTAACCATCTCTTGAAGCTAGTATACTCACCCCTCATCTCAAGAGTTAAGTCTCTTGACTTGAGAATGAGGAAGGGTTGGAAAGCTCTAAGCCTTAGTGGTTAACCTCAACAACGTGGAGGTAGGCAAGCCTTGGTGGCGAGCCGAACCACGGGATAAATCATTATGTCACTTGTGCTTGATTTACATTACTTGCATTTCATATTATTGGTTGATGTGATTTCTAGGGTTTCTAGTCGATCTATTTGTGTGTGGTGTTCCTACAACTTCTAGCTCTTGATCTGTGACTATCATACCTATATTAGGCTGAGAAATTTCTCCGATCTAAGTTTCCGTTGACTGATTTTGAACTATGACTTAAAGTTGTCTGCAAGTGCAGCAGTGCCGTTATTCTAGTCCGGCAGTGCTGCCCTCCAGAGCGGCTGTGTCATAGGGTGATTTTGATAAAAGTTTGAGTGTTTGTTTTAACAGGCCTATTCCCCCCCCTCTAGGCCAACCAGAGATCCTACAAGTGGTATCAGAGTAGGTTACCTTATATATGCTTCACTCATGAGGTTTGGAGCCTGGAGGAGGAACTAGTGGCGTGAAGTGGGTGGATGTCGACACGGACAGCAGCGAGCTGAGCGCATCAACAACAAGCAACACCATGCTACCACATCTTGAGGCTACCGATGCCGAAAGAGCTCTCAATGAGAATGAGAGAAGAAGAAGGAAGGAGGCAAAAAAGCTAAAAAGAGAAGCAAGAGAGAAGAAGAAGGGGGAATAGCGATTAGAGGACAATAAGCAAAGAAAAGAAAGAAAAAAGGCTCAAGCGAGAAGCAAGAAGAAAAAGAAGAGAAGCTAGGAAGAAGAAGGAAGAAGAAGAGAAGGCAACAAGTCATCATCAAGCATATCAAGTAGTTCCAAAGATGGAGATGATGATGAGTCATACCAAGTGTCGATGGGGAACAAGAAGGAGAAGAAAGAAAATGGTAAGGCCGACAACAACAAATATGCCGCCGTATCCTTTAACTATTCTTCTATTCCTATGACTAACCATAATCGGAGGTCTTTCATTAATGTGCCCGAGGGCAAGTTACCTCATTTCAATGGGACTAACTTTGCCAAGTGGAAGCACTTGATGAGAGCATATCTTATAGGTCTTCATTTCGGCATTTGGGAGATTGTTTGCAATGGATTTGAGCCACCGGTTGATCCCAAGAACCCAACACTAGAAGAGATGAGAATCATTCACCTGAATGGTCAAGCCACAAGTGTGTTGCTTAGTGCCTTGGATGGTGATGAGTACAATAGAGTGATTGGAGTTGATGTTGCCAAGCAAATATGGGACACTTTGCACCTAGCACATGAAGGGGTTGACAAAGTGAGAAAGGCAAGAATTGACTTGTTGATGTCAAAGCTCAATCGGTTTGTAATCTTGGATGGAGAGGAGCCACAAGAGATGTTTGATAGGTTGATGACAATGGTGGGCAAGATTAGAGGCTATGGTTGTGATGAGCTAGATAATCACAAAGTTGTCAAGATTATATTAGAAGTTTATTCACCTAGAAATGAGACTGTAGTCACTCTAATTAGAGACAAGAAGAAGTTTGAGTACTTCACACCAAATGATGTACTTGGGAGGATCTTAACCTTTGACATGCAAAGAGAAGAAGCAAATGAGAGGAAGAAGCTTAGAGAATTGCAAGCAAAGCTAGATGGCATCAAGATCAAAGATGTAGCTCTCAAGGCCAACAAATCAAACAAGCAAGGCTCTACAAGCAAGTCCAAGATCAACCAACAAGCTTCAACTAGCAAACCCAAAGCAAGCAAGCAAGTTCAAGAAAGAGTAGAGACTACACCATCTTCAAGTGAAAGTGAAAATGATGATGATCAATATGAGAAGATTGATGATGTTGCTCTCTTTATGAAGAGGTTTCACAATGGGCTAAAGAAGCAAGGCTACAAGATAGTGAAGAGAAGCTTTCCAAATAAGAAAAAGAGGACATGCTACAATTGTGAAAGCACCGATCACTTCATTGTCAAGTGTCCATATGAGATCAAGGACAATAAATACAAGAAAGAGGACAAGGCTGATCGGAGGAAGAGCAAGAAGAACATGGGAGAGGCTCACATTGGGCATGAATGGGACTCAACTAAAGAGAGCACAAGTGAAGAGGATGAGAAGATTGCAACCGTTGCCATTCATAAGTCATTCCCTACACCAAGGCTCTTCAACAACATGTCCGATGATGACTACTACTCCCCTCACATTTGTCTCATGGCAAAGCATGAGAAGGTAAAATCCAAATCAAAGGCCAAATCTCCTCAACCTTCTAGTGATATCTCTAGTAGTGATATTAGTGATAGCTCTAGTGATGATGAATCTAATGATGAAGAAATAAACATAATAACTAAAAAAATTTGGATGGAAAGACCAAATTATTCATCACTAAGCTAATGGAGGATCTAGAGAGTGTCCAAGCCAAGCTAGAATTTAGAGAAGAGACTCTTATCCAACAAGAGGATCTCTACATTGCTAGTAAAGAAGCTCTTGCATTAGTGAAAAGTGAGGTGGAATCCTTGTGCAAGGCCTTGGCCAAAGAGCAAGAGGACCATGCTATCACAAAGAAAGCAAATAAAGCTCTCAAGAAAAAGTATTGTGACTTGGATGAAAAGCACAAAGAACTTGAGATGCAATATGGCATTCTTTGGGATAGCAACTCATATCTCTCTAAGGCAAAGGAAACCTCTACTTCCTCCACTAGTCAAGATTGTGGAAAATGTTTTAATCTTGATTTGAATGCCTATTCCACTAACCTTGCAAACATGGAGGCTATGAGAAAGGAGATTGCTAGGCTCAATAAAATCATTGAAAAAGGGTGGATGAGTGTGACCCAATTCAATGAAAAGAAGAATGACGAATCAAAAGGGCCACAATTTAAGCAAGTAAGGCATCCCTCAATCAAGCATGGGCTCGGCCATACAAAAGGAGCCAAGACAAATGGAACAAGGATAGTGAATGACTATGAGTGTGTGCAGTTTGAGAGGAAGGGCAAAATTGGTATAGATCAGCCTGCGCAGACCGCGGCAGTGCAACGTCCCAGAGCGGCAGTACCACACCCCGCAAAAATGGGAAGGCTACCAATTCTGCTACTGATCAAACTAAGCCCAAGAAGAAGGTGTTCTAGCAGAAACATGTTTTCCCATTTCACTTGGTTTTGTTATTGTTGATGACAATTCCCATTTCACTTCAGTATTTTTCTTGCATGACAAGTGCCAAGTTCAAGAGAAGGTGAAGATATTTGTTAGAAGAGCTCAAAAGGAGCTCGGTCTTCCCATCAAGAAAGTGAGAAGTGACAATGGGATCGAATTCAAGAATACTCTAGTTGAGGAGTTTCTTGATGAAGAGGGCATCAAGCATGAGTTTTCAACTCCATACACCCCTCAACAAAATGGTGTAGTAGAGAGAAAGAACCGTACACTCATTGACATGGCAAGGACAATGCTAGATGAGTACAAGACGCCAGACATCTTTTGGTGTGACGCCGTCAACACCGCTTGCCATGCCATCAACCGCCTCTATCTACACAAGAAGTTGAAGAAAACCTCATATGAGCTTCTAACCAGTAACAAGCCTAAGGTGTCTTACTTTAGAGTGTTTGGGTGCAAGTGTTTCATACATAACAAGAAACCCAAAACCTTTAAGTTTGTACCTAAAGTTGATGAAGGTATTCTTCTTGGTTATGGATCAAATGAGCATGCCTACCGTGTCTTCAACAAAACTTCTAGGAGAGTTGAGATTACGGTAGACGTGACATTTGATGAATCTAATGGCTCTCAAGTGGAGCAAGTTGATTCAAATGTTGTAGGAAAGGAGGATCCACCATGTGAAGCAATCACGCAATTGGCTATTGGTGATATTAGACCACAAGAAGATGAAGTCACTGAAGTGATGGTTCCTCAAGTTGCTACTGCACTTATTTCTGCTGAAGTACCTGATGCTACACTACAGCAAACACATGCTGCAACTCCTGCACGCGGTAGTGCCGCACTTGAGGGTGGCAGTGCCACACCTACACAGTCAGCAGCAGCTGATTTGACTCTAGCTCGTGGACAAAACCTACAACCCATATTTGAGCAAGATGATGATGAAAATACAGAAGATGAACAAGAGGCCATTGAGCATCCAAGGCTAAGGCAAACAATACAACAGGACCATCTCGTTGATAACGTCCTTAGGAGTCTTCGAAAGAGGGTAACAACTCGTTCAAATTTAGCAAACTTTTGTCAATATTACTCGTTTGTTTCCTCTTTGGAGCCTCTTAAGATAGAACAAGCACTTGGAGACCCGAATTGGGTGATGGCCATGCAAGAAGAGTTTAATAACTTTGAAAGAAACCAAGTGTGGACTTTGGTGGAACGACCCAATACCAATGTCATTGGCACCAAGTGGGTCTTCTGCAACAAGCAAGATGAGAATGGAGTGGTGACAAGGAACAAGGCAAGGTTGGTTGCTCAAGGTTTCACTCAAGTAGAGGGATTAGACTGTGAAGAAACATATGCATCGGTGGCAAGACTTGAAGCAATTCAAATGCTTCTAGCCTATGCCGCTCATCACGACTTCAAGCTATATCAAATGGATGTGAAGAGTGCATTTCTCAATGGCTCTTTGAAGATCACAAGTTTCCCAACCATGTCTACAAACTCCAAAAGGCGCTCTATGGGCTTAAGCAAGCACCAAGAGCATGGTATGAATGCCTTAAGGAATTCTTGCTTAAACAAGGCTTTACAATAGGCAAAGCCGATCCTACCCTTTTCACTCACAAAGTTGGCAAAGATATATTTGTGAGCCAAATATATGTCGATGACATAATATTTGGTAGTAGTAATCATTCTTTTTGGGAGGAATTTAGTAGGATCATGACCAAGAGATTTGAGATGTCCATGATGGGTGAATTGAAGTTCTTCCTTGGATTTCAAATCAAGCAAGTGAAGGATGGAACTTTTATTAGCCAAACAAAGTACACCCATGATATGCTCAAGAAGTTTGACATGGTGAATACCAAGCCTATCAAAACTCTCATACCAACCAATGGACATCTAGATCTCAATGATGAAGGGAAAGCCATGGATACTAAGGTATATCTCTCCATGATCGGCTCTCTACTTTATTTATGCGCATCTAGGACCAATATTATGCTTAGTGTGTGCATGTGTGCTAGATTTCAAGCTAACCCGAAAGAGTGTCACTTAGTGGCTGTTAAGAGAATCTTGAGATATTTAGTACACACTCCTAACCTTGGCTTGTGGTATCCCAAGGGCTCTAGGTTTGATCTACTTGGGTATTCGGATTCCGATTACACCGGTTGCAAAGTAGATCGAAAAAGCACTTCAGGGACATGTCAATTCCTCAGACAGTCCCTAGTGTCTTGGAGTTCTAAAAAGTAAAATTATGTAGCACTTTCCACTACTGAGGCCAAGTATGTTGCAACCAGTGCATGTTGTGCTCAACTACTTTGGATGAGGTAAACCCTTCAAGATTTTGGCTATCACTTCACTAAAATCCCACTCTTGTGTGACAACGAAAGTGCCATAAAGTTAGCCAACAATCCTGTAAGCTACTCAAAAACTAAGCACATAGACATTCGATATCATTTCTTGAGAGACCACGAAGTCAAAGGAGATATCGAAATTTGCCATGTGAGCACCGAAAAGCAACTAGCTGATATCTTCACTAAGCCTCTTGATGAGTCAAGGTTTTGTGCTTTGCGTAGTGGGCTAAATATACTTGATTCTCGTAACGTGGTTTGAACTATAGCACACCTTGATTGATGAACTAGCATGGATAGGATAAATGAATTGCAAAAGTTTAAATATTGTGCTTAAAAATGTTTATCATAAGAAACAAGTGAATTATGATCATTGTTTGTATTGATTATTTGTTGCTAATCATAGTGTCCTTGAGATATGTGTCCATATCCTATATATAGAGAGGTATTTAGTTAGTAGCTAAATTTGTTGTATTGGAGAGTGTGGCCGTGCTGCTCCTGCCCTGCAGCACTGCCACGTGTGGCGAGCGGCAGTGCCGCACTTTGAATTCCAACTAGAATTTGGCCAAAAAATAATAGTTACTATGGGGGCCCGTCTTACCTCTCTACTTCACCTAGACCCTAGGGTAACTTCCCCTCTCCCTTATTCACCATAGTCGCCGTCTCTTCTTTCCCACACGCACGCACGTAGCCGCCGCCGCTCTGTCCAGTGCGCCGCCACCTCCAGCACTGCCACGGCCTGCTAGTGCTCTTCCTCATCGTCACCAGCAGCAGCCGAAGTTCGTGGACGGAGCCATTCTCTTCCTTTCCTCCTCAATCCACGTAAATCAAGGTGAAACCCTAACCTAGTCTCGATCTATGCCATGGAGCTCTATCTTTGTTGAATGATGGTTTCTAGTGACTGCACGATTAGGGTAGAAACTAGTTTGATGAATGAATTGAATCAAAACAAAGATTCATTGGTTGAGCCTCATCTTTACCCACGGCAGTGCCGCATGTTGGGTGCGGCAGTGCCGCACTCAACAGAATGAATATATAAATACAGATGTTGTTCCATCAATGACCCTCTGTTTTGGTTGGATTTGTGCACCAGATGTATTTCTATCTTAAACATGTAGCTACTTTACCTACATTGTAGACAACTCCATGTATTTGTTTAGGTCAACTCATTCTAAGATTGTCTAGTGGTTTAGGAGAATGGTTGAGACATAGTCTGAATAGTTGAGAAGAAATGAATCATGGGAGAGGTGAAGCACTAGGTGCGGCAGTGCCGCTCCTAGGGTGCGGCAATGCCATACCCTTTGACCAGATTGGTTTTGGGTGGTTTCCTAACTTGAGATTTGAATCATCTCATCTATCCAGAGTGTTTTACAAGTGTTCTTCTATACCCCTTATGTACAGTTTCTCATTTGGACCTATATTTATTTGCATAGATGGCCTCTGGAGGTGATGATGTCCGGAGGGGGAAGAGGAAGATGACCAAGCCTCGGGATAAGTGGATGCCTCATCATGGTCGTGGCAGGACCATAGGGGGCAGCAACAGTGCAGCAGGCAGAGGTGTTGCTAGAGACAGGGGGAGGAGAGATCAGATGATCTAGGATGAGGAGAACCTAGAGAGGGCTGGCCACACCATTCCTCCAGGTGCTTACCCAAATACTCCACCTCATCTTGAGGAGTTTGATAGGAACTACATTAGAGAGTATTCTGAGGATGTAGTTATGAGGCGTCCTATTGACACACGTCCTCATCCCGTACTTAATTATGTGGGAAAGCTAAAGATGGTGGAAGAAGCACAGGAAAACAATCCCTATGAGCAGCCAAATGATTTAGGGATTGACTATAGGTTTAGGAATGAGTTTCATATTCCAACTTCTATGCATTTGTAACTTCAACTTCAAGAAATCCAAGGTTGGCAAGATACAGTATGTTGATTGGGAGGAGATGAAGGGAAAGAATAAGCCTTAGTTCAATAAGGTGATCAAGGCTTGTGAGTTGTTTGGCCTCACTGATATTATGAGCTTTAGATATAATTGGAATGAAGAAGTGCTAGCCCAGTTCCATGCTACTTTCTTCTATAGCATCTACACTGATGAGATTCACTAGATGACTGAGGGACAACATTATAGATTTGATTTTGTGACTTTCAGCCGGATCCTTGGTTTTAGAGAGGAGGAGTGGGGTTTCACTTACATTCATGATGAGGCTAGAGCTAAGATCTATGATATTGCCTATATATGGATTGATAGGAGAAGTGTAGATGGGAAGGTCAGTGGCCTAAAGAGCTATTATTACATTCTGAATAATTTGATCAGGTACACTATCAATCCCAATGATGGAGCAGCTTCTGATCTTAATGGATATGTGAGGAATGTGCTTGCTTGATTTGCTCCTGGAGGTGACAGGTTTAATGTCTCTCGCTTCATGTGGCATGAGCTGAGGAACACCATGGAGGATGGAAGAAAGGGGATACCCTATGTCCCCTATCTCATGTTTATGATTGAGAGGGTCAATGGCTACAGATTTGAGAAAGATGGTCTTCACACCGTCTACAAGATTGAGAAGACCCGAGGAGCAGGTGCTAGCAGGGCAGTGAGATGCTCTCCATCAATTGTGGACGTGTTTGAGTCGTCCTGCTCTAGGCCTCGCAAGGAAAAGAAGATGGAGAAGTTTGGGAAGTGGATCAAGGCTATTTTCACCACATGCACCTATGCGGCGAGGACCGCATATCAGGACCAGTTGGAGAACCGTGAAGCCAACTAGGAGGCTAGAGAGCATGCAAGGATGCCACCTCTTTCTCCAGTTCAGTCACCGCCGAGGTTTGATGACCTCCCTAGCATTTCTGAGATAGATTTAGAGGATGAGGAGGAGGAGGAGGAGCAAGAGCAGTCAGATCTTGATCCTCACATGAGTTTGAGGTCCACCTTGCAGTCCATGAGGAGGAGCACCAGGCGTGAGCGCCACACTTCGACCACTCATTGCCAAGGGAGGGTGGTGGTGTCGTCTTCTTCCTCCTCCGCCTCCGACGATGATGATGATGGTGGAGAGGAGGACGTTGCAAGTGCTAGTGGAGCTGTTGGTGGGGATGATGTCGTTGGGACACCATCCAAGAGGATGAGGAGTGAGTGTTGGTCTTTCTTCTTTTCTTCTCTTTTTGGTGCTTTATGCCAAAGGGAGAGAAAATTAGAGGGGTCAACAACTTTTTCGATGCCATGGAGAGGAGGTTGCTGTAGCTAGAGTCATGTTCGTATCCGTTTAGAGTAGTCTTCATTAGGTGAGAGTTTGAGAGTCCATTAGAAACTCTATTTATGTAATAATGCTACTTAAGTACTTTATATATGTGTAGGATATGGACATATATTAATCTATGCTGCCGCTTGTGATACAATTGTGCTAGAATGTATATCTTTATATGTATCACATGCTGTGTGGTGTCTGTTCTGATCTGTGCTATTACAGCAAGTGCGGCAGTGCCGCACCCAGCTATAATAGCAAAACATGTTGTGCATAAATTATCATTTGCATCACGTTACATAACTGACACAATATGCAGCACCCCACAGGAGCATGGATGTAGGGGGAGCCCCATCACTTTCACTAAAATGTGAATCTTGGCTTCTTATGCCAATTTGAGAATTCAATTCTCTATTCACACATTTAGGGGGAGGCTCTACACCCATGGCTCAAAAAATCTCAGTATTTATTTCATATCTTTTGTAAGCTCTAATTGGGTTATCATCAATCATCAAAAAGGGGGAGATTGAAAGTGCAATCTAGCCCTAATTGTGGGTTTTGGTGATAATGACCATGCAATTAGAGAACTAATGAAATTTATCAAGATGACATGCAAGGAATTTATATTCGAGGATGCTACACGAAACGAAGGAGACCTGAATTACAAATGTTGATGGCTTTAAACTCAAAGGAGGTTTAAATTCTTTTATATATTGAATTTGAGTATAGGAAAAGTCATACTATAAATGGGGACACAATGCTTAAGCTAACATATGCTACCAAGTGCTCAAACATACATATGCATCCTTAGATTCACAGCCAAGACAACCTAAACTTCACTCTTACCCTTGCTGTCTTGACTGGTGCGACACTGCCGCACTTGAAGAGAGGCACTGCTATAGTGTGGCACTACCACACTTAAGCCACATCACTGCCGCACTTAAGCCATGTCACTGCCATGACTTAAGTGACCGTTGAGGCTGAGGGGGTATTTATACCCATCCTCTTCCTCCCCAATGGCTATATTCTTCCTTTTGCTCATTCTAGCTCGTCCAAAATAGAAAAGAAGCTCTCTTCCAATCCCTCCATTAGTGACCTTGAGCCCTCAAGCAAATCCATTGATTTTCCATCAATCCTTGAGAGAAAAGGGTCTAAAACTCGAATAGAGAGCAGCTCCATTGATTCCTCAACTCAAAAGAGCACTTGGTTCATGTTTTGGTCAGCGGTTGTGTTTGTTACTATTGGAGTTTGGCTCCTAGCCGGCTAGAGCGTCGTCCGTGGAGCTTGACAACTTGTGTGGCAGTCTCGGGAGGTTTGTAACCATCTCTTGAAGCTAGTATACTCACCCCTCATCTCAAGAGTTAAGTCTCTTGACTTGGGAACGAGGAAGGGTTGGAAAGCCCTAAGCCTTTGTGGCTAACCTCAACAACGTGGAGGTAGGCAAGCCTTGGTGGTGAGCCGAACCACATGATAAATCATTATGTCACTTGTGCTTGATTTATATTACTTGGATTTCATATTGTTGGTTGAGGTGATTTCTAGGGTTTCTAGTCGATCTACTTGTGTGTGGTGTTCCTACAACTTCTAGCTCTTGATCTGTGACTATCATACGTGCAGTAGGCTGAGAAATTTCTCTGATCTAAGTTTTCGTTCACTGATTTTGAACTGTGACTCAAAGTTGTCTGTAGGTGCGGCAGTGCCGCTATTCTGGTCTAGCAGTGCCGCCCTATAGAGCGGCTGTGTCGTAGGGTGAATTTGATAAAAGTTTGAGTGTTTGTTTTGACAGGCCTATTCATCCCCCTCTAGGCCAACCAAAGATCCTACAGCTGGTGCCCTAGCTCCCTTCCTACACCCCGCCGCCACTCTGTGGCAACCCACATACCACCATAATGCTCTAGAGGAGGAGAAGGAGGAAGGAGAAGGAGGGAGGGAAGGAGTCGAGCCTGCTGGAATCACCCGAGCTCACCGAAGAAGATGGCTCCCCGATCGTCTTCCTCGCCGTAGTGGTTCGGCACTGCACTGCTGCCTCTAGCCATGGCCTCGACCCACCACCGCAGCACCATCCTACCTATCTCGCCACCACGGTGAGCCCGATGCCGCTCTCCCGTGCTCACCGCCGTGGACATGCTGTGGCCGTGCCACCGAGTTCTCCCCCTTGGGAGGGCCAAGGGCTAGCCTTTTTGCCATTGTGGTGCACCCCACACGCGCACACATGCACACGAGCCAAGGCTCAACCTTACCGAGCCATAGGGGCTTAGTAACGCTGCCGCCACCGCGTCACGCCCGCCGTGCATGCCATGGCCAGACCCTGTCATGGTGTAGCTATGTTTTGGCCACCTCGGGCCGTTAGAGGTAGAACTAGCACCTTGGCATGCTTCACCTCGCTGAGGGACACGTCCTATGCTAGATGGAAGAAGAAGAAGAAGAAGAGAAGCCTCAGGGCCACTGGTCCCGTCCGCCTTGCTGGACCACCATGTGCCCATGTCACTGCCGTGCCGAGGATGATCCGTCGAACTCCGGCCGCCTCGCGTGATGAGATCTAGCCGTCGAGCTTCGCTGTGACCCTGCACCGCCGTGTAGCTGGCTGGATAGAAAGCCCATGCCTTGCCTTGTTTTGCCATAGCCACAAGCTCATCGGAGCTCCGCCGCGCACCTTGCCACGGTGCGGACTTCGCCGTGCCCTTTGGTCACCACCGGTAGGCCGATTAGTCTCCCTATGACCCCAATTGAATCAAAGGAGCCACCTTTTGCTCTAATCATGGTCGTAGCCACCTCGCCACAGCCCGCCACCGCCGCTGAGCCACTATCGCGGTGGCCAACCTCACCAAAGCCCTTAGAGCTTTGCCTAGCCCCTTTGTCATGACCGACAAAGCACCCAAAAGCTGTAGGAGCCCTATTTGGGCTTTGACGACATCCTTGGCGCCCTTTCATCGATTCGTGCTGCCACTGTCTACCGTGACGCCTACGTCGGGCACCAAAGCCACCAAGGCGCCACCTTTGGCCCACTGGTGAACTCATCGTGAGCCTGCGAAGCCGTAGAGCCTCCTAGCAGCCCCGCCGAGCCACCCTAGCGTGAGAACACGTGAGCTCACCACCGATGAGGAGTGCCGCTGTGAGACAGAGAGAAGAGGGAGCTGTTGCGCCGTTGCCGCCCCATGCACCCGGTGCACCGTGAGCTAGAGAGAGGAGAGGGAGAAGTGGACGCGGTCCACCATGGACCCTCTCTGTGGTCCATAGACCCACGGCGCCTGGACCACCATGAGCCGCACGTGTAGACCAAGCCTAGTAGGAGCCGAGCTATGCCACGTGGCCGCCTGCCTGGGTGACACATGTCCAGGCCCAGCACGGCCCAATATCCGGCCCATCGAGCCCAGCCCGAGCCCGGTCAACGTTGACCGTCAACCATTGACCGTTGACTTGGTCCCACCTATCAATAATCAGTGTTTCCCGCGCCCAATCCCGTGCTGCCACGTGTCAAGCCCTAGATTTTCCTATTCTTTTTCTTTTTCAGAAAATGATTTAAACTTAGAAAATTCATAGAAAATTCATGACCTCAGAAAAATATGAAACCAATGCCCAAATATTTTCTAAAAATGAGCTCTATGTCATAGGCTTGTGTTTGAGTGCATTTGGATCTTTTGAATTTGGGTTGCTTCTTTGTGATCATCTATAGGAGTCGCTTATCGTAGCTATATGTCTCGTTTGACACACCCGGAGGAGCCGCAGAGTGAGGAGCATGACCCCGACTACACTGAGGAGCTTGGAGATGACCTGCCAGGTGCCACGTCCCACCCAACTTCGTAGAATCCTATTAGACATGCTACAATATAGATGCTAGTGCTCTACTTTTATGCAAATGATCTGTGATAGGTTGCATGGTAGAATTGCTTGTGAGCCATTACCTTGTCGCAACCTATACCTCTACACACCTGCTGTTAGGTTAGACGCTCGCTTACTTACTTGCTACTACTTCTACTATGCATTATATCTGTGATGTGATGCTTGGTGGAGGATTGTATGTGAGTGGTTAAGGCATTGGGTGCCGATAATGTGGTAACAATCGGAGAGATCTTGGCATGCGTTTTGGGTGTGTGTGGTGAGGGTTGAGTCGATCGAGCAGGATCTTACGACGAGTCATTAGACGAGTCTTGCCAGGGAGGTGCGACCTAGGCATCCCCTACGAGTGGTACCTGTGGTGGGTGCATGTGAGATGAGGAGATCCCAGGGGTGGAGTGTCTTTGTGGGATGAAGCCTCGGGATAGAGGTGTCGTCGAGGCATGGGGTGTTGGTTATCACCTATTGAGAAGATATCTTGTTCGGTCCCCCTATGGACTGGTATGTCGAGAGAACCGGATCATAGGACCCTACGTACACACCACTCACTCCTAAATGGGCGGGGACGGTTACCTGACCAACTAGGACGGTGCCGCTACTGCTAGGTTGGAAGTGGATAGTATAGGGAGGTACAGGCATATGGCCCACACCCTCCTAAGATAGTGTAGTGACCTTTGGGGCCTAGTACTATGTCTCATAGTCTCAGCATGCTGGTGGACTCTGGGGTGGCCCAGGGCTGAGTGGTAGGGTGGCATCATACTGGTTGGGAGGCAGTCGGTATTAGCCTAGGTGGGGCACCGCCGATGATGGTGATCTTGCGGTTCTAGGTGTACATGCTCTGCAGAGTTGATCGATCTATACGTATAGCTGTGTCCTCGAATATGGACATTCCTATGATCTACGCTTCCCTTGATTAGTGAGTGGAGTCCTTTCTTCTCTCCCCCCTAGATTTGTTGGACTTTGGCTATTAGCCGATAAGGCAAGGTATGAGAGGGAATCGTCCTTGTCGCCTAGAGAGTGTGAGAGTGGTGAGATGTGTGTGATGGGATGGGAGAACGTGTGGATGAGATGGGTTAAAACTTGATGTATTATTATTAAAACTTGACATACTCGCATAGGAAACTACAGCCACAAATAGGTCTTTTGCTCTACACTTGCATTCCACTACCATAAAGCAAACACAAAGCATAGGGTGGGAGCTAGTGGCCAGTACAAATCATACTGATAATTGTTTGGCAGGTTCTGAGCCTGAGTACGACTTCTAGGGAGACGATTGGGAGGATTAGAGGTCTTGTTCCTGGGCTCAAGTTTGGTTTGAGAAGATGGAGTCGATGCCCGCTGCCTCTCTACTTGATGCTGTTCTGGATGATGCATGCTCTGAGTGATTCCGTCAAGTGGCAATGTAATAATGAGTAAACCTTGCTATTTGTACTCTCTTTAAGACAGGTATTCGATGTATGACTGTGATATTGACTAATATTTGATAATGTGATGGGATGATCGCCTAGAACTATCATGTTATACTTCGAATCTGTGGATTTCCCTTCGAAGAAATCGGGATCGTTTCACCCAGCCTCAACTCTAGTGCGGGGACGGGCGTGACCCCGGTGGTGGCGCAGATCCGGCGCGGGCATGCGGCCCTACTCCGGCACAAGACGCACAGCTCTGGCACGGGCGACCAGCGCAGCCTCCTCCTCCCCTATGTTCCTCGACCCCCGGTGGCTCCTTCCCCTACCTCGGGGTCCTTCCTCCCCCACCCTGGCGGCGCCCCTCCCCCCACCCCGGCGTCCTCCCCCCACCGGGAGCCCCCAATGCCAGCAGATCTGGCGGCCATGGCGCTCCCATGCCAGGCTCTCCCTCTCTCCCCTATGTTGCAATTTTATGTTTTATAAGTTTCAGAGGCATGTTGCATTTATTTCATATGGAAGTTACAAAAGTAGATCGGGGGATGTTGCACATGTTGCATATGTTGCAATTGTTTCAGAGGCATGTTGCAATTGTATGTTTCGAGTGTTTGAGATGTTTTAGCGGTATGTTTCATCTGTGTTTTCCGAACGCATGTTGCAATAGTGTTTATTTGGATGTTGCATATGTTCTACACATATGTTGCATGTGTTTTATTCGGATGTTTGCGTATAGTTGCAATGGTTTTCAAGTGTGTTTTAGGTGTGTTTTTCAAGTGTTTCATTAGCATGTTTCAAGTGTTTCAACTGCCTTCAGACGCATGCCGCAGCTATTGTATTTGAAAGTTTTAGAAGTAGATCGGGTGTTGCATCTCTCCTCCCCACCTTCTGCTGCATCGTCTCTCCTAGAGTCGGCAGGGCAGCCATACTACGCCGTGGTCGGGTCCTTCCGATCGAAGACACCGCGCGCCCTTCCCCTCTTTGTCGCTCGGGTGGCTCTGCAGCAGCTGCGGAGGGGGCGCGGTGGGGGGCTTGCAGAGAGCAGCGCGGGATGGGGGTGTGGAGGAGATAGGACGCGTTTACGGACGACATGCACGCATGTTGGCGCGGTTTCCGTACGCAGGTGCCGGAGCGTCCGGACATGTCTTGGTGCCGGACGTTCGGGCGCTAGGCATACCGATCTATTTGTTGAGATCAAAAGAGACCAACAAGAAAAATCTTTCACTACAAGATTTTTGGTCTACTGCAACGCCGAAGAATTGCAACGTAGAAAATTTGGTTGCCAGAGATTGTTGTATTACAACCATTCTAAAAAATGGTAGCGATACATGCCTTTAATACAACGGTTTTCAAGATGTTGCAAAGCTCTGTTGCATTTGGTGGACGATATTGCAATGGTGAAAAATGGTTGCAGTAGACTTGATTTTGGTTGCAATTGTGTGGTAGTACTGCAACTACATTTACGTTAGTTGCATTTGGTTTTGACTATTGCTACGGTTTTTTGTGTTGCATAAAATTTGACAAGCGTTGCAAATGCTAGATACTTAATGCAACGAGAACTCTTGGAGGCGAAGCAAAAGTGGGGGTCAATTGCAACCTTTTTTGGCAGTTGCAATATACTTTGATATTGTTGCAAGTGCTAAATTTTATTGCAACGAAATCTATGGGGTCGAAGCGAAAATTGTGTTCAAGTGCAACGCTTATTTTTGGTTGCAATATACTTTGATAATTGCAACGAATTTAAAACTTAAAAAAAAGTATGGAAAGAAAAGAATTGGGGACGCATATATTGAAATTAAAAAGTGCTCCCCACAGGATTCGAACCATGGAGCTCTGGTTCAGATAAAACCTTCTCCACCACTGCGCTATGTAGGTGTGTTCGTTGTAACTCAGGTTTTAATTTATTTGATATGATTGAAGACCTTATGAGTTATAAAATGCCCCAACCCTGGCCCCATCTCGGCATCTCCGTCCTTATGCCTGGTGTCTGAAACTTTCTGTTAAGTAGTAGTTGCTGTTAAGTACTTGATGTTAAGTATGCGTGGATGTTAATTAGTACTTGAAGTTGTACCGGGGTGGTTGGTCACTTTGTTAGCGATAGTAAATGCCTGACCGTGCACCATCGGTCACATGCACTACGCCAGATTCTTACAGCAGGAATGAGGGCATTTTTACTGTAGGGGCGGTTGGGGTTGGGGGCGCCCCCACAGTGGGCGTCCTCGCCCCTGACCCCTTCTGAGATGGCAATCAGAGGGCGGTTAGTAAGTCGAGCCGCCCCCTACAGTTGGGGTTGATCTGTAGAGGCGGCTCAATCACCACCAGCCCTTAGTGCCCACTTGTCTTTTTAATTTCAAAATTTGAAAGGTTCAAATTTAGTCAAATGATGAGATAACCAAAATAAAAGTTGTAGATCTTGATGAGTTGAACAACTTTTACATTCATCACTTTTACATATGAAATCATTTAGGGTTTGAAAATTTGGTTTGAACTTGTCAAATTTCAAATTTCAAATTTTAAAATATGTAAAACATTGTCACATCCAAGTTTGATCAAACTTAAATGCTGAATCATGATTTTAGAAATTTTTAGGTAAAAAAACCATCACATTTGGAGTTAGTAGGAGGGAGAACAACTAGTTACAAAGTTTACCCACAGATTAAAAAGATAAATCACACTGTTCTAGATGATCCTTACATGATCATAGTGAACAGTGTGATTTCTTTTTTTAATCTGTGGGTCAACTTTGTAACTAGTTTTTCTTTCTCATACTAACTCCAAATCTGATGATTTGTTTTCCTAAAATTTTCTAAAATCATTCTCTATCAATTTATTTTGTTGGTTTTGTCAATATATATATATGAAAAGTTTGAGCAATTTAAATTTTGAATTTAAAAAAAATGCAACTTCAGACAAGATTTTGATTCCCCAAATGATTTCAGCTGAAAAGTGATAAATACCAAAGTTGAATAACTCATCAGGATCTACAACTTTTGTATTAGTCATTTCTTTATATGACAAAGTGGTAACGGCATTTTTCACAAATGTGACACATCTCTCGTAAGGTTTTATAAACTATATGAGACATGTGTAAGATTAGTAAATAATGTGTGCTAAGAATTTGTCAAATGAAGAAATGACCAAAATAAAAGTTGTAGATATTCATGAGTTGAACAACTTTGGTATTCATCACTTTTATGTTGAAATCATTTTGGGTCTCAAATTTTCGATTCGAACTTATCATTTTTAAAAATTCAAATTTGAAAGGTTTAAATTTTATCAAATGATAAGATGACCAAAATAAAAGTTGTAGATTTTGATGAGTTTAACAACTTTTGTATTCATCACTTTTACATATGAAATCATTTAGGGTTTGAAAATTTGGTTTGAACTTGTCAAATTTCAAATTTCAAATTTTAAAATGTGTAAAACATTGTCACATACAAGTTTGATCAAACTTAATGTTGAATTATGATTTTAGAAATTTTTAGGAAAAAACATCACATTTGGAGTTAATATGAGGAAGAATAACTAGTTACAAAGTTTACCCACAGATTAAAGAGAAATCACATCGTTTCTAGATGATCCTTACATGATCATAGTGAGCAGTGTGATTTTTTTTTTAATGTGGTCACTTTTGTAACTAGTTTTTCTTCCTCATACTAACTCCAAATCTGATGATTTTTTTCCTAAAATTTTCTAAAATCATTCTCTATCAATTTATTTTGTTGGTTTTGTCAATATATACATATGAAAAGTTTGAGCAATTTAAATTTTGAATTTCAAAAAAATGCAACTTCAGATAAGATTTTGGTTCCCCAAATGACTTCAGCTAAAAAAGTGATAAATACCAAAGTTGAATAACTCATCAAGATCTACAACTTTTGTATTGGTCATTTCTTCATATGACAAAGTGTTAACGACATTGTTCACAAATGTGACACATCTCTCATAAGGTTTTATAAACTATATGAGACATGTGTAAGATTAGTGAATAATGTGTGCTAAGAATTTATCAAATGAAGAAATGACCAAAATAAAAGTTGTAGATATTCATGAGTTGAACAACTTTGGTATTCATCACTTTTTATGTTGAAATCAATTTGGGTCTCAAATTTTGGTTCGAACTTGTCGTTTTTCAAAATTTCAAATTTGAAAGGTTCAAATTTTATCAAATGACAAGATGACTAAAATAAAAGTTGTAGATATTAATGAGTTGAACAACTTTGGTATTCATCACTTTTTATGTTGAAATCATTTTGGGTCTCAAATTTTGGTTCGAACTTGTCATTTTTTAAAATTTCAAATTTGAAAGGTTCAAATTTTATCAAATGACAAGATGACCAAAATAAAAGTTGTAGATCTTGATGAGTTATACAAAGAGTTGTTTATCCCATGCCCTTGTTTATAGCATCTATGAAAATGGTCAATAACATCTATAGTTGTACAGAATCGCCTTCCTCACTCGAAGCCCTTGCAGATCCCTTGTGCGAGTGGTTCTGGTTTGACGCCAGCCTTGAGGGAAGTCTCGCACCAAAGTCCACTACTGAGAAATACCCTTATACATGACGGTTCATATGTGACCTTCTAAAAAATCATCATAGAATGCTGTAATTTGTGACCATTTATTTATCTACCCTACCCTATAATACAGCTCAGTAGAATAAGTCTCTGATCCACACAACAAATGCATACTTCACGGTCATGACCTATGCTACATCCACATCTATGAATGCACCCAGAAAATATAACACCATCAAAACGAATGCACTAAATTATCTCTTAGTCATTCTCTCTCGTTACTCGTCCAAATCCGACGGCCTAGGTTTAGTGTGTCTGCCCTCCCGCGGACCTCCCATGCGCACGCGCACCCGTGACTCCTCCCGCCGCCACACCTTTTCCCCACGACTCCTCCTCTCCCCACGCGCCTCCACGGGCGCGCTCCTCTCCCCACGCCGTCGAGCCACGGGACGCCGAGCCACGAGGCTAGGGGTTGCGTGGGGCGCCCGGCGATGGCATGGAGCGGCTCGATCCGGCATAAAGCATGTCTTCACCCCTCTCGGCCATGACGGCGTGTGCCCTCGCCCTCTGGTTGTGATGGCACTGGCGCCTAAATCGGCGCGCCCCACACCAGGCAAGAGGCGTGGCGCTGGTGGCGGGCGGAGTCGGCCCCGGCTGGAGGCGGGTTGGGAACGGGCGGCTAGGCGCCACGAGATCCCCCACTCCCGTGCGCGTGCGAGTTCCCGACGCTCGATCTACCCTCCTCTCGCCCGTACCAAGGCCTACTATGGCCGATGAGGCGGACTTCGGCGGACGGGCGGCACGGTGGACTTCGGTGGCGCTTGACGGACGCGGCTACGGTTTTCGGCCGCCGCCCGCCGGTGCTTCCCCGAGGCCGCTCGACCGCCACACCCAACCGCCGCGAGTTCCCTGGTGGCGGGCGGCGTCATGGCGGGCGCCGCAGCCCCGACACTCCACCACCGCATGCGCGCGCGAACACCGAGAGAACCGCCACACGAGCGGCACGACGCCCAGCTCCTGTGTCGTCTCGCCCGAGGAACCGCGGCCGAGAGGACTCGCCAAGCGACCATCGCCGTGCATTGCCGGATGACGCGCGGCGCTGCGACCCCTGCACCGCGACATCGCTGGCCGCCGGATCGGACGACCTCGCCAAGCCGCTGCTCTGCCGGACGCGACAAGGCGCCTGCGACCCCTGTGCCCCCGCGAACCGCTGGCCGTCGGACGACCGCCGCCGCCGCCGTCGGACGGGCCGCTGCCGGACGCGACGCGGTGTCTGCGACCCCTGCGCCCGCAAACGTGAAGCCGTCCGACGACCTCGCCAAGCCGCCGACGCCATTCCCGTACGTCGCCGCACCTCCGTTCCTCTGCCTCGACCAGCGGGGATTTTGACATCGTCGTCGTCGGCAAAGACTGCACTGTGCTTCGATGGTGACCCGCACTGGATGTCGTCGGTGAGCAGCAAGCGAGGAATCGCCGCGACGTCGAAGTTGTTCGAAACCAAGCAGCTCACAGCAGCTACTCTCCTCGTGATCGAGCTCCCTCTACTGCGTCGTGACCCACGGTGAGTACATCAATCCTCCCCAAATGTCTTAGTTTGCAACTCACTTGCATTAGTGAAGGTCTAAGCCAAAGTGAATTGACATTACATGTGCTATACAGAGCTGAATGTCTTAGTTTCTAAATCGGTTCCAAAGATTATCATGCGTACATGTGCACACCCATGTCCTTTTCTAGAGGTTCACTTCATATTTACACTTCTGAAACTTTAAGTTTCCTTTTCCTAAAACATTCAGACTTTTATGTTTTCATTTAGTCAAGGAACTTTAAGATTTGGTTACTGAAATGACTTAATTGGAGGAAACAAAAGTAGTAGCAGAAACCTGAACTCTGACAGGGTCAAACTCTGTGTTTTGTTGCTTTGTCCTTGAAATAAATCTCCTCCAAAATTATACTCCACATGCTAAACAATTTCATGAAAAACGCAATTTTCTGTGTTTTACCAAACAATTTCAGGGGATACTTGCAGTGTATCCAATTTTGAAAACAGATCCATCATCTCATAATATGAATGTTGAATAGCAATGCTAAAAAATCTATTGCACACTATTGGGAATATACTAATCCTCATCCTATTTAGATATCAATTTTCAATCTCCATGGTAACTACCCCTCCGAAGTATCTGAAGATGTGTGAATGTTAATATCTTCATCCCAATTTTTATTATGCAATGGATGAAATTTTACTCAAAAACATCAAAGTGAGATCAGCTACTAATTCATGTTAGTTGCTTTTATGGACCCGTAAGTAAGGAAATAGCATGACAAGTAAGATCACAAAATTTGTAGAAAGGTCCTCTCACTCATTTGTTGAACTGTACCCTCACTGAACCGGACTCTTGATTCTTTGGTTTTTTTTCGCCTCTATTTTCTCCTCTTTATGTCTTTGCATACAAAAAGTCAGTGTGGAAGATGTTTGAACTTAAGCGTCTTATATATTGGAATCTAACCACTCAACAAATAGGAGATTCTGGTAGTGGTAGGAGTCTTTCAGGTTACCTTTTTTTTACAGAGTCTTTCAGGTTTCAGGCTGCATAGTCAAGTAAGATCCATCTTGGGAGTTTGAATGTGATGACACTGTCATGATTATCGATTTGGAATCAACCTTAGTGTATGTTCTGTGTGTATACATGTCCATGTGGTATTGAATCACTAACTAAATGTCTTCATTACAAGAATTGCTTTACTTGTGCATTGGTTGGTACATCAATTAACCAATTTTATGAATACAAAATCTGCTTTGTTTGAAGGAACTACGATCCACCATCGGCAACCACGTCCCACCTATCAATCCTTGTTTGCGTATTAATCATACGAAGCAAAAACTAAAGCACGGTCCACCCAACACCAAGTAGACAGGTATATGAACTACTATCAGTATTACAATGTTGTCTTTCTGCTAATTGTTCAGCCTAAGGATATTCGCTCTTCGATTTCTTATATGAAGTCATCCTCCTATGAGGAATAATCCATTTCATCCAACATCCTGGTTGGAATCACAACTAATAATCACAACCAGATAATTAAAATATTGCCCCTGCTTATTTAGTTATTTACAAACATCAGGGACAACAAACATTTTCATAAAAGTACAGATTGCATACATAGAGCATTCTAGATATGGCTGGCTGATATCAGGGACAACACACACACACTGTAGTTGCGATCTCGACAAATGTAGGTGTCGAGCAAGGACTGCGAGATGTTGAACCTGCACACTGCCGATTGAGGTCAGTGCATGCTACTAATCATGGGACAGAACTATGCTGAAGTTTTTCGCTTGCTTGCTTGAGCCACGTATTGTAATCAATGCAGGAATACTTGAATTGTTTGATTAAATGCCTATAAGAACACTCGTCTAGATATCTGTTAGCATTTGTAATGTCATTGCAACATTGAAATTTCACGCCTATTTAAATTTCTCGCAGAGAGGAGGATAGTGCTCGACCCGACTGAACATCTTTGGTCTTGACTTTGATGCAAACACTCAATTTCAATGTCGGTCTTGACTCTATTGTCACATGAGAAGGTTCCTAAAGGCGGCAAAAATCTTAGAAGAAGGTGAGATACTATACATACTCCTATTTTTGTGATAGCTGAATGGAGATATCTGATCATCTTTCTATTGAGGATAGTAAGCTCTTTACATATTTTCATTGAGATCTTGTTGGACTTGTAGAAATACGAATGGAGGTATGCGGTCATCTTTCTATTTGCTTCATTGCACGGTCTGTTTGAACTATTTAATTAGTTTCAAAGCTTCTTGATAAATAGATGACATTTCTTTTTGAATCTTTGACAATTCTTTTTTTTTTTAAGCTTACTCGTAATGAGTCCGATGTAGTATTGACTTGTGATGTTTCATCCAGTTCATCCATTTTCATAGTCACTAAATTAAATATGCATATCAAAATCACGAAACCACGATTTTGAATTTGGTTTAAATGTGCGAGATCATGACAAGCTACTAACGCTAATTGCAATCTTAATGGCAAGCTCTGAGTTACATATCTCCATTTTCTTGGAACCGTGAACATTCTTACATGTATTTTTGTGAACATTCAATCATGTGAGCATTCTTTGAATTATTATGCTTGTGCTTCACTATGTGAAGTTTAATGAGAATTTGAGAGTTGGTGTGAAACTGAATTATTGCAAAGCGCAACAGGAGGAAGCCCTCATTGAATCGTTTGGATGGTGCAAGATAGACTAGAAGCTCAAGAAGTTGAAAGGGAAGCCGAGAGGCAAGAACATAGCGCGTCGACTTGAGCAGGATGAACAAGGAAAGGGAGGTCGATAGAGAAGCACTTTAGGCAAGCTATGTTAATGTTGCAAGCAGCCCAACAACAAGCTTCAAAGACAAAAGGTAATATTAACAACATCTATGTTCTCATAGTTTATTGAACTGAAAATCATGATCTTGAACCCAATTGAAATGCGGGCTAGCACAATTGTGGAGCTAATCGAAAATGTTCTTCTTTGCAGCAACAATTGAGGGGACACAAAATGTAACAACTACAATGGGAGAACACATGATGCATAGTCGGTGTGGTAGTTTGATGATAATTGAAGAATGTTTAATTGTAACATGCATGTCATATTCTTGTCAAGGGGTGTAATTTTTACCACCAACCATTTATTTTCAGGTTACCCAAGAAAAACCGGTGCCGAACAACAACCCCTTCTTCCGCGGTGAAGAACGTCTCACTAGAGGGCGCATGACTAGAAGTAATTTGGCAGTCGAATTGGTGTCTGTTTATACTACAGACAAAGCAGCCCTGAAGGAAAGCTGCGGCTAGGAAAAGATCTGCATTTGTCCAAAAAGAATACACGGTGTACTATGTGAAACCTTTTATCTCTCTTTGCATTAAAAGGAACATATAGTCCTTTTGGAGAAGTACATAGCTATTCTTTTGTTCTGCTCCTAAATATGGTCCAGGCTTAGTTTCCTCTTGCTGATTAGAAATATATATGGATGTGTTTGTGCTCATAAAATGTCTTGGGAGGCAGCTGCATGTATGTTTATATTTGCTTTACGCTTCAAAGTTCATGGTTGATAGTACTGCAGCTCACAGAACTCTAGTAGTCTGCAGCTCGTGTTTTGCTTGGTGTTCAATTAGCTTTGCCACCACTAGTCTCAGTTTAACTAATGCATGTCAATGATTTTTTCAGGAGGAATCTTGAGTTTGAGAAGGAGCATGCGAATGGTGGGACAATGGCCAACATACATATCAAGGGAACCTTCGCTGCTACAGTAGACATTAGTCTTTTGATTCGAATGAGTTCAAACAGTTTATGCATGCTTAACACATTATTATGTGTTAAGCTATCTACTTGTGTTCTCATTTAGTTTGACACTCGGTGTGTTTTGTTAAAGATTTTGTATGAACAAATTATATTTCGTTTTAATGGATGTCGATGCTTCCTTCATTATGTATTTGTCGTTTTGCGATTATTAATTTAAGCTACCAAACAAAGTGTCGCAACATGAATTATTAATATATTAATCTGAGGCGTTGCAATATATGATGGCACATATAACAACCACATTTAGTCGTGGCAATAGGTACGATAATCGTGGCAATAGAGAAACTATCTCTTGCAACTACAAAAAAGATGGCGGTGGCAATAGAGGAATCTACCTATAGCAACCAGATAGTTAGTAACGTGGCAATAGATGACCTATGCAGTAGCAACCAACCTAAGTAACGTGGCAATAGCCTATGCCATCTATAGCAACCATTCAGAAACGTGGCAATATACGACCTCTAGAGCAGCAACCAACCTGAAGAGATGTTGCAATAACCTAAGCCACCTATAGCAACCATTTAGGCGGCGACGTGGCAATAGAGAACCTCTATTGCAATGCTTTTCTAGCGTAGCAACAACCACGATTGCAACACACGTGTTGCGCTGGCGCTTGCATTGTGTTGCTACACGACCAGCGTGTCGCAATAATACGTATCGCTAGCAATGCCTAGTTCGTTGCAATTGATACTATTACCACACCCATAGTGGTTGCAATTGCTTTTGTTACAACACTCACCGGTGTTGCAAAAGCATCAAAAAGTGTTGCAATAGAGGGCTGTGTGTCGCAACTAAAATGTAACCCATTGCATTATGCTATTGCTACCCTTACAAGTGCAACGACATTTAACCAAAAAAAATTGGTAGCAAAATTACTATGGCTACCATTTTTAGGTCTTTTGCTACACTTTTTTGGCGTTGCAGTAGACCGAAAATCTTGTAGTGTTTGTTGTTATCTAAAAAAATTGTGTATCTTTATAATTTAGATTAGATATATAGCACACTACATGCATGCATCCCTCTTTTGTGTAGTACTAGGTAGCATGCCCGTGCGTTGCTACGGGACAACTAAACTTTTATACTAAAAGCACACGGATCACACGATAAGATAACAGTACTGTACAATTAAATACTGATGTTAAAGTGGCATTTAATCCAAAAAGCAAAGTTTGTGAAAGTAACACAGTCATGGATAGCGCGGCGTCGCAGGCTCACCAACTCTACTGTATAGACCATTCCGTGCGTTGCAACAGGAACAAATAATGCCATGATAATTTGAGCACGAACATGTTGTATTGTTAAAAAAATGATAATGCGAGAGTGACGTTTGGAATGTACAATACTATAAATTGAATTTTGTGCATGGCTAAAATTCTCATTGATGGTTTGCAATCATCAAGGTATGCATTTATAGTATTGTATATTTGTGTATGCGCACATAAAAGTTTATATCACCGTAACAAGATTAATTGATTGCTCATCCTTTTAGAACTAACCATCTCTTTAAATTATCAATTTGCTTTATACAGGACTGGTATACCAAGGCCACCCTTCTTCATATATTTTAGATAATAACATGCCTTCAACCATATACCCCTAGTATTGAATTATGATCTAGTTTGGTATACCTTTGATGCTTTGAAACTGAAATTTTAGAACTGAAATATCATTTGTGTATATGCAAATGTTTGGGTATTTGCATATTAGAACTAAAATATCATTATCGAATTTTTTTTACAATAGTGCAAAATGGCATTGTTGACTTTAAATTTCAGAGACTAACAAATCAAAAGTGTACTAATAGATTGGGCTGAATGAACTCTATTCTTTTCACCTTGATGGCGCCGGCCGACATACACGTGCGGCATGCATGTGAGTCAATAGCTAATTGTTAATATTCTTGGAGGAATAACAATAAATGTCCAAGGATATTTCTACGACGCATGATGATACAATTACATTGTCCAAATATAGTTGTGGGGATAGTTCATTATTAACCTATATATATGGAGAGAGTGCAATTTTTTCCATCATCCTCACTTGATCCCCCAAGCCAATTGGGTCTTCCGTGACCTGAAAGACAACCAGATGACATATATTTCAACCTAAAAAGCTAGAACTGAACTCAGAAATATATAGTTACAAAAGCACATCGTAAGTCAACATTCATTGTGACTAATTGACTATTCTCAGTACATACTTAAGACATTTCTTTCATGTAAGAGGTTTGCACGATTTTGTGTTGTATACAATGGATAATTCTTCCCAGACTATTAGACTAATATGATGACATGACTGATCACACAACAGATTTCTGATATATTACCACCAAGCAGCTCATCAAGTGCTTGGCTCCTAGTTGTAATCCGAACAACAAATAAGCCAAAATAAATCAAACCTTATGAAATAGCTGGCCCATATGTTGCAACAGAAAAACATTTATGTATGGTTGTGGATATAGTATTCATGTGATGCCATCAAGAAGAGATACAGAGAACTCCATTGAACTTTCATGTGATCCTTCTGTTACAGCACCATACATGGGCAATGCATGTATTTTTTGATATCAGTGACATATATGACCACAAAAATATTTGTCCAGAGCACAATTAAGCCTATGCTCGTGGAGCTAAAATTTTTTCACCACAATAAAATCATACAAGGACTGATCGTGATGCAAATCAAACCAAAAGGAGAATTTATTTTAGTTATGAAACATAGAATTTCTAACTTCATCAAAAGACTGCTTGGATCAGTTGTAAATCAAATAGCTCCATACTGGTACTTGGCCATAACACCCAGAAAAATAATCGTTGCATTACCCCACTTTAAACATACAACAAAAGTCAAGCTTGTCCTCACTTCGTTGCTCGTGGTTCAGTCTCTTCTGAGTCCGGACTCGTCTTGTCTACCATGGCCAGATCTCCCTTGGTCTTGGAAACTCCATGTCTGTACTGTCCATCTTAATTAACTTACAAGGCTGAGCCACCATGGCTTTGTTTCCTACCCAAACAGCAAACTACAAGCTGAAATAGTGAAGGTAATGAGAAAATGGTATACCAGATATTGATATCAGGCTATCAATGGGCTACGTTGTGTCCTCTTCAGGACCATACCCTTCTTGATGTATCTGCAAAAACCGAGTTCAGATCTGATGAAGGTGGACAGTAAGTCTTCCAGGTACAAACATCTTGGAGAGGAAGTCAATCTCGACTATTGCCTGCACCACAGGGGAAGAATGGTCAGAAACATCAGCATGTATCATCAGTCATCAAGGTGGACCGACAATCAATTCTGGTTTTTTTGTTCTTACTTCTACTTTCAAAAATTCTGCACAAATAAAAGTTGAGCCGTGAGCTCTCACTGGCTCACTTCAGTGCATTCGTACCTGTTACTGAGGATGGCGTGGAGGCTGGCGCTCATTTCCTACTGTGGCAAGAAGGCACCGCGCTTGATGTCCGGCTGTAGGTAGTTCATACACTGGAGCCCTTGCTCTTAGTTTGGCTCTTTATTTGTTCAAACACAAGCTTGCAGTGCATCAATAAATGAGTGGACCTGAAAGTAACTAAAATCTACCGAAAAAAGAAAATGAGAAGGATGTCAGTCCTGAAAGTGCAATAGGAAAGATTTTCTCTATAACTTTAGGCACATTGTCATACTTTCAAACAAGGGAGCTGAGCAAATCGGAGCAACAGATCTTTCACACCACTACAGGTAAATCAGATCATAAGCAACAGATATTTCTAGCATACCTACAGGAACTCACGTCCTTATGAATTCTGACCATCGAAACTGAAGTTCATAAGAAAGAAAAGTTTCTAGGCATGTATTTCATGTGGTCATGTCCAATAATTGCAGCAAGCAAATCACAACTCCGGTGGACGCTAGCACTCCAAAGCTAAACTGCACACAGCTGAGCAAGAAAAAGAGCATAGTCCATGATTAAACAGAAACTTTAGAGGCCTTTATTCAACAAAAATAACTATGGAAAGACAGACCAGATTAAAAATAATACGGACAGAATGCAACTCTTGAAATCTCAATTCAGAATTGCAGATAAAAAAACACTCAATAGATCACATGATCTGATCATTCCATCAGTCACCGTTGTTGACAGTGGCGGTGAAGATATTCATGGTTTTGATTGGAAAGTTCAGTTTTCTTTATTCAGTATCTGCACATAAACACTGGACTATAGGAGTAGCAAACCTACGAAAAGAGAGGAGCAGCATGGCAGATATATATCAGAACCTCTTTAAAACTGAAAGATGCATGGTTAAAAGTGAACAGGTTAGAACCGGTAACAAAGTGACAGGACCAGCATTTGGCCCTAAAGTTTTTTTCCAGCATGCCACAAATAAACGGCCAGCTGATCCTTGAGTTGCTTCTCAATGCATCATGTGCAAGGTGATAAGATGAGTCTACTCTATGGGGGATTCAGAGGTAAAGCAAAACCAGTAGCAGGTCTTGTACATAGGCACAATTTTTGAATATCCTTCTGCATCAATCTCCAAACTACAACAGTTGTTAGTTCCCCTGTTCAGTTGACAGAACTGCTAATTCAAATTTGGCAAATTGCAAACAATTTTGGCCATTTTTGGATTCGGAATTTTTTCAGTTCTGCACCAAACAAAATCCTGAACAAATCATACAAATTTCTATATGGATTATATATACGAAAACTGAAATTCACTGGGATAATTAATGAGTGTAAACTACCAGATCAGCAGAATTCGAGGTTTAGTTGTCAACTACCAGATCATCTTACGATTATCTTTAGTGGTTTAGTTGAAATTCACTGAGATAATTAATGACTGTAAAATAGGAACTGTGCCAAAGGAAAAGCAGCGATCATCTTACGACTATTCGATGAGTAGGGAAAGTTGAAGCAAAAAAGGTCTATCAGTGGCAGTAGAGGAAAGGCACACCTGATTAAGCTTTAGTTTCATGGGGATCGTAAACCACACTTGCGGACGGAGTATGCGAACGGCGTGATGTTCCGATGAACGATGATGAGTATGCGAGGAGCCGCTGGACGTGGGGCGCGATCAACGTCAGTGCGAGGATGCGGGCTGGTGGCGGCGGTTGCAGGGACTTCGCGATGGTGGGGATCGCTCTGGTCGACGCGGTTGCAGGGACTTCACGACCAGGCTGCGGGATCGGGGAAGGAAGGCAAAATTCATTGCGGTGATTGTACGGCATGGACTTGCGGTGATTGTGCGACGTGGACTCGCAATGATTGTGCGGGATTGGGGCTTTCCTTGCGCGGCGTGGACTCGCGGTCACGGGGCGAGCGGCACAGGATCGCAGGGGAAGGCGGACCGACGGAGTGATGGATTATCGCGACGAAACCAATCCTTCGCGTGCTTTCCTTCGAAGGATGTCGGATTTTATTCACGGAGTTGGATCGCACGGGCTGGTCGGATGAAGGTGAGGCGAAATTATGTAGCACAGAAACGGTGTCTTTTCTTTAGTCTTTTTAATCATGAGACATATACTAGTGTGGGTAAAACGTTGTGTGAACCATCTTCTTTCCCATTCTTATATCAAAACTCCGTATTAAAATAAAAAACTTTTCCTATTGTATATTTTTCCCTGCCGTTTTTAAGCACCTTAGGGAAAAGATATGTTTCTGGGCGAAAGCCCTGCCTTAGATGCCTCTAAGACCAGCGGCGATGGCGTCTATGTCACTGCCATGGGCGTCCTCCCCTTCTTGAAGGCGTCGATGAAGAATCGACCTAGTTCCTATCATCGGTTCCTTGAGGAGTCTCTCACTGTGCCCGTTGCGCTTCATTTCCACTCGCTTTTGGTCTGTCCTGCAGCTGTTGACCTTGCTCGGTTTGTTGTCATGGATATCGTAGCGGATGTTTTGCCGCCGCTGCTTATCCCCCGGCGGATGCTTGGCCGCTGGTTGGTTCGTTGGCAGATGCTTTGCCATCGTTTGATTTGTTGGCGGATGCTTTGCTGCCGTTGTCGTTGGCCTCCTCTCTAGGAGATGCTTTGCTTCCGAGAGTGACCTAGCCCTTCCACCACTATGGATGCTTTGCCGTAGTGGGTGTCTTCGTTTCTTCCCCAGCGGATGCTTGGCCGCTGGTTGGTTCGTTGGTGGATGCTTTGCCGCCATTGGGTTCATTGGTGGATGCTTTGCCACCATTGCTGTTGGACGGTCTCCTGTGTAGGCGATCATTGCGATGTTGTATTCTTTTTTGTTACAGGCTCAGTTCGTAGGATTTAGGTGTCGTGGGCAGTCGCCATCTTTTGTATCATTTTTTTCTTGTTCTTAGTTTCTACTCCAGGTCACTCATCACTAGTTTGGTGGTTTGTAATATGTGCTATGAGGGTTCTCTCGTAGCTACGTCGTATAATTCTCTCTGCTTAATGAAAAACGGACTATATTCCCCTATCGTGAAAAAAAAAGATATGTTTCTCTAGGTTTAATTGACAAAACCATGAAAATCACAAAAAAATAATTGACAAAACCATAGGGAAGCTTCTCTTTCCCTAGGAATTTCTTGCTTTCGTCGGGATGGGTCGAAGGAATGGACACGGGCCGAACCACGTTCGCGGCTTGGTGCCTGGGTGTCTTAATTCCTTAGGAAATAGACAGAAATCCTAGGGAAATACTAAACCTAAATCTTATACCTAGAAATTCCCCCATGCACAATTTCTTCGTGCCAC
This sequence comes from Miscanthus lutarioriparius, assembly GCA_904845875.1. Classification (NCBI taxonomy): domain Eukaryota; kingdom Viridiplantae; phylum Streptophyta; class Magnoliopsida; order Poales; family Poaceae; genus Miscanthus; species Miscanthus lutarioriparius. The sequence goes on from CAJGYO010000001.1 coordinate 97,807,821, forward strand.
CCGCGGTTCCCTTCGTGCCGTGTCTCCTGTCACTCCACACCACACACTGCGTGCCGCCACAGCTCCCTCCGAATGTGGCATAATACTATAATAATACTTTTACATCTTACCTCAGCTCATCACTTTTGTGTAATATCTTTTTTACTATTAGGTGGCATGTACTCCTTCTGTTCTAAGTATAAGATGTTATGACTTTTCTAGATATGTAGTTTTTACTATGTCTTTTTGAACAAGAATATTATCTCACATGGAGAAATCTCAGTTTTCACTTAGGCTTCAGTACAAAATGCTCAATTGACTTAGATCCATATCTCAAAGGTTTTAATCGTCATGAATTTTGGAGAGTAATTTCTAGTCAAAATGTAATTGGCAAGTTTCAACCTCGAAATATGAATATTCATCATCCTACTTTGAGGTTCATGCATCGATGGATTGCCATAACTTTGTTTACTAGACAAGACATAAGATTTGTTTATCATGCTGAAATGCAACTGCTCTATGCCATGCTTAAAAAGATTAAAGTTGTTCCTGTAAAACAAATATTTAAACATTGGTTAGAAACATTGAAGGCTTCTACATCTATTTCTTGCACATCCCTTGTGGCACGTATTGCCACTAGTATTGGTGCATTGGACGGACAAGATATGACATACATCTCTACTCCATGCATCAATATTAATGAGCATTACTTGATGCAAGGGCATCATTTGAAATATGATGATGCAGGGAATCTTATATTTTTCTTCTCGGGATATACAAATGAGATTCCATTACCTAACCTAGAACTTTCTTTGTATAAGTCCTTGGAGCTAACCTTCACTCTTGTCATGCAAGAGGAAACACACAGGAGTTCTGTTTCTCGCAGGTCGACACGGAGCATGACCAGGAATGAAGCAGGCAGCTCTCAACAACCACCGCCAACACCGACACCACATGTGCCTCAGGCGTACCATGCGGAGTGGTTCCCAGCCATGCAGGTGCCTAGGTTCACACCTAGGTACTAGCCAGGCTGGGATCACACCCCACAACAACACGAGGCTGGTGGGTCGGGATAGCGAGAAGCCGACGCCGCGGCATGGACAAGACACTCATCCGACTCTAAGGGGCTACCACCACCTGTCCATCCATGATAGGTCTACTTCAGACCGTTAGGAATTGGACGGCATCAACACTCACCTCGGAGGATTGGAGATCCACACATGTGAGATCCAAAACACGTTTAACACTCACGTGCAGGATTCGGCTTAGTGGCAGCTTCAGCAGCAGCAGCAGTTCGCACAAAATTAATGCGCTGCTGAAGCAACAGCATGACGCACAGGAGGCCTATTGACGGTCCATGGGATACAATCCTAGACCATAGAGCTCGAGCTAGCTTGGGGGAGGACCCCGTAGAGAAGTAACTTGTATCTTTTATTTTTCGCATTTTTAAATTTTCACATTTATTTTCTACATTTATTTAATTATTAGCATTTTAAAAAAATAAAAAATTAAAAATACCAAAAAATAAAATATGATAAAAACAACAAAAATATGAATTCCACTTTTCATATGTGTTTTAAGAATGTTTTGTTTCTCCTGGGTTGAAATGATGAATAATTATTTTGTCTATAATTCATCTGTGTCTAGGCTGTAACTTAGTATTTCCCAAGGTTTAAGTTTGTTGGCTAAAAATATCTCATCTTAAAAACTTAAAAACTTGTGGGTTGCAAATGCATGCTTCTTTTGTAAGTTGTTGCGAGTTATGATATAGTACGAATAGAATTTGCTATGATTTTGTTCTAAGAGAGACTAGACATCCGGAGTTTTTAAATTTAAAAATGCTAAAATTCAAAAGTTTCTCGATGATTAAGAATACCTACCAAGGCTATATGACAACATACACATGCAAAACCTTATTCATATACTATTTATTATTGCATTGAGCTTTGTCAAATTGTTTATGACCCTTGTTGAAATTCTCGTCATGCGCCCATGATCAAGATACATGTATACCCACAAATAAAACTATTGACTCTTACATTGAGAGTTACGCAAAACATGTTATTCCGCCTACCAAAATAATTACTCCATTCATTTATCTTGAGTCACTCTTTCTAAAGTTTCATATGCCAAAAAGAAAGTATAGGCTATGCTAAAAAAAGAGAAAAGAAAAATATCCCTGCCAAAAGACATGAGAGAAAAAATACATGCCAAAGAGCATAAAGAAAAGAAAAAAAAAAAAAAAGATAGCCCATACTCTCAAATAAAAGGCATTTCTTAGAGAGAGAGAGCCATAATCAAAGGAGGATAGAAATATTTTAGAATTAGGAACATTATAAAAAAATCCACACACTTGCACATCTTGATCAAGGTGTGTGACTTGCATCTCCTTGAGGTCTGGTTTTTGACTTAGCAAAACATGTGATGCAAGTATGCCTCAATTTCATACCTACCCAAAACTCCACCCAAAAGCCTTTAGTGGTAGGATGAAAAGAAGGCAAATATCAAAATGCCTTGGTGATGTTTCATACACATTGAGCGATCGAGAGAATCATTTGAGCAACTTACATTTATTTTACAAAACTCATAAAACCTCCGGATAGTCAGTTAATCAAAAAAATGAATGACTGGTAATTCTGTTATAACCGTTCTATCTTGCAACCGCCCAAGAACTTGGAATAAGCTATTCGCCCCATAGGGATCAAGATAAAGGGTGGATAAAAATGCCGACTTATTTAAATTGCGGAAGAATACTTTGTTATAGGCATGGCACTTATGAAATATATTCGGCATAGTAGCAACTCCTGATCAACAACCAAGTACTTAGCTATTTGCTCGGGACGAGCAAAGGTTAAGCTTGGGAGATATGTTGGCGGTCCTTAACGACCATATTTAACCATCAATTAATATCCAAAACAGGAGAAATAAACAAACTTATGACACATATGCATTTATTATTTACATAGTTACACTTGTATTGGAAGAATCATATTTTGCAGGACATATATTTGAATACAAGTGGAAAACAAGACAAAAGGCGCAACTCAGAAAGCGTAAAGCAGAAATGTGCAATGGAATAAAAGGAGAAAGCCCACCTACACGCCAACCCTGGGTCGAGCACCGATGTGGGAGCCACCCCGGCCCAGCTAGGAGCCCACCAGAGCAAGGTGATGGCAAACGGGCTAGCCCAGGGTGCCCGCTCAACCTCACCTCGCTCTAGCGGTTGCATGGCAACATGCATAAATTGTTTTAGGTGGTTTCCTATTTTACTTCCCCCCAAACTGACCACCAAATAGTATAAGTAGGGGGTGGTGCTCTCATGTAACACACACCTCATTTGGGCTCTACACCTCACACCACACCTTGTACTCTCTTTTACATTTTAGTAGTATTTGGAGCTAGCAAAGCTATCAAGGAGAGCTTGGCTTCTTAGAAGAGAGAAATCTTGGTATGAATACTATGAAGAGTTCTTCTAAAGTCTTGCTCTCATATCTTTAATATAATTGTGCTTATGAACTAGAATATAGTTTCCATGTTATAATCTTGACATATGAACTAGCATATAGTTTGTATGTTATGAGCTTAACATGTAGAACTTTATGCTTAATCATTCATATAATATATATGATTAGAAGTATTGCTAAGTTCATGTGGTGGTTCATTGTTCCTTCGGGTTTGTCCATGTCCTATGCTTATCAATCCGTAGGGTCAGAGTCCGGGGGGATATGGGTAGTTTCTTTGTACACGGGCATGGTGCTCGGGTGCATGGGAACTTTCAGATATGACGGTGCTCCACGGTTGAGGGGTAGGTGGCAGGTGGTGACAGCCCTGCCCATCCCTTGTAATCCCCCATGTTCAGGTATTCATGTAGGAGTTCGTAAAGTCTCCCTGGCTTGCTGGCAAACCAGTGCCCGAAGATCTCCCCATCCATCTTACACTTAGGTCTAGCTCTAACCATGTAATTTGTATGATCATCAACTATTCTTTGCACTGCTATATTATAACAAGCCAGCTCCACTAGGAACAATCTTTTATTCTTTATTTCTCTTTTATCCTTGAGGTTGGCCCAAGTGTGTGTCCACTATCCTCGATATACCATTTCTACCCCTATTATAAACTTTGGTTGACTATGCAAGCATGTAATCTTGTTCATATCCATGCTAGACTCTTTACACCATACCTTCCTTTGGGAAAATATAAATAACGATACCCTAAATACTTTTGGGTGAAATGCTACAACGATAGATCCATGTGCTTACGGATATTGTTTTTGTAAACATTAAGAACTATAGTGTTCGTGTTCCTTGGCGGCATTGCTAAGATTTATCCAAATCTTAGTGATGGTGCTAAGAAATACCAACAAGCATTTCTAGTGCCGTTGCCAGGAATGGATTCCATCTCCATACTTGGTAATTGCGCTAAGAAATGCCAACAATGCGATCAGTGTTCTATCCTCGCCAACAAGGAAAACCAAATTCCATTCCAGGTGAACTATAGTCACTCTGTAGTTTGCATCGCAAACATCATAACCAAATTCAATATTGTTTCATCCAAATATCTCCCGCGTGGTCACCGTATGCTTCAATGTCCAGTTATCAGTACTATAGTCTTCTAGGATCCAGAATGAAAGCTGAGACTTCCTAAACATACTAGTAGTACATAAACACAACTGACCCTGAGCTTCATGGATTGAGATTGCTTCACCACATGGCCTACAAAATTTCCTCCATGTCTTACCCTGTATATCAATAGCATCTATCTGGGGCAACTCCATCTAGTGCATAAAACTATTAAGAAACACACTTGTCGAATATGTGCATACAACACCCTCGCCCCATTCAAATTCCTTAAACATCCATGCTGCACTCTTAGATGAGTAGATGCTCACAACTATGGATTCACCTGCCCTCTTCTTCCTATATTCAATCATATAGAAGTGTGAGGAGACTGTCGGATCGAACCCCAAGTGAGCTAACCAAAAGAATGGTTGTTATCCGGTAGTAACCACCATTTGTTAGTCACCGGATTGTAGACAACATAGCGAAACCCAATGCACCAGCAAAGGATGATCCTGCGGTAGCAATCTGAGATCACAACATCCTGAATGGGGAAGGGCAAGAAGGTCAAAGAGGGGTATTCACCGATGATGCTGGTGAACTTGCGTTTGTCTTTCCAGCTACGATAGAAGAATCCAGTGATAATATGGGGTAGCTTTTTATGGTACTCGGATTCGGAGATGAGATGGTTCTAGGAGCAACAGACACACTTGCAACTACACAAGGAGCAGGCGGTGAAACATTGGAGGATGAGGACGAAGACATGGTCTGTGAGGACGACCACTTCATTCCTCTTGTTAGGGCACTCCTCCTCCATCTTGAGTTCTTGAGTAGGATCTAGTGGAGCGGGGCCGGCGATGGAAACGGTGGCGCTGTCGCCTGAATAAGAGAAGCAGCCCTCATGGAGATTGGATGTTGATCTCATTAGCAAATATATGGAAGCTTGCTTCGTACTCAGATGAGTGAAGAGGGGAAAATCCAAGAAACATGGAGAAAAGTGCGAAAGCATTACCATTGCCTTTGGATCTTGTAGGATTGAGCTGGAGTGGCCATGGTAGTGATGAGTACTAGCCTGGTCACCGATGGATATGTGTGGGCCCTTGCTGGTGAGGCATACCAGCATGGGGTACTAACTTGTCGGCGGTGAGTGGTGGCTTCCTCCTTGCTGAGTAGGGGTAGTCACGTGGTTCAGCACTAGGGAGCAAGGAGTGGTGATGAGGAACAAAAGCTATGGGTGAGAAGAAAGACACAGGGTGGGGAGCGTGCTTTGTAAGCAACCGTTTCAGACGCAGGAATGAAAATTCTGCACAACTTTGTAAAAACACGTGGGACTCCATGCATGGGCTTAGAAATTGATGAAAGTGTTAGTAGACTGTATGCAGGTGGCGGTGAAGGCTATTGGTAGTGGTGAATGGGTCCTACGAAGATGTTATAGGAGCCACCATGCCACTATCGCCATGGATGGAGGCAACTGTTGCCTGGTTGAGGGTGTCACTTGTTCTACTCAATTGTAAACCATCACTCATTCTACCTAATTGTAACTAGAAAAATGTTAGATTAAGTACAAAATAAACTAGAACTGAGTCCAACATTGAACAATAAATCTTTCATTAATATCTTATACCCTACATACTATCTTACATTCTACGGGTCTAGGAAATATGGCATTACAACGATCCTCACAACTTGCTTTGCTTTGGGTAAGGGTCATTTGCATCTATCTCCTTAATATATTCAATCAGTGTTGAATCTAGATGCAACAACATTCTTCCATTTGCATCTATCTCCTTAACCCATACCCAACTAAATAGGAGAATGGAGATGGGGAACAGCCTCATGAAACTTCCTCTAACATCCCCCTAGGAGCAGTGGGAGGAAGAGAAGCAGAGAGCAATGAGGATATCTATTCCCACATCTAGATTGCATTCGTGAGCCAGAACTGCTCTAGCCCACGAATGCAACCTAGATGATGCTCGGGCCCTTACTCTAGTCAAAGCACCAGAAGATCCACTGGCACCAAGGCCCTTGCCCTAATGAAAGCTCTCCATGGTTTTGATTCCGCATGCTCTAACTGCAGATGCCAATCAGTAGCAGGACTATACCATGGAGGCGTTCCTCCCTACCTTCGTGAAACATCCTCTAACACCCAGGATGAGCAGACATAGCCACGCCCAGGTGATGGCGGAAGCTGATCTTAAAGGATTTCTCCCAGCGGCGCCGAAGTCAATGGAGGTCTAGGGTAGCCATGGCATCGGAAGACTAGGAGCAACTGAAGGGTTTCTCTAGTTTGTTCGATGGTAAGGGAGGAAGAAGGTTGGAATCGGAGTGTGCTTAAGAGGCTCGTCTTACCTTTGCTTAAATAGTCCCACCTCAAGACGCGAGCGAGGAAGGAACCATCAAGATTCGTGACTTGCATGGTCACCCATGCGGGTCCGAGCGATGGCACAACGAAGATGACGGGAAGTGGAAAACGAGGCAATTTACATTCACTTGCACATTTCATACTAATCTATTAAAGGCCAGTCTTAGTGGGACTTTCTTTCACATGATCTTAGTGGAGCACGCTTCTCCCATGCTTCTCCCGTAACTTAAGATGGCTTTATAGACTATATGTACAATGGTTGTCTTTTAAGTTGTCTCATAGTAACTCACAATTCCTTAATTCATGCATAGAATAAAAATTAGAATGTGAGTTGCATGACAATAGCAACTTATACAATGTTACAATGTATGATACGACACGAGTGGGCAAGGCAACAGTAAATCAAAGAAATAATATGTCTAAACATGCAAATGTTAAAAAATGAAATGATACACGCGAGACTCACACGTGGGCTTGGAAATTGACACGAAAGTGTTACCATCCACACCATCTATAGGCGGCGGTGAAGGCTATAGGTGGCGGTGAAGGCTACCGGTGGTGGTGAATGGGTCCTACAAAGATGTTAGCACCTAATAACAATGACTGTGTCATAAAGTCTCATACATGTCAAAGGCGCACAAATGGAACATTCTAGGCAACAGTAAACATAGATATGTTCAAAGTTCAAACTCAAAGTAACTTGTAGTATGAACAATTTTTGTAAAGGATGCAGAGGTGGATTACAATCCAACTACTCATGGCGAGCGTTAAGAATGATGTTCGGTACATCCATCACGACCGAGATGGCCGCGGCCATGGGCTAAAAGTAGACGACAAGGTCCTCTCGACCGCGAAAGGACGATCGTGGCGGTAACCCCAGCTCCAGCCCACACAGGCCCCCATGCCGAAGCTGGGTGATGACCAGCGCCCCAGTGGCACCTTGGTGAATGTCATAGTTGGTCACCTCCATGACCTACGCCGGCAAGGCACGGAGACACTGCTCCACTGTCGTCCCTATAGGCGCCACCATGCGGACGGTGGCGACTGCTGCCTTGTTGAGGGCGTCGAAGCGGCGGCTATTTTCCGCCGACAACTGGGCGGCGATGCGGGCGTTGTCATCAGCATCTAGGTGAAGGAGGATTACCTTCGCCATCTGCCAGGCTAGGTCATCATTGGCCTGACGCAACTTTGCCGCCTCAGCCTAAGCAGCATTGGGCTGCTCCTCGATGGCTAAAAAAGGCGATAAGAAAACCCTACAACTGAACACACGACATCGTATTATGTGAAGTGAAAGAGCAAGATCATGCCCAATATGACTTACCAGCGAGCCACGCCTAGGGCTCGGCAGCCGTAGCCTCTGCCGTGGCCATTTCACGCTCTGACGTGACAAGCAATGTGTCACAGAACCGACCAATTTATAAGAGCACAAGTACAAAAACAATCGCCGAAACGATCAAATTCTCGAACTTGAGCCCATATAAACCCGGTAGTCAACTGAAATCTCGAAGGATTTCAAACCAACTTGCATACAACCAAGATCACAGTAATTCAACATAACATATCGTACGTTACAACATTTTGCAGACGTTCGCAAATAGATTACATCATCATAGAGTCATCGTTATTACAAAACAAGTCTTGTAAAACATGCGGAAGCAAATAGTTTAACTTACACACCCGAGTTCAAATACACATACTGGTTCGCTGATCACAGCCCACAAAAGCATTCAGATAAGAGAATAGAGATCATGCCTATGATCTAGTCTTCATCACCCGCCGGGTGGAGACAATACTTATAGAATCCCTGATATAGAAGGTCATCTGCAACAAGAGGGAATAAACCCTGAGTACGGGAATGTACTCAGCTAGACTTACCCGTCAAAAACCAAACAAATGACACCAAGGATTATGCATAGCTTAATGTAGTGGATCTGGCTGACACTTTCTTTTTGCAGAAAAGCATAAGTAATAATGATCAACTCTTAGCCTGACTAGCAGTGACTTTTTAGCCATTAACCTATCATCTATATTAGCACCTATACTAAGCAATCATTTTATTAGGGTGCAAACATTAATAACCATATCAGGTATTCATTGTGGCAACCTTATGATCATCATCATCCATTTAACCATATCGTTAAATTAAGTGAATCTACGTTGCCGCTGCTCAGTCAAGTTCTCACTATCCGGGAGAGACGGTGATTCGAATCGATTCCTATCCAATTGGAGGGGTATTCCTAAACACAAACCCTGCTTCCCCCGTCGGAGTCGCAAACAAGTCACCTTTGGTACGATTCAGGAGTCATGAGTCCGAACAGATCGACATTCTCGTGAGAACCACTCGCCAAGGTTGTTCGGGACTCTAACCCGCCTTGGACTTATGCCAATGGCTCTCCACACATCCTTACTACCTCTAGGAATGCCGCCTTTGCTCGCGCCCCCGGCCGAGTCAAGCTACTAGGCTTCGCGGTCGAACGACTTATCCGCCAGCTAAGTGTTAGGCTGCGTTCAACATGACATGAGGACGTACAACGATCGGGTCCTTAAATGACTCGAGACGAGTCACTATGTTCAAACATACACAAGACCCCGCCGGTCTTAATTCATTATTCACATGGTTCTTTTCCACGATAGCAAATATAGCCAACCGTGATCCACCTCATCCTAAAGCTCGCGGTGACAAGAAATCACCGACTTCTACCGCACTAAGCATGGCTAAGCATTTAACCCGTTCTCGAACTTAAATAGGATTCGGTGCGATATCCGGACAAGGAAGGATATATAATGCAGCAATTGGTTCCAACCAATTCCTATACTTAATGCATCATCAACAATAAAAGATACTCAATGTATTTGTAAAAACATGGGAGGCTTAATATGCTCCGGGGCTTGCCTTTTAGGAACGAGGAAGGCTGGTGGTCAGGGCACTCGGGCAATTCCTCCGTGGCGACTGCTTCGTCGGCTTCCTGCACCATGGGTTCCTCCTCCTGGTTGGCTCCCTTGAACTCCAGCAACATCACTCCCTCCGGCAAACCTATTGCATGAATACGCAAGATAAATATCATGGATGCACATGAACGAATGTCAGGGATGCTCGGGGAATGCGCATGCTCGCTGTAGTTTGCATATTCCAATTTAAGCCCTATTCAAATCACTTTACTTACCAAGTTTATACAACCTCATGTATAATTGCTCATCTTCAGTTAATGACCTAGCACCTGCACCTAAGCATATTCTCAAGTTAGGCTAACCCCTAACAAACAATGGAAACATTGTATCAAGCATACACTCAAGCATTTGTATTTCAGTAAAATGAAGACTATGTAGCGGTGCAGTAAACTAGCCATAACTGGAGATTTATAAATCCAAATGACATGCAACAAGACAATCTAGAAATCTTATGAAATTGTATACAATTCATTTTTAGACCTCAAAGCATGATTCAACATTTTACCGAGTCGAATTCATAAATCAACAGAACTCTGTCCTCACAAGGCAGAGAGTAAGCAAAACTGGAACCTAATTTTAAACAGCTGTAGTTTCTAAACTACTTGGCCAAATGCCCTCAAATTTTGACAGGAGCTAGATACATAAATTATCTACAACTTTTGTATTCATCACATTCACAGAAAATCAAAATATCATGGGGAACTTTCCAAAGTCCCCAGATCTGTCCAGAAGGACATAATGCAAACAATAATTATTAACTTATGATATAAACACATAATTGGACAAAACTAACTTTACTCACATATCACACATATCACAAGAACACCAGAAAGTAGGGTGTTCATCCCCAAAACATTTCTTTTAATACCTTTCTTAATTTAATTAATTAATTAGAGGAAATAGTAAACATATATGAAAACTACACCATTAAATCTACAAAAATTACAGTAGAGACTACATGCCCTAAGTAGACTACCATAAAAATTTCACACCATTTGAGTAAGTATAACAACCTACACTAAAATGGTAAGGTAGAATGGCTTAAAATGGCATAATTAGGAAACCTTAGTGAAAAGTGTCAAGCAACAGATTTTATATTTTTTCTAGCATCCTTAAGGTACTAAGATACTACCTACCAAGTTTCATGGCCATAGGATTCCTAGATAATTTACAAAAATTCACTCAAGTATCCACCAATGATAAAAGGAAAATCTATAACTCAAAAACTACACATGCAATTACTCTCAAATTTTAATCAGAGCTTCTACTAAGCAATACTAGCTTACCCACAAAATTTCACAATTTTTGGATCACAGAAACTCAAGATATGATTTAAACAAGTTTGCATGCATTCAAACACTTTTCAAGTTCCTATTTAATTCATCCAAATTTTCTACAAGTGTTCATGTCATATTTTTCTTAAATACTAGATCTCCCTGTGAGTCTAACAAAATTGGAAGTACTCAATTTGGAGTTATGAAATTTACAAAACAGCACTAAAACTGGATTTTTTGAACTATCATATGAATACACAGCCACTGACGTGTGGGACCCGGGTGTCAGCCGACCCCACCTGTCAGCGAGACGAAAACAGGGGAGGCACACGCGACGGTGCGGCGGCGGTGGAACTCGCCGACGGTGACTCTTCCGGCGACGGGGAGGGTACCTCCGTGTTCACCATGATCTCCCGCATTGATTGACCTACTAACCCTAAGCTCTAGCGGCCCCTAAGTACCCCGACCATGGATCTCGGCGGCTTGGCCATGGCGCACGGCGGCGCTCCGGCGAACCCCGGCATTAGGTACCCGGACAAGGTGCGCATAAGCTTCCTGGGACCAAGGAGAACCTCCCTATGCTACTGCTACGGGATGCGGTGAAGTGGTTGTGTGCGGCCACGTGAGGTCATCGACGCCGCCATGGCGGCCATGGCGCGGTGGTGTGCGGAGTCGGCAATGCCGCTTACCTAGTGCTCGTTTGGTTTAGCGAGGGTGACAACTAGGTTCGTGGGGTGCTAGCGGAGCTTTGGGCTGGACGGTGTTGGGCGAGATGCGACGGCGAGCGCGCGTGAGCTCGGTGGAGCAACAGGCGACGACGGTGGCTTCCCAGCGGCTCAGGCGCGTGTGGGTGGAGCGAATGGAGCAGGGTCATAGCCGGGGTGAGCGCGGGCGTGATGTGGAGCACCGAGGCCCGACGTGGCCTGAGCGGGCAGCGCAACGGCAATGCGTGGCACCACGTGGCGTTTGAATCCTGACACCGGTCGGCCATGACCGGTCTGAACCTCACGGTTTCAGAGTTCATCGATCCCGACTGACAGGCGAATTTTGACACCAATTCACTTCTAAACCGTGATGATATAGCTCAAGGTGTAATTGACAAAGTTGAACATCTACATGTGAACTACAACTTTTACGATTGGAGCTCGAGCTAGTTTGGCTTTGTTTGGGAGCTACAAGGTGCATAAGTTGGGTACATGAAACTGAAAATCGGTTCACAGACTTAGAATTTTCCTGAGTTTCCAAATAGATCTCAAACTGACTTGTAGGCCCTTTTTGAACCTGTTGTGCACATTTTCATGACTTGGCTTCTAAACAACGTTTGTTCCTTATAAAATTTGCTACAACTTTGTTTTAGGTTGCTCAGACATGCAAACATTCTAAGCTACACTTTTTAAACAGTTAAACTCAGGAGCTCTAGGGGTCCAAATTGGTCAAACCATAACTTGGAAACCTAATTAGGCAACATGATCAACATGAACCTTGTTCCTAATGACATTCTAAGTATAACTAAGTTGCTTAAGAGCATTATTAGCCACACCACACATTGGTCACACCAAAATCAAGCATCATAGGCATTGAAACAAGGACGAACAAGTGAAGTGTTACTTTTGTTTCAAGGCCATGTTTCATATGTTTCATGAGTGTGTTGCATAGTACTACTAACCATGTTTCACTAAAGTGAGTTACACATGTTGCACTTGAGTGTTGCACACTTTACATTTCATAAAAGAAACAACACACATGAAATATACAACATGTTGCAATGTTTTGAAATCATGTTTCATGTGATATAGGTTCACGAATGGATGCATGATGCTCATGTTCGTGAAATGCAATGCAAATGTGGAAGCCAAACACCTGGGGTGTTACACAATGTCTGCACGGCGTCGAGGTAAAGCTGCAGCCGGTGCGCCTCCTGGCTCTCATCTTCAAGGGCAGATCAGGGCACCGGTTGCGGCGACACTGAGGTGCCTTCCCCATCAATGGGGAAGCAAGGCGCCCGATGCGCCATGGAGATAGCACACTGTACAAAGGGGAAGCATCAAGACCACCAGTGTAAGATAAAGTGCAAGATCCATACTTAATTACCCGTACTCCCATTGCAAACAATCACGAAGGAGGGGAGGACCTCCGGACACCCTTTCCTCTGGTGAGTCTTCCCTTGGGTGCTTTTGCCGCTCCGCCATTGGATGAGATTTGGAAGGTAGGGTGTGTTGGTGGTAAGTGTAACGAGCTTAGAAAGGAATCATACTTGCTACCCCACTTTTATCGAAGGATATATAGGCGAGCTAGGTGTCCATTGGATTTCCCTATGATTGCACTGAGCGAGAGCAGGAGTTAAGATGAGGCCACGTCTCCCACAATCTTAGTGGAGCACACTTCTCTTGGAACGGCGTTGGAAGTTGGACGAAGAAAATTGACTACACCATGTGGCTCGTTTGAACGGTCTTGTCGACCCGGTCGCCCGCCCACTAGGTAATCTAAATCATCTCATTGTTGTGAGTTCCCATGCTAGTTCATAGAGGGTATTTGATGCAGTCCTACTATAGCCCCTATTCGGCTGCCTCCCACACCTCCTCAATCAACCTACGTCGATCGCTCAGCTCTGCCTCTCCAGCGGTCCCGCTCACCACCATCCACATGTTGTAGCTCCATCCACAGCCCTCATGGCGACGAGGCGGCACCCCACATCGTTGTTGCTAGCGCTCCCTACTGACCTAGCCATTGAGATCACCGGCCACCCCGCTACGACCTCGAAGCGGCCCATGGACGACCTTCGCAGCCTACAGGCGACCTGCTCATCCATGTGCCGCATCTGCGGTGACCCTGCCTTCAGTCGGTGCCTAGCACTAGACCAGTGTAGTCAGGGGCGATGTCGTGGAATGATCTTGGCGATTACTATGCCATCCTTCCTATCCTGACCCAAGTCGGCAAACCTAGAGGCTTGCTTGTATACCGGGATATCAATCCTATTCGAGCAAAACCATAGCCCCTAGCCATGCCTCGACGATTTCGTCCACGCGCGCTGATGGTGAGCACAATCTAGCAGCCTATCTGGTCACCATATTCCTGTATAGGCACAATGGCAACGCCGGTGAGTACGACATTGCGAGGTGGTACATGAGACGGGTCGAGGGCGATGAAGAATCATGGGCGGTGGCGGCGGACCAATGAGTAGGTGGATACACAACAAGGGGTGTGCGTTGTGCCGCCACGACGCAGCCACCGAGGTGATATATGAAACGACGTGGGGCAAGTTGTCACTGCCGCCCCCGGATAGGTGCGCGACGATCTTCCATGCGCAGGCGGTGCTTATGGTGTTGCAGATGGATGGGAAAGAAGGGTTGTGTTTTGCAACAAGGACTATAGGCTTCGCCGCGAATTTGAGTTGTTCGCATGGGAACTTAGAATAAGAAACTACTAATTCACTCTTTAGATGCATGAGTGAATTAGTTAGCTTTTGAATTTCTGTTGCTTTTGGTTTTGCTTTTCTGTTGTTTTTTTCAATTTTATTTGTAGTGCCCCATAACTTATGATGACTTAATAGACTATGTACAATGGTTGTCCTTTTAAGTTATCTCATAGTAACTCACAATTCCTTAATTAGTGCATAGAATAAAAATAGGAATGTGAGTTTTTGGAATGTTTTTTATTGTTTGAATAGGAATGTGAGTTCCATGACAACAACAACAACTTATACAATGGTATAGCGTATGATATTGCAAATGTTAAAAAAATGAAATGATATACAGTTAAAAGTACCACAACCACATGAGGCAACATTTCATTAAAAAAGTAAACCTTTATTCATAAGTCTAGTAGGTTACAATCGAGAGGTGTACAATAATATAGATGTATCCAAGACTATTGGGTGTATAATAACAAAGACCTATCAAGTATAGAAAACAACCTATACTCAACTACGACATCGCAAAACTTCCACTAACACCACCCAAGAAGGGGCATTGAGCGGAGTTTGAAATGATAGAGTTGTAGTCGTAGGATGCTCCGATGAAGAGAGCCGACACGACACCCACCTCACAAAGCTTCCACTTACATCCCCCTATAGGTAAGGGTTGCAGCGGAAAGCACAAGGAGACCTGCTCACGTGTCTGACTCCTCCATGAAAACAAAAGAGAGGATCACCCCGGTGCCCTAGGTCATCGAATTTTGATACATGACACCGGTAGCTCCATCGAGTATACCTCGGTGTGCTAATCTCTAAACACCCCAAGGCAACACGCGGTCACCGAGGGCCACCAAGGAAGCTATCTTCCATGGCAACACCTCGCCACCACGGTAGCCCGATGAAGCCCACCATGGGAATACCATGAGATGGAGGATTACAAAGTGTAATTAGCACCCACGGACATACCACAGGCGGTAAACTCCCTATATCTTCGCAAAACTTCCACTAGCACCTAGGACAAGCAGCCATTGTTGCACCCAAACGCGGAAGAAAGCAAATCTTGAAGGCCTTATCCCATCTCCGATGCTGCCATCGGAGAAGTTGAAGAACAAGTGTTCACACTAGATATGGCAAACAGATAAATCCGCAAGTACACGGATATCAATGAAGCTTTCACCTAGGAATATTCCAAGGTATCAAATTTCTATGGGGAACGTGAAGTGGACTAGTTAAGAACTAAGAGTGTCCAAGGGTAAAAGTAATAGTTAGAGAGGATATATGTGGTTTCTATGAACTAAGGCAAGACTAAGGAAAACTATATCACGGTTGTTTACTTCAAGGCACAGCCTACCTAGCAACCAGGAGGGATTACTAGACAAGGTCTATCACGAGCCCTACGATTTAATAACTAGACCTATCATGGTGGAATACAGAGGATGGACATGGCTATCACCACCTTCCACCTACCATAATCTATCTAGAGGCCTAGCTATAAACACAAGTAAGCTATAGCCTAAGCACCATGCTTAATCTATAAACTTACTACTCTAATCCTATGTATAGTGGAACAAGATTAGAGCACTCTAATCAAGCAGTGAAACCAGTAAACACAATAATATAAATAATAATTAAGTAATTCAAAAGAGCAAAGTTACCATAGAAGATGCCGGACTTCACACGAAGAAAAGCTTCATCCGTCGAAGCACAAGTGGAGAGGATGCCAATAGCCTCGGCTCCTCCCCAAGCTTCTCCTCACTCTCTCCCTATCTAATACTTCTAAGTAGTAGAGCTACAGAGCTTTGCCTAGCTACTACTCTCACTTGGAGTGATGGAATGAGATGGTGCGTGTTACAAGTGAGGGAGAGTGGTCCTATTTATAGCTTGAGGTGGAGTAGGGGCTACTCCATCACCATGTCAGCGATCCACATGATCATCCTTCTCCACCCATGGATGCAACCGACCTTGAACTGCCACAAATGGACGCACCACATTGCTCCACTTGTGCTAGTGTGCATGCTGTCCAAAGATGAGGTGGTTTAGTGAAAATGGGCCACCGATCGGCACCCCTAGGCCTCCGCCCGATGTCCAGTTCCACCAACTTTGCAAACCGATAGCTTGGATGCACTCCTGATGGCGGTTGGAGGCCAACCGACCTTGTCCGAGGTGGTTTGGTGCACCTTGGGCGCCGACCGATGTGGCTTAGGGCCCTTTGCCATCGATCTCGAGTCGGTGCACTTCATCTATGGTTGTTTGGAATGTGGGTATGAAGTTTGGTGCAAATCAAAATTCCCTTCCTTCGGTTCTTGGCTTGTGTTGGATTGGGCCACTTTGTCCGGGCTTTTTCGAACCCCCATGTGATCCAATGTGAGGAACAAGGCTTTCCATGAGCTCCTAGGTGAGTGTAGAGGCCCTGGACCAAGTTTGGTGGCCATTGGACACAATTCTAGGTCGGTCAGCCTCAGTCCACGTCGCCCGGTGCCTCCCTGTGCCCAAATCCAGCCCGGTCCATCTTGCGATCTTTCGGAAGGCATAACTTTGTCGTACGGACTCCAAATTGGGTGAACCAAAACTCAATTTCATGTATCTCGATGAGGTCTTCGACATGTTGTAGTAAAAATGAGTATTTGATGAAGTGTTTTTTGCATGTATGTAGCCTCCTTGCTCCTACACTCACATAGTCATCACAACTTGTGGACCGTCAACAACGAGCACCATGGCGATGAAGATGGATGATAGGCTCAAAAGCTTCCTTTCATTAAAACTAAAGGCGGTTCTTGAAGGAAGAAGGTATGGAATGAGCACAACTAATGGCCTAAACTAGCTTACCTTGGCTTAAATAGCCCCACCTCAAGACGCACGTGAGGAACGCAACAGTCAAGGTTCGTGACATCTGCGGCCACCCATGCGAGTCACGGGCGACGGAGCAGTGATCATGATGTGGCTCAGATTCCCTAGCACATTTGATTCCCTAACACATTTGATACTCATCTAAAACTAGACTTAATGATGAGGTGTACTCAAGTGTATGATACAACACGAGCGGGGAAGGCAATGGTCAAGGTCCATGACATCCATGGCCACCCACGCGAGTCACACGGGCGATGGAGCAGGGAAGATAGGTGACGGAGCCATAACATGTATTTCAGTCGGCTCGCATTCCAAACAACCATGTAAGTCAACCCCACAAGCACAGGTATACTAGTTAGTACTAGTAGCCCAGCAACCCAGTAGTACAATGGCGGGTGCATTGTAGTGCTTTTGACGTGTCATTTTTGTGTATTTTGGAGTGCCCTCATCAGCATTCCCCATGTACCCATAACATTAGAAATCAATATAAGTATTCTACTACTACAATGCTTCTTCCTTCTTTATTGTCATGCGGGCCTTCCTCCTCTCAGAGTAGGGCGATGTCACACTAACACTGAATCACCATATGAAACGGCGATGGGAGCTGTAACACCACCATAATGTACTATTTGCACTAGAGACATAAACCAATTTGCAAACACAGCAAAGATGGCATGTTAGTTTAGCTGCAATAATGACAACATCCATCCTAGACGAAATAACATGGCCATAGACAATCAAACAATATTGGTCCATTTGAACATGTCGTGACATAGAGATACATCAAATGGAGCTTTATTCACTACTCTGCTAATGACTCCAAGAACAACAAGGGAACATAAGGAATAAAGTAAGGTCTGCTCATAAACCGTGACAGGACTTTACGTCTACCATAGCTATAGTCGACACTAGCAGGGATGACATGAACTTTTCTTTGGTCCATGTCATACATGATGATTGTTCTTTTCGCCCCAATAAAGAAAATCAAATTCGAACTATAATCGCTGTGTAATCCGAATCATAATCCACGTAACCAAATTGAATATTAGTCTTTCCATGCCCATTTATTAGTAGCATAGTCTTCAAGGATCCAGACTGAAAGCTAGGACATATTGTGACCACCAATACCACCAACATTACATACACACAAGTGACTCTAATGGGAATAGGATCCCGATCTTCCATCAGGTGATGGTAACTATCGTTGTGGCGGAGAATGACACACCGATCCGGCTTCAGATCGAAAGATCAAACCTTGCAATCTTAGCACCACAGCTCCTCTGGTTATCAACCAAGTCACGGACCAGGTTGACATCACCAAGAAAGGCTAATCCCTGCCTACGCAACGAAGAACACAAGCAAGAATAAGAAAGAATGCAACCAAATTGCAGATGAATGATTATCTCACGAAGTTGGGGTCTCACAAACCGATGAACGGTCAAACTGTTCTTCACAGAATAATCTAAGCAAAACCCAAACCCTAATGGAGGAGCGGCGGCTGTTTATGAAGACTCTAGGGTTGTGCAAGACCCCTGGACGTGCCCCTAATGGGCCCAAATACGATACATGGTCTAACGGACCAAAAGACGGTGTTGCAACACCCTGGCAGATTCTGGACGCTGTCTTGTGACCATGATTCTCATTGATTCCGAACAGATTTTGACATGAGACCACATGGATTGGCTTCCTTATCAAATTAGCTTTCCATTCATATGTGGATCGTAAAAAACAGAGTCTGTATGTGTCCTGGGTGACCAGTTTAAGGCAGACTGGTCCTGGAGGCCGAGGCAGACTCGAAATCATGTTGGACTGGGCCTCCGGTTCATGTTGGACGTCCTTGCTGGTCATCATCACCTCCTCCATGTCCTCTTAGTCCCTCTTGAGTGATGTCCTCATCATCCTCCCCCTCTTGAATTGGAGTCGTCCTCAACTCAAGCTCATCTTCTTCTTCCAAATAAGGTTTCAAATCTGCAATGTTAAATATGGGACTAACCCCGAACTCGGGTGGCAACTCAAGTTTGTATGCATTATCATTTATTTTCGCAATAATCTTATAAGGACCAGCTGCTCTTGGCATTAATTTAGACTTACGCAGCTCAGGAAATCTATCTTTTCTCAAATGTAACCAAACCAAATCACCCGGTTCAAGTTTAATCTCTTTTCTACCTTTACTACTAGCAATTCTATATTTTTCATTCATTCTTTCAATATTTACTTTAGTTGTTTCATGCAACTTACGAATAAAATCAGCACGCTCTCTAGCATCACTATGTATTCTCTCAGTGGTAGGTAAAGGCAAAAGATCAATAGGAGCACGGGGGTTAAAACCATACACTACCTGAAAAGGACTTACCTTGGTGGTTGAATGTTCTCCGCCCTGTTATATGCAAACTCCACATGCGGCAAACACTCTTCCCACATCTTCAAATTGTGCTTCAAAATTGCTCTCAACATGGTAGACAATGTTCTATTCACAACCTCAGCTTGCCCATCAGTTTGGGAATGACATGTTGTAGAAAACAGCAGCTTGGTCCCCAATTTATTCCACAACGTGCGCAAAAAATGACTCAAGAATTTTGCATCGCGATCTGAAACAATAGTAGAAGGCATACCATGCAAGTGAACGATTTCTTGAAAGAAAAGGTCAGCAATATGAATAGCATCATCACTCTTATAACAAGGAATAAAATGTGCCATCTTAGAAAAACAATCAACCACCACAAAAATACTATCCCTCCCCCTCTTAGTCCTTGGCAAACCCAATACAAAGTCCATAGATATATCTGCCCAAGGAATAGAAGGAACAGGAAGAGGCATATACAAACCATGTGGGTTCAACCGTGACTTAGCTTTTTGACATGTGGTGCACCGAGCCACATACCGCTCCACATCATGCCTCATCCTAGGCCAAAAGAAGTGTGTGGACAGCACCTCCTCCGTCTTCTTGGCACCAAAATGTCCCATCAATCCATCTCCATGTGCCTCCTGCAACAACAAAAGATGAATGGAACCAACTTGAATGCATAGGCGGTTAGCTCCAAACAAAAACCCATCATTGATCATAAACTTATTCCATGTACGTCCCTCTCTATAATTAAGCAACGCATCCTTAAAATTAGGATCAAGCGCATATTGTTCTTTTATTAATTGAAGACCAAAAATCCGACAATCAAGTTGGGATAGCAATGTATATCTTCTAGACAAAGCATCAGCAATCACATTATCCTTCCCTTTCTTATGTTTGATAATATAAGAAAAGATTCAATAAATTCAACCCATTTAGCATGCCTATGATTCAGATTATTTTGAGAGCGAAGATACTTAAGCAATTCATGATCAGAATGAATAACAAATTCTTTAGGCCACAAATAATGACGCCACGTCTCTAAAGAACGAACAAGTGCATACAATTCTTTATCATACGTGGAATAATTAAGAACAGGACCATCCAATTTTTCACTAAAGTAAGCAACAGGTTTACCATCTTGCATCAAAACACCACCAATGCCAACTCCACTAGCATCACATTCTAGCTCAAAAGTCTTACCAAAATTTGGAAGTTGCAGCAATGGTGCGTGTGTGAGCTTGTCCTTCAAAGTGTCAAAGGACTCCTCTTGTACCTCTCTCCAATAAAACACCACCCCTTTCTTTGTCAACTCATGCAATGGGGCAGCAATGGTGCTGAAATCTTTGATGAAGTGGTGGTAGAATCCTGCAAGACCAAGAAAACTCCTCACCTGTGTGACGGTTTGGGGAACTAGCCAGCTCTTTATGGCTTCAATTTTCATCTCATCCACCTCAATTCCCTGTGGAGTTACAACATAGCCAAGAAAAGAAACTCGATCCGTGCAAAAGATGCACTTCTCAAGGTTACCAAATAGACGTGCATCACGTAAAGCATTGAAAATAGCACGTAAGTGATCCATATGTTCATTAAAAGACTTGCTATAAATCAATATATCATCAAAGTAAACTACCACAAAATGTCTAATAAAAGCTCTTAAAACATCATTCATTAAGCTCATGAAAGTGTTAGGTGCATTTGTCAAACCAAAAGGCATTACTAACCACTCATACAACCCGAATTTGGTTTTAAACGCGGTTTTCCATTCATCTCCAAGTTTCATTCTAATTTGGTGGTAGCCACTTCGCAAGTCAATCTTAGTGAAAATTATAGAACCACACAACTCATCAAGCATGTCGTCTAGCCTAGGAATAGGATGACGATACCGAATACTAATATTATTGATGGCTCTACAATCAACACACATACGCCAACTTCCATC
Organism: Miscanthus lutarioriparius; assembly: GCA_904845875.1. Taxonomy (NCBI): domain Eukaryota; kingdom Viridiplantae; phylum Streptophyta; class Magnoliopsida; order Poales; family Poaceae; genus Miscanthus; species Miscanthus lutarioriparius. The sequence goes on from CAJGYO010000001.1 coordinate 97,829,486, forward strand.
TTTCTTAGGAACCGAAAGTACAGGAACTGCACAAGGACTAAGGCTTTCACGTACATACCCGCGGTCCAAAAGGTCTTGGACTTGTCGTTGAATTTCCTTAGTCTCCTCTAGATTGGTTCGATAAGCAGCACGGTTGGGCAAGGTTGCTCCTAGAATCAAATCGATTTGATGCTCTATCCCTCTCATAGGTGGTAGCCCCGGGGGTATCTCAGCTGGAAAAATATCCTCATACTCCTGCAAAAGGTTAGTGACAGTAGGAGGCACCGAGCTAACAATATCATTAAGCGAAAACATAGCTCGTTTGCATACCAAAGCATAGCAAATATCATCATCAGAAATTTCAGCAAAGTCACATTTTGTTGCAAGCATAACCCCACCCTTCAATTTAATCCCCTCAGCCTTAGAAATAGATGTAGACCTATCCTTTTTAGGTGGGAAAATAGAATTAGCAACTTGCTGATTTTTAGATTGGACATCATTCAAACTAGCAGCGCGTTCTCTATCAGCTTGTACAATTTGAGCAGGGGTCAAAGGTACCAAAGTAATTTTCTTTCCTTTATGCACAAAAGTGTATTTGTTACTTCTACCATGGTGTGTAGCATCATTATCATGTTCCCAAGGATGACCCAATAAGAGTGAAGAAGCTTGCATAGGTACCACATCACAATCAACAGAATCAGCATAAGAACCAATGGAAAATGAAACTCTGCAAGTTTGTGTTACCTTTGCTTTACCTGAGTCATTTAGCCACTGAATATGGTATGGACGTGGGTGTGGGCTTGTGGTCAAGCCAAGCTTCTTGACCAAATCAGAACTCATCAAATTGTTGTAGCTACCTCCATCAATAATGACATGTGCGTGACGGTCATTGATGATGAAGAAAATCTAGAACAAGTTATGGCGTTGTAGCTTCTTAGGTTGCTGGACATGTGAGCTGAGCACCCGCTGTACAATGATGCTCCTATAGGCCGTCGTGGCCTCATCACCAAGGACTTCGCCGTCCTCCTCATCTTCATCTTGGTCTTCTTCATCCTCAATGTCAGAGGTGCTGATGTAACCATCTTCTGTAGCAATATATGCCCGCTGACTTGGGCAATCCTTCTGCACATGGCCAATGCCATGGCAGCGGTGGCACTGAATGCCCAAAGTGCGTCCCGTCGATGCAACGGATGAGGAACTCTTGGTAGGCACCTGCAAATAATTTTTACCTGAATCTGAAGGTCATGCAGGAGGTGCCTTAGGTGCAGCGGAAACTCCAGAGGCTGTTGGTCGCTTGCTCGCTGGTGGAGGCAGCCAAAAGGTGGTTGGCTTGGTCAGCCCCAATGATGGTGCCGAGCGTGGCGTGTATGTGATGCTGACCTTGCTCTTGCCCTGCTGTTCACGCCCCTGCAATTCCTTTTCTGCAAGCATAGCAAACTGAAACAACTGGTTGACAGTGTTAAATTCTTTATAATCAACAATGTACTGAATCTCACGCCTCAAACCCGAATAAAAATGACAAATGGCATCTTTGTTTCCCTCCACAACACTACAGCGCATCAATCCCTTTTGGAGCTCACCATAGTAATCCTGTACAGATTTATCTCCTTGTTCTAAATGCATCAATTTCTTACGCAAATCTCTATGATAAGAAGGAGGAACAAAACGATCACTCATAGCTACCTTAAGTTCTTCCCATGTACCAGGTAAAGCATCCTGTGCAGCTAGCCCATTCCACCAAATAATGGCAAAATCCTTAAACTCACTAGTAGCTTGACAAACTCTATGATGCTCAGGCACAAGGTGGGCACTAAACTTTTGTTCTACTGTCATCTCCCAATCAAGATATCCCTCAGCATCGTAATGACCTAAAAAAGATGGTATTGTGAACTTAATCTTAGCATAAGGATCATCGGGTACACGGTGATTATTACCTTGATGGTGGTGGACATCACCCATACCTGTCGTGTTGCGGCGAAGACGTCGTCGTAATCTTGCTTGTCGGAAGGCTGCTCGATCCATGTTTCCAGCGACATCATGCACCGTGTCTTCTGGCAAGAGACCATCGATGTTGCTGATGAAGACGTCATTGTTGTTGACCGCCACCAATGTTTCCAACTTAGTAACCTTGTCGGTTAGTGTGGAAATTCATTTGTCCAATCTCTCCATGCTGTTGCCAATGTTGAGTTCAATGAGTGCATTAGTGACGGCCTTCCTGACGGCCTCATTCATCCTTTTTTGGGCATCCTCTACAATAGCTTGTAGTTGCTCTTGACTGACACACTCGTTGAAACCCTTAGGGTTGTTATCTCCAGTCTGTTCACCTCCTGCCATTGTAAACACAAAAACAGGAACAAACGGTGAAAGTTATCCCTACCAAATGACTACGTGGTTGCAGTGGTGTCATTTTCCACAGCAAGTGGAGGCGCCTTACCAAGCTCTTACAAAGTTCTTACCAACGCAAGCAGTGGGCGGTACAACCGGCGACTGGTTCGTGATACCTGTGAGGCAGTGGTACCGAGATTGCAAAGCCCTTTGTCTGTACTGATCTAAAGAATTTGTGGAGCTTGGAAGGCAAACAAAGAGTAATATGTATATCTGGCACACAAGTCAGTAACAGAAAGTAATGCTGAATTATAGTCCAAAGTACTTGTTCTCGTTGCTGGTCTAAAGTGTTGCAAGTACCAGGTGTGTGACAAAAGTATGATGGATAGCAAGGTGATAGGTGTGTGAAAAACAAGTATGGTGGATGGAAACAACAACACAAACAATGAACCAGACAGCACACGCTAACATAGCCCACTTTGGTCTTCTCTATGTGCTCCTCTAAATATTGTTCATCTTTTGCCCCTCTCTTTTTTCTATTTTTTGGGCTGTCGTTGTTTTTTGGGAAATTTTGACTTTTTTATTTTATTTTTTGATATTTTTCCTTTACTTAGGAGCATAAAAGAAGTAACCACGGAAAATATGAGCTCAAACAAGTGAAAGACGCGGCCTGTGGAATTTTTAGAAAACTTGATCAAAATCGATAAAAACCTTGTGACCACGAAAAGAGGATCTTGTGACCACTTTTTGACCAATTTAAAATTTCCGAACCCCAATAATACAGGGGATGGACGGATCCAAAAAAAGATTTTAATCGATTTTGATATATGGAACGTCGAAATTGGAGTTCGTATGCGAAAACTAGACCAGTTTTAAGAATTAACTCTAAATTAGAGGACAAAACGGGAACAATGTGCGCAAAAGTGGTCACAGCAGCAAAGATTTGATGGAAACAATGGGGGAAAACACACGAACTAGACTCTAACACGACCTAACCAGCAACAAGACCTCAATCAGGACACAAACTCAACACGACGGACTCTGAAACTGAAATATGCAAAGGCTATGGCGCGGAAGGTTCTAGGATAGGAAAAACAAGTATGGCACTGGACTATGGGACGAATGCGAAACACTCAAACTACGGAATAAAAGTGAACCTGACGGTATACCTTAGCTCTGATTACCACTTAATGGGAATGGGGATCCCGATCTTCCGTCAGGTGATGGTAACTATCGTTGTGGCGGAGAATGACACACCGATCCGGCTTCAGATCGAAAGATCAAACCCTGCAATCTTAGCACCACAGCTCCTCTAGTTATCAACCAAGTCACGGACCAGGTTGACCTCGCCAAGAAAGGCTAATCCCCACTGCGCAATGAAGAACACAAGCAAGAACAAGAAAGAACGCAACCAAATTGCAAATGAATGATTATCTCACGAAGTTGGGGTCTCACAAACCGATGAACGGTGAAATTGTTCTTCACAGAATAATCTAAGCAAAACCCAAACCCTAATGGAGGAGCGGTGGCTGTTTATGAAGACTCTAGGGTCATGCAAGACCCCTGGACGTGCCCCTAATGGGCCCAAATATGATACATGGTCCAACGGACCAAAAGACGGTGTCGCAGCACCCTGGCAGATTCTAGATGCTGTCTTATGACCACGATTCTCATTGATTCCAAATAGCTTTTGACGTGAGACCACTTGTATTGGCTTCTTTATCAAATTAGCTTTCCATCCATATGTGGATCGTCGAAAACGGAGTCCGGATGTGTCCTGGGTGACCAGTTTAAGGCAGACTGGTCTTGGAGGCCGAGGCAGACTCAAAATCATGTTGGACTGGGCCTCCGGTTCGTGTTGGACGTCCTTGCTGGTCATCATCACCTCCTCCACGTCCTCTTAGTCCATCTTGACTCTCTCCAATGTTCCTAAGCAAGATAACATCATTAGGTAGTAGTCTATTCTCAAAAGTATGAAAAGGATCGTTTAAGAACGAGCTCACCTCTAAATTGAGTTGACGCATTCAAGCCCGGGTCATTGGACCTTGCATGACGGTTGGAGGATCAGCTGGTACATCCAAAGGAGTGATGTCCTCATCAGACTCTGACTTAATGGATGAAGGGTAGAGTACCACAAGGTCTAGGAATTTTCCTCCATATCCACAACAAGTATCAGAGAGTACCCCATAATGTGCAGACAACCGTTAAGAAACACACTTGCTGATCTTGAACATATCACATCATCAATGTCCTGGCCCCATTCAGATTCCTTATAGATCCATGCTGTAGTTTGAGATGAGTAGATCTCCACACCTAGGCACTCAGTATCCTCCTCCTCCACAAATTCAATCACATGAAAGTGCGAGGAGGCTGTCGGATCGAACCCCAATCGAGCCTGACCAACAGCATGGATGCTAGGCAGCAGTACCTGCAAATTCTTGGTTCCCAGATTGTAGACGACGTAGCGGGATCCAGTAGCCTCAACGCACAAGCATAAGACGAGGCCATTGCAGCATTCTAAGACAGCTACTTTGTCAATGGGGAAGGGCAAGAAGGACAAGTCGAGGCGTTCACCGGTGACACTGGTGAAGTTTTGCACGCCTTTCTCGCCGTCATAGAAGAAGCCGGTCATAGTTTGGGGCAACACCTTACGGTTGTTGGAGATGAGGCGGTTCTAGGAGTGACAGACACATTTGTAACAGAACAAGGAGCGGGTGAGGAGGTGGCGGAGGATCTCTAAAACAACATCCTCTATGATGAGGCTGGCCAGTGCGTTCCTGTTGTTGGGGGCTACCTCCATTTCGAAGAGCCTATGATCATTAGTGTGTAGTAGGATAAGAGCTTCCCTTGTAATGAGATCACTAAAGAGAAAAATAATCCAACAAAGATCCATTAGTGAAGTGCGAAAGAATTACCCTTGCCTTTGGATCTAGTGGCGGCGGCGCGAGGTGTGCAATGGCTCACACAAATTGCGAGAGACAAACAATGCGCCAACCTTGAAGATGGAGAAGTAGAAGTAATGGTGATACAATTGTGTTGTGGGTAGTTGGGAAATGGGGAAATAACTCATGTTGAATTTACTATTGCCGGTACACCAAATGGTCGTGTAGGGCTGGCTATCATAATGCCTATCCCAGTTGGCTCGGCTTTTCATACGTCCGAGAAAATACCATTGACGCATATATTATTAACCCATGGGTGGTAGAAGTTTCAACTGCCAGTTTCCTTAGGAGGCCTCCCTGTCGGTCCAACCGGCGGTGGAAGTATAATACCATCACTTCTATCTCTACGGCAGTGAAAGTGGCGACAGTGATATATCAATCTATAGTAGTGCCTTATTGATCTCTCTAAACCTGACAAGTCAAGGTGGGCATGTTGGATTGGCGGTGCAAGGGATAGATGGTGTGGTTTCAAACCTGGTTAAATTTAACAATTGACCTTACGAAGACGTAGATGATCTATAAGTTTGTGGATGGCCTAAGATCAAAAGTATACTGCCAACAAAAAATTCTTTCATTATCTAAAAAATTTATGTATCTATGTAGTTTTGATTAGATATATAGCACACCACATGTATGCAACCCTCTTTTGTGTAGTATGGGTATAAAACGTCATATTTTTCCCATTCTTCTATCAAAACTACGATACTAATACTTTTACACCGTTGCCATGCGAACGAGCTGATAGCTCGATGGTTAGGACACTATCACGGGAAGTAGCTGGTAAGGAGTTTGACTCTGCGCCTCGTATGGTGCCTTCTATCTTAAACAGGATGCCTGGGAGCTATCATATCTATGCGGGTCTAGCTTTTTTTTACACCAAGATCCATCAATTATTGTGTAATATCTTTGTTACTACTATGTGACATCGAATCCCATCACTTATTATGTAATATTTGTTTTACTACTATGTGGCATGTAGTATAAGATAATCTATGATGATACCTACTACATCTATATTTTACGTCATTAATTAATATATACCTATATTTGTAGTAATGGTTAGAAATTTGTATAGTTGTCTTTTATTAGTTTCTATAAATGATGCAATAATTTTTTATTCTAACTATAATAAAAGTTAAATATGACAGCTCATCATGTGCTATTGCTTGATGCTATACAGCTCAAACAAACAACATTGTACCTATTATGTGATCTACGCGGCTCACATACAAGACGACATATCGATCCACATAATCCTCTACCCACCATCTTCTTTTCTTCCTCTCCTTTCCACCTTCCTCTCTTTTTAAAACAAATCCAGGGTTGTGTACATGGATGAAAATTTCTCCCACCATTAAATTTTATATAGCTGTATTTTTAAGAATTTTATGACTTTCTATACGAGATGTATTTCTCGATTCTAAATTATAAGATGATTTGACTTTTCTAAATACATTGATTTTACTATGTATGTAGACATAGTGTATAGAAAAAGCTACAACATAACAAAAAAACCAAAATATCTTAAAATTTATAACGGAGGGTGTAACAACTTTTTAATCTAACTAATAAAAAGTTAAATATGCCAGCTCATTATTTGTTGTTGCTTGATGCTATACATCTGATACAAGGAATCCACTTGGCTCACATAAGATGACACGAGATCTACTTGGCTCACGTAAGACAACACATCGCCACGTAATCCTTTACCCACACCATCTCCTATTTCTTCCTCTCCCTTCCACCTTCCTCTCTTTTAAAACAAATCTAGGGTTTGTGAATATATATATATATATGAAAATTCCTCTCACCATTAATTTTAGGATTAAGAACACTTTTGGCCCCTCAACTATCGTGTTCGTCTAATTTTTACCCCCAACTACAAAGCCATCTAATGTTAGTACCCTAACTATCAAAACCATTCACTTTTAGCACCTTGTCGTGGGTGTGGCGGTTTTGTCAAACGTGGGGCGGTTTTAACCATGCCAAGGTGGCGTTGACCGTGCCACACTAGCCCCTCTCTTTCCTCCCATCACCAGCGGTGAGCAGGCTACGGCGGCAGCACGCAAGCAGCATGGCGGTACGCGAGCAGGCTGCGGTGGCGGTGCGTGAGCAGGGCGGTGGCGCTCGAGCAGGCTATGGACACGGATGCCGCCTCCCTATGCCACAGCCGGGCTCGCTGTGGACGCCGCCTCCATGATAGGAACAGGACCAGGTATATAGGGCAGGGAGAGGAGGCAAGTGATTAGGGGAGATAGATAGATAGAGATAGGGCACTCTACTGCACTAGCTGCTCAACTCAGACCACTTAGCATTGGTGGAGCAGCGGCGACTGAGCTCTCAGCTCAGCTCCAAGGACTAGGAGGAGGAGGAGGAGGAGGAAGAAGATATTTTTATTTGGATCGACGCCTTCACGGACTAGGTCGCGTCCTCCGCTGCCATGGCGCACGGGGATGACCTATCCCTCGGCTTTAATGCCAGTGCGGCCGCCTCCGGTGCCTCGCTGGGCGCAGGCCTCTGTGGCTCGGCGTCCTCCGTCTCAGCCGCTGCCATGCGCCAGGTGGCTGCCATGAACTATGGGATGGCTGACGTGGGGATGGTCATCATCGCACCCACCGCCTATTTCCACCACACGCACCATCACCACCACCACCATGAGGCCACGGTGGCCGCAGCGGCCTCCGGCGATCCCATCTTCCCACTGCTCTCTGGTGGCCCCTACGTGCTTGATCCGGCCACTGCCGCCAAGTCAGCCTCCGCCGAGGCGCCCGCCAATGCCATCCAGTTTTGGCAGCCACCATCGTAGTCGCCGTCGTCGGCTGCTGCTGCTACGGGCACTAACCCTAACCCTAGCACCAGCCCCTTTGCCTACCTCAAGAAACCCCTCCCAATGCTAGACGCCGCCACTGGCTCCTCTGGCTCCGGTGCCACGACGTGCCAGGACTGTGGCAGCCAAGTGAAGAAGGACTACGGCCACAACCAGTGCCGCACCTGCTGCAAGAGCCAAGGCTTCGACTGCTCCACGCATGTTAAGAGCACCTGGGTCCCCACCGCCAACCGATGTGAGCGCTAGCAGCTCGCCACTTTTGGCTCCGCCTTCTCCTCCCCCACCACTACTTCCATGGCAGCTGTCACCTCATTCTCATCCAAGAAACCCCTCCTCCTATCGTCGCAGACCACCACCTCGCACAGCGAATGATTGCAAGGGGAGCAACGGCTATAGTGCTGTGGCTGGTGGTGCTCGAGCTCAGCGGAGCTAGATGACACATGAGCTGGGCGGCAGATTCTACAGCTCTCACCTGCCTCGTAGCAGTGCAGCAGCTGCGCTCGCCGGCCATGGCACAGCAGCCTGCTTGTTCGATGGCGGCGACAATGACTCGACTGCACTGTTCGAATGCTGCTGGAGCTGGAGGAAGGAGGGGAGGGAATGATTGGGTGATGCGTGGGCCCTACATGTCACTGAGATGCAAGCCAGCATCCTACGTGGCGGTCAATGCCAGCGTGGCATTGTCAAACCCGTTCCATGCCACACAAAACCGCCACACCTACGACGAGGTGCTAAAAGTGAACGGTTTTGACAGTTAGGGTACCAACACTAGACGGTTTTGTAGTTGGGGGTTAAAATCAGACGAACACAATAGTTGAGGGGCCAAAAGTGGACTTAATCCTTAATTTTAAGAACCAACACAAAGCAATTCTTCTATTCCCATATATCACACAAAATGGCCAGAAGTCCTGCCCCACCACCTCCCATGAAGTCCAATTCCTCCACGTCTGCATTCAAATCAAACGCCTCGGGCCCAAGCCCCGGCCATGAGCCCGCCTAGGGCTCCTCCACCTCACTAGCGGCGGTGGCACTGCCGGTCCCCCGTCCCATCGATGCCTTGGTCGTTGTGCTCAGCGTCGTTGGCAAGCTCCGTGCTCATGGCCTTCTTGCTGGGTTTGAGATCCCAGAGGCCGGGCTCACGGACGAGGGAGCGTCCGCTCTATTTGATGGCATCCTCATGGCCTTCCTCGCCAGGATGGGGGACCCCATGGTTGCCTCCTGGCTCCCGATCCCACCGCCGCCACTCGGGAAGGCTGGAAGGTAGAGCTTGTCAGCCTGTTCCTCATCGTGCGCGCTCGTGGTGGGTTCTCCACCGTCGCCTCCTGGGCGGCCGTTGCCGAGGTGATCGGACTTGACCCCACCACTAACACGGCCACCAAGCTTTTGTACGGTAAGTACCTTGCACTCCTAGAGCAGAGCTGCGATAAACACTTAGAGAACCAAATGGTGGTGAGCAGCGGCAATGTCGTCCTACTCTTGGGCTCCAAGAAGGACAGGTTCCTGTCGCTGACCAAGCGCCTCACGACCACCAGCGCTGGATCAGCGCACCTGAAGCGGAAGAGAAACGTGCTCGTTGGGATGCTTGACTGGGTTCATCTCGTGGCGAAGAACCCAGGTAAACAAGGGAAGAATCCTGGTGGCCACAAAGGGGCAGTGGTTGAACTCCGGCGCTAGATGTTAGCAGACAAAGATTGCCTTGCTCATGAGGAGCTCGTGGAGACGCTCAACTGGGTGCGTGGTGTGGCGACGAGCGCAGGTCAACCGGGCATCATCGGAATGAATCCTCCTCTAGACCAATTATCGACTGTTGTTGAGCTGAGGAGCCAGATGTCGCTCCCAGGGATGCTCTACTGGGTTTGCCTTGTGGCGACCAGCCCAGCTGAACCGGAGGTCATGGAGGGGAGTTCCCTTAGCTACCGCTCCACAGCGCTTCTGTTTCAGAGCAAGAAGTTTGCAAATAAAAAAGAATACAGCAGGTGGTCTGCTGCCTCGCTGCGGGTAATAATTTGTTGCTTCCCTACCTTCATTTTGAATGCATGATTTATACTACTTGATTGATCTGTGCTTGTGTTCATTACACGACTCAATTTCTTTATGTTTGTTTGGTTATTATAGCATTTGCTCATTAGATTTTCCTTTCATTCAACTATATATAGCATTTAGTTGTTATATTTTCCTTTCCAGTATAGCATCTGTTCGATTATAGCCCTTTGGCGTCGTCTATATTGACCACTAAGGCCTCAAATTGCTCCTTGACCATCATATAATATATATGTCAATGATTTTGCAACATCAATATTCAATAGTGGATGAGGAATCTTATAGGCCATTGTTTCTTTGCTAAGTAAAGGCTACGACCATTGGAAATGTATTGCATTTCCTCTCTTTGTCATTCCAGAAATGAGGTGTCATATTAACACATTGTTCTGGCCTTTTCATGTACCTCTATACCATACTATCTGAGATGACATAGAGTTGGGCACCCTGTGCAATGAGCCAATGACAACATGTTTGTTGGTGCATGCACCCCTAAGTCTTAGCTATGGGTGGTCTCCCTTGATAGTTGCATCTACTTGCTAATCAAATCTCTCCTATGCCATAAGGGTACCCATAAGACAATACAACATTGATGTGGGGATTTCACTATTTCAAGTCATAAGTGCAAGGTGGGCTAAGGCTAGGACCTTGTAAATGGTTGTCTAACGTTCCAAGGCAAGATGGAAAATACCCACCACACTGTCTCCTTTATAATCATTGGGTACACCCTATTGCACAATCATTAGTGACATCTTTACTATTAGCATTTTTCCCATGACTATTTTGCTCCTTGGTTTAAGACCAGGACTTGCAGTTTATTACAATCACTAGGGGATCAACCCAAGGAACAAATAGTTCAAGTGGCTATAAATAGTGGAGCATTTTTGTAATACTTTCACTATTTTGTCCGTGGAATGTAAGTTAACGTGTTTGTTGGCTATATTTATCTACAGTACTATATAAGCTTGTATATGCACAATGAGCCGCACAGGACTACACTCGGTGTCCCTTAATGGATCGCAATGTCTTCCTCACTACCATTACCGAATGTGTTCCCTGAGGTTAGGTGTTTATGCACTACTACTATAACCATCAAAACCTTGACCTTTAGGAAAGTGTGTATGGTTGTGCCTCCACACCTAGCCCCAAAGTAGTAACTTCTATCTCTATAAACCCTAAAACAAATTGTTGCCCTACTGTAATGGTTTTTGCTCAAGGTGCCTTGACCTTTAGGAAAGTGTGTATGGTTGTGCCTCCACACCTAGCCCAAAAGTAGTAACTTCTATCTCTATAAACCTGTCGACACAGAATTTCATCCCGTGCCGAGGACACACGAGCAAGCCGGAAGGGTCCGCTCGATGGAGCTGGAGATCCACCTAGCTTCAACACAGGGGTGGTCGATCCTGTGAACTCCTCCTGAGACACGCCAGTCAATTTGACCCTACAATTGACAATGAGAGAAAGTTTATCAGTAATTTAGGGTGGAACATGCCGGTGTTGCCAGACAGTTCTGAATGTGCGGCTCTGAGAGCCGATATGAAAGGAGATCGACTAAATAGTCGATTCCAGCATATTCATAAGAATAAATCGGTTAAAGCTCATAGGGTTGTGTAAGAAGAATTGGTTATCGTTTAGTATGAATATCATTCTTTAGACAAATATTGGTCAATGGCAATAAGATGTTAACAATAATTAGCTTATACTGAGCCAATGACTACAAGTAACCGAACCCCTTTATAAAAGAAACAGTTCATCATCATTCAATCATTTAATAGAGATAAATCTAATGAACATATTAGATCTTATCTATCGCTATGACCAGTGGGGCATGATGTAGAATCATGTAGGCTTTAGAAACAATAATAGACTCGACGACTCTAACTTATTACAATATCAGTGGGGCATGAGGCAGAATCATGCAGGCCATAATACAATAATAAGATCATGGGGCTAACATATCTTTTAACCTATCACTACTTCAATGGTCTCATGACGTGAACTATTCGTGAAAGCACTCGATATCGGCTAAAACAGCCAATTCAAGCATAGCGCACAGTTAAGATGATGCCCTCTCAGGAACAAATCTACCAAATAACGATCCTCGCTCCACGGTGCTAACAGTGGGGTGTGAGGCAGAATCACACAAGCCATGATAACGGGCCATGGAATGGTTTTCGCTAGCCAACAGATCTACTTAAGATCAAACACATCTTAACCGTAAGCTATGCACGATTAAGATTGATATAAAACAGCCGATAAAACATAACTCATCGTTTAAAGTGTAGATTAGATCAGTTTAGATTAACAAACGATGGGTTAAAAAGGATATAAGGCCGATCTAGATCAATCCCAATCGGGTGAAGTGATATTGTTGTAATTAAATAAATAATGGAAGCAATAAGCAATATCGGAGTTCAACCACCCTTAGATAGAGCCGATAACTTGACCTTAATGTAGTTCGAGCAGTGGAGGTCAACCAGATCGATGCAGCTATACTTGAACTAGACAAGAGTCGATAACTAACTTATACCAGAGTCGTAGTGGAGGTCGACCGGATCGATGCAGCCATACGAACAGAGGTATAAGCCATGACGGTACTTACAGACAAGTAGTGGAGGTCGATCGGATCGATGCAGCCGTACTTGCTGAAGAACTCATCGAGATCTGCTCTACTCCCACTCCTAAGGGTGGCCAAAGCCGAAAAAAGTAAATAACTTGTATTTGATTGATTGTGTGTCTTTTACAATAGCCGGGGTTCACTATTTATACTTGGAGCCTAAGCATGAATCTTACTCAAGTACGACTCGGTACAATCTTTGGTATGAAGAAAACATTCATATTCTAGGATAACTTGGACTCCAATCTTTCCCCTTTTGTAGAGTCTAATATGTATCTTTCTCGATGCCAATCATCGTTATCTATTGACGTCATTTAAAGAGAACCGATCCCAGTGTCGCATCCGAACCGGCAGATATCAGTCTTTACGCGATCGACTCCTTGATTGGCACAATCTTGGAAGCTTGCGAGTTCCCGTGCTCTTCTCCCAAATTTTGGTGTAAACACATGCCCCCAATTTTGGGATAAAATGATATCCCAAAATTGCAGTCCATTGGTTTAACACGCTGCAACTGTTCTATCCTAAGATATACGCATGACTCCTGACTTCCCGGTCTGAGTTTTATATAGCATCCCAACAGTATCTTTTGCAACCCACTCGCATGTTCGCTTTCTCCTTCTTTCTCAAGCCAACTTTAACAGCTGACGCCGTCATTGCCAAGGCCCCAAACCCTAGCAAATCCTCTGTTCTATCAAGCCGTCATTCAAGCTATCTTCGTCAGATCCGAACCTATTTCGACTGTAATGGCGACCAACGACCACGTTCCTGAGGTATGCTTCCGAGTTTCCATTCTCCAAGTGTCGGCCGCTACCCCATATTTCTTATCTTCTTGAATTTATTTCATCCGATTTCTAGGAAATGAGGAACAAAATCTTGATCCCATCAGCCATCACTCCTAATGTCTATTTTCTCGGGCCTATGGGTGACCCCGATCCATCTGATTTCATCCATCAAGAAATCAACTAGATTCCCTTTAAACAGTCTGCAGTGGATTCATTTTCCTAGAATAAAACCCCCTTCAGAAACTGGCCTAAAGCGCCTAAGGGATGGAGAAATTGGTTTCATAGGATATCCGAGAAAAAGGGTGGAGATTGGGAGCTTTATGATCTGAATCAATGCTTGACACTTTCATTGTCCGAAATGGAGAGGGATGATTTACTCTTGATCTCTGCTTCTTATTTCTGGTCCAATGCTCTGAATGCTTTTATTTTTTGTCACGGTCTAATGACCATCACCCTAGCCGATGTTCACATGTTGACCGGCCTTAGAGTCACCGGATCAGTGCAGCCTTATGAGTATTTGAGTGCTAGTTCCAAGAGATTAGCCAAGATAGCAGACTGCACCGGATGGGCAAGTTATATTCTGAACCACATTGGAGACGAACCAACCGTTAGTGAAAGGGAATATGTGGCCTTCCTGAATATGTGGTTGGAGAGATTCATCTTTTGTTGGTCATCTTGTGGTCCAACTTATAATCATAAGCTTATGGCAGAGCATTTGGCAATAGGCAAGGGTGTCCCTCTTGGAAAGTACCTGCTAGGGACTGCTTACCATCTGATGTATCAGGTAGCAGCCCAATTATTGAAGAATGAACCAGTGCATACTATCAGCGACCCTTGGTGGTTGATACAACTGTGGCTCAATTTGTATATGCACAGGATTGTAAGGCCTAATCTCAGAGACCTGAGCTTCCCTTCCTCTAATTTTGATGAGGAATATAAGGGCGAAGAAGGAAGAACCCACTAGTGTACGAGCTACGGCGAAGCTGCATCGGCCATAATAATTGACTTTAATGTTGGCCATCTCTTCAAAAAGTTTTACAGGGGGTTTGATGCAGACGTCTTGACTTGGCTACCTTAGAATGAGGATGAGAATGATGAACTAACTTTCCCATTCAAATTTCAAATTGAATCTGGTTGTTCGGATGAGACAGCAGCTGTGATTTTTTATTCCTTCATCAAGCCCTGCGTTCTTCCAGCCGAATTCCGTCACAATCGTGGCAAAATGGCTACATGATCCTTTATTCTGGGCAACCTCCCAACTTATGAATTCTACAATCCTTCTTTCGCGGCTCGTCAGTTTGGTCTTGGTCAACTCCCCCCTTGTCTGTTTTTCAAGAACATACTAAAACCAAGAGAAAACATCAGCGAGGTGTTGGAAGCTTCTAGGGTCTTTCAATTGGGATCAGATCTTCCTTCCCTTTGCTTGCATGACTGGGTCAGGGCTAGCTTTTCTTCCAATCTCTTTGACTCCTGGTGGCAAGAATGGCACTCCCACCTCTTCTGTGGGTTGGTTCATCCTATGTGCATAGCTCTAGATGGGGAATTTGCTTCTGACAGAGAGATAACTTGCCATTTCTTTTAAGAAAATTGTTCGATGAATTCTTTCGCCAACCGTTCTAACCGATCCTTTTTAGGACATTGAATTTTATCCTCCGAGTTTGGATAGGGAAGGGCGTCCCATAGACTATCGGCCACCATGCCCGGTTGTAAGATTAGGATCGGATGCACCTTCATTGAAGAAGTTGATGAAAACTCATGCTGCCCCCATGATTATGATATGTCAATCTCCAAAGCGCAAGGTGGTCCGAGGGGCAACTCAGAAAGCCACTACTAGAAAAAGATTTTGACCATCAGCTACTCAGGTGAACGATCCATATTTTCTTGAACTGAGGTTTAACTTCCTGACTCTGTTCTTTCATAGTAATCAAACATTGCGTCTCAAACTTTCCTCGGTGCGGAGTTGTTGTCTTAGGCGTTTGATTCAGCACCAGTCAAACCTTCATCGGCTAATCCTCAAAAGGAGCCAATTTTGGTGGAAGTATCCGATGCTCCCACAACGGCAAAAAATGTGAGTTTTTTCCTTGATGCTTGTTGGAGTATTTTCCTCAAAAATTCTTGATTTTATTCAATTTTCATCTTTCATCTGATTTCTTGCTATGTCAGATACTTCTCGAGGAAACACCTATACAAGAGCAGGGGTTTGATGGTCTCCTTATTGAAAATAATCCTACCGTTGCTGATATCCAAACTATCGATTCCTCGGTCCAGCATACGACTGATGGTAAGAAAATCATATGCTCAGCTCATTCCTCCGCAACAAACATGAATTAAAACCCTTCCTTGTTACTACAGATACCAACGCTGGAAGCTTAGAACCGATTCAATCAGATGCTATCGGTGCATCATCAGCTGTTCCCCTTCTTCATATAGAGGCTACTACAGAGAAGGTACTGCATCTTCTTCGCCATCCATTTTGTAATGAACCGATTCAAACCTCCTAATTAGGATTTCCCTTATACATAGGCACTCAAGCTTCTAGTCCAGAGTTACTCTTTCAATCTTGAGGAGTATTTTGATGAAGATGAAATCAGATCGTCAGCCACTTCCTCTAGTGAAGCTTTGTCTGAGGAGACCAGAAATCGGCTAAGAAATATACTGCCAACATTTGAGAAGAATATAGCCGATTTGGTCTAAGATACTGATTTAATGTAGAGAGCTTTCTTAGCCATTAAGGGTGATCCATCCCTAGCTCTCTCCAGAGTCTTGTCATCTTTGTCCATTTTCGAAGATCAGGCCCTGAAGGTGAAAAATACCCAGAGGAATTTGTCCAATCGTGAAGCCTTGCTGGCCAAGGGGAACTCCAACAAGCAAGAGGCTAAAGAGCTAACGCGGTTGATTGATGATTTGAAGAACTCCTCCCTCAGGACCGATCTAGAGTTGTCCCAACTAGAGATCAAGCGTGCAGAACTTGAGAAGGAGCTGGAAAACGTGATAGCTGCCATTGATCATCGCAAGTAGACTCTGGCCCAAATACCTGATGCCATCAAACAGAAGAAACAGGAACTGTTGACCAAAGTAAAAGAAGGCAAAAGATTACGAGCATGATGCCATGGAAATCCGAAGTAGCCTTGAGAATATTCCTAGAACAGCCGAAGAATACGAGCAAAAGATTGTAGAAGCTAATGTTATCCGGCTAAAAGTACTGAAAGTCATCTAGGATATTCTAAACATGTGATCCGTATGTTAACACATGTCTTGTGTAGGATTAATGATAACTATATTTTCATTGCCTCTTTGTATTTTTTGTTTCGGCTGAGGAGCCGATTTGAAAGCAGCCGATTCCATTCTCCCAATCTTAATCCAACTGAGTCTGAAAACATGGCTTTTATTAGGAGAACCCTTCGATGTTCTGCCTTTAGTTGCCCAATGCCGTATTCCCATTGGCATTAGTGAAGTGACGCTTCACCTTCTATTAATTGTGGTTGCCTTTTACACATCCCGAGGCATCCGCCTCTTCGCTTCATGTCTTCAAATACCAATCGAGGGCTTTGGCCTCGAACACATCTCCATTCGCAATTGTTCCTTCACTCTCCTCTGACTGCCGAAACCCTATAGCGGTTTTCTTTCTCCCTTCTATAGATCTAATCATCCTTCATGGCCGGTGAGGACAATTGAGGCAAGCGCGCGGAGGAGATCCCTAAGGAGAACATGCCAATGAGCTAGCGCCCGACACATGAGGTTAGATTGATGATTCCCGCTCATGGCGATGAATTGTTCTGACTCGCCTATAGGTTTGTTGTGAATGACAGTCTTCGTCCCCTTCCCAGGGCCGGTGGGCCCTCTGATGCGGCATCTTCTGTGCCAGCCTCATCGTCGAATTCTTTCGACTCCTACAATGGCGATGACGCCCGACGTTTCTTTCATGAGTGGAGGATGGCTCAGAATCGTTATTTCGAGGCAACTTGGGAGAATGGTCAACTCGAGATTCGTCTTGGGGTCTCTCATGCTGCTCTTCATGCGGTCGAGGAGGAGGCCAGTGTCGTCCGAACGCTACTGGCCAAGTATGACGCCATGGTGGCGGGTAAGATGAATTCTAGGAATGCCTCATTCCGATTTCCATTGTCTTTATCTTGATAGTCTTTTTGTTCCTGTGATTGCCAGTCCTGACGGTGCAATTGGAATCTCTCCAACTGGCAGCGAACGTGGCCACAGACGTCATCAATGTTTGGGGTTCCCCCATCGACGCTCATCTCCAAGACATCTCAGCCCGTGTTCAGGAGATTGCCCTCCACGGCTTTTGTCATGGTGCGGCGGTGGCGCTGACCGTGGTGCAAGTCCAAACTAGGTATGAGCTCCACGCCATGGAGACTGGTTTCCCAATGGGCAACGTCCTTGAGGAACATGAGGACCTGCTCGAAGGATTTGTTATGGCAGCGGAGGCCATAGTAGACATCACATCCGCTCAGGATGTGGTGAACAAGGTCTTCGATTAGATTGTATCTAGGGTAATCCGATGAACAAAGACTCATGTTCTTTTCATGAATGTGTCTCAGTGCAATGCCCTTGTGTATGACTGGTTTTTGTTTTTATTCTTTGCTCTGGAGGCGATACATATCGTATCGTCTTTCACGTCTTTTAAGTTTCTTCATTTATTGAACTAGAGGCGATACCTTTCTGGTACCGGCTATTAGAGCTGACGACCAAACGAATCGGCTATCAAATGTTGATCAAATGATAGGATAATATCCCTTTAAATATTTTGCCATAGAACTTCTCATATCAAAGGTTAAATGATTGATCAACCTAGGTCATGCATCCCATTAAGCGAAACAGAACCTCCTTCAATAGATATATCACTCATGATTCGACTTACCATTCACATACATCGGCCTAAGCCCATCTTCCAAGACCAATGCTTATTCTTCCTTAATCCAATGACCGATGTGAAGCCGTGACTACTTATTAAAACAAACTCTCAGAGCCGATCGCTTGCATCGGCTGTTGGCTTTCATTGCTGATCTTAATGAAGCCTCCTTCCCATAACTTGCTAGAAAAACATTCGAAGTCTCCTAGTTCCCAGAAGACTGGATTGGCTGTTGCGATGCTCATAGACTCATCAGCGCGAACTAGTTCGACATCATCCCCATGCCATTGAATCAAACACTGATGCATGGTCGATGGTACACAATAGTTCGCATGAATCCAATCACGACCAAGGAGTAAACTGTACGACCCTTTTCCATCGATGACGAAGAATGTGGTGAGCAGAGTCTTACTTCCGATTGTCAATTCGACATTTATTGCCCCTCGGGTCTTAGATGCATTACCTCTAAAATCTTTAAGCATCATGCCAGTCTCCATCAAATCTCCTGGTCCTTTGCCAAGTTTACGAAAAGTGATGTAAGGCATAAGATTGACAGAAGCACCTCCATCCACCAACATCTTGTTCATCGGCTTCCCATCAACAAAACCTTTTATATATAAAGCCTTTAAGTGCCGATGCTTTACTGGTTTATCAAATATTGCTTGTTGTACAACCATCAACTTGGCAACTATCTCCTCATACTCTGATTCATCGAAATCCGAATAAACTTCTTGATCTGCCAGAGCTCTGAATTCTAATGGCAACAAAAAAGCCATTTGGATATTAGTTGATAGTTACTTTCTATCGGTTGTTTGCTTAGTACGCCATACTTGAGGTTTACTGGATGCTTGAGTCTGTTCCAACTCTTTATTCCTTAGGCGTTGCACTCTTCTTTTCTGGCTCCTTGTCAAACCTCCTGGACATCATTGGCCTTCCTGCCAAACACATTCTCTTTTGTTACCTTCTCCTTCATAATCGACCCAGTCTTGGTCAACAACCCTTTTTCCTAGCCGATTATGAACACTTCCATTTTTTAAGCGCCGATCCATGTTATTATGATGATATGCATCTTGAGCATGGATGGACCAGCGGTTGGTTTGCGATTGCCTAAACTCCCAATATTGATTGCTGCATTTTGGACAGTCATGTCTGGTAGGCAACTTCAAACCTTCATTCCAGTAATGTTTGAAGAAAGGACAATTCCAATGTGATTCGACTTGTTTCCTTTCACACCTCTCTTCTTCTAGTTGACACTGGTATTCTTGATCCTTTAACCAACGCTGATAATCTGTTTCTTTCCACCGCTGCCATTTATTCAACAGGATCCAAGACGTAACTCGTGGTTTTGTTGCCCCATCTTTTGACGTTTCTCCCTGCTCATATCGGCTCTTTTGTTTAGCGTGATGTCTTCTAATCTCTCTGTACTCGTCAATCGATATTTGTATCTTGGGATCGACTGTTCCAGCTTCTCTTGATTTGGTTGATGTTAGGATCTTAGTCTTTCCTTTGAGTAGCCCAGCATCAACCATATTTTGATCTCTTGGGAAAGGATTATCATCAACTTTTATTTTCCGAGGCGTATCAAATTTGAGCCTTCCTTGCTGAATTGCCATCTGTATATGCTGCCGAAAGATTCTGCAATCATTAGTGGAATGAGAAGTAGCGTTATGGAATTTGCAGAACTTCTTATTCTTCAACTGATCAGGGGGCAACATAACATGACCATCGGGTAACTTGATCTGCCCCTTCTCAAGCAAGAAATCGAAGAGCTTGTCTGATTTAGTGACATCAAAGTCATAGCTCTTCTCAACTCCTCTTCCCCAAGGATTTGGCACCATCACTGTCTTTTTGCCCCAATTCCATTCAGCCATAGCAACCTCTTCTTCTTCATCTTCATAGCCGTCATCAACTGAGTATGGATTATAAGCTTCGGCCACTGTGGTATCCTTCTGGAATCATGTATCTCTGTGCATACTCTAGAATTGGCTATTGAGCGCTGCTACTCATTGAGCCAATTGACCCAAGTTATCAAATTCTTGTCCCAGCAGCTTTTCTTTCCACATTGGCAGCATTCCTTGAACAGCTAAAGTAGCTAGTTGATCATCAGCCAAGTTTAATGAAAAGCATAAGTTCCTAGTCTTTCAGAACCTCTGAAGAAACTCAATGCCCAATTCATTAGTCCTCTGCCTTATAGTTGTCAAATCGGTTATCTTCTTTTCCCCAGTCCCAGTGTAAAAATATGTATGAAACTTTTTCTCCAGGTCAGCCCAATTGGCAATGGAATTGACTGGCAGTGATGAAAACCAAGTGAAGGCTGGCCCTGATAGGGACAAGGAGAAGAAACGAACTCGATGGGCATCCTCAACTGATGTTTCGCCCAATTGTGTAAGATATCGACTGACATGTTTTATCGTGCTTGTACTATCTTGGCCAGTGAACTTAGCGAACTCTGGGAGCCTGTAATTTGCAAGAAGAGCGACCAAATCATGTCATTCTAGATATGGGTGTTTTTACGAGAAGGTTAGCCCTTTTGGCTTCAGACCGAACTGATTCTTCATCATCTTGGTCATTTTCCGCAGCAACTCATCAACATTTGAATTTGGATTTCTCCGCACCTGCTGGCCCATCTATGGATTGAAATCCCGTGTGCCTTGGTACCCAGGATTCGGAATCATGTGAAGGGTGTTATAATCTGTACCATAGTGATAACCCTATGGGATCTCTATCTGCTGGCTCCTTTGCTGGCTTGCTGCTTGAAGTCTCTGATTATAGACATAAGGATCTATATCTCTATGGATCCTTTGAATTGAGGGTGCTATTTTTTGAGCTGACGATGGTATGTGGCCTGATGTGCCAAAATTGATCACCTAGTTCTGACCTTGCCCCATAGGCTGTTGCACATGTTGTACTAATGGTCCAGAATTATATTGTATCTGATTCGTAGTAGTACCTTAAGCCTGTTCAGATGAACCCTGAACTGCCTGGACATCACCATTACCAGCTGGTGCTGCTTCTTGATGGCTGGTACTGACTTGATTAGTCCCTTGGGTCGACGGATCTGGAATGTTGTAATAAGCCGGCCCAACTTGACCAATTGGAAACCCATGAATCGCTTCTTTCATGGCGTTGTGGAATGTGTCTAAGAAAGCTTCATTACGGCTTGATATGGCATCACGAATAGATTTGTCTACAACTTCTATAAAGAAACGTCTGTCTTTAGCTTCAGATGTATCTGTCTACCCGTGTAATAGCACTCTTGATAGTGGAAATTTCTGAACAATTGTGTTGTCACGTGTTTTGGTGTAGGACAACAAACACTTGTTCTGAAATTCTTCTATAACTTTGCTGATGACATCTTTATCTCCATCAGGTAGATCTTCATAATGTATCGTAAGGATGTCGTTGTTGTTGTGAACTGCCATGATGATTGTGGGGTCCCACCGGGCGTGCTAGAAACATGTGTCGACACGGAATTTTGTCTCGTGCCGAGGACACACGAGCAAGCCAGAAGAGTCCGCTCGATGGAGCTGGAGATCCGCCTAGCTTTAGCACAGGGGTGGTTGATCATGCACACTACTCCCGAGACATGTCAGTCAATTTGACCCTGCAATTGACAAGGAGAGAAAGTTTATCAGTAATTTAGGGCGGAACATGCTGGTGTTGCCAGACAGTCCCGAATGTGCGGCTCTAAGAGCCGATATGAAAGGAGATCGACTAAATAGTCGATTCCAGCATATTCATCAGAATAAATTGGTTAAACCTCATGGGGTTGTGTAAGAAGAATCGGTTATCGTTCAGTATGAATATCATTCTTTAGACAAATATTGGTCAATGGCAATAAGATGTTAACGATAATTAGCTTATACAGAGCCAATGACTGCAAGTAACCGAACCCCTTTATAAAAGAAATAGTTCATCATCGTTCAACCATTTAATAGAGATAAATCTAATGAGCATATTAGATCTTATCTATCGCTATGACTAGTGGGGCATGAGGTAGAATCATGTAGGTCGTAGAAACAACAATAGACTCGACGACCCTAACTTATTACCAATATCAGTGGGACATGAGGCAGAATCATGCAGGTCATAATACAATAATAAGATCATGGGGCTAACACATCTTTCAACCCATAGCTACTTCAACGATCTCATGACGTGAACTGTTCATGAAAGCACTCGATATCGGCTAAAACAACCGATTCAGGCATAGCGCACAGTTAAGATCATGCCCTCTCAGAAATAGATCTACCAAATAACGATCCTCGCTCCACGGTGCTAACAGTGGGGTGTTAGGCAGAATCACACAGGGCGTGATAACGGGCCATGGAACAGTTTTCGCTAGCCAACAGATCTACTTAAGATCAAACATGTCTTAACCGCACGCTATGCACGATTAAGATTGATATAAAACAGCCGATAAAACATAACTCATCGTTTAAAGTGCAGATTAGATCAATTTAGATTAACAAGCGATGGGTTAAAAAGGATATAAGGTTGATCTAGATCAATCCCAATCGGACGAAGTGATATTGTTGTAATTAAATAAATAATGGAAGCAATAAGCAATATCGGTAACTTAATGAATCTATCCGAAGGAATGCCACCCTTAGATAGAGCCGATAATTTGACCTTAATCTAGTTCGAGCAGTGGAGGTCAACCGGATCGATGCAGCCGTACTTGAACTAGACAAGAGTCGATAACTAACTTATACCAGAGTCGCAGTGGAGGTCAACCGGATCGATGCAGCCGTACGAACAGAGGTATAAGCCATGACGGTACTTATAGACAAGCAGTGGAGGTCGACTGGATCGATGCAGCCGTACTTGCTGACGAACTCATCGAGATCTACACTACTCCTACTCCTAAAGGTGGCCGGAGCCAAAAAAAGTAAATAACTTGTATTTGATTGATTGTGTGTCTTTTACAATAGCTGGGGTTCATTATTTATACCCGGAGCCTAAGCACGAATCTTACTCAAGTACGACTTGATACAATCTTTGGTATGAAGAAAACATTCCTATTCTAAGATAACTTGGACTCCAATCTTTCCCCTTTTGTAGAGTCCGATATGTATCTTTCTCGATGCCAATCATCGTTATCTATTGACGTTATTTAAAGAGAACCGATCCCAGTGTTGCATCCGAACCGGCATATATCAATCTTTACACGATCGACTCCTTGATTGGCACAATCTTGGAAGCTTGCGAGTTCCCGCGCTCTTCTCCCAAATTTTGGTGTAAACAAAACCATAAAACAAATTGTTGCCCTACTGTAATGGTTTTTGCTCAAGGTGATGTCTCGCATTTTAGATGTTTCCTAGCTCATCTTTGCCAAGGGATTATGTATTCCATGTTGGGGCATTGAAGTCTTCTCATGACTACCTCCTCGAGCAACACCATGGATAAGGTTGATACATGAGTGATGGGTGGCAAAGATATGAGACTTCTCTTGGCAGCTACAAACGAAAGTATAGAATTGTTTGTCCAAGGGTTTATGTAGAACCAATAAATAATGGATATCTTGAGTTGCAAATGGAAGCTCTTTATAGAAGCCTTGATCGGTGATGCTTCAATATTAGCCACTATTATGTTACATGCTATGTTGTGCATAAATGTATTTGCTTTTGCTTTTGCTCTCTTTTTTTGGGAATGATGCATTTACTTTTGCTGAAAAGAGTTAGACATATGCATACAACTATGGTAAATATTTTGAATGTGCTATAGTTACACCATGATCGTAGTACCTATTATTAGCAAACATTATAGTGCTTTGTGCAGTTACAATTCAATTTTTACAAATTTTACTCTCCATTTGAAATTTTAAAGAAAATAGGTTGTGAAATTTGGAATATGAGTTTAGATAATTCATTGTGATAAATACAATTTATTTTCTAAAAATTCAGTTATATAATTTCATACTGTGGTTGAAGCCAACCATGTTTCTATTCCACTTTACACTTATCATAATTATGAACATGTTGGAGGGATATCTCTTACCATATTTGAACTCAAGTTTGGTGACCCGATGACTTGGGGCCATGAAGACTCATCACCTCGGAAACTTCTAGGGATGATCCTCAAAAACCCAAAGGATCAAAACCCTTATGGTGTTTAGACACCCATAGGATCCCAACCTTTGGGATGCCTTTAGACTTTGAAGAAAAAGTTAACAAAGAAATCCCAAGGCACACAATGTGACACGTTAACATAACGAGTGAACCGGACCAAGCGTATGATATTAATAACTTTGTTTCTCAAATTTAGCCTCATTAAACCTTCAGTCAAATTTTCCAACCCTAGGATATCAACATCTTTACATGGCCTCCTCCAAGGTCTACAAATACCCTACGTAACCCTCTTATTAGGGCAACTAATATTGAGACATAATATATAACGGTCACATTGGTAACACCAAGAAAGTGCTCTTGTTCGGGTAGGGGAGCTCGCAAAGGGGACTAGGGTACCTCCCGGCACTTGAACCAATATAAATCTCATATGCTATTTTTGACTCTAGGATACAAGGCTTGTCAAATGACCAACCTTCATCACTCATGTTTGTTTGCAACAGTTGAGCACAAACCCATGATCTAGTTGTTTTCCTCCGATTGTCTATGCATGCCTGTTCGTGCATCCATGTTGATGCATTGGGTTAATGTTACAAACTTTACACTTTGTTAACTTCGCTAACCTTTCAAAAACTATAGAATTCATAGAGGTGACAATAGAGAAAAGGGCAATCATAGATGTAAAGTTATTTCTCTTTAGAGTATTTTCTCGACATATGAATTCAAAGATATAGTGCATGACGACAATGGATTATATCAAGTTTGTGTTTGCATCTTTTGAAATAAAAAATACAAGTTCATGATTCTTTAATCGTTTAGGGATGCTCACTTGTTTATCCATTAGTGCCCCTGGATCCAAGATTGTAACTATGGTAACTTTGTTAACATTCCAAAAATCATGTTGCATTTTATGGAAATAAAAAAGTACTAGAAATCATAGTTTTTAAGTCGTCGCCTAGGCGTCCAGGCGCTCGCAGGGAGTAAGGCATCCCCGACGCCTAGCCAAAAGCAGAGGAAATCGAAAGGGAGAAGCCACGCAGCTACCTCCTCGCTCGTCCCCATCAAATTTGGTGCCACCTGGGTCATCTGCGGCGGAGGCGGCGGTTGATGGAGATGGGGATCTGAGGGAGCAGCAGCAAGAGGTAGGGAAGGAGCGGAGGGCAGGCTGAGCGCACAGCCAAGAGCAGCGTGAAGGAGGGAGGGCAGCGCTGTTCCTGCGTGAGCCATGAGGGAGGAGATGCGGCGGCGATAGATGCGCCGGCGCTGCGCCTGCCTGGAGGAGGGGGATCCGGCGGCGCTGCATCTGCAGGAGATACGACAGTGTTGCGCTTGCGCCTACGTGATGAGGGATGCGTGCGGCGGCGCTGCACCTGTGTCCGTGAGATGAGAGATGACCTGAGAAGATAAGGACGCACTCTTGGGCTGCCTCTTGGGTTGCCTATTGGGCTGGGCCAAGCACTTCTCTTTACATTTGCCTTTTTTTGGTTTTTCTTTTTCCTTTTTTTCTTTTTCTTGCCTATTCCCTGCTGCTATTTTTCTAATTCTTGGGATGGTAAGGCGTCGCCTTGCCTCGCCTTATGGTCGCCTAGGCGTTGCCTAGTCGACTCGAATGAGTGGCTCGCCACATCTCGCCTTGCCGCCTTAAAAACTATGCTAGAAATACGATGTGGTGTTAGAACCTGCATTAGTTCTGTTAGGTCCATGTCTGCTTTTTTTTAATATGTTTCAAGAGATGAATCTAGTTGAACTGTGCAAACCTTTTCTTTGCACATGTAAGTCAAATTATTATGGTTTACTAGCCAAAAGTAAGTTTTTACTGTTAGCATTTTGGCCTCAAACAAGTAATGTAGTTGTTGTACTACAGTCTCCTGCATGGCCACCACAGCAAACATTGTGATGTGATGGTACAGTCAATTTGTTAGATTTCCTAGCCATCGAGAACTCTCAGTTCAACACTAGGAAAATATAAATAACTTTGTTATCTAAAATTTATTTGTTAACTCTGTATTATTTGCTAACGTCTTTAGCATGTTCCGATGTTCCTTCAGCTACATGGTTTCAGGGTGGTATAACAAAATGCTTCAGCACTATGCCTCCTGTTCATGGTCAAAATTGACACCAGGAGTAGTGTTCGTGTGCGAACACTTCCTCTACACTTTTTAAAACATCAATATTAGTGTACTATTATTGCTAAATACAACTGACACATGCATTTTTTAGGTAACAAAGGAGAAGACTAGACTAAACAACATGGTTGTTTGTCTAGGGATGTGTCATCACTACATTGCATTTAAAATTTGGATTTTTTTCGTGATATAAGTGGTTAATTAGACACACTATACACATTTCAATTGAGGTTGAGCTGAAATGGGGGTACATTTCAATTACCTTTTACTGGCTGTTTGCTAGATTCTAGATCCTATTGTTGGCGAATTGTGCATTTATTTATTTTCTGCCATTTTGAGGCACTTCAATCCTTCCTGTGGTAACAGGATGGCGATGCCTAATGATCTGGTTGGTTTGTTTTATTCTGTACTATGCCAAGTATTATAGGGCATGTTTGGGACCACGGCGGGGAGTCCGCGCGGTGCGGAATTGGTACCGCCGCGGCCTCCCGCCTGCGGCACGGGAAACGCGAGTCCTAGTTCATTTTTGCGGTGGATGTGTCTCGTGCGGTGAAAACAATCGATGATTATTAAACGGTGTTTGGTGGGATTATTTTGATTCTCGCGGTGGAGCAGCCGCAGATCAGATTATAAGTTGAAACAAACTTGCCCATATGCTTCTGGTATATTGTCACTATATACTAGATTTATACCGTGTGGACTTCAGTTGGCTTGTATAAATAGTTAACTGTCCTTGTTGTATGTCTGGCTACTTGAGCTTCTGTTGCAGTTCTGCTTATAGACTACCCACATATGCGTTGCTTGTCATATGTGCTTGCAGTTACCCGACTGCTTTTCATATGTGGCTGAAATATCTTTATCTTTTATGTAATCTTGTTGTTGTCATGCGTAAGTGCCAATTTGTGCTGGCCTATAACACTAACACATTATACTCCTTGTTCATGCAGAGTGGAATTCCACCTCGTCCTTGTGGCCAAGCAGACATTCCAGAATGGACTGGGAAGCCTTCATCGCCTTATGATGATGATCCACGCACACTGAGGTTTCTTGGAGAACCTATTCTGCTTCCAGGAAGTACTGAAGATCCTGATGGTGCTTCCATTGGAAAAGGGAGGCAAGATGACTGCAACTGTGAGTCCCTAGGTTCCATTGATTGTGTCAGGTTTCATGTGGCAGGAAAAAAGATCAAACTGAAGCATGAGCTGGGCTCAGCATACATTGAAATGGGGTTTCATAGGATCGGGGAAGATTTAGCACTAACATGGACAAAGGACGAGGAGAGGAAATTCAACACCACTATCCAGGATAGCTTGCCTTCATCTACGAACAAGTTCTGGGACAAGTTGCTTGCCGTCTTGCATGACAAAGGCAGAGAAGGCCTTGTGAGCTATTACCACAATGTTTTCTAGGTCTAGCGACGGGCCTACCAGAACCGCCTGGCTCAAAATCCTGATAGTGATGACGATTCCATAGAGCCTAGTTTCCTATACATTCGTCAACGTATAATGTGTTCTGGTTCTTCCAGGAAGCGGAGCCGCTCCAAGTCAGCTAGTTCTTCCAGGAAGCGGAGGAGATCTTAGGAGGCTCTGTTTGATTCTGAATTTCTGATAGGTGATTATTGCCTATCGTGCATCGGTAGCTCCAGATCAGCTACTTCATGTTGAACTCAAATGATATTATATTGTTAGGGCTGTACTCACAAAATTGGTGATAGGTAATGGTAGACTTCTGTTGGGACCTAATTACCTTTTATGTGAATAGCCGTGCTGGTGGTTTGTTACCGCTTTGTTGCTCGAATGCTAATGCCGTTGTGTTGACATTTAGGCTACCTCGAAGAAGGATTCACTTCTACTCCCTCCATTCCAAATTATAAGTCGCTTTGACTTTTTTGTTTATCCATTTTGCTATGTATCTAGACATATTATTATATCTAGATGTATAGCAAAATGGATGTACCAAAAAAGTCAAAGCGACTTATAATTTGGAACGGGGGGAGTATATGACTTTCTTGGATGAATGCAATGTTTAATTACTTTTTGGTTCATGCTTTCTCCCAAGGTTGTGAAATACACATATTACATCAAGAAAAACTTGATATCGATATGTTTACAATGAAGGATGGTATAGTGTCTTGTTGAAGCAAGGCAACAGATGAAGATAAGGCCTTATTTAGCATGGCTTTGGTTCTCTATGGATACTATAGCTACACTACTGTAAGAATCCCTCCATCCCTCTCCTCACAATACGCACCACCCCAGTAGAGAAGCTAGTTTGGTTTTGGGGCTTCATCTGAGTAGTGGAACTTACCAAACAAAGCCTAAGTATTGCTGCCAACTGGAAATTCTGACCATATTTGTTCTTAATTACAAATTTTTAGCCATATCTATGTTCGTGTGCATTTTACTCTCCATACACTACTACAAAAACCGGCCAGTACTGCAGGAGGTGTAGAATCTTCAGTATCATGGGCTACCACTGTCGGGTTATGGCACCAACCATCAGCGACAAATAATTAGGGGTGAAAATGAACGGGACAAATCACCATTTTCTTTTGACAAATTTTACAATGGTTGAAAAAAACATGAGCCATCCATTCGACGAGATCGGACGGTGTAAAAATAGGAGATACCAATGTGAAAGTACCTAGAGGTACTTAATAGGTGGGGACAGTACCAAAATTTGGTGGGGTAAGTACCAAAATATGTGGGACCAAATTTATTTATTATTTTTTTAATTTTTCGGTTATGAAATTTTAGCATCTTCGTTGAAGGGTAACGATGGAATTTTCCATCCCATCCCTGTGTGAACCCATCGCTCACATCTCAGTCCAATTCTTTCTCCCCTTTGCTCGAAGGCAGTTCGCGGGCTGGGGGCACACCAGCATGCCGCACCTCCATGATCTGCTCCGCTTCGAGGCGTCCTGCGTGCTCACCAATACGCTCTAGTTCACCGGCAAGGACGGCAGGGAGGTCGCAGCGACCTCGCACGCGAAGAGCTGCTAGCGGGCTGCTGCCTGTTGGAGCCGCCACTTGACGCCGTGGCACTGCAACCGCCAACTGCAGCTTGGCCGCGTCAACTTGAGGAGCCTCGTGACACGGATGCGAGCATCCTGTCCCCGATGCGGAGCTGGACGTCGTCGCCCGGGACGAGGTCCCGAACCGGCAGACCGGGAGCGTATGTGGGGAGCAAGGCGGCGTCTCGCAGCATGGCAGCGCGGTGGGACCGAATCGGCTGCAGGCTACAGCGCATCGAGCGCGCCTTCCATGTTGGCCTCTCGCCCTCTTGCCAGACCCTGACGGCGGCGTTGACCACGAGCATGAGGAAGATGACAAGCTGCTCCATAAGATGGCGGCAGGATACTGCCGAACGACGAGCGCACCCACGTGTTGCCACCTCCCCCCTCACCATCGGAACCGTCAGCGGGACACGATGCGGCAGGATGCTACGCCTCATCGTCCTTGCATGGCGAAGTGGACGGCAAAGTTACGAAAATACCCTCAACATCACAAATTATATTTAATAAATAATGTTTATCAATTAGTTTAGCTCAAAATAGAAAAAATGAAAGTACCTAGAGGTACCAAGGTACTTTCTCAACCATTGTAAAAGATCTCCTTTCTTTTTTCTATATTATGATACCATTTTTTACCATTTTCAAATGTAGCCAAACACAAAAATCGGTTATTTTCAACTGGTTTCACAGCCATTTTTTGTATTCAACAATTTCATAAATATAGAAAAATCCTTTATTGATCGTTTTGTAATACCGTTTCTGACCATTTTCACCCTAGCGACAACCCATGTTTTGCAGCTATCTCTAGACATCAACCGCCAAAGACAACATCAATCTCACTACCGGGTTTAGATACAAGCCCCCGCCTCTCCCCTCCCCCCCAGGATGCAACACACAAGTAGCACAACAATGATTCAGCTTCGACACAGAGCACAGTGACTGAGCAACAATTCAACTTCTTCTTTTGACCGCGAGTCCTCAACGCCTTAACCTTGTGTCGTCACCTGCTGCCCACCAGTTCTGACTTCTGAGTCACCACAACGCTGCCAGGCCCCAACTCGACCAACATGCAACGGCCAACAACCAAGGCACCAATGGAAGGAATGGAAACTTAGACGTCTGCATGGTGATCAACTCGGCTGAAGTGAAGAGCAGATCGCCAATTGTCATCGCAGCATCCCGCATTCGTGATTCATGAATTTTCTAACAAATTGTGTGAAGACTAATCGTGTAATTGTAAGACTGGAACTCATTAGTCATTAACTCATTATTCAAGTTGCTATTGTCTTATTATATTACTTTTACAAACTAATTATTTCTCTAAATTTCACGGAGTGAGAAAAGGAGAAAGAGAAAACGAGTTAATAAAATCAAAGCGAAGGTCCATGAATAATTTTTTAAAGAGTAACACAAGCACTCCAAGAGATTTAGACAAGTTGGGAGGATCCAACTATCATTAGTCCAAAAGATGAGGGTTCCACATAAGACAACATTATTGGTATTAATCTAGAAGATGAGGGCCCTACAAAAGACAATGTTGGCATCAACATGGATGAAAACTACATGAGTGATTGTTAGTGACCTATTCTTACAAGCACAATATATGGAGAACACACCAGGGAAGCACTTGGACATCTTCCTCCTTGGCCACCACCTTAGGAGGCTAGTATGGACCTCCAAGTTAAGTTGGAGGCTCAATCCATATCAAGTTCGAGTCCATCTCGGACTTCAGAAGCAGCCTGTAGTAAAACAGATGTCCCGCACTTATACAGACTCCGTTCTCGATGCTCCACCTATCAATGGAAAGGTAATTTCATAATCTAACCAATGAAATTGATCCTAGATCAAAATTCCTTCAGAATCAACAAGAATCATCAAAACAAGTGGATGTCTAGAATCTTTCAGGGTGCTGCGTCGCTGTCTTTTGGGCTGTTGGGTCTTACAACACATTGGGACACCTAGGGACGTGAATAGGGGGTCCTTGGACGCCGCTTTTAGACTATATAATTAATAGCCGCCACCCATATTTGGGTTTGGGTTTTACTTTAAATCAATCTGTCATTGAACGGTCGCCGTTATGAATCCAATGTTCCTAAGTAAGATAACATCATTAGGTAGAAATCTATTTTCAAAACTATGAAAAGGATCGTTTAAAAACGAGCTCACCTCTAAATTTAATGGTCGCATTCGAGTTCAGGTTATTGGACCTTGCATAATGGTTGGAGGATCAGAGGGTACATCCATTAAGGAGTGATCTCCTCATCAGAAATTTCCAAAAGAATGCTATGAAATGGCTGCAGAATTTTCTTGCACCTCTATTGATTCTTGGCCTGATGTTATCATCCATGTCATCTAGCACCGCAGACTAGGAGGAGGTGATTACTTATTTCCTACTTTGTTAACTCCGTTGGGAATAGTTTTGCAAGTCGATAGTTTCATTTGTTCCTTTCCTGATAAGCTATGTTTGTTGGGCTATGTTTAGTCCCCTAAGAAGTGGTAATCTATTGTGTATGTTTTCTGTTTCACACTTGCATAATTTGTTCATGTCAGGTCGGAATATCCCATGGTGAGATTTATGTATTGTTCCAACATTTTAACTTTTTTTTCTTTATGGTATTGCCTTAGATTGAAAATATGAATGCTTAGAAATACATTTAGAGTCTGATTTCATAATATGATGCTTGGTATGGAATCCCGTTGCCTTCGATTGATACCTTTTGGTTATTTGATTTGTACCGTAGCGTTAGCACAGTCAATGAACCAGTATATCTAAAACAATTAAAAACAACTAATAATTTAGAATTTAGAACGAGGAAGTAGTTTTTTAAGGTTTAATCATTTTTCTGATACGGTACGTTTTAATGACAAACATTGATGTTTAATAGAGCTATCCGTTACCATTATTCGATGGAATTTACCTTGGTTGTATCAAAAGAATCATTACAATTTGCATTCTGCTTTGACATTAATAATTTTCTAACCCGCGGCGTTACGCCGCGGGGGTTAGGCATTTGCTGGGGCTCCGTCCCATATGCAATGTTAAGTTTTATTGTCTGTAGTTACTCAAACAACAATGGTTCAAGAACAACAACATTAATATTGGGCAATGAAAATATATAGGTACCTGTTATTTTATATCCTTTATTACATAAGAACAATGAGAAGAAGAAGGTACAAATATTTTCAGCCACACCTTACGTCAATTATAATAAATTAGTAAAAAGATTAAAAGAACTCTGGGCAAAAATACCAAGGTTTTAAATCTCCGGCTATAGCCTTCGCTATCTCCGATTATAGCTGTTTGGGAAGGATTTAGTTAAGTTTTTTCATGTATATGTTAGCCCTTAACTGCCGCTATAGTCCGCTATAGTCGGCTATAACATGTTTTAATAGTTTAGCCGGCTATTTAAAACCTTGAAAAATACATCATTTGGAAAAGATAAGCAGACCCACCGGATCAGTGTCGAGAGAAATTGCAAGAAAGAAGACAAAAGGACTTTGAACATTCATGTCTAAGGCATCTTGTAGGTTGATGTAAGTATTTGGTGGTTCCATATTTTATATGCCTGTATTTGAATTGAATTTGCATTGGTAACACGAAAACCAGATCCAACATGAATTAGAAAAATCAATAAAGAGCCTGCATGTACTAAACAAAAAAAAAGCAGCAGTTACCAAATCAGGAACCTGAAGCAACTGCAATTGGCAAAGATGCATACGGTCACAAACGCAGCATCCTCAAAGGCATTAAGTCAAGCACCATAGCTGCATGGAAATAGCAGAGTACGGTCGTATGAAGGACACGCACAGGAACAGGAGCATAGGCACGGAGGCGGTGAGGCGCACCAGCTGAATCGGCGCCCGGGCCAAGGTGGTGCAGGAAGCCAGGCGTACTTGAGCGACGTGGTCGGGGCCGCCCGGCGGAGGCGACGTGACGCGTGGGCCGCCGCACGCCGCGGCCCGCTGCACTCCATGCCTTGCTAGAGCGAGATTGATGAGAGAGCGGCACATCTGGGTATGGAGGGGAGGAAGACCGGGGCATCGTCGGTCGCCGTCGGCCGCAGTCATCGATCTCCTGCCATTGTCGTCCACGCGACGTCGTTGGCCAGGGTGGCGCCTCCGCTTCCATGCCCTCGGGCGCCGCTGCCACTCGCATTGGCCTTCGGGCGGACCGCGGCGGGGGCGGCCGCGCCGATGTGCCGTCACGCCACGTCGGGGCAGCGGGGGAGAAGGCGCGGCGGCGCAAGGAGGACGGGAAGGGCGGGGGGAGGCGCTGGCAGGGGCGGTGAGTGAGCGGGGAGGGGAGGGGAGGTTGCAGAGGACGGCGTGGGGAGGGAGGGCACAACGCCAGCGGCGTCGCGGCGGTGCTGGAGACTTAGAGGACAAGACGTCTTTTTCACAAATGCCATACAACACAGGTGTGTTTTAGAAAAAAAAAATACATAGATTTTCTCACTCTTTTTTTTCACCTCGCGCGTGTCGATCGCTCGGCTGTTCGTGTTCGTGTTCGTGTGTGGACGGGTGTGATTAGCAGCGGATCCAAAACACATGTACGTGTTCGTGTGTGTTCGTGTGTGGGCTCTAGGCTGTTCGCTCGGATCTTGCTTTTTAGTGTGTGATTTGTGATTTGCCTTTGTATATAAAAAATTTTGATTTGTTCTTCTATAGGAAAAAATTGTTTGTTGTGATCTGTGATTTTGTGACTATCTGGAGCTAGAAAAAAGCTGGAGGTAGAATGAGGATAGAGGCTGTTGAATCTTAATTCTATGATGTAAAAAATTTTATATATTAAAACTGTATAAAATATATGATCGTTGGATAGATGGACTCTTTTTTTTTTTTTCCGTTGCCGGTGGAAGCGAGAAGGCTCGGGAGAGAGCGAGGGTGGCGACGTGCATGGCAGCCGATGGTCGGGTCCCCATCCGACGGTGCTGGTTGGGTCACTGTTCTGGGAACAGTGGGCTGTGTCAGGGAGCTGTTGGTCTACCGTATTTTGTGAGAGGGGTCTTGGTATACAGGATTAGGAGTATATAGGATAGATTCCACACATTGTAAAACAAATTTATTGCGCTCCAAACAGCTTACAAGTATTATAATTCCGGAATTCTCAAAAGCGATCGGGCATTTTTTATCTGAACGTTCCGTTTTTGTCCTGGCCACCAAATTGTCCCAAAGAAGAATAATCCACGATACGATGTTTTTCTCTCCAACAAGCAGCCGAATTCCGAATTCTCAAAAGCGGGTGTTCGTCCGTCCGAACGTTCCGTTGCTTGTCCATGACTCTGGCCCAATGACCGCTTCTTATCTACTTATCCATTCACCACGCAACCATTTTAAAAAAAAACTTACTTCACTGCAGCGCCGCGACAGCGCTCCACAATCGTGCTACGCCGCGCCGCCTCGGTGACCACGCTCTCCATAGCACCTCCCTCTCCATCGCGCCTCCGCTCTACCGGGCGACATCTCTACTACGCCCAAACGTGGCAGTCTTCCTTCCTCACCACTGCACCTCGCCGCCGTGGCCTTCTTCACCAGACCTGTTGTGGCCTTCTCCACCGGAGTGGCGAGCTCTACACCGGTGAATTCCACGCGTCGACGAGCCTTCATTTGCAAGCAGCAAGGAGATGTTGCGCTGAAAGAGCATGTTGCAAGTCTATGTTTCAAGTGTTTCAGATGTTTCATAGGTAAGTTGCAAGTGTTTCATATGGATGTTGCAAAAGTAGATTAGGATGTTGCATATGTTGCAATGGTTGTACATATATGTTGTAAGCTTT
The DNA here is from genome assembly GCA_904845875.1 of Miscanthus lutarioriparius. NCBI lineage: Eukaryota > Viridiplantae > Streptophyta > Magnoliopsida > Poales > Poaceae > Miscanthus > Miscanthus lutarioriparius. The sequence continues at coordinate 97,864,840 of CAJGYO010000001.1, forward strand.
TGTTCTCAATGTTTCATCTATTTTTTCGGACGTGTGTTGCAAGTGTGTTTATTTGGATGTTGCATATGTGTTTACACATATGTTACAAGTATTTTATTTAGATGTTGCATATGTTTTACAAGTGTTTTTTAAGTATTTTTTTTGTAAAGGTTTCAGATGCATGTTTCAAGTGTTTAATTTGTATTCAGATGTATGTTGCAAATGTTGCATATGGCTATTTCAAAAGTAGATCGGGTGTTGCATCTCCCTCATCGCATTCTTTTGCCTCGTCTCGGTGTCTCCTCCTTCTCCCGACGCCGACTAGGCATCTGAACCAGAGGCGCATGTGGGCATTGTCCCTCATCTTCTTCTTGATGCTGGTGACGTTTGAGGCGACACGGACCTCTGCATGAGATGCGTAAAATGGAGTGCATGCGTGGATATTCGGACGTGCGCACACTAAGAGCCTTTTACAATTTTGCATCCTGCTCCGAAGATGAATATTTTTCTTCCTCAATAATATAAAAAAAAATGTCTACGTTCCAAATATTAATAAGCATGATTTTCTCGGACGATATACGGCACATTATCGACGAAAATGCACGTGCAGCGCGCTCCGAGCACACCTAAGAGGGACCTATGTGTACTGCCAAGAGGTCCCCGTGAAAGGCGTCCTCCCATGGTGGGCGGCCACGGGCCCGCGTCGGCAGCCGTGAAAAGCTGCGAGCACACGTCTCTCGCATACCACCACTGCCGCCAAAGCAAAGCAGGCGGTGGTTTTGGCCGGCCCAGTCCTACCCTTCACAGTAACAACGAGAGGAAACCAGACGCAAATTAACCGGCGCCAGATCTCGCCGCGTCTCCATTAACAAACCACCACCCGCCGCTAACTCCAGTTTGCCTCCTCCTCACGCAGCACAATCCCTCCTCCCCGAGCAAAAAGGGTGCAGGGGGAGGACGTACGACGACGCGGACGCACCGTCAAAGGCTACAGGCTGCGCAATCCCTTCCTTCTTCTTATCCCAACTCCCCAAAGACGAGGAGCGGAGCGGAGAGGAGAGGAGGTTCCGCCCTTCTGCTGGTGCTGCTGTTCTTGTTTCCCCGCTTTCCAAGATGTCGTCCCCGAGCAAGCGCCGCGAGATGGACCTCATGAAGCTGTGAGGATCCTGGACCCCCTCGGTGTGTCTTCCAATTTTCCCTGACATGTTCTGCTTGTTTTTTTTGATCTGGTCGTTCTTGCCGGCTTTCTTGGTTTCTTGGCGTCGCAGGATGATGAGCGACTACAAGGTGGAGATGGTGAACGACGGGATGCAGGAATTCTTCGTCGAATTTAAGGGGCCGACCGAAAGTAATAACCCTCGCGCCGAATCCCGGTTTCTCCTTTCTCTCTCTGCCTTCCGGGCTGATGATCCACGCTCCTGTTTCTGATCTAGATGTAGTGGGGGAAGTTGAGTTTCAGGAAAACTAAACTGCCAATCTCACCTGTTGATCGTGTTCAGATATTCTTGTCTGTTTAGCTTCATCCTCGATTGGTTGCTCAGTTGACCTGAAGCATCTTTCCTTTCAGAGTCTATCACGGGATTTTGCCTAATGAATTCGTACTCAATTTGGTAGGTATCTACCAAGGCGGTGTCTGGAAGGTTAGGGTAGAACTGCCTGATGCATATCCTTACAAATCCCCCTCCATCGGCTTCATCAACAAGATTTATCACCCAAATGTCGATGAGATGTGAGCATTATGGTCTTGAACTACTTTTGTTATTTTAATTTTAATTCAAGCTCATGGAACTAACATTTCTTTACCTGCTCTGTTCGGCCGCAAAATGCAGGTCTGGCTCTGTCTGTTTGGATGTCATCAACCAGACATGGAGCCCAATGTTTGGTGAGAGATAGTGGCTTCCCTTCCATTGTTGCTATGAGCATTTACTGCTCTTATGGAATCTATAATCTGAGCTCGATCTTTTTCCACATTCCTATTTTTTGCAGATCTAGTAAATGTTTTTGAAGTATTCCTTCCGCAGCTTTTATTGTATCCGAATCCTTCTGACCCATTAAATGGGGAGGCTGCAGCACTGATGATGCGTGATCGCTCTGCTTATGAACAGAAAGTGAAAGGTACCGTGGTCCATTAAAATCTTCTGATTGTTTTCAGTAGATAGTCTATAGTTGTAAGATATTGTTTTATTCAAACATCACCTCCAGTCTGCCTGGCCATAATGTTCTACTGCAGATTCATTCTTTTCTGTCATATGCATTGCAACCATGAAATACTTATTGCATGTGAATACATATTTGTATGCACTGTGGATGTGCCAAGTTTCAAAATCTTTTGAACGACCGAAATACGTTTTTTGAATTGGTTTCGGTTTCCATGTTTCTACCTAGTAGGTGGTTTCCACCACATCTTTTGCCTACTTATTGAGTGTAACCCACACTAGAATGTTCTCTTTCAACCAGGCTCGTTGTGCACCAAACCAATGAGAAAAGTTCTGATCTTTTTTTCCCCATAACTTAGCTTTCTTACATTAATTCTCTTCGACCTATCATGTTCAAGTTACACTACAACACAATCAATGAATCGTAGTTGCACTTGCACCTGACCTAATTATCTACCAAGCTCTCCAAAATCTAACATTGCTTAGTTATACTATTAAAACAAGATACTACCAATTACTAAGTTTGAGAAAACATAAGAGCACAAACAATAACAGTTACTCAGTTACTTGACTCGAACATAAGAGGGCAAGCATTGCACTATCTGAAGAATCTGTGCTTGCAACTTCAAACGTTCTACTAAAATTATGTCCCTTAATATAATGCAAATCTCCAACTTATATAATCCTATTATTTTTCTTCTACCAGTTCTACATTTCTACCAAATCCTAGTCAAATTGCTTTGCTCTCAAGTCTTGTTGTGCCCGATTTCCATCTTTCCTCTCAATTCTTTGTTCCCGCATTGAAGTGGTTTGACCAAAGTGAGTAAGAGGCATCACAAAATGCTAAGCCCGTTGTTGCAGATGAAACCTCCTAAAACTTGTATGTACTTATACATCAATACATGCGCCTGGAATTAGAGAATCTGCTTTAACCTGGCTCTGGTTTGAAGTGGCCTGGCATTATAGATTTCTGAAGATAAAAAACCACCTTTACAGATAGCAGGAATTGAGTGGTTCTGCTTTAACCTGGCATGCCATGATAATGATTGTGAAGATAAAAAATCAAACAATTTGTGGGGTGGTGGGATCTCCACAAGATGGGTGGAAATCAAGACATGGGATGCGTGTGTTTCTTATTTGACATCCCAGATACTGGTATATCTAGGTTCATATGCACCAGTAGAGATTTAGCTTCCATTTATCTTTTAAAGAGTGGCTAGGGGAGATGAATATGTGGATGCAAACTCTGATAACTTCCCTAACCAGTCTAGTATCATGTACTCCCATTTTCTGCCTAATCCAGTTGATGAAGTCTCTGTTTGCTTGTTTGGATGCTATAGATACATTTTGAAACTGAAACAAAGGTTATACTTCCTAACTATTGAAAAGGCTACCACTTTTTTTTTTTCGCGACCATGCCTTGACACGTTTTTGATGAAAAGGCTACCACCCATGATTTATTTAATTGCTGCCAGTTGCATAGCACTATAATAACTGCTGTTCAATATAAAGTTCACCTGCTAAGATAAGTACTGAATTTGTAATTGTTCACTTGCTTGAATTAGTTAACTTGCACTATGTATCTTCTGACACCGATTGGGTTATTAGTAGGTGATTGATTTTTATATTCCTGGCGTTATACCTTTATCTGTATGTTGACATAGACTTCTAGTGATAGGGTGGTTTGGTGTCATGAACACAGGGTTTCTTTTGTTTGATGGCACCATGCACCCAGTTTCAGAACACCAATGAGGCAATAAAGCAAAATTTCTTTCTATTGCATTTTAGTATTGCATATCTTCGAGCACTACTTTGTTCATCATTGGCCAAATAGGTTTGTGCCATATTGACACTAAGGTGCCAACTTTCTCTCCCATGTTTCTGCAGAATATTGTGAAAAGTATGCCAAACCAGAGGACGCTGGCATCACTCCGGAAGACAAATCCAGCGACGAAGAGCTTAGTGAGGAGGAACATGACTCTGGGGATGAAGCTATACTTGGCAATCCTGATCCTTAGTTTGAGTTGGAAACGTGCAGTCAGCTCGTCAATACAATGCTCATTGCAGAAATTGCTACTAAACAAAAACTGAAAAACTAAAAAAAAAGAACTCTGGATGTCATGTAAATAAGTGTACCTTGTATGTTATCCAATGTTGTTTCCTTCATTTGGTTGATTGAATTTGTCGTACCTCTTTCATGCCCCCACACTCCCACTCGTCAGGATTTGCAGTTGATATGTGCTTTGGTTTCAAGGAAAGGCAAAAACAAGGTTGTGGCTTCCTCCATTGGATGTTGCTGTGGACTCGATGGATGCCTGTTAAAGCAACGGAAGGGTATTTTGGGAATGTCTATCAGGCCTCAAACCAACCGCTGTATGATTGGCATTTTCTTTTGTGGGCACCATAGCACTGATCTGATGTTGATGTGGGTTGCTTGGCTCCCAACATATTGGCAAGGATTCCGTTCACACTTGTTTTTTTAGGGGATTCCGTTCACACTGGTACCCTTCATTTTTTTTCTTTAGTCTGGCCGATTAGGACTGCTCCGGCCGGATTTCTTTTCCTGCGCCAGACCAGGGAAAAAAAACGGAATTTCTATCCATCATCCGTGTGACGGATATTTCTGTTTTCATCCACTGTTAGTTGGTTGCCGTTTCTGTACTGTGGACTCAATTACATCTGTTGTTGTGGCCCATTTGTATTTGTATGTCACGTTCAATTTCCAGTCTCTGGTTATCTCTATGAAAAAAAGTCTATTTTACCTCATGAACTACTGTCTTCAAAGTTTAGTTTTCCTCCTTTGAAAACCGGGTAAACCAATTCTCTCAACTTTTAAAACCGCTCATTTTACCTCCCTAACCCGCTTATAGGTGGTTTTCAAATACGGTTTTGTCTTTTCTTTTTTATTTATTTTGGCTAAATATTTGAAAAATCAGAGTAAATCGTAGAAAAAATATAAAATAAAAATTCAATTTTTTGGACTCCACATGAGTAGATGTACACAATAAACATATAATATGGTATGTTTTTCTATAATTAATTTATAGCTGTAGTTTTTATTGTCCAACTGTGGTGAAATTTTTATGGTGGTCTAATTATTGTATGCTTTAACTATATTAAAAATTTCACACTCGTTTCTATTGTTACACACTTTTAACTATTTTTAAACTATTTAACAAGCACAAAACTAAATAAATCTATAACTCCGTTATACATGATCCAATGAGTATGAAATTTTTACTACAGTTCAATCATATAATAGTTAGCCCATCATAAAAAATTCATCACAATTAGACTATAGAAACTGCAGCTTTGAATTAATTACAGAAAAGCATAAATCTAAAGCTATAGCAAAAAATTTGTACTAAATCATACCAAATTATATATTCACTGTCATAGACCTACTCACGTGGAGTCCAAAAAAAATTAGATTTTTTATTTTATGATTTTTCTATGATTTATTATAATTTTTCAAAAATTTAGCCAAAATAAATAAATAAAAAGACAAACCCGCCTTTGAAAACCACCCATAACCGGAACCAAGAAGGTAAAATAAACAGTTTTAAAAGTCGAGGGAGGTGCTTTACCTGGTTTTCAAGTTTAAGGAGGAAAACTAAACTTCATAGATAGTTCAGGGAGGTAAAATGGATGTTTTCCTATCTTTATTCTATGCTATGATCTATAGAGGAAAGTCCACATTACCTCCCATCAATTTTTGCGACAGTCCGCTTTTTCTCCCTGAACTTTACCTAAACTTTTAAAACGGTTCATTTTACCTTCCTAAGCTGGTTATAAGCGGTTTTTAAAGGCGGTTTTGTGTTTTTCTTTTTTATTTATTTTGGCTCAATCTTTGAAAAATCATAATAAATCATAAAAAACATAAAATGGAAAATCTAATTTTATTGGACTCCATATAAGTAGATCTACATAGTAAATATATAATATGGTATGCTTTAGTATAAATTTTTTTTGTAGTTTTGGATCTATGTTTTTCTATAATTAATTTATAGCTACAATTTATATGGTCCAATTGTCGTGAAATTTTTACAGTGGGTTCATTATTGTATGCTTGAACTGTATTAAAAATTTTATACTCATTAGATCATGTATAACTTAGCAGATTTATTTAGGTGTAAGCTTGTTAAAAAGTATTTATAAATTTATAACTAAGTTATACATGATCCAATGACAACGAAATTTTTACTACAATTTAACTATATAATAATTAGCCTATCATAAAAATTTCACCACAATTGAACTATAGAAACTGCAACTATGAATTAATTATAGAAAAGCATAGATCTAAAGCTACAACAAAAAATTTGTACTAAAGAATACCATATTATATGTTCACTATGTAGATCTACTCATGTGGAGTCCAATAAAATTGAATTTTTTATTTTATGATTTTATTGTGATTTATTATTATTTTTCAAAGATTCAACCGAAATAAATAAAAAAGAAAAATACAAAACCGCCTTTGAAAACCGTTTATAACCGGTTAGGGAGGTAAAATGAATGGTTTTAAAAGTCTAGGCACATGGTTTACCCCGTTTTAGAGTTCAGAGAGGAAAAACAGATTTTCAAAAAAGTTGAGAGAGGTAATGTGGACTTTTTCCATCTATAGACGTTGCTGCCTCCACCATTTCCCGAACATGCTTCACTCTCACCTTTTCCAAGGCCTCTTGTTTGGGCTGGAACACTCCTGACCTGGGCTTGCTCCTAGCATGGGAGCTGAAGCAAGAGGTCCTACGGATGTATTAGGTTTTAATCCAATCGTCCAATGGATAGACCCCGTTCGCCTTATCCCATATTCGACTTGTTCGGCTTGTTTTTTCAGCCGGAACAGTGTTTTTCTCTCACAACAATTAAATCGGAACAGTATTTTCAGCCAGTTTCAGCCAAGATTCAGCAAGTCGAACGGAGCCTTGTTAAAAAGTAGTACCTGGAGGCTGGATATGCCACAGAGGAAGAGTGGACCTGCGGGGTGAAGAGAATGGTTACTCGCAGAGTTTCGTGGACACTGGCATGCGACCTCAGAATTTCATTCCAGAATTAGAGCTTACAAGTGTAGTGGAGGATTATCCTAGGACGAGAGGGAACTAATACAGAGGAAAGATGAGACAGTTTCTAAGTCAGCTTCGGCACCAATCAGCCTGTTCGGGAGGCCGTATCGTATCGTAGATTATTTACTGCTGGCTGGTTTGGTGTGAGAGAAAAACACTGTTCTCAGCTGAAAATTTACGATCGTTTACAAGCAAGCGAACAGGCTGAATGTATACTAAAAGTGTGATCTCAAGGAACATATGCTTTCCCAGATTTTTTGGCACAAAGTTTGATGTTATCCTTGGGGATCCTCCATGGGAGGAATATGTTCATCGCGCTCCTGGTATCAGAGAAGATCATATATAGAGTATTTCCTAAAGAGATTATGAATCGGAAAATTGAGGTTGTTCTCTACCTTGAATTATTATATTAATTTGACTCAACAGGTCATAGCTGATAGGCCCTCATTTATCTTCTTTTGGGTCGGTGATGGTATTGGTCTTGAACAAGATCCTTTGTGCTTGAGAAGGTACTCAGCTGGATCGTTGTATAAATTGATTGTCTGTGTCTTGTGTCTGTTTTATTATTTTCTTGATTGCTCTCTGATATTTTTGTTAATGTTAAAAACTTTGTGAAAATTCGATGCATCACTTTTCTCCGACTTTTTCATGTTTATTTATCAAATCGCAACTTTTCGTTTGAGGCATTATGAATGTAATCATAGAAGATGAGAGGCAATCTCGTATGTCTCAGTTTGGAAAATTCTGCTCATTATGTTGTACCTCTTTGCTGGTGCGGTCCAAGCCCCATCATTTGTCTGCAAAATGTGTCATATTTAATTTTTTTAATACTAATAGATATTCCATTGGACTACTCGCTGATAATAACACATTAATAATTTAACTACCCTGAAAACATGTTAGTGCCTATTGAATAATAGAAATGGTGACCAGAGGGAAGTAAGTGGGAGTCTTAAAATTCTCACCACAAGAATGACACAAAGGTCTATATCCTAGTACCATCCACGAACATTATCTCAAACACAACTAGCCAAAGTCGTGTAGTTACAGCAGATCTACGGATCTTAGAAACTAGGCTAGAAACATGCGGAAGCAAAGGGAGGTCAAAACAAGCAAGATTGAAAACACAGCAAACAACGGCCTGACTTGGTTTTGGTTTCAAAAACCGGACTGGGCTGATGTTCAGAATTCAGCACTCGGACGAACAAATGTCAAATCTAATCAAACGACCTCCAAAAGTCATGAAATTTGGTAGAGGATTTTATAACAACAGAAAGAACACCACCACCACAACAGAGCTCAATCAGAGTAAGATGAAAAACCAGCCTAGGCTGGTTTCTGCTGTTTCTAGCAGAATCTTCTAAAAAAATTCAAAATCAATTCAAACGAGCTCCAAAGATTCTAAAACTTTGCACACACACCTTGTATAACCCATTTAGAAGCTATCCCCAAAAGATCAAGTCAAAAAGTTTAAAACTTGAACGAGAATATTAAAAGCCATCTCTAGAAATGGGGTTTCGCAATAAACCTCAAAATAAGGATTTTTAGGTGCTCGTGGGAAATCTTCCAGAGAAAGTGGCAACATGTATTCCTAAGCCGTCGTAGCACCTAAAGATCAATCAAAGATGGCCCAAAAACCTCAGCACAAAGATCTTCAAGAAATTCTCAAAAAGAGGTAGAAAATAGGAGTATATACAAAGATCGAATTCTCTAAACACATTCACGCTTAGACACTGTTGGCCCAAACTTCCTTATCAAATGTGCTGTAGAACTAGCTGCTACCTGCGGTTGTTTTGTTAGTTTGATCCCCATCACATGAGGGACACCTGACGATAGTTGCGGCTGCTGAGCCATTTCAATTTCAAACAGTTGAGAGCTATGGAAAGACCAGATACAGTACAGGCGTTGATCTTGTGGGTTATGCTAAGACCTACTACTAAACGGATCATGATGTCGAATCATGGGGTGAGCAGAATGGTCGCTGCACGAGGTGCCAGGTCCATTTCCTGCGTCTCATCCAGCGCCATCGGTTCAGAATTCAGACCAGGCACGCACAGTGATGTCTCATCAGGACATCGGGTACAATATTTCCATCTTGGTTCCACATCCATTCCCAAGTTAGGCAAGGTATGCACACCACACTGCTCGTCACAGGTCCTACCATTATTATTCTCTGTGTAATAATAATTCCTCCAATAATTCTGTTCTTCCTCTCAGTCTAGGTTCATGTGGCCGTAGTCAGTTGCGTCGAACTGAAGCTGCATTCACAGAAAAGAAACAGACAGCGCTGGCTGGAGAGATTCCACGCCAATCTTCCTCTGCGACCGGCTGCATTGCATTGTATGCAAGGATGAAAACGGTCGAACTCGGTCGAAAAACTCCTCAACCGTTTTCTACTTTTACATTTGAAATACGAAAGCGAAAGCGAAAGCGGACAAGCCGGACACGAAAATGAACACGAACTTACGGAATATCTAGAATTTGAAACGAACCAATTCGAGCAGAATTATATGAACATGGTCGGCACTTGTTTAAAATTCAATTGAAATAGATCCCACACTTGCTATAACATTAAACAAGTTATGTACCAAATACATAACAAGTTTAATGTTAACTAGCAAGTGCATGATCTAGTTCAAGTGCATAGCATTAAACAAGCAATGTTCGACCAAATACATAATCGAAGAGAGATGAAATTCTAGATATTCTATAAGAGAGGGCAGTTCGCCACCAAGAGGCTTATCCGCTTTCGCGCTTTCGTATTTCAAATGTAAAAGTAGAAAACGGTTTGTGAGTTGGCCAAATTCGAGTTTTTGAATTCGAATATTTCAAATTAAAAGTAGAAAAGTAAAAACGTCGGTCGGAAAATGTAAACCATTTTTACTTTTACATGTAAAATAAAACATCTCAAAATGTTCTTCCTCTCAAAGTAGGTTCGGTAAAGTCGGACAAGTTGCGTCGAACTGAAGGATCAAATTAAATACAGACAGCGCTGATGCGAGTTCCACGGATATTTTCGACCGGCTGCATTGCATTGTATAATTGCATGCATCGCGTTCCGAAAGCGCCCAAAGTGTTTCACTTTCACCAACTCCGGCGACACTCAGCCAGCGTCGCTCAGTGCCGTAATTTTCTGCTCCGCGCGCGGTCAGCAGCGCGCATCGACGACCGCCACCGCTATAGTCTGAGCAGGCAGGCACCAACCCTGTCCTTGTTAAGAAAACGGGTGTCGATCCGACGTCGACGACGACCGAGCTGTACTGGTCACCATCTCCATTCTCCACCGCCCTCGCTGTAGAAGAAAAACGTGCATGCTTTTGTTGTTTCTGAATATGCTCGAGGCTATTTGATGAGTGAGAACAATACGTTCGCTGGTTAATTTTCTGCCGTCGTCAAATGCTAGCTGACGGTGATGCCAAAGGGGTTGCATGCTCTAGGCTTGTTTCTGACCAGGAGTAGTTGATCGATCTGCCCACCAAAACCATGTTTGATTTTACGTATGTTGGATGTGCAAGTAGTCGTATAAACAACAGCTATCTTTACTGACGTTGCACCGAGGATATTGAGTTACCAACTCTTGTATTGTGCAGAACTGCAGGTATAAAAAGGGACTACTATGACCTTTTGGTGCACGTACTGTCCTGACTAAAGATAAATTGTTTGTTTCTCTCGATGGAGTGCTTATATTGCTACGATCCTTGTGAGAATATATATACCACTTATACCACGTTAAACGTGCATTTTTCTTCTTCTATAATAAACAAAAACTGCTGAGAGAGATATCATCCAATAACATCAGATTATCTTCATTTTATTATATATAGGCCAACAGATTGGATAGTTCCACGCGTCAATCATGCGCTCTTTATAACAACAAAGACATTCTAACAAAAACCCCCAACACCTTTTGAAATAAATCTAACAGAACCCCCAACTTTAGACTAGTGGTGTAGGCCACGGACTAAGAAATAAAGCTTAGATTTAAATCAACCACTGGATGAATTTAACGGTCTTGTGTGTGTTAGGCCGGATGGTGCACTTGCATGCTGTCTTGCTTCAGAAACACTCTCCAGTCTCCACGAACTCCAGAGTCCAGTCCAGTCTTCACCTTTCAGAGCTCAGAGGACGATTGACTGCACCAATTTTGCCATAAATAATATTATAGCTATGACTTATGTTTGAAATATGTTAGAAAATCGATAAACTTCATAGTGATAGCTACTGTATGACTTATGTTCAAATATACTAAAACCTAGTAGACCCCTTTACAAAAGGACTATTATGGAATGTGATAGAAAATGTATCGAGGGAGAGGGTATGAAACCCATGTGAGTTATACCATGCTGGTAACCAAGCCTTTTTAGCAGAGATTCCATGAATCAAGATCTAGGGGAAATGAGTTATCGGTTAATGGAGTAGAGTAATCTATAGCCCAATACCCTCAAAGCTATAAGATAGGTTGGCAATATGCCTTAATGTGTTTCTGTTGGCTTTAATTAGCTAATTAAGATGCTATGCTACAAAGCATTCTTCAAAGGACTCAGATATGTTAGCTCTTCTATTAAACATATAGCAGTCTATGAAACTTTGGTGATCCCTAGTAAACCCACGAAGAGACTAGGGAGCATGACATATATACTCCACATGGGGGGAAGGCTACTAGCAGCTACTAGTTACGAGTTTGAATGAAACCTGTTTACGCAAACCTAATATAGTTCATTATTCAAGTTGTGGATGGGTGTAACTTGAAGTTGTAGATGTAAGGTCAAGCTAACATTCTCCGTTGAAAACAGTGTTTTCCTAAACACTAACTGATAACAGTTGGTCACCTACCTTCTGGCCATTATCCGGGCTCAATGGCCGTTAAACAGGCTAAATGGTCAATTAAACAAGATAGATGTCCAATTAAATGGAAGTAGTGTACAATCATCTAGTGTTTTAAATGGTGTTTAAATAGGCTAAATGATCATTTAGGTGAATAGTGGTTGAAACACTAGTATATAAATCATAGTGTGAGAAGAAAATTAAAACTACTAAATTGGACATTTTAGGTCTGGTGAGAGATTGTTAGAATTTATATGGGCTCGACCCCCTAAGTCCATACCCACGATCTAAAGGCCCATTACATGTATTCTTTAATGTTTAACACACATTAGGACCATGCTGCTAGTTGATGCAGAGATAGAGGTTTTCTCCCTATATATAAGTACCAACTCCTCAAGAAGACACACCAAAAACTAATATATAAGAAGTCTCATGCATTAAAAATACCAACTCCTAAAAAGATGCGTAGAACCCTCTGACTCTTAGGACAGACTCAATGGTGGTTTTATATCCTAGTTTTCGAGTATATGATGCTTTAAAAAACATTATACACATGTTTTATCTCCACAAAACTCATTTTATGTAATAAAATTTTCAATATCTTTTTTATCTATACTATGTCACATTAGCTTATTTAATAGGGGGCACTAGCGCCCGGACGTCCGGCGCCCACAGCGCATCCAGATGCATCTCCCAGTCCCAATCCAACCGAATCGTGGGCTGGCGTCGTGGCCCACCAACGGGACTATCTCAGCATCCCACGTAAAATAGAAAACTAAAGGGGACCGAAGCGCTACCTGCCCGCGTAATGGAAGGGGACAGCGTGCGCTCGCGTCCGCGCCACAATCCACAGGAGTGCCCCGTCCACGGCCCCCGGTGCACTGAAAGCTCTAGTTTAATTTTAGCTAATTGATGAAACCTAAGTACTAACCTTTGTCATTAGTGTCAAGTGAGCAAGGTTGGTACAAAGCCAAGTGATGGAGCATGATGATGAAGTCCATGGAGGTGGAAATGGACATGTGATGATAGTCATCAAGCTCAAACTTGAAAAAGAAGAAAGAGAAAAATAAAAACTAAGTGTTGATCAAGGTAAATGTATCAAATATGTTTTTATTTTGGTACTCAAGACACCATAGAGGGTGTGAGTGTATTTAGGATAGATTGCCGTACTATTAAAAGGGGTGATCTCGACGTAAATACGGTTGTCTAAGTGCCACTAGGTGATTTAACATATGCATTTGCATTAGGACCTAGTGAGTGCTAACATCCATTGGAAAACTTGTTTGTAAAATGCTAACTCACGTGCACAAGTGATGGAACTTGGTGGAGTTATCACATTTGCACAAGGGATGAAGTTTGGAGAAGAGAAGGGGTGTCCTGGTGTGACCGGACGCTGGGTCCGGGACGACTGGACATGTCCGGTCAGTGACCGAGGCACGATAGTGTCAGCTAAATCGATTGGACGTTGGCCTAGTGACGCGATCGGACGCGACCCTACCACTGTTCACTTTTAGGCACATGTAGGCAGAGAGGACCGGACACTGGGGTCACGACCGGACACTGGCATCGGACGCGTCCGGTGTGGCTTTGTTCGCTCTCTATCTCTTGAAATAATTCGTTGGACTCTAGGTGAGTCTGGTCATATGTGACCGGGCGCGTCTGGTCTTGAAACACCGGCTCTGGGAGCTCTCTGTATTGGACCGGACGTTGGACCTGGGTGAGTCCGGTCACTTGATCGTCATGTCTGATCATGTACCATCTTTGCGCGCGAGACTAGTCGTTAGTTGCCAACGGTTATATTCAAATACTTGGGACACGTGGCGTTGTAACTGTGACCGGACGCAGTGACGGTCACCCGAGCAGTGCGTCCGGCCATCACGTAGAAATTTGGGGTGAGTGGCCAACGGTTATTTGAGCTATAGAGGCTCTATAAAAAGGGGTTGGTCGGCTCTTGCTCACTCTCTTGGCTCTCTAACTGATTGATACACCTTGTGAGCATACTCCAACACCTCCCACTCATATAGCTCTTGATTTGTTCATCAAAGTTGAGATTGGGAGAGATCTTAGTGCATTTGCTTAGTGTTTGAGCATATAATGGCACTAGTGATCGTGTGAGCTACGGGATTGCTTGTTACTCTTGGTGGTTGCCGCCACCTAGATGGCTTGGAGCAACGGAGAAGGTTGGCATGAGATGGTGATTATTCGTGGCCATCTCTCAGTGGATTTGTGAGGGGTTCTTGGGCTTATTCCCTAGTGGAGGGCCAAAAGCACCTCTAGGGGATTGCTCATGACATTGAGCGTCCTCATCTTGTGTAGGTTCTTGCGGCGCCCTAGTGAAGGGCTTGGCGTGGTGCCAATTAGCTCGTGAACCACCAAGTGAATCGACCACCACAACCAGGACGTAGCTTGCCGGCAAGCAAGTGAACCTCGGGATAAATTGTATGTCAATTGGCTCTTTGGTTTTCACTTGGTGATCATATTGTCTCTTGCCACGTTTGGTACATCATTACTATCACTCTTTTATTTACATTCATATACTTGTGTAATGGTAGTTGTGGTAGCTAGTGTAGTGTAGAATTAGTTGCTAGCTAGTTCTTGATAGAAGTAATTAGTTGTTAGCTAGCTCACTAGCTTAGTGGAGTAGAGACTTAGCCATTGTGTGCCTAGAGATTGGAATCAACTAGAATTGATTGGATAGGTGGCTTGCAACCCTTGTAAAGCTAGAGCAAAATTGCATTTCGCCATTTAGGTTACTAGCCATTTGCTCTAGTGAATTTGTAGAGAATTTTTATAAGCTATTCACTCCCCTCTAACCATTTATTAGGACATTTCACGCATCCCTTCACCGGCCCTCGCTGTGCCCCCTCCGTAGTCTGAGAAGGATGCAAGGTAGTAGAAGATGAGGAGGAGACACCAAGGAGAGGCAGCACAAAGCGAGGAGGAAGATGTAGCACCCGATATACTTTTGAAACATCTAAATACAACACTTGCAACATACGTCTGAAGACAGATGAAACATTTAAAACATGGGAATGAAACACTTGCAAAAACATCTGAAAAAACACTTGAAAACAATTGCAACACATACATAACATCCAAATAAAATGCTTTAAACATATGTGTGAAACATATGCAACATCTAGATAAACACACTTGCAACATACGTCTGAAAAAACAAATGAAACATTGAGAACAAACGCTTGCAATATATGTGTACAACCATTACAACATATGCAATATCCCGATCTACTTTTACAACATCCATACGAAATCGTTGCAACATACATCTGAAACATACGAAACACTTGAAACATACGCTTGCAACAAGCGCAATGTCACCTTGCTACTTGGACGAATGGAACTCGTCGTTGTGGAGCTCGACACCGGTGTGGAGCTCGATGCCACGGAGTGTGTAGAGATCACCGGTGCGGTGCCCGTCGGCGGCACGGACCTCGACAGTGGTCGCGACAGGTGGATGGGGCGCAGCCATGACAGGAGGCGTGAATACGGGCGGGGGGGCGCGTGGCTCAGGTAGGGGCGGTGCTGGCAAGCAGCGCAGGCAGAATCCGTCCTGTGACCGCGAGCAGGGGCGCACAACATAGAGCGGCGCGAGCAATGTGGGTGATTGGATGAGGGTGAGCCACGTCCATACGGGAAGTCACGGGACGAACCTGAGCCATATCATTATCGTATTTAATACCGATAAAACTTTAATGAAACCTTCGTTGAGACTTTGAGAGTGGCCTTAGGGACGGCCGTGCCGTCGATGTTAGCAGAAGATGAAGGGATGTATTGCTTCTGAGGTTTTAATAAAAGCTTCTTTTATAAAAAAAAATCCTCGCGGCCCCAGCGGTCCACGCTCCACCGTACCCCAAACCACTTTTCGTTACGACACTTCCCTGTCCAAGCACAAGTCAAGGAAAAAGAAAACAAGGGCATCATCGTCATCACATCACATAAGCTTTCTCATTCTTAAGCTGCTTTTATCACGAGCTCGTCTCTCGCCATGGACCAAGCTACTGGTACCGACGTTATCTCAGTCCGGCGCCTGGAAAACAGGAACAGGCCGTCTGCACGGTCGCCTTCATCAGGCAGGGGCGCGGCGCCTTCCCCCCCGCGGAATTTGCCGGCGCCCGCCTCCAAACGCGCGGGTTTGGACAAAATCCCCGGCCCCGACGGCACAGCGCGCGTCTCCGTCCCGTCGGCTGGCAAGCCGCTCGATCGCAGCGTTACAGCCTTACAGGTCGCGTGGGACGGCAACGGCTTCCTTGTCTCGTGTGTCTGTCCGTCGATCGGGATGGGGAAGCGCCGAGCCGAGCGTGGCGAGCGTGCCGGGACGCCTGGGCGGTTTGTTTGCTTGTAGCAGTTGCTACGGTTCTTGGCCCAAATGGAAATTTCCATGGTAAGTCGTGATGCGATCAACGCCCGGTGACGCGACAGCCCACATGTACGCCCCGTTGAAAGGCATATGGTGCATATTACTTGGAATTGCCATGTGTGAACAACTCCTCCAAAAGGTACATGGAGGAACAAAAGTACTGCTCATTGAAAAAATTGTTTTCCCCACTAGGGTACCGCTCAATTCAACTGGAACAACGACTGCGAAGTCGCTCTAATGTAAGTGTGCTTAAACTGCGGAGATCATTGAGAAAACATCAGCCTGTCTAATCCAGGGATTTTTGGAGCTCAAATTTGAACTACGGCATAAAGCATGCCTCAATGGTCCAAAAGTTTCCCGACGTATATATATGGCCCAAATCGCAATCTGCATCCATATGTTGAATAGATCACCCTAATGTTTCAGTTCAGAACGCATGGGGCACTCTTGCGGCCGTGCTATCAATTTTCTCAGAAGAGCAAGGTGCTGAGGACAGCTCGTCATCCCAGCAGATCGAAATTCCGTGCGCCCATGTCCGGACGCCGGGGCTTGGACAAACCCATGACCCCGACGACACATGCCGATGCACCGCGCGTGGCAGCAGCTAGCTCCCGCCGTGTCCGGTGTCCCGTACCGTCCCGTGACCTCCCCGTGCACGACGGCGACGGCCTGTTGCTGACAGGACCCGCGCGCGCGACAGGCGGACGGACGAGGACGAGCGAGTCGCGCGGGCACGGCAGACACACGGGCACACACGGCCACGTGTAAGGCGCCTTTCGCCGAAGAGAACAAGGGGAAGATCGTGTTTTGCTTGGGGTGGCCAACGCGATTCGCGACCGCGACCCGGGCCTGGCCTGGCCGTCTCGTCGAGTCCGAGAAATGGACTGGACGGAAGCAAGAAGCTGGTGTGCTCACTGCTCACTGCTCACTGCTCACTGCTCACTGCGCAGGCACTGCCGAGCGAGCTACGACTGTGCGCCCGCGGCCCGCGTACCTGGAGTCCCCAGCTGCCTGGAGGCGGGGTTTTGGCTGGGGTGACCAAAACGTGCGAGTCCAAAGGTTTGCCCATCCGGGGCCGGCGGGAGCCACCTCCACACGGCTGAGAGGGTTTGGTAACGGCTAGAGTGCAACGGACCGAGGGTTTTTTAACCCTGAACACGCAAAAGATTCGTGCGTCATTGTATTAAGGTAGAAAAAGTTGTTTACAACGCGCCTGAGTGGCGATCTAGTGGTGGTCTAGACTAAGGGGATGCTAATCTCTCCGGCGATGCTTTACGGCTGTTGAATTTTGATTGAGTGACTGGATTTCATCGCCTTCCACCTCTAGTGTAGATACTGCTTTGCATCACCTGTGCATGGACTTTTTTTCGCACGCCACCTGTACACTGGACTTGCACTTATGCACCCCATGTCAAAACCGCGAGAGAGACAAAAGGCCTCTGCCGAATCGGGTGTCTGATGGGCTGAGCGGCCGCGGCCGGTGCACAAGCACCCTGAACAGACTAAAATAATCAGACGTCTGATAGGAATTATGCTAGACTAATTTACATGAATGCTCATACCCCCTAGTATACCTTTCTCTAGGCTGTTACATTGGACAAAAAACAAGGTTCCTGGCCAGAGATGGAGGCTGAAGTGCTGAACCGAGCAGCTTCCACCTCTGTCTTAACTGTTGACATCTCTATTGATTTGTTCTTTTATATTTTACTACTAGTACTAGTAAACGTATTGCATGGAACTAATACGTATTATAATCAGACTCCATGTCATCACTGCACATAAATTGTTTTATCTTATATGAATATGGGTCATGAATCTAGATCACATGCATGATCTGAAGGGCACAAGGGTGTTATGAAAAAAAAAGCAAGATGAAAGAAAAGAGCATTTTAGGAAGTTAAAAAAAAGCGGGTGGAAGCAACGCTTAGCACTTTAATATTAGGTAGAGATAGAGACTACCTCCTTTATCCTAAAACACAAGATATCAAAGGTTCAAATTAATTGTTTCCTCAATTATAAGGTATTATGGATTGTTCAACTATATCCATACGTGATTGCCTTTTAAACCCCATCTATCCATATATCCATGCATGCCTTTAAATCATCATCTTGTCTAAAATGACTTGTGCAATTGGTAACCAAAATGAATGACATGCATACATGTCTAATGTCCTTGTAAACTATGTCTTAATCCTTCCATCTCAAAATAAAATAATTCTCTGAAATGGCCATGGATACCCTATTAATTAGGAGTTGGTTTCCACTTTCTGAATGTGGAGGCTACCGGTGGGACGAGAGAGAGGTTGATTTTAGTGTACACGAGCCTTTACCCTCATCTCCTATCTCCTATAACTAAAAAGAACAAAAGTAAGATAATTTTTTCGTGCGACTTTTTTTGGGGTCGCCTTTGCCGACGTCGTGCGATACCGCGACTCCATCCCGCGATCGCACACGCATGGAGAAGGAAAGCTCACGCAAACGCCGCCATCGCTGGAACACGCAAAAGTGAAACCTCGTGCCTCGCCACCCAAAAGGAAACCTCACGGCCAATCAGCATCGCAGCAGTCATCGATCTCGGGCGGCAGTCATGGACATCGCCCGCACCGATGCCTCCTCTCTCCCTCCCCTCGCGCCGCCGCTCCAACCAGCAGGAGCCCCGACCCTACCCTGCCCCGTCAGCCTCCGCGCTGCTTAGGGCATCGCGGCGCACGCCTCCCGTCCACCTTGTTGTGATCCCTTCGATTCCGTTTGTGGCGGTGATGCTTCGTGCGGGCTGGCTCTGCTGGATCTAGATCTTGGAGGAGTGGAAATGAGATATCTAGGGAGGGAAGGGAGGCTGCGGCGCCGCACATTTTGAGCACGAGGTGGGCATGGCGGGTTGGGGGCTTCTGCTGCTCGTAGTCCTAGCGCTCGCCGTGTCGGCGGCGTGGCTGGACCTAGCGACAACGATGACTCGGGCATGCTGGACGAATTGGTATATGAACCATGCTGGAAGGCGACTTGGACCTACTGGACGAGCACGGGTGGAAGAAGCGGAGGAGCTATCAGTCTATCAGCGCCAGAGATCGGCAGCATCGAGGAGGGCGAGGCAGCGGCTGGTGAGGAAGAGCACGCGGCCGCGGGTGGGCTCCCAATCCTACCCAGGATGGTTGATGGGAAGCAGCGGCCTAGCTCCACGAGGGCCTACCTTGAGGTCGGCAAAGGCAAGGTACAGTGATTCAGTTTAATTTCCACTATTTTCTTGTGCTGTTCCTATTCTAGAACGAATTGGCTCTATTCGATGTCCATGTCCAGTTAAGTCTCGTCTTTAGTTCAGGGGATTTACTCGAGCAGGTTTCTTGATGAGGTGGTTCGCCTACTGTTATTAGTAGGAAAAAAAGTGCAAAATCGTAGTGATTTTTACCTTATCATCATGAAACTGAAGTGTGCAGCTTGTTTTGACAGCTTTGCATAATGTGGAAATTAATGAAAGAAATCAAGGAATGCTCAGTATCTTTCTGATTATGCAACATTAGATGATTTTATCGTTGGCCTGGAGTGTGCCCTGTGGAGGTATTCATGATATCTTGTACGTGTATGGTCATATATAATTTTAATTTGTACCAGACCAATTGTTTACATGTGCTGACATGGCACATATCAGGCTTGTCATTTCCATTCTTCTGCATGGACGAGGAGGCGGGCAGCCGCTGCAGCATGAACCCGGCTGTGGCCAAGTGCAGTATAAGCTACATTCTACCTGTTGTGTTTGTTAAAATGACTGTCCATAACTAGATGCTAAATTAGCCCTCTTGATTTAGAACACATGTTTGTGCCAGTTCACCCCAATAATTAACTACCATCTCCACCACATGGTTCAGCCGTGGAATACACTAGCGAATCTGTAGTTGCTTCCTTTAAAACTTCATGTCAAGATATCAGCTATTCTATTAGTACATGGTATAATGAATATGAAAACTGTATGCAGCAAAGGTACGTATACACAAAGATAAGTATTGAATTTGATCTAATTCAAAATGTCACTATAGATAGTGGTTTTGGTTTTATACAAGTACATATTTCATTTTTTACTAGAATGTCCAGACATCTGGTGTCATTAGTGTCCATAAAAAAGGTAATATGTAATGTTTGCAACTGTAACCTCAGGCAGGACGCATCGAAGGTGGCCCTGGGCGAGGAGGCTGATGTAGCATGAACCTAGAAGGAGGTCAACCCTGCAAGCAAGGTCACTCAAATCTCCAATCATGAAGCAGCAAGGATGCCCTTGCTAGGACCCAATCTATGAGCTCACAACAGTTCCTGTGAGTGAAACTAAAATCTACCTCTCAAGGTACTTCTGATTTTGGTAGTAACTTTAAAAAATTAACTAGAGAATGGTAGAGGTGAAATTTTGTGATGCATTGAGCTATATATATTTGGTTCGGTTGGAGAGCATGTATATTAATTTTCTCACATTCAAATTGAAGCTTCTTAACATACTGAGAGTAATACAAATGTGCTAACCATCACATTCACTAATATGTATCTAACTCGGTTTTCATTAGCTTTTATTTGTTTCATTAATTTCTCACTGTTATGTCCTTGTTTTTACTTGTGCAGCCATTTTTATTATTATCCCTTTCTGAAACTAAGGTCGCTGATTGCAACCAACAGCCTATGCAAGCTTGTCAAAATGGCAGATCATGACCAGCTATGCGGACACGCTGGCGGACACACTGTCAAATTGTATCACAAATCAAATGTTTTAATCTGCTTCAAGGCATTGCAAGTTATTTCTGGATTTATGCCAGCCTACAAATTCCACAATGAGGTATGTGGTTGTGGCACTCAAATTCCAACTAGATTTGGTTCTTACAAGATTGATTTATTAACTAGCAGTGCTTATGGGATATTTGGGTTAAATTTATTTTTGTTTAATTCATGTATACGAAGACTAACTGTGCTGCTAAGGTACCAGGCTGCTAGGAAATTTGGGATTAAATTTATTCTTGTTTAATTCATGTATATGAAGACTAGCTGATGTGCTCCTAAGGTACCAGCAAGCTCCATTAATGAAACATGGGGCAATGATCTTACCTGTCAAATTAAAATGATACTATGAAACCACTTAGATTTTGACAGAAAGACAATTTTGGAAGAGAGAGATAGTAGTGCACCACTACACCGCCTTCACCCTTTACCACGGTTGGCACAAGGAGATCATCCAATGAGCCACTACACTGTTTTAACCACGTTTATAAACCCTGCTCGATATATGTTAGTTGAGGATTGATTTTTAATGCCTAATTTGGTAATGGACTCGCTATATAATGGACTTGCATATTGTCCATATACTCATTGTAAATGTTTTTGCTTGCTACCCCGTATTGATATGTTGAAATAAAATCATGCATGGGACTATCTCTCGTGTTGTCATAATATTAGAAAGATAACAATAGAAGTTTCTAAACTCACAAGAACATATGTGATTAACTCTAGACCTATTGAAAAGTGATGTAAAGACACATCAATGTTGATGTATGCTAGGCAAATTCTTGGATTTAACTTGAAGTACATGACTGCAATGAATGTACATATTTCTAGATGGAACGATGATATCTTCAAATGAAAATTCATCCGTGAAAAAAAACATTGCAGATGATATAGATGGTTAACTAAGTTAGAATCACCGTCGCTTGCAATAATAATGCCTATGGTATTACTATTTCTATATATTGCTGATGATGAATTTTGACACAGACGCCCAAGTGGATATCTTATTCTACATTATATGTCTGCGTGAAATAGTCCTAAAGCCACATATATTTATATGGTGAGTATAACATTGTTTAAGGTTTTGTGTGAGATTTTTCAAGACACGCAGTATTACCCATGTGATAGGCACTATATTTACATGTATACTCAAATATGTATACATGATGGTATGGAGATGCGGCGGAATTTATTCGTGGATTTATGGTGCACGAAAAAAATAGATATCGGAGATTTTTTTCTGTCGATATAAAATATTATCTTAGCCGCATCACGGAACTATCTATACAGTAGAGTTTGTGAGCCTACGACGTCACGCTCTCCGTGACTGTGTTAATTTCACATGAACTTTATTTTTTTGGATTAAATATTACTTTAACGTTGATATTTATTTTTTACAGTATTATTATCTTATTGTGTGATCCGTATGTTTTTAGTATAAAATGTTAGCTATCTCGTAGTAACACATGGACACGCTACCTAGTCAACCTTATACTTTTATAAAGCAAAACCCCACTACCTATTTCTCTCAACATACAAGCTGTCCAACTATATAATCCACTATCACACACAATTAAAATTCACTAGCCCATGCAACTGTACTGTATACGTCAGCAAGTCACCTATTTCTTTCAACATGCAAACTGTTCAACTACGCAATGCACTATCACATAGAATTAAAATCCACTAGCACATGCAATTGTAATGTCCGCATCAGTAAGACACATAAGTATTTTGTTGTCCATGTCATTATGCTATACAATCCACTAATCTATAATTACCGCAGCAACGCGCGTGGGTATTCTTCTAGTTGATCATATGTTTATGTACCACATATTTTTTTTTTTTTTTAAAAATAATAATCTGGAACCATCTCGTTTGCATTTAATGACCACGTCATATACTGCGCCATATGACGTACCTAAATACTGTACGGTACTCTCTCAGTTACAAATTATAAGTCGTTTTGATTTTTTGGTTCATCTATTTTACTATATATCTAGACATATATTATTATATATCTAGGTGCATAGCAAAATAGATGTACCAGAAAACGACTTATAATTTAAAACGGAGAGAGTATATTTTTCCTTTTCTTATTTTGTAAGGACTCAGTTATTATGGTCAAGAATACCTCTACTCTCGAAAGACACGTTTATAGCAAGGTTACCAAACATTTTTTTTATGGAACAAGAGGGCCAGCCCTACTGTTTATCTTAGAAAAAATAATGGTCAAGAATACCTCTGCTGTCGCAAGACAAGTGTATAGCAAGGTTACCAAACATTTTTTTTATGGAACAGGAGGGTCAAGCCCCTACTGTTTATCTTAGAAAATAAGAATGGAATAAGTAAAAAGGTCAGCAAAAACGTTAGCAGAGACGAACGCATGCGACGAAACATGACATGGCCGATGGCATCGTTTTGTCTCTCTGTAGAACATGTAGTGAGTAGTGACCAAAATCTCCTACTGACCTTATTGTTGTTATTTCAGTTCAAACAGCTCCTACAAAGAATGCCAGTAAATACGTTAATGTGATTGCGTAACTCCTGGGACACGAGTGAAGTAGGACTTGTGGGCGTCCATTAGTGTCGTCCCTACAAGCAAAAGGGGATTAGCTATCCCAAATTGACTGCTGAATCTCTTGGCTACAAATTGATCAGAGAAGGTCGCTTGGGGCCACGGAACAGAGCTTTTGAAAGCTAGTTTAGAACGACTAGCACCTAATCCAAGCACCATTATCATCCTCGTCATGGTCATCATCACCTTCAACATTGTTCTCCAAGAAGAGGTTCTTCCCTTCTTTTGCTTCTTTTTCCTTATTAAAAAAAGAAGAAGAAGATAAGATTGGGAGACACCATTTGCCTCATGGTCTCATAGACATGCTTTTAATATCAAATGACCATGAGTCGTTTCTTTCATGCCTGCACAGCTAGTACATTTGTCGAGTTAACAATGCGCAGCTAATTTCGTTTTCTATTCCGGCTGCTTGTCTGTGTTTTCTTTGAGATGCAGCGGAATATTGCATCTGGACCAAGGAGATCATATATGTGCAAGAAGAAAACCCCAAGAAAACACGATGGCTTCAACGGGGACATTGCTCGTTTCCCTTAAATGAGAACAACTTCTCGATCATGAGATCACATTTTTGGTAACGACATGATGCTACAACAAGATATGTATAGTTAAATTAGAAGTTAATTGTTCAAAAGATCGATGAGAAATCAGGTTCTATGCGAAATCCCAGTCATCATGTCCGCTTCATATAGGTGAAGATCATGTTGAGGTGGACAATTTACACAGGGAATGCCACATATACTTCTGTTGTGTGGTCACAGTGTTATTTTCACTTATTAATGCGGTTGTCTTAACCTTGTTGTTTTAGAATGTAGCATCAGAGGTTTCAAAGCATGAGTCGCCAGGTTTGAAAACATGAGTTGCCACTATTTCTTACCTAGCGACAGTTACATGACAAATAGGACATTTTTTTTTAGGATTACCGAGGTCTTATGTTGAACTATGGATGTTTGATACCTATTGCATTGACTAGTTCATATTTCAGGGTATACGCAACGACTACCAGGCTCGGCCCCTTCGCGCGTGTCGGCCCAACACCAGAGTGACCAGCCCTGAGTGGAGGCGGAGCTAGAGGACAAGTATTGTAATAACTCTGAACTACGAATTCTGAATCAAGTTGTCCTCGTCTATCTCTTCTGTTGTTCCACTTCCCCACATCTTCTCCTCTGCTTCTTTGATCCAGATGCTAAAAAAATTGTACCAGATTCGGTTTTGATCTTGGAACCTGAACCTCCCCACGACCACTTGACCCATCTCCAGCCAGCTCATGGCGCCATGGACCCTAATCTCAAGCTAGTTCTCGATGAACGAGCCAAGCCAACGAAAGCTCCGGGAGATCATCGCCATGACCACCGCCTGCAGGGGCTCCCAGGAGTCTTTGGGAGACATCACAAAAAGTGCCCTGCGTGCATGGCAAAAGGGAACCTTCGGGATGTGGTCTTCGATGTCCTCAACAAAGGAGGCACAAGGAGCAAGGCGGCCCAACACTGGCTCAAGAAGGACCCATTTGATAAGGCGGTTTTAGAGGGGAATGCCCTTCAACCCTTGTGACTATAACCATGTTAAACCTAGGAATATTCTGATATATTTTATAGTAGGTAGAGGACATTATTGTACCAAGAAAAGTATGTAACTGTATCTTATCAGAGGAGGGCTTAGATACAAAGAAGGGATAGAGTTAATCGACCGACCACTGTTTTCTTATTGCCTCGATATTCACACCCATTACCCTTAAGGTCCTAGCCTTCAGACCTATACCTCCAAGCCAACATCACTACATGTTCTAGACAGGGTAATGATAAATGATATGCCCGATTTAGCAGTGACGGGGGATTGCTCTCCACCGGATCCAAATTTGGCTTGGAATTGGACCCGACAGTGATACATGATACAGTAATCTGTCATTTCTTTTTTTATTACATATCACTGGTGGGTCTAGAACTGACAAGCCCATCACTTCCGGTTACTCTCTATTGGATCTCAACGGAGTAATGATGCTAGATTAGACCCGATGGTGATGTAGTAATAATAATAGTAAGATACTTGTGTCAGTGTCTCTTATTATTGTGAGATATCTATGACAGCAGTACTATCATTCCGTGGCAGAACCGCCTAAATTATATAGCCCACATGTGTCTGTCATTGTCTCACAGACTTCTAACTATTGCACATATAAGCCACACAATCCCGGTAGTCTGTCGGGTGTTCTCGGAAACCTGAATCACCCATTTTTTCTTTCCGAGCACGATACATCATAGAAGGCATTGCAGTATTACAACAATTTATATAAATATACAAATATATTACATGGGAATAAACAACGGAAGTCTTACAAACCAAAAGTTTACAAACCATTTATTTAGTTATTACAAACCATAAGTTTTAGCCATCAAAGCAGTAGGGCAGCATGACAGTACCACATATTACATCAAATCAAAAGAGTTTCACCCTGCCCAAGGGTGCACCACAACCTAGCTTTACTGCTGGCTCTCTTCCTCCAGAACCGTCATACAGCATGGGCAAAAGCCTACCTGCTGCTGAGGTTTACCTGCAAAAAGGGTTTAACAAACCCTGAGTACAAAGGTACTCGACAAGACATAATCGATGAAAAGAAAAGACTCCAAGGATATGCAGGTTTGTAGGGAATCAAGGTAAGTCTGAAGCAAGAATCAAAATTAACTTTTGCAGAAAAGCTTACTAAGGATTGATCCTTACTTTCAATGTTTTAGCTCATGTTATAATTACAAGTCGCTAGTTTGCACCTGATCTAAATAAATCACTTCCTTTACCATCTCATCTCATGATCATCAGTACTGTAGTTTCATTGATTAACTACGATGTAGATCAGGGATTGAGTCTCCTTCTTCGAGAAGCAACGGCGATTCAAATCAATTAGGCCCAGCTAGGGTTTCCTTACCACACGACATATGCAGGTCCCAGACTTACACATATCAACCTTCACTCGGATCCTTCAAAATGTGAATGGTTTGCGCTACCCGGGAGCACAACACTCCATCTCCCTGCGCCATTCCTTGATGGATTCATAGGATGTGTACACACTACTCTCATCATCTCTCCACTCCCAGTGTGTTGTTGGCCTTTCATGTAATGGAATAGTCGAGGTATTAGTCTTACCATAGTATATGGCCAGTACTACAAAGTCTCAACCACGATAGGTCTACAACGGTATGGTCCTCAATCAACACAGATAGGACGAGCATGACCAGATAAACTGGTCGGCTTAACCATCAGAAATATAACCCATGTGCCATCCGGTCTCAAATTAATTTTCTTAACCATCATTAAATCTCAAGGTCATCCCCGAGTGGAAACATTTGAAGGATACCTTATTGCTCAACTTTTATCCTCTAAGCATGACTAAGCAT
This sequence comes from Miscanthus lutarioriparius, assembly GCA_904845875.1. Taxonomy (NCBI): domain Eukaryota; kingdom Viridiplantae; phylum Streptophyta; class Magnoliopsida; order Poales; family Poaceae; genus Miscanthus; species Miscanthus lutarioriparius. The sequence goes on from CAJGYO010000001.1 coordinate 97,891,956, forward strand.
GATAAAACTACTATGACTGACAGGGTGACAAGGATGAGTATTGAAATATCAAGGCAGACATGCAGCAATTGGTATTCAACCAAACCCTATCTTACTTAATGCACCAAGCCATAGACTTAAGTGAATAACATTTATAAAACACAAGGAAATGGGTTTATACTCTTGGGCTTGCCTGCGGTGTTGGGGTTGTCAGTTACTTTAGAATTCCCACCAAGATCAGATCCTATCTCCATGGACCGAAAATCCTCTTCGGGGACTTGATCAACACTAGGATCACCACTCTCGTTCACTAAACGTAATTAAAGATGCATGCTTTTAGGATGATGATGTACTTAGCATGATAGATGAAAGATGATACATGGATCATGATGATAAAACAAGGTTCATTAACTTGAGTACAACTTTCCTTCGCGATAAAGTTAGGTTAACTACTCACTAAGCAACATTGTTTTTATTATTAACAAGTTAATTATGAGCACAACCAGAACGTAAATAAGTTGCCAAGGAACAGCAGGGGTTTTGTCTTCCAAGGACAACAATCAAGGTATAAAATACACCCAAGTCATTTAAGATTTATCTAGACCATTTTAGTATTTATTCAATTAATAAAAGGCATTTTAAACACACCTAATTTAAGTGGACAATTTATGTATTTCAAAACAGTACCAAAATTTTTGTGAAAGAAGATCTAAATATGTAAGGCATACAAAAAAAGTTTCATGATTAAAGGATTATTATTTTATCCCATACAAATCATGTAAGATCCATTTAATAATTAAAAGAGGTAAGTTTTAAACCTAGCAAAAATACTAATTTTGGCAAACTCATATTTGTCCATGATTAATCATATCATAACAAGGCTGCACAAAAAAATTCATAATTTTATCAGCTCTAATTATTTAGTAATGAATTAAACAAGAATCAGCATTAATTAACATTTTCTGAAAAACAAAAAAGAAGAAAAGCCTTTTCTCACCTACTCTCTCTCTCTCTCACTCACTGACAGCCAGGCCCTGGGACGTGCCCGCCTGATCGTAGCGCACTCATCGTTGACCGGTGGGTAACTCACCAGTGGTGAGACCTACCCCGGTGCACTCCCCTCTTCCCCGCGCATCCACTGGTGGTACTGGTTGATCACTAGGAGCACAACAACACCCACACCGGCGGCAATGGTGGCCTGACGAATCTCTGGCGTGGTGGACAAGATCAACAGCGAGATCTCCGGAGTTGCAAAGGTCACCGACACACTTGTCTCATCCATGTTGTAGGTGTTTCGTAAACCAGACTAGTAAATTTATACGATTGTCGCACTGCTCTAGAAAGATGATGGGTAGCATCCAATAAACACGATGATTTATACTAGTTTAGGCTAGAGCCCTATGTCCAGTCTAAGAGAAGATTGAGTGCGTGTTCCTCGCTTGAATACTCTGAAGTTCTTACAATGGGGGTGAGTTCGGGGCCAGGGCTTGTTACAAAGAGGAAGTTTCCCAGACCGAAGGGTCGAGAGCCTAAGGAGGTCCTAGCTAACTTAGCTTGCAAGCATGTCATCTCCTAATGCTTGCCCGGGTGTGGATGTCGTCATGGTCTTGTGGCTACATTACAACAGGATCTGACGTGGTGCTACTATTCTGGTCGGGGTAGCACTATAGCCATGATGATGGCTCATCAGCTGTCCTGTGCAACGCAGCATCCGTCATGGTCTTCATCGTTGTCTCTAGGTTCCCCGGGACGTCATACCTATAGTAGGTAGCTGCCCCGGGTTGTGGTTCGCCTGCTCACTTCATGGGAAAGAGGGCCACGACCCCGATCATTGGGGTCAAGGCACTCCACCAGCCAGGAATGTCTTTAGGTCGAGACTCTTGCCCTGAATCCCATCCCATAGTGGGTGGGATCGTATGCATGTCTGTCGGTCCGTATCTGGATGGTGGGTGTCATACCCATTGCCGCCGTCGTGCGGTATTGCCTTGTTCGTGTGGTATGGCACTGGGTTGGAGTCTGACCAAACCGAGGTAACTGCTAGCACATCAGTCCTTGTGGGGTCAGCGTGGCATGCTTCCCTTCGTCAGAACGGGTACATCATGTGGGGCTCGACCTCTCCCTGTCTCTCCTAGGGGTCGTGACGGGGAAGAGGTCGTGTATTTGAGCATCACGCGGCCTAATGTTGGAGGAAGGGATAGCGATCGCCCCAGGCCTTAGCGCCTGACCTGCTTTGCTTTACTTTTGCTGGGCCTTGGTTGTTTGGTCCTTTGCTAGCTGCTGTGTTGCGGACTATGCGGCCCGCTAACTAATCGATGCCCTAAGACACCCTGGGGTCATGACCCCGACAATAGCCCCCGAGAGTTTTTGCGATCGCAAAATGATCGGGAAAGCACTGATATGTGTGTTCATTTGGGGCGTGGGCTCATGGTCATAATGATCGGGAAAGCGCTGATACGCGTGTTCATTTGGGGCGTGGGCTCGTGGTCGTGGCCTACTTGAGCTTTGTTGCTCGATCTTGCGGGTTGAAGCATTTAATGAGAAGGGTGGCCGTTGTGTTCCGTTGTGGTTCATGACCATTGAACCTTGCCTTGCCAGTGCGCCGTGCATCGGGGTTTACGACCCAAGCAAAACCGAGTAGTCTTATCGATGTTTGTACTAGCTCACCTTTGTGAGGGCCTCAATCTTCGCGTCCTCACATAGGCATCTGGCGTTGGCTATGTCCCCCCATGGTTTGCCAAGCGATGGGGGAGTCCTGGGCCATTCGGTCTTCCTTCCGGCCTATAAGTACGTGTTCTTCATTCAAACTATTCATGGCCATGACTTCGAGTCATTCCGGACTCCCCTCGTTGGGAGTTGTTCATGGTGGTAGGGAGCCTACGTGGCATCCTCTGACAGCCGATGCTAGAAGGGATTTTACGGGCAGGGAGGTCAGAGGTGGCGAAGATGTCAGTTCCTCATGAAATCATTCGGAACCTAACATCTCTCCTCTTGCCATCCCATTTTTCTTGGTCCACGGGCTTTGGTAGTGAGTCGAGATCCATAAGACAATCTATCTACCTCTCTTGTGCCTCCACAGCCGGTAGACTGAGAGGCGCTCGCCGTCACCTTCGTCGGACTATAATTGTCAGCCAGTGAATGAAGAGGGATTCCTCCTTGAAAGGGGACCGTGACGCCTAAGAGGGGGTGTGAATTAGGCAACTTAAAAATCTAACTCTAAACTATGGCCTCTTTTTCTAACCTTAGCAAAACCTATGCAAAAGATAAACTATCTAAATGTGCAACTACGATTTTGCTAGTGTGTTGCTATCTCTACCACAAAAGGAGTTATGCAAACAATATAAATGCGGAAGCTAAAGGGTAAGATAGAGATATGCAAACTCTCATCGATGACTCTGGTATTTTTACTGAGGTATCGAGAAATGCGCAGGCCTTGTTCCCTCTGGTACACGGTGGCAGCCACACCACAAATGTGGTTGGTGTGATCTCGCAAGACTACAAGCCCCTCCGATGTACAACATTGGTGCGCGCAAGCACCGAGTGATAAGAGGTATACAAACCTCTCTAAACACTAGGTCTAAACCTAAAGCAAGCGCATAAGCGGTGGTCTAATCAACCTAAGCACCCTACGCTAATCACCTAATGAATCACTAAGTACTATGCAAGTGGAGATCACTAAAATGGTGTATCAACAACCTTGATATGTTTCCTCAGCTCCACACATATCAAATGGCCGGTTGGAGGGTTTATTTATAAGCTCCACTGAGAAAGTAGCCATTGGGGATGAAATCCCGCTTTTCTGCTACTGACCGGATGCTGCTTTTGTCCTGACCAGACGCGTCCGGTCATCCCGACCATTAGAGTGCGATCAACTGATCAGACGCTGATGGCGTCCGATCACATGCTACCGGACGCGTCCGATCGCAACTTTGCCGCTCTAGAACCTTTCTATACTTGATCGGACGCTACAGTTCCACCATCCGGTCGATTAGTCGCCAGCGTCCGGTCAGTGCTGAGTGTATTGCCGGGATGATGAATAGTGCCATCGGTGCGTTTGGTCACTTTTAGTCCTCAGCGTCCGATCGCTCTGCTGACGCCTGCTGTTGCTGAGCCTCTTGATCGGAGCGTTTGATTGCTATAGCGCCAGCGTCCGGTCAGTGCTGTGAAGCTCGTTTCTTCGCGGTCTTGCGTCCTGCTTGGTTCCTATCTTCGTGCTTGGACTTTGCTTGATATCTTGGGTCTTCTCATGTGCTTTTTAGGGTCTTGCTTATGGTGTTGATCATCTGATCAACGTGTCGCCTTCGTCCAAGTCACGTCTTGCGCCCTATTAAACTAGAAAACAATCACTTGCAAATTCATTAGTCCAATTTGGTTGTGTTGATCATCAAACACCAAAATCCAAAGTAAATGGGCCTAGGGTCCATTTTCCTTACAATCTCCCCCTTTTTGGTGATTGATGACAACATGACCAAAACAAGCAAATAATAAAAATTTTGGAATTTAAAAACTATTTACTTGCTAGCATGCAATGCAAAGGGCAAGGTTATATAATGCTAAAAGATACCAATTGTAAAGCTAAATGGTACCACATGTAAACATCTTTGGAAACTGATATTGCCCTTGCAAAAATCCCCATATGGCATTATGGTTTTAAGCCTTGCTTTTTGTTCCTACAAATTATCCCCATTACATAGACTCATCCATAATCCACTATCCTCCCTTTCTCAGACCATTACTACATGTAAATTATTATGATCGGACTTGCTTTTGGTCCTACAAATTCTCCCCCTTTGGAATCAAACAACGAAAAGGAAGACATTAGTAGCACAAGGGAGGGTCAAACTTTGTGAACCTTTGTATGTGGAGTGGAATAGGTCACAAAATTTGACTCTCACATTACATAGACTAAGCTCCCCCTAAATATATGCATACATATGATGGAGAATGTAGTTTATACATAATTGACAAATTAATGTTTAAGGGAGTTTAATCTATATAATGAATGGAGAAAGCATATAAATACCAAAGTGAAATCAACATAATGATATCGGTTTAGAAATACCACATGTGGAAACCAATTTGATTTATACCACTTGCAATAGATGGTGGATATTTAAAGTATGATGCTTAACTCTAGGGACTCCATTTTCCTTGCAATGAGACTACTACACACATGATAAGTTTGAAAAAGTGTTAGTCTTAAAGCATCCAACTTGTAGAGTAACATCCCCCTAAATTTGTGCACACAAGTATGGAATACTTGTAGGAGACATGCACATTGATTTTAGAATAAAAAATACCACATGAAAGATAACATCACATGAATGTGAGAATCATTTTTGAAGGTGATATTCGGGAGAAATTATCTACTATTTAGACTTTGGCACATATTAGATGAACAATTATAAAACAAGCTATGTGCCGTGATCCTAAACAATTTAAACCATGTAGGTTTGCTCCAAGGGTCAAGAGTGAAACCGAGCAAACCTGCCATATGATTTACCCTAGTGTATGCATGACAAAAGATTAAACATGCAAATGCAAACCTAGGCATGAAAAGGAACTAGATGCTAATTGAGATTGCAAGAATTGAATCTTGATACCAATTGTAAGAAATTACATCTAGTTACCTAACATGGGAAAGAGAATTTGGGTCCATAGTATTCACTAACCCACTTGGCAATTGACATGATCCAATGTGATGCACCCCATGAAATGCACCCATACTTTGTCAAGTCTCCAAATTCCCCGAAGACCATTGGACTTCTCACTTCCCTTTCAGAATCCAAACCTTCTTGGTGCTCTTTATATTTGAAATGATTTCCTTTGGCACCCAAAAGCGTTTGACCCCATTGTTGACTTGCTTGTTCACCTTGATGGCCACCACCTTGTCATTTTTCTTCTTCTTCAAGAGATAAGGTGTGGAGGCCTTCTTGTCCACCTTATTGGTGTAGGTGTTCGAGAGCTTGCTTGTTTGCTTTTTCTCTTTCTTCTTTGCTCCTCCCCCATTTATCACCTTGCACTCATAGGACTTGTGACCTTGCTTGTGACATACATAGCAAACCATGGTTTGTCCTTCATCAAGCTTCTTCACTCCCATGATGGTGTTATCTTGATGAAGTTGGACTTGCTTCGTCTTGCCTTTCACTTGAGTCAAGTTCTTGGTGAGGCGAGCCACTTCTTGCTTGAGTTGCTCATTCTCCATTGCAACCTCTTGTGTGCATGTATCTACAATAACTTTCTCAACACAAACTTGGTTGCACAAGAGTGAGTCTAAACATAAATCATTGCAAGAAGTAGAGGCATCCTTTTTAGGCATGTCAAAGATAGAACTTTTCTTTTTAGGTGCCTTGGTGGGGGTTGTACCGACGGCTTCAAGATTAGCAACTTTATTAGATAGCTCATCATAATGTTTGCACATGGTTTCCATTTTAGCAAGCAAACTTTTATAAGCATCTTGTGTGCTAGCTAACTTTTCTTTTAATTTTTTATTTTTCTTTACAAGTTGCTCGTCATTGATTGTGCATGCACTTGTTGTTGTACTAACCTCAAGTTGCTCAATTTTAGTTGATAGCTCCATATTAAGATTGGCAAAAGTTTCATATTGTTCAAGCAAAGTAGCATAAGCTTGTTGTGAGCTATCTAGTTTTTCTTTTAGTTTTTCAAGCTTCTTTTGTTGACTAGTGCAAACTTTAGCAAAGTTAAGATTTTTTGCACAATTTCATCATAAGAAGGTAGCTCATCATCACTATCACTATTATTGTCACTATCACTAGGGATAGACTTTTTGTTACCTCGTGCCATAAGGCACACACGTGAGGTGCTTGATGATGAGTGCTTGTGCCCTCATCTCTTGTGATGGTCTTCTTCTTCACTTGAAGAATCATCCCATGACCTTATTGATGTGAGGGCTTTGTCCTTGTATGCCTTCTTCTTTGTCTTGGGTGTGGGCTTGTTTGGACAAACTTCCACAAAGTGCCCCAACTCACCGCATCCATAGCATCATTTCTTTATTTGCTCATTTCTTTGATTGGTGAAGATAAAATCTTGAATTTGGATGGGCACACCCTTGACATTCAGCCTTTGGATCATCTTCTCCACCTTGTTGATAAGTTTGATTGATTATTCATCAAGGTCAGAGGTGGAGGAGGAAGATTGATCATCATCATCATCATCATCATCTTCTTCTTCTTCATCTTCACTTGAGGAGCTTGAGCTTGAGCTTGTCTCAACTTGCTTGCCCTTCATCTTCTTTTTCTCACTACATGTGAGAGCTTTGCCTTTGCTTGATGAAGAGGCTTCTTCTTGACCCATCTTCCATGACATTTCAAATGCCACTATCTTGCCAATAACTATGGCCGGGGTCATGGTGCTCAAGTCCTCCATGTTATGAAGGATGGTGATGATGCTTGCATATTTCTTTTGTGGTAGCATAGAGATGATCTTCCTCACGATGTATGCATCATCTAGCTTCGTTAATCCTATTAAATGGAGCTTATTGATAATTAGATTCAAACGTGAATACATATCACGAACAAGCTCATCATCATTCATTTTAAAAGGGTCATAATTTTGTTTAGCTAGACAATGTCTTTGCTCATGGAAATTAGTTGTGCCGTCATGGAGCTCTTGGAGTTTTATTAACCAAATTTTATGTGCCGTATTTAAAGTAAACACTTGGTTAAACACATCCATGCTAAAAGATTCAAACAAACAATTTTTAGCTCTAGCATTGAAATGATTTTTTTCTTCACACTTTGTGGGTTTATCAGGATTCTTAAGGGTTTCATCCTATCACGAGTGACTCTCCAAACACCCAAATATACGACCTCAAGGTGACAAGCCATTCTAGCTTTATAGTAGGGGAAGTTAGTACTGTCAAAGTGCGGAGACCTAGAGGTATCCATCCCAACCACTCTAAATAGCGTCAGTAAAACGGCGGTTAAGCCAAAGGTCCAAATTGAGCCAACCTTGCTTTGATACCAATTGAAAGGGGACCATGACGCCTAAGAGGGGGGTGAATTAGGCAACTTAAAAATCTAACTCTAAACTATGGCCTCTTTTTCTAACCTTATCAAAACCTATGGAAAAGATAAACTATCTAAATGTGCAACTACAATTTTGCTAGTGTGTTGCTATCTCTACTGTGAAAGGACTTATGCAAACAATATAAATGCGGAAGCTAAAGGGTAAGGTAGAGATATGCAAACTCATGTTGATGACTCTGCTATTTTTACCAAGGTATCGAGAAGCGTGCAAGCTTTCCCCTAGTCCTCATTAGAGCCCCTCGCAAGGAATCCCTCGCAAAGGCTAGGCTCCCGGTCGGGTAACTCCGTGGATAGCCCCGAGCCTTCCCCACACGCAAGTGGGTCTTCGGTGTGCCTTCCAGCAAGCCTCTCCCGGACTGCTTCCCGCCGTCTTTACTATCAAGCTTCTGGCCAAAACGCTGCGGGCCTTGTTCCCTTCGGTACACGGTGGCGGCCACACCACAAATGCGGTTGGTGTGATCTCACAAGACTACAAGCCCCTCCAATGCACAACAATGGTGCGCGCAAGCACCAAGTGATAAGAGGTATGCAAACCTCACTAAAAACTAGGCCTAAACCTAGAGCAAGCGCATAAGCGGTGGTCTAATCAACCTAAGCACTTCGCAAAGCACCTACGCTAATCACCTAATGAATCACTAAGAACTATGCAAGTGGAGATCACTAAAATGGTGTATCAACACCCTTGGTATGTTTCCTCAACTCCACACATATCAAATGGCCGGTTGGGGGTCTATTTATAAGCCCCACTGAGAAAGTAGCCGTTGAGGACGAAATCCCGCTTTTCTGCTACTGACCGGACGCTGCTTTCGTTCAGACCGGACGCGTTCGGTCGTCCCAACCGTTAGAGCGCGATCAACTGATCGGACGCTGATGGCGTTTGGTCACATGCCACCGGACGTGTCTGGTCTCAACTTCGCCGGTCAGTGTTGTGAAGCTCGTTTCTTCATGGTCTTGCGTCCAACTTGGTTCGTATCTTTGTGCTTGGACTTTGCTTGATATATTAGGTCTTCTCATGTGCTTTTTAGGGTCTTGCTTATGGTGTTGATCCTCTGATCAACGTGTCGCCTTCGTCCAAGTCACGTCTTGTGCCCTATTGAACTACAAAACAATCATTTGCAAATTCATTTGTCCAATTTGGTTGTGTTGATCATCAAACACCAAAATCTAAAGTAAATGGGCCTAGGGTCCATTTTCCTTACACTCCCCATCCACGCATTGCCTCGTAAGCGGTTCATCCGCTTTTGTTGTTTTTTTCAAATCTTCGAGGAGTCGTTTCCCGACCTCTGGATTGCACGGACGCGAGGACTTTTTGCTATAGTGCCCTGGCTCATAGGTTTTTAGACCTTTCTTGTTTTTTCTGCGTGACCAAGCCACGATCATGCTTTGGGCTGCACATTGTGCGTCACCCTGGCCGATTTACTTCGTCGATCTCTCCTAGAGAGGTCATAGACCCCTGCCGATTTGTGAGTCTCCGGAGCAGGCCTTAGGTCTGAGACCTAGGGACGCAGGGTAGAGTTGGTTGGGGCTTGGCCCTAACCTCTTTTGGGGTCGTGGGGACCCAACTCCGTTTTTCCCCAGCGTCCTTGACGACCTTGAGAGGTCGTGTTGCCTTGTAATAGGCGGGTTTGGTTTCACCCCACGCGGGGAGAGGCATGTCCACCGTAACCACGTGGTTGGAGCGGTGCGCCTCGTCAGGGTCTATGGGTAATCCAAGTGGGACCTGATATCCTCTCCAATGACATGGAGTTCGGTTGTGCCACACGTTAGACCTCCCATAAATCATTGGTCGTCAATCCCGTTGGTCCCCAACCGCCTCCGCAGCGGCCAGAGGGCAAGATGCCTCTACCCTAGAGGGGTCAACCTAGGAGACTTCGAAGCGAACGACTCGGGCATAGGGAGAGATGGTCATGTGGCTCTACACCACCGATTAGAGCCATAGGGGCCCATCTCCTCCCTGCCCTATCCCTTTTGTGGCCTAGAGCCCTTCTAAGGACGGATCAAAGAGTGAGTTTCCTAAGTACGACGCAGGGTCATGGATGCGGAGGGTTGCTCGGCAAGTGAACCTAGGGGGTTGTCGACCTCCCCTGGCCACATCGTGTCTTGGTGGTGCCCTCTTGTAAATGGTCGTGCGCCATAAATCACGGGCGCGCGAATCAAAAGATAATGAAGGCAAAAGGTTCAAGGCTTACTTAGGATATGTTGCCATGCTGGCGCCCACTGCTCAATCTTCCGCCTGGCTGCCTCCCCTCCTGTGACCGTTGCTGGGTATTATGCTGCCTAGGAGGCTGAACCAACACGTCTTCTGCCTCTTAGTTGTGAGTGTGTCTTAGGGTTTGCGCCTGTCTTGAATGTCGACCGCCACCTTCTCCGCCTTCGTCTTCGTGTCGTCTATTTAAGTCGAGGGAGAGGAGGGTAGCGAGTCTCATCCCCACTTCTAAAATTTCCCCGGCGTCCAATCCGAGTGGGAGAACGACTGTCTTTTTCAAGCGCCATGGCTCGCGGTCTATCCCAGTGGCTCCGCCACCGCTAGGAGGGATCTTCGGAGATCGGGCTCCGTCGCACCCTGTCGATGTTTGTCCTCCACTGGTGTTAGAGGAAGTTCCATGAACATGGAGAGGAACATGGCCATGAGAGGACTTGGTTGCTAGGTTCCCCATGGTTGGTGGGCACGTAGCTCTCATCTCTAGGTCTAGGAGCATTTGAGCATCGATTTGGCGGCCCGCTTGCTAGCTTGTCATCAGGCGTTCCTCCCCTAGCTCTACCGAAAGCGGCATCGAGGCGGTTTCTGGCGGGCTCGTCTTCCTTGGATGTTAGAGGAAGCTCCACGAGGTGGTCATCCCCGAGGCTTCTTTCGACAGTCCTCTCCTGCTCATGGTGCGACTCTGAAGGCTAGAGACACCTTGTACTGGTCTTTCCGCTTTCATGAGATGTCCATCACGAGTGGGAGGGAATCCGACGATTATTGTAACCTCGTGTCCATCTAGTCCTATAGTGTACTAGACTAGGTATCTTTGTTCACAGCTTTAGAAGTCGATGATCCTAACATCTTAGGACAGTGCTGTAATCGGCAAGCGAATGAGTCCTTGAGGCTTTGATGTATGCATTGTTTTTTTGGATTTCTCTCTTGTTATTACCAATGTCAATTTTATCTTAGTGATCCTTGGCATGAAGGGTTTTTGCCCAAGTTATTCGCTCCTTGTGTTGTCGATTCTCATGGAGTTTTCCATCCAGCTAGGCTCATCATGGAGCCATTGTCGGACTGTGGGAACTCATGTTCGTGTGTTGCGGTGTGCTCCGCCGCAATCGAGAGGGGTGGTGCATTTGTCATTCCCCGCTGGGCCTCCTTCTGGAGGAGCGGTTGCCACAGACCTAGATGAGGTGGCCTTGGTAGACCGTTCGGGTGTGTGCGCCGAGGCGCTTGGCGTTCCTGAGTGGGTCGTGTTTCTTAGAACCATAAGGAGTCCTCGATGGTTTCGTTTGACTAGATGACACATCCGTCGTAGTCGTTTGGGCGAGCACAAATGCTTTCGCAGGTGAATCACATCTGCTGACTCGGGCCTTGTCAAGCTTGTCATCCGGGGTTTGCTCTTGCCGAGGTCATTTGCTCGGTCTTCTTTTCTTGAATGTGCGGGGTCAACCACGAGCGACTGTGTGCTTCTAGCTCAGGGTAGGCCGGCTTGCTCGAGCGCTACGTGCACTGAGGGCTGCTCGATTGTTGCGATGCTTGCCGCTTCCGCTTGTGATGTTGTTGGCATTTGATCCCACCTTGTCGTGTTGCCACATGTGTCTCTCTTGTTCAGGTTGGAATGTGCTCCTTCTCCATTAGCCTTATGAACTCAGGTGCATGTTCTAGCCGGGGCCTGGCCCACAGAGCTGAACGTTATGTGGCCCGACATTGCGGTCGGGGCATCAGGGTTAGGTCACCGATCCTATTTGATACAAGGGCAAAAGCGAGCAGAGGTCATAGGCCTCGATTTTCCCCATTCCACCCTCTCTGGGCAGAGCGGCGCTCTGTTTCCTTTCGCTCCCTATACGCGTGAGGGCCTGACTTTGCCCTGGAGCTAGTCCAGGAGGCTTGGACTGAGAGGCGTCTCGTTGTGGTGGGGAGCTTGGGAAACAATTCGTCATTCTGTCCTGCCAAGGGTATACGTGGAGAAGCTCGAAGTAGGTCTCTCATCCGATGATGGATGGTGATCGGGGTCTTTGCACCTAGAGTGCGATCGGTGTATTCGCTTGTCATTACGCCGTTCTTTTATTTACTTTCCATCCAAATTGGAAAGTGCTTCATCCCCCTAGGTCTATGCCTATGATTGCGTGTCTTAGCCTGAGGGCTGTCTTGCAGGGCTAAAATGTGCATGATCCATTGGAACGATAGGATGGCGGAGGATGATTGCAGATCTAGCACAATGCGAGAAGAAAGCGAGAGAATGACATGAGCCCCCCTTCCTTTTGCTCCCCTAGTCCTGAGCTAATGGGTTTCCTGTTTCCTCTCAGGCTCGTGCGTGGGCGGCTGGCCTTGCCTAGGAGCTGGTCCATTGGGTTGGCAGGGGCATCCCGAGCGAGAGGTCAGGACGTGGTTTACCGGCTCATCGCGGCGTGGGGAGCGATCGGAAGATGCTCGAGAAAGGGGTCACTAGGGACGGTGACAAGTAGTGCTACGTCGTGGGACACATATATGTGTCCTCGTGCGCGTCCTCCATGGGTGACTCATGTTCGGCCGCAGTGTGAGGCGGAGCGGGTCGCTTGGGGGTCTAGGCAACTCCTGGACGGAGTGCTCGAGCGCACTATTATGTGGTTTGCTCTGTGGGTTGGTCGTAGTTTTCTAAAGCTAGGTGTGAGCCTACATGTGTATGTGGACGTGTTTGGGTAGAGTGGCTAGAGCCAGAGATAACACTAATGACCGATGTGTCGGAAGCCATCATTGACTTGGTTGCCGAAGCTCAAGGCGCGCTGAACTCCCGAGCGTTTGCTTGTGGTGGAGCTGTCGTAGTCCCCGGGCTACGAGCTAATGGGGTCACTTCTCCACCGCTCTAAGCGGTCGTAGCCGGTGAGGGTCGACCCCTTGGGTAGCCATGGGATGTTCCTTGTCGGCTTGATATCCTCGATGGGCCCACGAGCCCACGAGGTGGACCTCTTCGCCCCTGAGCCTGCATGCACACTATCGGCCCAACAAGCTTGCCTTCTCCTCTGTATGTCTCCCACGTCTCTCTCAAAAATATCTTCCTACTCGATCACTCGCCCATCGCACGCTTCACAGCGTCGTCGGCCGTCAGCCCACCCACTCCGCATTCGTCGCAGCGGCCATCTCCCCCGTGCGACCTCATCATGCGCTGCTCGCTCCTTGCTCCTTGCTCCTTGCTCTTGCTGTCGCGCGCCCCACCCACGCCTCTCGCTCCTTGCTCCCATAGTCCCACCCGCCATATGCCTACTCGGGTCGTCGGGCGCACCGCCCGCCTCTGCAGGTGTTGGTGGTGCTGTTGCGCGCCTCAAGTCGGTCTCCACTGAGCCAAGGGCACCCACGAGCGCGGCTCGTGCTGGTTGTGCTTCGCACACTGCCGCTCGGCGCTGGCTCCCACTCTGTGGCCGGAATCAATTGGCCTTGGCCTCTCCCTCCCCCTATGTTGCAAATGTATATTTCAAGTGTTTCAGATATTATCAGAGGTATGTTGCAAGTGTTTGATATGGATGTTGCAAAAGTATATCGGGATGTTGCATATGTTGCAAGTGTTTGTTCAAAATGTTTCATCTGTTTCAGAGGTATGTTCCAAGTTTTTTTATCTGGATATTGCACATGTTTCACACATATGTTGCAAGAGTATGTTTGAAATATCTTAGTTGTTTTAGTCTTATGTTGCAAAAATGTTTTCATATGTTGCAAGTGTTTTATCCGGATATTGCATATGTTTCACACACATGTTGCAAGTGTATGTTCGAAATGTTTTATCTCGCTTTCAGACATATGTTGTATTCAAGTGTCTCATGTTGCAAGTGTTTCGTGTTTCAGAGGTATATTCAGAGAGTCATGGGGGCACGACCTAGGCGCCGGAGAAGGGGCGCGGCGAGCCGGGGGCCAGCGGATGGGGCACGCGGCGTGCCTAGGGTCTTGTGGACGGACGAGGCGTGCTCGTCCTCATCCCGGCTCGCGAGTCACGCCTGCGCAGAGAGAGTGGAGGGGTCAGGGGAGGAGCGGCGGGTGCCGGGCAAGGCGAGGCGTTTGGGGGCGGGGTACGCGTGCGGGGCGGGATGAGTTAGATGGGGACGAGCGCGCGCGTGCAGCAGTGGCAGGCGCAGGCGTGCGAGCTAGCGTCCGAAGCCGGGTCGCGCGATGGCGTTTTCTGTTGGGCCGTTTTGCCAAGCCATTCGGTGGGAGTGTGCCTAGGTTATTACTGTCCGACGGAATCTTATCGCATCGGACGTCGCGCGCTAGTAATTCCCATCGAGGACCGAGACGTTGCTAAAACTAAAATTTGTAGTAGTGTGGCAAAACTGTGAAACAGTCGACCGGCGGAGTAATAAGGAGTATAACCAATAAGGTCTTGACGCCCCATAACCGTTTCCGCAACAAAACATGGACTCCTACACAGGTTCACAATGCAGCTGCTGCTCACACAAATATCCATACCCAGGCAATTGCTCCACCGGCTGCTACTACAGCTACCGACAACACCAGCAGGCCACAATCGCTCAACCATCCTCCACATACTCAACAAGGTATACACATTTTACATGCAGGAGCTGCAGTACTTGCTGAAGCGTAGACTCAGCCTGCAGATCGACACGCTAGCTGTCCCCGACCAAACAAGGGTACAATCATCATCCACTCTACCAGGTATGACTCTCTCAATGCAACAGATGCCACTGACGAACAGGTACGACGTCACTGCACCAGCGCTCCTCCAAGGCTCCCGGTGCTATGTGGATGCTTCCACTGAACCGGGTCATCCAAACTTGCAACCCAGGTTGGCAGGGCTTGGTGTTTTCATTCTGAATTTCCAGGAGCAACCACCTCAGGCGACATACATCAAGGCAAAGCATCATGCATGCACTTCTGTGATCATGGCCGAGGCAGCTAGCCTGGCTCTTGCTTTGGCTATCATCAGCAGCCTCAATCTCACAGGAGTCAACTACTTGTCGGATTGTGAACAGCTGGTTCACTTCCTCAACAAAGATGATCTCTCCAACCCACCAGATTGGAGAATCAAGCATTTCACCCAGCTCTTCTCCAATCACTCAGCAACCGGATCAGCAAAGCTTTACAAGGTGCACAGGAGGCCAAACACCACGGCTGATACTCTAGCTCGACAAGCTGCAGAAGACCCGTACATCCATGATCACCATTTACAATTATCCTGCTCCTTTGAGCACCATATATCCCAATGCAGTTTGCTACAAGCTTTACAAGTTGTAAGCTTGACTGATATAACGATCATTGCAGCGCGTTGCTGCTAATTATAAAGTTGTTTTTTGTAATAAAAAAAAGGTCTTGACGCCCCAAATTCGGCTGCAGGGCAACCGAATGAGTAGCTTCTCGATGTAGCTGAGACCGATTTCTCTCTACCAACAAATGTTTCGTTGTCAGACAACGAACTGCTGGGCCGCTAGCACCAAGTGTCAAAAGCAGAGCTTAATCACACGCATGGAAAAGTACAAGCGGAAATTAAGAGGGAACCTCCAAGCCCACACAGCTCATCACGCGCGGCGCCTCCCGGCCGCTTATTTATACGCCCGCGGCCACCGCACCATGCATATCCCAGTGCCAGCAACAGAGTGAGAGGCGGCCTCGAGACCTGCTGGCTGCTGCCACGCGTCAAGCGGGCTATCTCCAGACAATTAATCAGAGCAAGCCCAATAAACTTGGCTTTAAGCCATGCCACATCATCTCTAGACAAGTTGTAAAAACAAGCTTTACAATAGCTTGGCTCCTCACACAATCTAAAATTTAATTTTTTATTAAACGGGACCACATGTTGCACAGTAAAGAAAGAAAGCAGCGTGAGTATGGTTCATTGCGGGACCATGCATGCTGCATGGGGAGGTGTGTTGCGCTCGGCGCCAGGTCCAGCGCCCATTTGCTTCTCAAGCTGAGATGTATTATTGTACCTGCTTTCAGACAGCCGATCGATTAGCACGCAGCAGTAGTAGACTTCTCCGGGTCTCCACACAGAAATCCATATAAAAAGCCGCATCCAGAATACCCAAGATACTCCGCGTACGTAGTCGTTGTGCAGGCTCTGTGCAGTGCTGCTGCTTCGACGCATGCACATGGATGCTGCTGACCTCCCATGATCTTCGATCTCCACACTTACGGTACGGCGGCAAGCGAGAGGCGTGTGGTTGCGTGGCGTCCATGGATACCTAGCTGCTGCTCATCTGGTTGATCTGAGACAAATGTAAGTTTTTCTACCGGATGCTCTGCACTCTCTTCTCTTCTGTTTAATTTCGCAAGTAGTAGTCCTGGCAGACCTTCCTTTACTTTATGCATATTATTTTTCTCAATTTGAAACTACTCTAATTTATGCATGACATGTCCGGGCGCATCTCGATTGACGATAATAATATGTGTGTTGTGTTGAGTACGGCGTAGATGCATGTATATGATCAGCCTGTTCGCTGGTTGTTTTTTGGGTTGATAAGCCGACTGGTGCTGGTTCGTTATGAGAGGAAAACACTGTTGGCTGACTGATAAGTCCTAGTTTGTAATGAGAGGAAAATATTGTTGGCTGACTGATAAGTCATGACTAAAACCAACAAGCGAACATGCTCAAATGTATGCATGCATGCATGCAGCACGTATGTACGTGTATTTGGTTTAGTAGTACTAGTCCTTTGGACCAAATCAATTCTTGGCGGGTTTTTCGGATATCAAGTAGTAGTAGTAATCGTACATGCACCTGCATCATAATTTTGCTGTCGACTAACCGTACGTTCATATCATGCGTGGTGATCTCACTGTTAGCTGCAGAACGTCGTCGTCTGGCCTCTCTCAGAGAGTACTAGCTAGCTAGCGAATTCAACCGCTAACCATGCTAAATTTCTTTGGAAATTAAAACAATATGAGAGATTCGTGTTCTGCACGAAGTCATGGCTGCGTACGTCGTAGAAGGATTTAGCTGAGCTAGTGCGTTTATCTGATTACTGTGCTTCAGTATAGAAAAGGAAAGGAAAGAGGTGGAAACATAATTTCAACGAACAGCAGGATTTCAACGTTAAAAAAACATGTAAAAATATACAATTTCAAATGGAAACAATTATCTATTGCAAAAAAGTAAATTTTAGAGTAATATCTAGCTAGTAACATCGATTTATGTTATGAATTAATGTAGTATATAGTATATTTTGATATAACGAATGGTGAAAAGCTAGTAAGAGCCACTCCAAGAGCCTTTGCCTAGTACACTATTTTGTTGGCCATGACCAAATTAAAACCAACGGCCAATCCAGTACGTTATTTGAACTGCACGGCAACAGTCTGGCTGGTGTACGTGTCTTGCCTAGTCCGGTGTTAACCGCTACACAACGTCCGTGCCTGCGTCCACCCGTCACCTTCACCCCTGCGATGGGCGATGGCGAGTGCACAGCCGAAAAAGGCAGGCATGCCGTTCGGTTCGTCACGGACACCCGTGTTCGGTTAAGTTGTACTTGTTGGCTGCCCTCGTTTGGACTTTCCGGTAGATGCGATGTCAAGAATTTTCTTTCTTTGCCTCATACAAAGTCCCGGCCACACGATTAATTGTAAAACAAGATCGATCGGGAGATAAATTACTTGTGGCCGCAGTGGTGCGCTGGTTTCCGCGGGCTTTGACTTCCCGATCGACTTTCTTCCGAGCTGCTTGTGCAGTTGTACTGGTGGAAGACAGGGAGTGTACGTGGTAGAACCGCAGAGGCCACACAGGCGCGTCGCTTGCGTCCCTGTGGCGTGGCAGCAACGTGCCAGCGACCGTCGTCTCGTCGCCGGGGGGAGTGGATTGGACTGGCGACTGGCGCGGCGCTGCTGAAAGGGGCCGGGCGACACGCGCGCCAGCTTATTTATTGGATCGTGTCTCTCGGTTCTACATAAGCAGGTCAACAGAGTCCTCTTGGTCAACCTAATTTTTTGCTGGTTGGTACCGGTGTTAAGACAGCTGCGAAAAAAAAAATCATGTACTAGGATCATCAGTAGTAGTAGTACAACTCAAAGCTAGGGTTGAACCTCAAACGTCGTCCTAGAGTCATAGTGCAAAATTTTCAAAAAAGTTTCCGACGACTAAGGACATCCAAGGCTGAAAATCACAATAATAAGATATACATGAGTCTCTGACCCCAATTCCGTTTTCACAGTGGTTCGCGTGATTCGATCATGGCGCACGAGAGACCGCGCCCGCGCCGACCCGTAACTTTTCTTTTCGGTCCTGTTCCTTTTCTGCCATTTCCTTTATATGTTCTCAAACGTTATCCTAGGGTCATCGTACGGAAAAAACGACCAGGACATCGTTACGTAAAAAACGATTTTTTAGCGGTTCGAATTTTTTTTTGAAAGGCGGCTGGTGATAGAGCCGCTCCTACAATAACGTGTTTGGGTGCTCAGACACCAACCGCCCCTACAAATGGAACAGCAGGGGCGGCTGGTGATACGAGCCGCCCCTACAAATGGGGTCTGATTTGTAGGGGCGGCTCAATCACCAGCCGCTCCTGGAGTTGCTATTTGTAGGGCCCATATATATAGCTCTGATTTGTAGGGACGGCTCAATCACCAGCCGCCCCTATAAATGACCCACATATAAAACAGCTGCAGCACCTTCTTCCTCCTCGGGTCACTCACTCCAACCTGTGAAAGAAAGGTGGGGAGGCATTGGGCACCTCCCAAAAATTGCTCTACTAAGAGGGAAATGTTTTGGTCTCAGATCCTTTGGTGGAGAGGTTATAGAAGGTAAGAAAATACTATTCCACACTTTTTTGAAGTTTTAATGGTTGGTTAGTGAGTAATTAGAGTTTTGTTTTCTCTCTTCTATGGTGCTTGAGCTACTTATGAAGCAAATTAGACCCAAGTTTTAAATTTACTAGGGTAAATTAGGGAGGGAACAAGATCATACATTTATTTGGTCCATGTTTCTTGATTTTAATGAACATTTAGTTAGTTTTATGGATGTTTCATGTGCATGTAGATCTAGATCTAGGGTTTGGTTTTTTTATTAATTTCGTTTTTGTAAATTTATGTATGATGAAATTGGACTAGGGTTTGTATGAAAGATATTGGGTAAAGTATAATTGTTGCTAATTGTTGTCTTTGAAATTGTTTATTGTAATCAATAAATATGTATTTTAATTATTTATGGATAAATGGGCCATTAATTAATTTTTCTCTACCATGGTGTGTTTGTATGCTTCATGTAATTATATTAGATTTATATTCATATATATCTGAAGTATATACAATTATTCTCAAGTAATTATTAATTTGTTTTATTTTATATATATATCTGAATAAGTAATCCTTTAATGTTTGTTTTGTTGTTGTTGTAAAAGATGGAGTACATGAACTCTTGGATGTATGGTTCGTTAAGGTTCAAGGCAGGTTTCTGTGAAGAGGTGGATAAATTTATTAAAGCCGCAAAAAAGCATGCAACGACATTGAAAGAGAATAAGGATACAATTATTTGCCCATGTAAAGATTGCAAGAACCGTATGGCATGGACAGATGTGACTATCATCATATGATATTTGATTATGCGAGGATTTGTTGAGGACTACATAGTGTGGATTCATCATGGTGAAACGGTTATTGTTAACGACGAGGATGAGGACGAATACGACAACAAAACCATAGAATTCATGTCCCAATATTCAGCAGAGCTTGATGCACGAATGAATTTCGAGTTTGGCAATGAACAAGGTGGTGATGCTGGTGGTTGGGATGGTAACGACGAAGATGGTGCCAATAATGATGGTGGAGCACGTGTCGGGGATGAAGATGATTTGGAGGACATGATTTGAGCCCTTGGACCAGAGATTTTACTAAATAGCCCGAAAAGTCTAGAAAATTTGAAAAGGGTGACAAAAGCATCGAATGAGACTGTGTATGGTGTTGAAAAAGACTGTCCGACACATTGAATATTGCTACATTTTGTGCTTGAGCTGCTCATCCTAAAAGCTAAGTACGGTTGGTCAGACTGTAGTTTCAATGATCTATTGCATCTCCTGTCATGGGTGCTGCCAACCAAACTCAGTTCCCGCCAACACATACCAAGCGAAGAAGGTCATAAGTCCATTGACAATGGGGGTTGAAAAAATCCATGCATGCCCCAACCACTATATACTTTTTTGTGGCAAAACGTTCAAGTCACTAGATAAATATCCCCGGTGTGGGGCCAGCCAATACAAGAACAATGACCTTTACGGTGGGGACGAAGCCTCAACGGGGAAAAAGAGGAATAAGAAGGGTACAAAAAAGGTGGTACAAGAATCTCAACCCCCAGAGGACACTCCATTAGGCAACGATGCAAAGCGGAGAAGAATTCCTGCCTTGGTAATGTGGTACCTGCCAGTGACCGACCGCTTGAGACGTATCTTCCTAAACCCTAAAGAAGTCGCACTCATGACATGGTGGGATGATGAGCGCAAGGTGGATGATGATAAGATTGCACACCCGGCTGATTGTAGTCAGTGGCAAAGGTTTGATGAGAAGCACAAAGAATTCAGCGATGACCCAAGGAATGTACGGTTTGGCTTGAGCACCAATGGAATGAATCCCTTCAATGAGAGGATGAGCGACCACAGCATATGGCCAGTGATCTTGACCATGTACAACATCCCAATATGGTTGTGTCAGAAGAGAAAGTACCTTCTCCTCACTATTCTTATTTCTGGCCCTAAACAATCAGGCATTGATATAGACATGTTCCTCGAGCCTTTGATGCAAGAAATGGAGAGGCTATGGAGGCATGGGGAGCAGATGTATGATGCGTTCCGAAAGGAGGACTTCATATGTAGAGCAATAATATTTGTTACTACCAATAATTGCCCCGCGCTATTTGCTTTGTCTGGACAGATCAAAGGAAAGATGGGATGCTTGGTTTGCTTGGATGGTACTACATGGGTGTACCTGGATGCATCCAAGAAGATAGTTTACCTAAGTAACCGACGCTTCTTAAAGACAAGTCATAAGTACCGCAGCAAATTATTCTTTAGATTTTATGACAGCGCCCTGAAGATTGAACCCCCTCCGGAGAGACGTCATAACGGAGAACATGTGTACAGAATGGTGAAAAACATACGCGTCGTCTATAGAAAGAAGAATCCGGATGGGACGAACAGAGATAGAAGCACACCTCCTGTCGAAGGAGTACCTTTCAAGAAACAATCAATCTTCTTTCAGTATCTGCCTTATTGGCCAGACTTAGAGGTCCCCCATGCCATTGATGCTATGCACGTGCAGAAGAATGTCTTTGGGAGTCTCATTGCTACCTTGATGGACACAGGCAAGTCAAAGAATGGTCTGAAAGCACGAAAAGACATGGTGCAGCTAAACGTGATGCCATAGCTTCACTCGGTACCTGAGGCTAATGGAAAATACACTCTGCCCACGGCGTGCTTCAACCTAACACCACACGAGAAGAGAACTATATGCACTTTCCTAAAGGGGATCAAAGTCCTGACTGGGAGCTAAACGTGATGCCATAGCTTCACTCGGTACCTGAGGCTAATGGAAAATACACTCTGCCCACGGCGTGCTTCAACCTAACACCACACGAGAAGAGAACTATATGCACTTTTCTAAAGGGGATCAAAGTCCTGACTGGGTTTTTAGCAAATGTGAAGAAGCTAGTGTCGATGAAGAACTTGTTAATAACACACTACAAGGCTCACAATTGCCATATGATGCTGACAGTGTTTCTACCTATTGCAATTAGGGCTATAAAGTCAGAGTTCTTGAAAATGGCCATCACCCGCATGTGCTACTTCTTTTTGAAGATCTCACAGAAAACGATTGGCAAGCAAGAGCTGAGTGACCTACATGAATTTGTGGTGGAGACACAAAATCAACTAGAGATATGTTTACCTCCTGCTTTTTTTGATATAATGCCACATGGTTCATCAGATACAGGTGCTGGGCCCTTGTTACTTGCATGAAATATGGTCCTACGAGCGGTTCAAGTTGGTTCTAAGTTGATACGTGCATAATCGAGCATACCTAGAGGGCTCCATGATAGAGGGTTACAGTACTGAAGAAGTCGTCGAGTGCTGTCAAGAGTACCTAAAAGTATAGAAAGGGATTGGTAAACCCGATTCTCATCACAAGGGTAGGCTGGCTGGGAAGGGCACCAGTGGTAGAAAAGTGTTCATCGACCATGATTACAAAGATGTGAGTCGGACGCATTACAGTGTCTTGTAGAGTACACAATTGATGCAACCGTACATTGATGAACACTTGGCTATCATTATGGCAGAGAGAAATAGCCGGTCGGATGATTGGGTCATGAAACAACACAAGCAACGACTAACTACATGGTTGAAGGACCAAAACATACCGCCTGAAGAAACCATAGACTCTATTACCATCAGTAGGTTAGCGGAGGGGCCATCGAGACAAGTGACATCTTGGAATGCTTATGACATCAATGGGTATACGTACTATACCCACACAAAGGATAGTAAATATGTGAACCAAAACAGCGGCGTTCGAATAGAGACTCTCGATGGATTGGGGTGAAAGATCCAATACTTTGACATCATTGAAGATATAGGAACTTGACTATGGAAGGGATATAATGGTGGCCCTATTTCGATGCCGCTGGATCAAACAACACCAACTGAATGAGATTGGATTGAGAGTCCTAGACCTCGAGAATCTAGGCTACCAAGATGACCCTTGGGTGCTCGCTTCACGTGTTGCATAAGTTTTCTATATGTCTGACCCACAAAGTAACCTCCCCCCGAAGAAGAAGACAAAGCACATGGTTGCCTCCGGGAAACAGCATATTATTAGAGTTGATGGCATGGACGATATTGAAGCTTACAATAACTACGATGAGATGCCGCTATTCATAGACTTTCCTAAGAAGATCAGTGTTGTAGAAAAGAACCTCCCCAAAGACATATTGCCATGGGAACAAAAATATGTCAATGGGAAAATCGTTATAGCGGGCTAGCTAGTTGTTGAACGTGGAGTGTTTACGTAAGTGTGTGTTTGTAAGACTTTATTTATGGATGCGTGTGAGACTATATATTTATGTATGTGTGAGACTATATATTTTTGTATGTGTGTGAGACTATATTTATGCATGTGTATGAGACTACCCTTTGCAACATCTAGATGACTCTATTTGAACATCCACTCTATTACTACTAAAACTTTGTGAAATCACTTAACACTTTATGAAATGAAGAAATGACCAAAATAAAAGTAGGAGATCTTGACGAGTTATACAACTTTTATATTCATCACATTTACAGCTGAAATCATTTAGTGTTTGAAAATCAGGTTTGAAGCTGTCATTTTCTAAAATTTAAAATTTGAATTATTCAAAATTAGTGACAAAGATAGATGACTAGACTAAAATGATAGAGCATGATTTTAGAAATTTTAAAAAAAAAACCATCACATTTGGAGTTAGTATGAGGGAAAAAAACTAGTTACAAGTTTCTGCCACAGATTAAAAAGAGAAATCACACTTGTTCATCATTGATCATCATGAACAGTTGTGCTTTTACTTTTTAATCTCTGAGTAAAATTTGTAACTAGTCTTTCTCCCTCATACTAACTCCAAATGTGATGATTTTAGTTAGTGTGTTGATTTGATCATTCTTTTCATTTGACAAAGTTTGAGCACTTCAAATTTTCAAATTTAAAAAAATAACAAGTTCGAACGAGATTTTCAACCATTAAATGATTTCAGCTGAAAAAGTGATGAATACCAAAGTTGTATAACTCATCCAGATCTACAACTTTTAGTGATATTAAACATTGTTCACAAATCAACATGTTTCTCGTATAGTTCAGGAAATTATGAGTAATATGTGAATTTATGAACAATGTTTAACAATACTTTGTCACATGAAGAAGTGACCAAAATAAAAGTTGTAGATAGTGATGAGTTCAACAACTTTTATGTTCATGACTTTTATTGTTGAAATCATTTAAGGTTTCAAAATCTTGTTTGAAGTTGTTAATTATTGAAATTCAAAATTTTAACTGTTCCAATTTGGTCAAATGAAAATATGATCAAAATAAAAGTTGTACATATTGATGAGTTCTACAACTTTGGTATTCATGAGTTTTTCATCTGAAATCATTTACTCTTTCAAAATATTGTTTCAAGTTAAAATTATTTAAATTTCAAAATTTGAATCGTTCAAACAAAGTCACATGACAAGATGACCAAAATAAAAGTTGTACATGTTGATGAGTTATACAACTTTTATGTTTACAATATTTTCATTTTATTTCATTTAATGTCATAAAATTGTAGTCGAAGTTTTAAAATTTAAATTTTTAATTTTTAATTTTTTGTTTTCTATATTGTTTTGACTACAATTGTTTATATATATATATTTCTTCATATATAGAATAATACAAAATATTATATTTGTGCATATACACAATTGTTTTTATATTACTTTTATTTTGGTCACAATTGCATATACACAATTGTTTTATATATACACAATTGTTTTTATAATATAGAATTAATAATTTAAAAAAATAAAAAATATTTGTAGGGGCGGTTGGATCAGGAACCACCCCTACAAATGCATTTGTAGGGGCGGCTGGATCAGGAACCGCCCCTACAAATCATCTCGACTATAAATCCAAGGGCGCACGGGTGTTGTCTGTTGTTGGGCGCTCTCTTCTCCTCCGACGCCGTCAGTTGCTGCCCGCCGATGCCGCCTCCCGGACTTGTCCCGACGCCGACCCGTGCCCCTTCCCCACACCCACGCGCCCCATCTCCACACCCACGCCCCTCCCCACACCCGCGCGCCTGCTCCTCTCCACCCTAGGGTTTCCGACCGGCCGGCGGCGCTAGTTTCCAACCTTGAGGTGCCGTGGCGCGGCGCACCCGCGCGCCCCATCTCCGCACCCGCACGCCTCCCTAGGGTTTCCACCGGCGGGTGGCCTCCGCGCACCTCCACTGGTGGCCGGTGGCGCACCCACGCGCCCCCTCCAATGGCTGGGCGAACCCCGCCCCACTTCGCCACCTCTTCACCGGCGACGACCACCCACCAGGTATGCCCGCTCCCTTCTCTCCCCTTCCTTCCTTTGCGGAGCAATCTCGGTGTGCCGTCAATATCTTTTCTGTTTCTCAGTTTGAGATCCTCAAAAGAAAGTTCCATCAGGCCATTTGAGCTAGGTGGCAGAAATTTACAAAAATCAAATGTGCCATTGACCTAAGCCACTGGGCATTGATTGTCCAGTGTCAAGGTATCACAAATAATGATTCTCATGTATATTTTTTTTATCTCAGCATCAAATTCATGCACATATATAGTGTGTTGAATCGTATGTCAGCAAGAAGACTCTAGTATAATATTATAAACAAGGAACACTCTAATATTAATATAAATATAAAAAAGGAACTATGTAAGAGGAACATGGCAGGGGGGTTTGCTCGACCGTCACTCTCTTTGGGTGCATTCATCGTTGCATCAAGAAATTGACCTACATAGATAGATATATCTAAGTGGTGTGTTGCCCCTTTGAGGCTGCTAACAACTAGAGTGGCTGTTATAGTTGGTACCTCTCCCAGATTGAAAGAGGTACCTCTCCCACTTGTTGTATACTTGGTTCAGCCAGTAATCCTAAGAGGTCTTGAGTAGAAAGATTTCATCCTGTCCAACCGAGCCATGAACTCCCCTTGCATCTCTTTTGAGCAAAGAAGAGACCAGCTCTGAATCATCGCTGTTACCTTCTGTAACAGACAATGACCATTTTTCCACCTCATATCCTGAAAGCATAGACAGTTCTCAGCTTCCAAAGCCCCCACAGGGCAGCAGAACAAAAATATTACTGAGCCATAAGGTTCCTATAGAAACGAAATCTGCTCCTACATCTCTATCTAGCACCTCAGACATATCACTCCAAAGCTGTCTATCTACCACACAATCAAAGAAAAGATATATATGAATAATACTTTGGCTCTTTAATATTTGGTATATATATAGATTAAACACCTCGCCCGGCCACATCCTGTCTCTATATATAAAGATACTACTTTCTCGATAAAAATTGTGCTCTTCTAGTCTTTGTGATTAAATAATGACACGACATGTGTTAGTCATTACTGCCGCCGGCCGGATTTGGACAAATACGGAGCACTGGAAGACGACTGCTAGCAGGTCCTGCCTAGCTGCCCTGCCCGTTGTTGTGTTGGACTACTAATTTATTCCAAGTGACCGGCCCCAAATCATGGTCCAGTGTATACAAAGGAATGTAAAAACCTTAATCCCACAAATACTATTAGCTAACCTGTCCACCTCCCCACTTGGCTGCCACCTCACTTCCCTCTGCCCATAGCGTCCCTTGTCGCAAGATTGAAGCTTTCTTCATTGGAAAGAGCAAATTGCTTGCGTTACTGTCCCCTCTGAAGCTTTTATGTTATATACATGTAATGGAGATACCAGTGGGTTTTTTCTCAAAACTGAGATCTAGATTTTTATATATGTGATGCCTATATGACTCATGCATTTTGTAATGCATCATCTCATGATTCTAAATTAAAACAACAGATATAGTATTATATAGTGAGTGTAATGCTTGGTGGAAAACACGGGTCAGTTTATTACATGTTTTCTTTCTTTGTTCAAACATGCATGGCTCATCTCTCTGTTGTCAACTTGTCACCCTTTACCCCTCAAAAAAAACTTTTAACACGGGGACTGTTGTCAATTTTTTTCATCTTTGTGGTCTCCATTGCTCATGTCAACTGTCAGTTAATGCAACTTGAGTCAGTTAGTGCAACTTGCAAGAAGGCTCACTGTTTTTAGAAATGCCCACTACTTTTAGATATGTGCATTGTTGCTTGAGCTTGTTTAGATATGACAGTGAAATAGTGGGCAATGCAGTCATCAGCTTGTGTGCTTATTTGTGTAAATGCTCATTGCATGCTTGACAGCTGCTTAGTCTGGTGAACTGATTAGCCTGCTGCTTACTTAGAAAATATTGCTCAGGCCCTGCCATTGTGATCAAAATAAAAATTGCATATTGTTGTATTATTAAGAGAGAAGTTGCTTGCTGCTGTATTATTAAGAATTTCTATGCTCGAACTGTATTACTAAGAAGTTGCTTGCTTGCTGTATTATTAATTCCAGCATGAAACTTAGATGGCTCTTGAACTCTTGAAAATAGACTGTTTTATATATGCCAATTGTTTTATTATATGCTTATATATGCCTGCTGTTTTATATATGCACAGTGAGTCTTCTTGCAAGTTAATAAATCATATTTCCTCCATTGCTCATTTAAACTGTCAACAAATTGGTTTTATTTCCAATCACATTGTCAACATGGTACTACTGATGCTTGTATTCTATCACATTGTTCTTATTAATGGCTTTATTTCCTGGAACACATTGGCTGCTGCTCTTAACTACACTGCTGGCTGCTACTTCTATACTACTGTCCTACTACTACTACTACTACTACTACTGCTGCTGCTGTTCTACTACTACTCTATACTACTCTAGTGTGGTTCTGCTCTACCCTCTTCCTTATACTCTTAGAAACTACTACTGGTACTAGATGGCTGCTAGCTACTCTACTTGTTGCTAGCTACTCTCCTACTACTACTAGCTGGCTATCTAAGTTACCACATTTTGATCTACATGGGTCTTCCAACCATGTGGCAGCAGCCAACTGTTTTTTGGCTATTTTTCCTATCCTCTATGTTTGGGAAGCAACAGTTGCTTGTTTTTACACATTTTCCTCTCTATGTTTTGTTAAGCAATTGTTGCTTTTTTTTGCCAAATCTCCCCTCTCCTCTCCTTTGTTTTGCCGATGATGAAATTGTCTAAGTCCATACATTATATGGAATATGAGCTGATGATCAAGAACTTATGAGGAACTTGGCATCATTAGCAACCGCCCCTACATTACATTCTCCTCTCTTCTCTGTTATGATGCCTTGATGCTCCAAGTTCAAGATCAGATGATGATTGACATGTTTCTGAGGCCTCTACTACTGCTACTTCTCGTTTTTTTATATATTATTGTTTTATAGGACTACTTTGGTTTATAGATCTTTTTGATTTCTTATACCTTCTCACATACCTAAAGCACACTTTCTTGCATCTAATAGAACAAAGCGCGAAATAATGTCATGGACACCAGACAGTACAGCCCGATGCCCCGAGCATGATGAGCAACCAACCTATGAGGAGCAAGCACTAGAGGACCAGCTTACTCAGGAGCAGTTTGATAACGAGGTAGAAAAGGATCTAGAAGTGATGTTTACTCAGGAGCTGTGTGACGAGGAGGAAGGGGGAGCAGAAGGAATAGCAGGAGAGGCTGCTGAAGGCGAAGAAGTTGATGATGATGATGAGGACTCAGAAGAGGGATATGTAAGTCTCGAGGATCCTTTCCATGTGAAGCCAGAAGGAGGCCAACGGAGGAAGATTTGGACAAGGATTTTGACCCAAACATGGAGGTAGGGAAAAAGCCTTAGCTTATAAATTTTGCTAAAGCTTTGGTTATGTTACCTCTACTAACACTTTGACCTGTCATATATACAGGTCCCTCCTAAAACTCGAAAAAGACGACATTGATGTCCGTGACATCTCGCTGGACAAGACGGAGTAGAGGAAAGGAGAGCAGAAGCAACAGCCACAGAGACGGACATTGAGGCCTCTGCTCCACAACCTCAAGACACAACCATGACTACCAAGCCAAAAAGGAAATGAGGGGATAGAAAAGGAAATCTATATTCAAATAAGGCATGCTATGTGATAACGGAGGTCGGGCTAGCAGGGGAGATCCTTGAGCTGAAGGAATTAAGAGGATGATTCCGTAATGAAATTGGGGCCCTAGTAAGAGATAAATTGAACCCAGCAATCCTTAACTGAAAAGAGGTACCAGAGAACAAAAAGAATGAACTATGGGATAGGCAGCTAAAGCTCAATTTTAGATTTCCAGAGGGTAAGCACGAACTGGTAAAAAATGCTTTTAGGATGATGGAAGAGTCATTCCGACGTTGGAGGTCAGAGCTCAACACGAAGTATATCCAAAAGGGGTTAACTCCCTTCAACGAGTTCGGTAAAATAACTCCTAGTCAATGGGAGGAGCTCGTGACTCAGAAGACTTCACCGGAGGCATTGGAGCTCAGTGCCCGTAACACCGAGCTGGCGAAGAGGAACAAACACCACCATCATTTAGGCCCCGGTGGCTACTATGCCAAGGAAGATCAATTTAGGAAGATGGACGAAGAGGCCATAGCTGCTGGGAATATCGATGTAACAAATTTGAAGGTACGCTCAAGGAATTGGATATATGCAAGGAGTACAGAATCATCCGGCGGTAATCTTAAGTTTGATAAGCCAGAGACCCAAGAGGTAGTATCAAGGATACTGAAATATGCTGAAGACAAGGAGAAGGGCTCATTCAATCCTTCTAGAGAGAGGGACAAGCTTAGCCTTGGCTTGGGAAACAAGGAGCACACAGGCCGCACTAGGGGGCTAGGGAAAAGGATGACCTAGAAGCAAGGATTCAAAGAGGACAGAGCATATGTACAACAAACATGGCAGAGACCGGAAGACTAGTCTTGAGCTCCAAGTGAAGGCTCTAGTTGTGAAGGTGCTGGAGGAGCAAGGACTGTCTATGGAGCCACGGATATTAGTGACGCCACCGGGAGAACTGGCATTAGTTGGCAGCCCTCCGAAAGTTCCTAGCAGCCAAGGTTCCACTGCAGCCACAACCCCCGTCGATCGCATACGGGGACCAACTAGTTGCACCTTTATGTTTCTCAGCGGCCGACAGAACACTATGATGGAGGTGGCAACAGGTGTGGCACATCCTCCCGGTGGCTTACACCACAATAATAAGATATTGCCGGGATACACTAGGGTTGAGGTGCATAAAGTGAAGTCCGAGTTCATGCAGTGGATGATAGACTACGCAACTCCTGAGGGGCTGGTGTTACTCGGAGACATTATGGGGCAATTCATCCTCTGGCACAAATGGAACATTATATTGATTGCTTCTTCGCAGCCTCCCCCTCTCCCAAATTTAGAGCGAGTTGTTGAGGTCGGGGAGATATTTTCACCGTCTCGTGACCACCATATTCCTGAGATGCCACATTCTTCCCCACCTCCTAGCGAGTATGTGCCTGATGAGATGCCACAACCTTCTCCAGCTCGTACCGAGCAAGTGCATGATGAGATGTCACAGTCTTCTCAACAAGCACAGCCGATACATGAACAACGAGTGCCTCCTGAAGAAGGTGATGCACGAGAAGATGAGGACGTGCCTGAATGGGAACTTCGAAAGAAGATTCCAATCAACATAAGGCCAGTTTATGTTCTGATGAAAGACGTCTCGTCGGTGTCCAAGTGGTATTCCCATGACCAGTTCAAGCCTGAGAACCAAGTTAAAAAAGTCCCATCATGGGGTTCTGAGGAGGCCGTCACTAGCAAACTCCACCAAATTGCAAAGCAGTATCCAAATATTGATGCCATCAAATGGTCAAAGGATTGCCCAAAAACATATGAAAGAGGCAAGCCCTTCCTACCAAACCGGGACAACCAGCGCCTACCACTTGGAATGAGAAGGTTCCATGATTGGTACTTGCGTGTTCTCTCAACGAGCATAGATCTCATGCAATCATGCTTCCCCACCGGCACATTTGGAAGCCCAGCCGGAAAAATTATCTTTGACTTCAATGACATGCACACATGCTTTCACCTGGGAGAAATAGAGATGATCTAATTCACACGTGGTGCCGGTAAGTCCTTGTTCTCCCGATATGATATGAATATAATATTTGAATTTTGTTGTAACTAACCCACGTCGTGATTTGTAGAATGCAAGCGCACATTGTCAAACAAATGCCAAGTGTGAAAGCCGGGTATCTAGACCCTCAAGCTATAGCCCAAACAAATTTTAATTACCCTAAACAGTGGACACTGGATGCCAAAGAGCTAGCTGCTGCAAAGACTCTTCAGGAGAAAGAGCGCATTCGTTCGGCAAAACTAAGGGAAGAGTCCCTTAAGGTTGCGGCATACATTGCCCTAGCTTTCAAAAATCTCCAACAACACTCTACTATATGGCTACCATATAACTTCGAGTAAGTTCAACTCTATACTTAAAGCTTTGTTCGATATATTTTATTCGATGCAAAAGAGCTTATCTAGTTTTATGATTAAATCCATGCAGCAACCACTGGATTTGTATAGCCGTCGATGTCGGGAGGAGCATGGCATGGGTCTTTGATTCAATAGATAGGGACCCGGTGACATACAAAGACTTCATATCGATTCTCAAGACGTATACATATCGACAATTCTCATTAGCTTATATGTTTGTATACGTACTTGTAACGTTCACTTTTGGATTCTAACAAGTTGTATTTGCTAAAATAATTCAAACATGACATTTAGGTTCTATGTCACTAATCATCGCGGAAGGCATGATCCAGCAAAGAAGGAAAAGCTGGCTATAAAAACACTATGTGCGGTAAGTGTAACTTACTTCTTCAATACTCCGTTACATGGCTGTCAAAAGCATTATTTAACATTTTCATATACAAAACACACAGTGCCCCAAGCAGAAGTCTGGGAGTGTACATTGTGGATACTATATATGTTTTATGATGAGTAATATCGGTGCCTACAGGAGACACCCCTTAAGGGTAAGTTTGAACCTCTTCACCCGTAGTATAAAAACTTCGTACATAGTATGAAATACTAAACCGAAACTTGTGCTCTTGTAGTGGAGAGAAGAGAAAGGGATGAAAAGAGACCCATACAAGGATGACCAACTCTTAGAGCTTGTCGGCGACCTTTGCAACTTCATATTGGACCAGATTGTACACGTCAAAGGCGCCTACCATGACCGATAGTCTGACTTAGGTAGAAATCCTCAGTACCAACACCTTCGTGAGACTGAAAGGCTAGCTCTAGGACGTTGATAACAATGTGTATAGAATTTGTATATTTAATGATGGATTGTATATATTCTTGTGAATTGAACTTGTGATTGTAGTTTATATAATACTCTTGTGATTGTAGTCGCGGTCGCAGGGCGTTCGGCAACACGAACGCGATTCGGAACGTTGGTCGCGAGACGTTCGGCAACGCGATTTTGAATTGTAAATTTGAATTTTTTTTACGGGAAAACGTACTGTAGGGACGGTTCTAGACTGAACCGCGCCTACAAACAGGTATTTGTAGGGGCGGCTGGTACTACAGCCGCCCCTACAAATCGATTTGTAGGGACGGTCTGGGAACCGCCCCTACAAATACATGATTTGTAGAGACGGTTCATTAGAGGCGGCTGGCCAAACCGCCCCTACAAAGAGTTACGAGCCGCTGCTAAGTGCATCCGAGGCTGAAAAGCACAATAATA
Source organism: Miscanthus lutarioriparius (assembly GCA_904845875.1). Lineage (NCBI taxonomy): Eukaryota > Viridiplantae > Streptophyta > Magnoliopsida > Poales > Poaceae > Miscanthus > Miscanthus lutarioriparius. The sequence goes on from CAJGYO010000001.1 coordinate 97,924,506, forward strand.
TAATAGCCTATGACCTAGTATATGGGTGAATTGGAGCGATTGACTACACATTTGCATTGGACCCAAAATGGAACCACAGTTTTTGCTTTCTTCCAACAACTTGTAAGTTGTAACTCGATCACAGCTTGGCATCATCGCTGGCTTCAATAAACTGAACAGATCTCAAACGTGCTCTTAGCTTTTTACCCTACTATACTAGTGCGTTGGAACCAAAACATCATCACAGCTGATGCGCTGTTCTACAGTCAGACAGACCCTTATCCTCTGCAGTTTTGCATGTTATTGGTATATATATTGGCGATCTACGTGGTTGCCACAACACAAACACTCTGTTCTTCATTGTTGGAGGGAGCACTTGAGCAACCGATCACCAGGGAACGCACACCATAGCTTCATTCGATCTGCAGAACTGGATCTAGCAAGCGACAACTTCTCTTTTTGCCGTGTATCATAGCCCCACTTCTTAGCAAACACCCTGTTTAGCAAGCTGTACAACTGAACCATAGCCCCACTTCTTTTAGGATCTATTTCTTCGTTGTCAACCCCCTCCCACTGAGCGAGGATAAAGCCACTTGCTTTTTGTCACATGAATCATAGGGGCGACTCCACTCAACCCAAGTCAACACATTGCCGTGATATCCGTACCGTGGCCGCCTCGTTTGTCGTCGTATGTGTGTGTACTTGAGGCCACTAAGCTAAGCACGAGATAGTTGCTATGCACACTTGGTATACATGGATGCTTCCTTAAAAGCTAATGACATGTACTGAAGACTGGACAGAGTAGTTGGATCTCTGGTCTCTGGTCCTATTGTATGTATGTATAATTGAGTGAGTGGGGGATAAGTTGGCCACAGTAATTCGGCGTACATGATGAATCCATTAGCAATAAGGTTACATATAACGTTAGTAATATACTAACATAGGGTTATTAAAAGTTTATATTTTTCTTGGGTTACAAACAAATGGCATCTATCTGCAGCTAAAAGAAGTTACTTTTCAGGGAGTGATGTTTTCACTAACCAAATATAAGTTTTAATGTATGAAACTCTCTTCTTCCCTGCTATTATTGAAGCCACAAAGTTCATTTCCACTAGAAGATCATATATAGGTACATCTGTTCATGTTTTTAACCAACTAGCTAGGTCAGATTGATCTTATATATGTAAAGGGGTATTCTTCAAACAGAGGTTTGAGAAAGATGGGTTGTTTTAGTACTGTCCTTAGAAGGTAGGTGTTTATTAACTAAAAAAAGTATGCTACAGAAAATAATCTCTTTCATCAAACCGCGTAGGTACTAAAGTCTTCAAATCTTGAGTTGAAAATTAATCCTACCAAAACTGACCATATATGTATGGATGCTTCCTTAACAGTTATTATCACACTGATGAAGAGTAAAGATGGGACAAAAGAGCCGGACATATATGGTCCCATTGATAGAAGGTTGAGTGAGTTCAAGTGTGGTAGTTGTTGGATCACAATAACTTGGGTTCATGATGGATTTGTAGAAGCCAACAGGTGACATATGACATGCGTAACATATGGTTATTCAGAAGATTACGGTACTCTCTGTAGCTCTCTAGGGTTACAAACAAATGACATTTCTGTGCAGCTAAAACAAGCTATTTTCAGAGTTGATGGTTTCACGAAACCTAATATAAAGTCTAGATGTTTAAAATTTTATTCCTTTGTATTCTTGAAACCCTACAATCTGATAACAGGTACCACTGCTGAAGTTTTTTTTTTACAAAGGAAGCATTTTATTAACCAAAGATAATTACATCTAGTTGATACAGCCATCTTGAGACCACCGCTGAAGTTTTGAACCAACTGTAGGTCAGAGTGATCTTATCTGCAAGAGGGTATATATGCTTCAAACAGATATTCGATTGACTGCGAAAGATGAGTCGCTTAATGTTTAAGTAAAGAAAATTGTAGAAAAACAATCTCTTTCATAAAACAAACCCCTTACGTGGTGAAATTATGCTCAGTCTTGAGTTAAAAAAAAAACAAACCGTACCATCGGTGCACGGATGCTTCCTTAACAGTCAATATACACTGATAGAAAGTGAGGAGGAGACAAATTAAAGGAGGTGGATACACATATCATAGAAGGTTGAGTGAGTTTAACACTGGAAACTCGAATATTTCTGTGTGTGTAAAAAACCATAGAAAAATACGAATACCGACTAAAAATATTTTTCTAACGGTACAACCCATAGAAATAGAATGACAGAAAAATCGATTTTTTATGTCGGTTCGCCGTTATAAACAATTTTTCTGTCGGTCTTACACACATAGAAAAATTGTGTTGGGCCATATTAAAAATAAAATTTTTGTGCATTATTCCTCATAGAAAAAAGAAAAACCCGACAGAAAAATTATTTTTCTGTTAGTGTTGTCCCGTTAGAGTTGCAGAGGTGCACTCACAAAAAAAAAAAATGTATTTTTCTGTCGGGTTAGGTGAACGCACACAAAAAATGTATTTTTCTGTCAGGTGTTAATAGACCACCGATAGAATAATATACACTTACCCATGTAGCAAATTGGATACAATAATTATTTAGAAACAGTAGCAATATTAAAATATGGACTATCCATACAGTAATTTCATCACAACATATAAAGATGGAGTCCAAATGTTCAGCACATTCATTCATAGCTTTAGATGATGTCCAAATGTTCCGGCATCAATACATTCAAAAGCATTACCATCTCATCTCAGCAGTTCATGAATTTCACTACTGATAACTACTGCACTACTATGCTGACAACCAGATCGATGTTGCTACCATTGTTTTTGAGGCGTCACCTAGGCATCGCTTAGGTGTCGCCTAGGCGACAAGGCATGGCAGAGGCTCTGGACGTCGAGGGCGCCACGACCTACACTCGTATGGCATCCGCTTAATCGAATTTGGCGTCGCCTAGACGTAGAAAGGCGTCGGACGGACGCCTACAACCCCGCCATGGACGACATATGCTAATTAGCGAGGGAAGGGCGCGAAATCGACCGTGCTTCCGCGCCATGGGGGAAGGGTGCGAAAATGACCGCGGCCCGCGGAAAATCGACCGCGTGGGAACTGTGACCTAGATAGGCTCTTCGCGTGAGAAATCTACCGCGTGAGGCATTTACCGTGAGTGCGGGCGAGGGGAGAGAGAGAGAAGGCTGCGGGCGGACCTTGAGCTCCGCTTTGCTGCTCCTCTGCTCGACAACTCGAGTCCACCGGCCAGCCGCCCCTTCAGAGGAGCTGCCCCTGCATCTCTGCTTGGTCGTCTGCACCTGCCGTGGAGCCGCTGCAGGCATCGGCCAACTGTATCTGCGCATCCGCCGTGACTATCTACCTCCATCGGCCATCCGCCTGTCCACAGCTGCCCGTTCATCTCGTGTCTCCACCTCCGCCGGCCGTCTACCGTCAGCCTAGTATGCCCCTGCCTTCTCTCTGTTCCTCTCTGTTCTACCTGGTATGCCCCTGCCTCCTCTGTGTTCCCTCCGCCTGTTATGACCCTGCCTGGTGCCTGGTATCCCGTCTCTGCTCTGAGTATTGTAGTATTTAATGCCTCGTGCTCTGCTTTTGCTCATGCTGCGTGCGCCTTGCTCATGCTCTTCTTTTATATTACTGAGCAGTCTTTCTTTAGTGTTACTCACATATACTAATGTCTGCTTGTGTTTGGACTGCCACATACACTGCTACAGCAACATGGATTTGATTAGTATACACTTGCTTTGATTAGTTTACAGTTGCTACAGCAGCAGGTCTTTCTTTGATTAGTATACACTTGCTTTGATTAGTATGTTACTGATTAGTAGTGCTCCCTTAGCTGTGCAAATTTGCTCTTTTCCTAAGGAACATGGGCTCAAGAATTGGCAACAAATGAGGTATACAATATGTGTATGGCATCGCCTAGGCGTCCGCCATAAACGCCTAGGCGTTGTGCTGCGCCTCAAAAACATTGGTTGCTACCATTGAAAATGAGCAGCTCTTAGCTGAGGCGCGGCGCCTCAAAAACATTGGTTGCTACCATTGAAAATGAGCAGCTCTTAACTCTTTCATTGTTGCTCCTATCGACCTGCAAATAAAGCACAGTAAGCAAGATAATATTAACTTGGCATACATCAGGTAGTAAGCACAACTTTGTTCCAGGTAGTAACTTGGCAGCTAACTTTCAGATGTCAAACTACAGACCTTCCTAAATTCCAGATGTCAAACTGCAAACCTTCCTAAATTCCTAAGGTAGAAAGAAAAAAATTGGACTCCTGACTACATAGACAAACACATAGAATGTTCCACAAAATCTTAAGAACGTTTACCTAATTACAAAATCGTTGCTCCTTACCGCATATGTTCCATAAATCCTGAATAAAGGATACTAAACACAGATTTAACAGATTTAATTTTCTTTGTGTTGCGTATACTACTGAACACAGTTTAATTTTCAACAAATACTAAGTGCTGACACCAAGGCCCATCTGTTATTCTAAATAGCATCACTATGCAGAGTTGCAGACTGGTGCTGAATGATAGAGCTAACTGACATTCAGGCAATGGGAAAAATCATAGCAAGAAACATAAATTATTTAATCACTGATTTTCTCTGCACCAATTCTTTAATCACAGCAAGAAGCACATACATACTACAATTATAAAATCTCACGGATCTCCCTTGCTTGTATGCACATCCAGTTTGCTTGAACAACTACTAGAAAAAGAGACACAACTTGACATTTGGGCAGCTATTTACAACTGCATACAACTCTGTTTCGCACAACAAGAATGGGGGAGAATAGGATGCACATACCTGATGGGAGCTCGTCACCGGCAAAGGGCCCGATGGAGGCGGCGGCGTGGAGGAGAAGGGCTGCCATGTCGCGGATCTGGCCAGAGCTCGTTGTGATGCACATACCTGATGCACGTACAAGGTTACAAGATGTGAACAACCTGAGTTACTAATTTCCAAATAAGGCAATCTGAATGAAAAAATAAACACCAAGGAAATTTCTAAATTCTACTTATCAACTACTTCACTATTAAATATGCTACTAATCCATTGATCAACCATGTCTAGAAAGGCATAATTTAAAACATGATAACTGTAAACCTGAGCCATATCATACTGCTTGTAGCCTTGTACCATTGCAGAGAAATACCAATGATTGCAAACTGCTTACCTGTTTGGCTTTATGTTATTATTGACCTGATTATCCAGTTTCCAGCCCGTCTTTCTTATCATCTTCCATCTCACTATCTCTTCACTGTCCCTACAGATGCAGAGAATGAGACTACTGTGTTGCATATAAACCATAGAATGTTCCACCAAATATGACATGAAGTGATCACAAAGGAGAAGGAATATGGAATTCATGAAAATATGTAGGCAATGCTGAATCCAAGAATCTATTATGTGACGACACATTCAATAGAAAAAATGAGTCTGTCTACTACACAACCATGTGTTTTATGTAGTTTCAACACATGAATTTTTTTGCACCATAGAATTAAGATCCAACAGCCTTCAGCATTCTTCTACCTCTAGAAGATCACAAATAACAAGATCACAGATCCACAGATCACAAGAAATAATTTTTTCTATGCAAGGACAAAAGGACAAATCGAGCGTTCGATCCTCCGGTCGCACGCGTATACGTGTATAGGACGGCGGTCCTTCAGCTAGCTCTTCGTACATATCACCTTTCCTCCCCCACGCCCACGCACACACATGCACGCATGCAGCAGCCAGCAGCAAGCAAACGTGCAGACAATGGCAGATGGTGCTAGAGGCCGAGAAGACATTGAAAAGAGAGAGGGAGAGAGGGAGAAAAAATCCATGTGTTTTTTTGCGCTAAAATACATGTGTGTTGTATAGCATTTCTGAAAAAATAAGTGATAAAAATAGTTGACTTAACCACATTGATGCACAAACTCATGAGGTTTCCTTCTGTTAAGCAGCAGTTCCCAATCAATCAAACTACTAGTGTCTTTAGGATAGACTCACAGTGCTGAGGAGGCCTAGAGCCTTTTCCCTCCCCGAATGAACTACTGAATGTGTTGTGATGCCAATATTTTCCCTCCCCAATGAACTCCCAGCTTAGTTGTAGGATCAGATTTGCCTAATAATTAATTCAGAAGGGAGTGGAAGGCCACGCAGATCTAGTAGCAGTACCTGAGAAAAAAAAACAGAATACATTTGATTTGGTACCTCGCTCATCGCCTCCATGCCATGGACCTGTGCAAAGAAGAGACGATGCCATGAGAGAGGGGTAGTGGGAGGAAGGGGACAGGAGCTTGACTTGCTAGATGTTGGGGATGTTGTGGTAGCGGCATCCGCGGCTCATCGACCTCGATGTCGACAATCCCCAGAGGAGGAGCAGGGTCGCGCAGCCGCGACAGGCACCGCCAGGAGCTGGGGGGCGCGCATGCCACCGGGGGCTGGGGGAGTTGTGCACGATGCCAGGGGTAGGGGACTCGAGATCCGTCTCCTCCGCCATCTCCTCCGGGAGCAGCCTCTGGATCTCGCCGTGGGCAGGCCCGTGCTCCGGATCTGGTGGCGGGAAAGGGGGCAGCACGGACAACGTCACAGCCTAGCCAGGGGGTGCCTAGCCCGGCCAGGGCCTCTGCGGTGGAATGGGCAGCAACGGCCGTGTGGCGCGCAACTGTGGCCTGCCCGGCAGCCTGGCGGTGCGCCCATCCATCCCGACCATCGGCGGCGGTGGCCGGCACGGCCAGCAAAGCCAGCTAGGGCATGGCAGTCTGCCTAGTGCAAGGGGGCACGACGCGGGGAGGAAGAGGAGGGGGCGCCGGTGCTGCACGAGAAGCTGGGAGCAGGGGAGGTCACCATGGGAGGAGCAGTAAGGAGCGGCGTCGGCGTCAAGAGAGAGGGAGCCCGCAAGAGCGAAGACCGAGACTCTGAGAGAGACCATGGGGCATGCACGGGAGGAGATTGCTCCCGTGCGTGTGGTGAAGAGGAACTAGGGTTTGGGAGTGAAACAATGTTCTTAACCATCGAATCGAGAGATGGACGGCTGGTATCAACCGAAGTTGCAGCTGGGCCTATGGGAGGTATTGGGCCTATCTCTCATTTTGGGCTAGAATGGAGTCGTCTTTGCCCAAGATTATTTTTTTTTTTTTCTTTTCTTTTGTTGGTAGAAATGTATTAAATTCTAAGATATCAAAAATGATTTGAAATGAAAATGCTGTCAACAGCAAGGTAGTAGAACTCATCAATATCTACAACTTTGGTTTTGGTCCTTTTTCCATATGAGTTTGTTTTAACAATTCAAAATTTGAATTTCAAAATATGAGAACAATTACATATTTTTTGGATAGCAAATGACTTTAAATGAAAAAGTCATAAACCACAAATGTATAAAACTCATCAAGATCCACAACTTTTATTTTGGTCATTTCTCCATCGGACTTTATTTGAATAATTCAAAATTTGAATTTCTAAAAATGACAACTTCAAACAAGATTTTGAAATAGCAAATGATTCCAGCTGAAAAAGCCATAAGCAATAAAGTTGTACAACTAATCAAGGTCTATAACTTTTATTTTGGTCATTTCTTCATCCAACAAAATGGTAGTATACATTGTTCACAAATCCATAAATCTTTCACATAGTTTTTGAAACTATGAGAGATATGTCAATATTTGAACAATGTTACTATCACTTTGTCGGATGAAACAATGACCAAAATAAAAGTTGTAGATCTTGATGAATTCAACAACTTTTATGTTCATGACTTTTTCAGCCGGAATCATTTACTGTTTCAAAATGTTGTTTGAAGTTGTCATTTCTGGAAATTCAAATTTCGAATTGATAAAACAAAGTTACATGAAAAAATGACCAAAATAATAGCCGTAAGAACATAATTAATTGATAGAGCATGATTTTAGAAAACTTTAGAGAAAAAATCATTAAATTTGAAGTTAGTATGAGGACGAAAGACTAGTTATAAGTTTTAGAGAGAGATTAAAAAGAAAAACTACGCTTGTTCATTTGAAGTTAGTATGAGGGCGTTTGTTCTATTTTTCTGTGTATATTTACTTTTTTCTGTACGTTTTATAGAAACCCATAGAATAATTGTAATTTTTCTATGTGTATTGGCACACACAGAAAAATCATGCAATTATTCTGTCGGTTTTTGTATTTTTCATATTTTTGGAACCCACAGAATAATTACTAGTTTTTCTATATGTACCGAAAAAAAAACACAGAAAAATTTGGGTCACACAGAAGTATTCAAGTTTCTAGTAGTGTAACGGTGATAGTTGTTGGATTGGATGACATGAATTGGTACAAAAGCTAATAGGTAACGTACATATGACATGAGTGACATAGGTTATTCACAAGGTTACGGTACTTCTTCTAGGGTAAAAATGCAGTGTTCTTGACTTTTCACCTCGCCACACGAAACCAGACGGGCCAATTTTTGAAAAAAAAAACAGACGGGCCCAATAAGCAACCTCACCAACAAGCCCAGCCATGTCCTCCGTTGACGCTGCTGATGTCAGGCCTATATCGCGGACGGACACAGCGCCGGATCAGCAATAAATACCCGTCCCAAGTCCCCCAAACCTGGAGGAGACAAGTAATATCCATTATCCATCGATCAGCGCCAGCAAACACAGCCGAGGCCGCCGCGAGCCGCGAGGGGTAAAACCGAAGACGGCGAGGTGAGCACTTGAATCCCAAGCGAAGTGGAGTTCCCTTCCATTTCCATCCCCTCGTCACCAACTCATCAGCGTCACCGAGCGGGCGAGCGGTGCGGTGGCACGCGGCAACCGATCGATGATCCTTTGATTTGCACGCGTGTCCGCATCGCCGTCCGCGGGCGCCGTGGCCTATTTCTGGACGTGCTCCCGCTGACCCGATCGATTCATCGATCTTCTTCTCTGGTTCTATACTAGCTGCATACACGCGGCACTGCTCACGGCGAGGTAGCAGCACAGCAGTGCATATCTAATCTAGCAGACGTGACAGGGTTCTCGCGGCTAGGTTCCAGTGCCAGCCGCCAGTCGCTAGCTGTGGCCCGCCCAAGGACGCATATTCCCGGCTCGGCTGCGCTGCGCCAAATATCAGTCACTTCATTCCCGCCGTGGTGGTTCTGCGCGCGTCGATTACCACTCTAACACCTACTAGTTGTTGTTATTGTTGTTGACGATGCTTCTCTGTGCTCCGCTTTTGCAGGATCTAGCTAGGCAGCCAGGAACAAGCTAGGCCCCTCGTCCCGGACCACGCGGATCGCACGAGCGCGCGCGCGGCATTAGCCAAGTCTTCATCGCCGCCGTCTTGCCGCCGGCCGGTTTAACGACGCGCGCCGAACCCACCCAAGACCATGGCGCTTGCGAGCACGGACAAGGTGGTGCTGGGATGCATCGCGTTCACCATCTTCTGGGTGCTGGCCGTGTTCCCCTCGGTGCCCTTCATGCCCGTGGGCCGCACCGCGGGCTCCCTCCTGGGCGCCATGCTCATGGTGCTCTTCCGCGTCATGACCCCCGAGGAGGCCTACCAGGCCATCGACCTCCCGATCCTGGGCCTCCTCTTCGGCACCATGGTCGTCAGCATCTTCCTGGAGCGCGCCGACATGTTCAAGTACCTTGGCAGCGCGCTGGCGTGGCGGAGCCGGGGCAGCAAGGACCTGCTCTTCCGCGTCTGCCTCGTGTCCGCCGTCGCCAGCGCGCTCTTCACCAACGACACCTGCTGCGTCGTGCTCACCGAGTTCATCCTCAAGCTGGCGAGGCAGAACAACCTGCCCCCGCAGCCGTTCCTGCTCGCGCTCGCCTCCAGCTCCAACATTGGATCCTCCGCCACGCCCATCGGCAACCCGCAGAACCTCGTCATCGCCGTGCAGAGCGGCATCACCTTCGGACAGTTCCTCGTCGGCGTCTTCCCGGCCATGATCGTCGGCGTCGTCACTAACACCTGCATCCTGCTCTGCTACTTCTGGAGGTACCTCTCCGTGCCGGAGAAGGACCAGGAGGGCGGCGCAGCCGCGGGGCCCGAGGTCGTGGCCGACGAAGAGGTCACCTCGCACAGGTTCACGCCGGCGCAGATGTCGCACGCCTCCTCCGTCAACGGCGGCGTCGACGTCGACTGCATCAGCGAGCCCATTCGACGGACCGACAGCCTCAACAGGGCCGACACGCTCAGCATGAGGAGCCGGAGCTACAACTCGGAGGGCGACATCCAGGTTGCCATCAGGTCCATGCGCGCCTCCAGCATGTCGCAGGAGATGGTGGAGGTGTCCACCGTCTGCGACAGGCGCGACGACGGCGGCGGTGCTGGGCCCAGGAAGATGACCAGGACGACCAGCCACCAGCGCAGCGTCATCATCGAGGACGCGCCCGAGGCTGACGCCGACGATGGCCAGAAGGGCAAGGACGGTGACGACGTGAAGGAGAAGAGATGGAAAGTGCTCGTGTGGAAGAGCGCCGTGTATCTCACCACCCTTGGGATGCTTGTCGCGCTTCTCATGGGGCTCAACATGTCCTGGTCTGCCATCACTGCTGCTCTTATCCTCCTCGCACTTGATTTCACTGACGCACAGGCTTGCCTGGAGAAGGTACTATCACTGTTCTGCCACCTAAATCATTTTTAGTCGGCATTTTTCTTTCACATAGCCATGATGCACTGATGATGATGATTTGCGGCGCAACAGGTGTCATACTCTTTGTTGATCTTCTTCTGTGGGATGTTCATAACGGTCGACGGCTTCAACAGGACTGGCATACCCAATGCGCTCTGGGAGCTGGTCGAACCGCACTCGAGAATCGACAGTGCCAAAGGCACGGCGCTTCTCGCGGTCGTGATCCTTGTTCTTTCAAATGTGGCCTCAAATGTTCCAACTGGTATTACTCCTGACACGTTGCTTACCTTTAATTTGCTTTTAAATGTTACTGATGATGCTGAATATTTGAAACTTCGTTTCAGTTCTGCTGCTGGGCTCAAGAGTGGCAGCATCAGCAGCTGCAATCTCCCCAGAATCACAGAAGAAAGCCTGGCTCATACTAGCATGGGTCAGCACGGTGGCCGGCAACCTGACTCTCTTGGGCTCAGCCGCGAACCTGATCGTCTGCGAGCAGGCGCGGCGGGCACAGTTCTTCGGGTACAACCTCACCTTCTGGAGCCACCTCCGCTTCGGCTTGCCGTCAACTATCATCGTCACCGCCATCGGCCTGCTCATCGTGGCCAGCTACTGAACCCACACAAGGGTCTCGGTCTCGCACTAGCTGTGTAGCCAGGCAGGCAGAACGCTGCAGGAAACAAGTAAACCAGAAGAAAGGAAACAGCTAGTAGTGCAAATGGTAATGTACCTGAGAAGGAGATGTTGTACCGTACCGATAGGTCTTTGTTGTACGTTGTAACAGTTTTTATGTTTGTGTAAGTTTGTTTCGCGCAACCGATGCCTCAAGGCGTCGGGTTGCCCATCCGCTAAGGCAAATAATGGGCAAGATTGTGTAGATGGCATGAAGTAGAGGCCGGCATGCACCCCCTGTTCTAGTAAGGCGAAAACTTGGTCTAGCTAGTTCAGGTAGGAGGGCTGGCGAGATTGTATGGTGAGTTTCTCAATTTGGTGGTGTCAAGGGACTGTTGTCCTTGTGTTTGAACTTCTCTCCGTGAAGAAACAAGGTTGTGCCAAGCTGTACCTGGACTTTGTAACTTTGCACTGCGTTTGCAAAACGAAAAATGTTACAATTTGCCTCAAGCAATGGGCACATAGGAATTCCTACAAGTGTGAAATATGCTGAAGGCCTGAATGGCGAACACATCAGAAAAATTGCAGACAAAAAAATTGAGCAACGCCCACCAGGGGGCTCGAACCCCCCACGACCACAAGGTTAAGAGCCTTGCGCTCTACCGACTGAGCTAGACGGGCAAGTTAATGATTTTTTATTTCTAACGTTATTTAAATAATTCATCTAATCGCACGCACAAGTTTGGACAATGGCTTAGCGACTGTGTATCTATGGATCATCTTAGACTCTTACTAATTTCAAAGGTACTCTCTAGTGGATTGAAACATATCCTTCTCAATGTCATTTCCCCATCGCATAGTGCCTTTTATGGCGGGAGGAGGACACTATACGACTCATAGCATAGCAGATAACTCACTGATAGTATACGAAATGCCATATTTCATGATACAAAGAGAAGACTTTGGTACGTGTCACACCCCAAATTTCTATTTTGGGACGTGACTAGAAAACACTAAAAATAAAACAAAAGGTTTTTACTATTTGATAAAATTTTCTAACTTTAGCTTAGTTGTCAACATTTTAGATAGTGGAAAAATGTGTGTTTCTAAAATTTTTGCAACTCAATTTAATGGTTTGTTGCATTGATGCCTTTGTATAGTGTTTATGTATGAAAAATGAATTTAAATGTTTTCAAATACGCTTAGGGTTTGATCCCGACCTCATCTTTCGAAGCACCACCAAATCTCTAAATCCCTAAATATGAATCAAGCACCGATCAAATTTCAAAAACCCTGAGCAAGTCATTGCTGAGATCCTACTTAAACCCCAGCCCGACCATCTCTCTCTTTCCATCATGAATAGCAGCCCAACTTATATATTTTTTGCTAATGGGCTTAGACCTCTCTCTCTTCTCTTTGCTTTGATCCAAGCCCAAACTAGCCAAGCCACCCCTCCTCTCTTCTCTCTCCCCCCCTGACTGAATTCTCTTCCTTTTCACGTGGACATGGAGCCCTCTCTTCCTGGTGGCACCTCATCCTCCACCACATGCACAAACTGCAACATCTAATTCTTTCTTAATCACCTAACCCCGCTTCCTTCATCCTTCCTCTTCAATTCACCATTATTTCTCTTCACTGCATTGGAGAAAAACATGGCAGGCTATGTGCTGCTCCCACGCCTCTTCCCTCCCTTCCTCATGCAAAAATAATTCGTCTCTTAATTTCCTTCACTTCATCAATTGTCCCCTCTTCTCAATTGCATGCAATGGTAGCCGTGTCTCTCCCCTCTCTTACTCTCTTCTGTTTTTACATGCAGCCCTTCCATCTTGTCCTCCCTCTTCTTCACTTCATCAGGAGACCATCTCTTTACCCCTGCGCAACTTCCCTTCCCTCATGCAGAAATAGCAACAACATATAGTTGTTTCCTCCCTTAATTCCCTTGGTCACACCTCTCTTTCATCCTCTCTTATGTGTGCTCCTTTACTCCATCATATTCAATTGCATGCATGCAAAAAACAACCAACAATATCTCCTCCCCCTCCCTCACATGAGCAGATCATCACATCTCCTACCTATGGCACACCTTCTTTTCCTCCCATGCAGAAAACTGCAGCAAATGTTCCTCCCTTAATTCCTTTTACAACCCCTCTTTATTCTTCTTTACCACTCTCTAACTGCATATGAGTGAAAGTCTCATGAAAATAGCCATGCATCTTCCCCTCTCCCTCTGCAGAATAGATGCGCCTCCTCTCCTCTCCTTCCCCATCTGCCATGGACGCCCCCACCATCTCCTCTTCCTCCATCTCCCTTCTCTCCACAAAAATGGAGCCCCCACGTAGCAGCGATTCCGATTTGCCAGCTGTATGTTTCACCTGGCTGCTGTTGGAATCCATCACACCATGCTGTGGTAAGGGGATTCTCCTTCTATGTTGTTCATCATGATCTTCAGTGTCCCCTCTCTATTGTGACGCCCCAAGGCAACACCATGGTGATGCAGCGGTACATGGAGGCCACCCTAGTGTACCTTGTCATCTCCCCAAACCCGCAGCAGCACCACGCCGACCGCTGCCGCCGCCGTTTATGTACAGCGCGTGGTGAGTCCATCCCTCCCCCATCTCTCTCTGATCTTGCTTCTCATGCCCCTCTCATCCGTCCCTTTGATCTCTCGTGTGGCATAGATCATCTCCGAAAGTGGAAGTGGTGCTGCCCCGTTGATCGCTGGCACTGTCGTCACCCGTCATCGATGCTGTCTGCCACCACCTTCATCTCCAACTGCTGCTAACCCCGATGTGAGGACCCCCCATCATGATCTCCATCTTGTTTACATGTTACTCGCTGTAGAGCACGTGCTATAATTTACGTGTGGTCCAATTTCGGCAAAGCTTCCTCATAATCATGTCTCTGTCCCTTGCGGACAGCAGCGCCGCTGCCTGTTGGCATTCATGTTCCCAGTGATCTAGCACTCCTATCATTGAGCCCTTTGATCATGATGTATATCTTGAAGTTGCACATGTCCCTGTAAAACGGTTTAGCCAAACAATCCAAGATGAAAGAGATGTAATCGTTCGTGCGCCTGTTGCCCCTGCTAGCTCGTAGTCGCATAGCTTCTGGTTCATACGCATGTTCCTGTTGTTTTATCACTCCAATGGTCATGGCGTTTGATCCACACGTGTATCTCATACTTGCACATGATTCTACAAGTCGATCGCCCATTGGATCAGCGGAGACCATGTTTTGGTCAGCTTTCATGCTCACTGCTCTACTGTCCTAGCAGCTGTGCTGCACTAAATTGCTTTGGCATTCTCCATCAAACCAGCATTCCTATGGTGATACCCTCTATCCAGACTATACATATTATTCTTGCACATGCCTATGCAATATGGTTCGACCATTAGAGCCATGATGACCCAGATTTTGAGGCCATGGCGTCCGTTACTCCGCTGCCCTGCATCCAGCAGCGCAGAACATTTTGTGCCTGCGCTCCCTAGCAAACCGTGATCCCAATCATCAAACCCTTTGACCTCATGGTAGATATCATCCTTGCACACTCCTCTATAAAAATTCTTGGCCATAGGAGTTCATATGCTAGAGATATCATGGTCTCCGCATTCACTGCTCTACTGCCCGGGCTGCTGTACCACTTTGTATGGCATTGGCGTTCCCGCTAATCCACTGTCCAAATGACCAAACCCTTAATACAACTTGTTCGTCTTATCCTTGCACATGTCTCTGCAAGTTGGCTTGGCCATAGGTGCCACAATGGACGAGATATTGAGGTCATAGTATCTGCTACTCCTGCTGTCCAGAAATCAGCCATGCAGCCTGTTTTGCGTTAGTGTTCCCCGATGAACCATTGCTCTAAAAATCGCAACCTTAGACCAAAACCTTTGTATCAAAGTGCCTAGCAATCCTCCAAAAGGTATTACCAATTGGTGCAGCGAAGACCCTATTTTGCGATGGTCAAAGTGCTTGCTGTCCACCGACGTGCATGTCCATAAAACAACGATGTGCAACCGTTGGTCGACCAGCAGATAGCAAAATCATTCTATCATAATCACATCTCCGATCTGCATATCCTTTGACTGTATCATACCTCGGTATGTTGCACACATCTTCACTGAATCATGTTGTCATCAAATGCTTGATCTCATCGAAATAATGAGTTACATGGTAGCTGCCCCTGTTTCATTATGACAATCTTTCACGAACTAATTATCAACCTATTCACTTCTCCTATGCAAGTCGTGCCATATCAACTCACCATCACCACCACAAATGCTTGTTCTAGTTATGAACCTTGATCACATACCCGGCTCAGCCATGACCATGTTAATTCACTCTTGTCTAGTCATTGACCTATATATGCTCTTTTCCACCAATCCTAGCACCTTCGTACCCTCAAATTAGATCTAGCCCTTGATCTCTTTATCTTCACTCCATTCCTTTCAATAACATGTTCGTCTTACATACGAGCCCCTAATCATATACATTGAACCTATATATCCTTGTGCTTTGCAAATCTTCCAAGTTAACCAACATCCATCATATATATATTCTGTTCCTATCATTTATCAAGCCATCCAGCTTCTACCTTCGAACTTTCATGTCTTTTAAATTGTGTCTCCTATTTAAGTTGCATTTGCACTCAGCGATCATAGCTATAATACCTACATGTTTAAAACCTTTGTGTTGTTTTTATAATGGTCTTGATGTATTGTTTTTAGGTTCTCTTGTGATGCTTGTACGATTGATTGCTGATGTTAGAAGTGGAGCTATGCAAGGATGATCTAAAAAGAGTCTTAAAAGATGGAGTGGCAAACTTTTGGAAGGCAAGTGTAACATTAGAACCTTTGATACCTAATAACTGTGTAATCACCTTTTCATGTGCATGTGTCTAATATGATAAACCCCAAAGGACTTTACATAGAATCTTTGTTATCATGAATTTCTTGTTACCTTGGGTTATGCATATGGGTAGTTTTGCTTAGCCTGCAATCAACAACATTATAATGTTAATTTTGACTAATGATTTATGGAATCAATATTAAAAGGTGCTTTTTAGCAATATGGATAGAAGAGGGCTAGAGCATTGGGCCTTTTTGGATGCTCTAGTCTGCCCTCCGCAAGGACTAAATCTTAAATTGGCCACCCAAGATTTACCGTATAACCATGAGGGCTACATGACTCTGGCTTTAACTTAGTAAAAACTTATCTAGCTTGTTAGTGGTTATCGAAAGGCGCAACAGGGGTGCCTCGTGGTGTATAGTTGTTTTCCTGCCTTGGAGTGTGCAGTGCCGCGACCACATGTGCCTCATGGAGGGACACCTATGCACACTTACCACTGAAACCTAGCGGCTACTAACTTGTTAGGGGGACTTTCGAAAGGCTTCACAGTGAACCCTGCCGACTTATCTTGGAAGTGAGTCAAGAGGCTGATCACCTCGGGCATATGGGCAACACGACTCATGGTGAAAGTGTACGAGCTCTATAGAGTGTTTTAAAACTGATATATCAGCCGTGCTCACGGACACGAGTGGCCTAAATCCTTTTTTAGATAGATGGTTCTATGGATGGTTTGGGTGATGATTAATCTTGATGATAATTATTATACTTCTCACCTTGGGAGCTTAAGCATAACTTAGTTACTTAGGCTAAAAATAATAAAATATGACCAACTAAAAATACTTACCGCAGTTCAGCCGTGTCTAGCCTTTTGAGCCTTGCATCGCCTCATGTTATACTTGTTGAGTATGGTGTGCTCATATTTGCTTTATAATCAACAAAAATCCCGGATGGGTACCAGATGGTGGATCAAGTGAAGGGTTTCTTGTGGTGTCCGTGAGTACTAGGTGAGTGCTCCCCCAGTTAACCGTCCCTGTGGAGTATGGAGACCCAAAGAGAAGATTAAGAATAGTTTCTGCTATGCTTTGCAATAGTTGTAAGTCTTGTTATAACAATGTTTCGATATATAATAAAATATTTGACTTTGATAATTTCTATATTTGCCACTATATGTGTCGTGTGGACATCCTGGGCACACGTATAGTTAGCGCTTGGTATTCTTCGGAAAACCAGGTGCGACAGTATGGAACCACAAAGGTGTGATTGAAGGCTCGATCAAAGGATCAAGTCATAACAGCATAACGGCCTGAGTTGCCGTGATCGGAGGCAACCATTTAACTAACTAGATGAATTTCTTACTCATTGCTATGTGATTGGAGAGAACTTAAACTTTGACTAAAGGAAGAAAAAAGATTTTAGATAAAAGATTACAGAGAGCATACAATGGTACATAAAGCACTCTGAGTATGACTAAAGCATGATAACAGAAGCCTATTTTAGGGCTAATGACAACCTAAATGAAACTAAGACTTAATATAACACAAACTAATTGAAATGGACATTCTTAAACTGAAATTGCCATGAGATATTATAGAGAAAGGCCGATAATTTGTTTGAATAATACTTACATGAAGCATATTTTTTAAATGAATATAAGAGATGATATTTTAAATATTTCCTTAATAGAAGAAAAGCATTAATGTATTCTCTATAGAAAACTTAACTGCTTAAATGACCTGCATAGTGTTAGTTTGGATGTATGCTTGGGATGATATACTAGTATACAACCGAACATCTCGGGGATAGCATGGGCTACTTCTCCAGCCAATACATAATACCACCCATTGTAACGTGGTAACTTAATCTGAATAATTAGTGATACATCACAACCAAACATAAGCTGATAAGCATCCAAAGTAGGAACACACAAAAAATTAGGAAAAATAAGATGCACCAGATGGATTGGTTGATGACAATGCAATAGAAAAAGAAAATAGTAGAGATAAAATAACGATATCCTACAACAATATGAGTAATAAAGGGATGTAACCGGAGGATGTATTTGGAAAAGTAGAGAACAGACATGAGATGCTAAAGCAGCAAACCTAAAAATGACTGGAGTTATACAAAGCAATGATAAAAATTAGCCTGATTCGAGAGCAGAGAAGGTCCCCGACTGTAGGTATGTGAGATCCTGATTCAAGTGCAGAGATTACCATCCGTTAGTGTGCTATGTAAGGTCACATAAAGTACTTGTGATCTTATAGCATGCATAATACAATCTGAACAACTGTAAAATGGACTCCATAACATAAGTACTCGACCATCTGGCTTTACAGTGGTTAATTTAAACAAAATAAATGGCATAGAACGTTGAGAACTACAATCAAAATCCATTGATAACCTAACAAGAAATAGATAATTTTGATTCCAAACATTTGCGACAAGGTGGCTAGTTAGTTTTGACTGCATCAAACATTTCATGTAGCATGCATACCCCATGATTTCTTCATAGTATTGAACGCAAGATAAGATAAAACCTAAGTCTGTATCGACAGAGCATGAGGCGCAAACATGATGAAGCTCCGACCTGACGCTACTCTCCAACAAGATGATACTACTATTCACTATTCAAGGAGCATTGGGAGGAGAATGGATCGGAGAAGAAGTGAAGAACCTGCCAGATTAAAAAAAAAAACAGGTTGGTGTTCAACAGAAGGGAATTAGAGATTGACATGGACAAAACTCGCTTGGATATATATTAAAGTGCCTTTTTTTTGAAACTATATATTAAAGTGCCTTGGTTTCCTGTTTACCGCACTAGGCTGATTATTTTGATTGGATTCGATGGCGTCTGCGATGGGGTCTGTCAGTCTGTAGAGATTCAGGGGAAGGCAAACAGTGTTAATTTCTGCACATGGATCAACTCATCTACAAAGGGATTGAAAGCCCAATCTCAGCGAGAACCATCAGCCTGTTCGGTTGGCGGGTTTATATCGTTGCTGGTTCGTGAAGAAGTACTGCTGACTGGTTTGTGTGAGAAAAAAATACTGTTCTAGCTGAAAATTTACGATCGTTTACGACAAGCCACAGCCAAACAAACAGGCTGCAGGACGGTTACATGTGCAGTGGTACACAAAATCAAGAGCGTTAAATTACTCTGTACCAAAGAGAAGCAGCAGAGGTGGATCTGCTGGTTGCCAGCAAGAATCGTCATCATGCTTACCTATGCGTGGTACACGAAATCGAGAGCATCAGATTGGCCGCAACGTGCAAAAGAGAAGAGGCAGAGGCAACGAGACTACCATCCCTGATGCTCTGTTTTGAGGGGTATAATGAGTGGGAGAAGAATTGGTGCCATTAAGAATTGGAAGGGAATTAAACTTGATTTCGGATTGGGTTGGGTGCTGGTGCAGAGGCAACAATTTTAATCTGGGTGCGGCCTTTATGTGACTCTTGGTTGTGTGCGAGGGGACAGAAGAAGGTTGGGAGGCCATGGATCGGCATAGGGCGGATGGCGGCGGAGAGCACCGTGCTAATGATGCATCTAACATGAATAAATTAGACTCAAACTTGGTAAAAAGATGGCTATATTATTTCTAGTGACGTGGCTTAATGTGAAAGCAACTTTACAGCCGTAGATGTTTCTAGTGGCCTTCGTTTATATGGGCCTGTTTCCTAGTTGGTTTCTGGACTGATAAGTCCTGGATAGTATTATTTTGTTGTGAGAGAAAAATATGGTTAGCTGACTGATAAGCTCTGGCTGAAACCAACAAACAAACATGCTGCATATTTCCTCCGTCTTATAATAAATAAGTTTTTGTTGTTTAAAATTTGTTGAGAAAAAAACATTCCACGAAAGCATGGCAATGCAACACAGAACACATCCAGAACATTTCCTTTCTTCTTTGCTTTATTATTTATGTATTTTCCTCTCCTCTGCTTGGCGCTCTCTTTGATTCTATTTGGAACGCATGAATTTCACAGAGAATCACACAGGAATTTCATGAAATCAGTTTAATTTTACAAAAAAAAAACATGAATAAGAAAAAAAAATCCCGCGTTTCAAACGTGCCCTTAACGTTGCATTCCGTTTCCTGGGCCTTGCTTCCAGCGTCTTCGTCCGCCCGTTCTTCTACTAACTTCGCACCAGCTGGCAGCTGCATTTCCTGGATCATCAGTGCTCACAGTCACAGTGGTTCTCATCTTTAGTGAAGCGGTGGGCCATCACGGTGGCGGTGGGCTGGCGGGCAGCGCGACGCGGGGTGCGTACTGCGCGGAAGGGGGCTCTCCGGCCGGGGGTGGTGCGGCAGCAGCTCGCGGCCTGGGGCTCAAACGGCGGTGGCGGCGCGCAGACGCGCGAATGCGCAGGGGGTGACGTCAACGACGGCGCGGCCGTGAGCGACACGGTGGAGAACGGGCGGCTGGAACCACTTCTTCCTCACCTGGGCGTCGGGTTCTTCCACAGCATAGGGCAGAGGCCACACGGGCACGGCGGCGCACGAGCACGTCGGCCGATCTCCACGGCTGGACGCGCGGGACGGCTTCACGGCACTGGAATTCGACGACGAGCCCGCTGGTGCGGTTCTTGGCGGCAGAAACAAGGTGTGACGGCGGCGGTCCTGGCGGGTTCACAGAGAGAGGTGGCGGCGGATTGGGCTCCCGGGCGGCGGCGCGCGATGCGGACGGGGCGTGGCTGCGTAGGGCATTGGTTCTCCCGATTAGATGTAGGATAGGGAGAGAGGATGCGGGCCCGAGGTACTCGCGCCTAGGGGATGGAGTCGGCTCAAGCTCCCTCGGCGTGCGCGCCCACACCGTGTCGGATTCCTCGGTTCACGCGCTCGATCGGGCGCTGGTTCCCTTGGTCGGGTTCGGTTCGTCCCGCTGCTGCTTGCCTGCTTGCGGTGGGGAGAAGAACAGAGGCGAGCCCCACCGGGCAGCGGCACAGGCGCGAGTGCGGGGTTGCTCGCGCTGCTTGTTGATGGGCCGGAGGAGAGCCGTGCGGTGCTGGGCTTCGGCCCGCTGAGGGTGGGCGTGTGCGCGGGGATGGGTCAGGGAAGCGGGCTGGCGCTCACGGTGCCTGCTGAGCTGCGCAGGGCGCTGGGCTGGCGCTGGCGAAGCGAGGGGGCCAGAAAAGGCAGGGGCGCAGGCTGTTCGGCCGGTCGAACGGGCCGAAATCAAGAATAAAACAGGGAGGAAGTAAAAAAATTATGTCTTCACCACTTTTCCAATTTGTTTCGAAACTATTACAACATGATTTTGAAAATAAATTTTAAAATTATTGAAAATCAATCTTTTGATAGCCAAAAAACTATTTGTGAAACTTTTTAAACTAAAATGTGAATATATTTTGAGATTTTTTAAATATATTTAAAAACTATTTTGAAATTTAAAAACCCTTTTTGTAAACATACTTCCAAAACACTTTTTGAAATAAATTTTAAATATTTTTTGAATTCAAACTTGAATAAAGTTCTCAAACTAGTTTTCAAACATAATTTTGAAACTTTTATTTTTCTAAAAGCAAACAAAACCTAATAGTGGCTTAACCGAATTTTAGAAATTTATTTTTCACACAATAAAACGTCATTTGTGTGCTGAACCGTTTGTGATAAGAAAATTGTCACAAATGATTTGTGTGCAGAACCATTTATGATAAGACCGTTATATCATAAATTCTGTAAGGAACCATTTGTGATAATGTAATTATCACAAACGGTTTGTGTGCTAAACCGGTGGTGGTAACCGGATTAGCACAAATCGTTTATGTAGTGAACCGTTGGTGATCTATTATCATGATCATTTAAAGTTGTTTGTTGTTATCTTGATTATCACTATGAACTTTCACCAACTAAGACCGAAACCATTGGTGATGAGGGGTTTTAGATTTATAGCAAACATGCCCGTGCGCTGCAACCGGAGAAAAAATAAAATTATCAAACGTTTATGGTAAACTATGATTGTAGTATCTAATTAAAGTCAAAAAAAAGTTAGTTTTCAACATGTTAATGATTGATCTCTTTTTTATGAACACCATCAGGAGCAATAGTATATCACGTAAGGATTCTGTGGCACCCGTGAGTGGAGTCCGCAGTCCGGACAAGAAAAAGAAATAGTCGAGCTGAATCCGGACCAAAAACAAAAAATGAGCTCACTGATCCAAAGAGCCTAATGCGAGAGGCCGAAAGAAATTTACCAAGCAAAAAAATTTAGCATTTCAATATTAAATATAATGGTATAGATATAAATATATAAAAAGGAGATATTTGAAAAAAGTATAAAACAAAAAAAAAGCCCGGACCATGGGAAAGAACGACAGAAAAACAGACGCGAAAAAAAGAAGCCAAGGTTGGACGATCAGACGAAAAAACATAAAAAACGAGTGGCACAACGTAAGAATGGAAAACTGTAGTTTAGAAAAAAAAAAGAAAAAATACATGGAAAGAAGAAATAGCAGATGGCTTAAGCTGTATGAAATACATCGTAGTAGAAATTTGGGCTCTCTTTAATATTATGTATAGATAGATAAATTAATTTATATGTATAGATATAGCGAAAAACAAAAAAATTAGAATGGATTAAAAACAACGAATAAGACGGAAATCATATAAGGAAAAATAAAAAATACGGACGCAAACTATAGTGGAATAGAAAAACGGTAATATATAATATCAACCAGAAATCGAACAAAAGAATACAAAATCCAGAAAATTGGACAGGAAAGGAAAGTCCGGAACCCAAAAAGGAATCAGAAAAACCAAACGCAAACGGGACAGAATCTGCGGACTAAAAATTAAAAAAATCAGAAGCAGGACTCTATGACCAAATAAAACACGTTGCATAAAACAGAGAAAAAACTAAAAAAATATTTGGATTAGGACTCCTGTTAAAGTGAATTAGGATTCAAACTATAGTGGAATAGAAAAATGGTAATATATAATATCAACCGGAAATCATACAAAGAATACAAAATCTAGAAAATTGGACAGGAAAGGAAAGTCCCGAACCGAACGGGAATCAGAAAAACCAAACACAAACGGGACAGAATCTGCGGTCTAAAAATTAAAAAATCGGAAGCAAGACTCTATGACCAAATAAAACATGTTGTATAAAAAAGAGAAAACACTAAAAAATATTTGGATTAGGACTCCTGTTGAAGTGAATTAGGATTGAAGTAATCTATTTGGATTAGGATTCTAGCCATCTAAGTTACCTAAAAACCTTACATGTGTCATATAAATAACGAGCGGTTGATAGTCAAACAGAGATAAACATTCACATAGTTAGTTACTTAGTTAGAGAGGGTCATAAAAAAAAAGAGTTAAATGCACTGGCCCTCAAACTTGTATGTCTGTGCCATATAGGTCCATAAACTTAAAAAATGTATTTCCGGGTCCCTAGATTTGTTAAGCGGTGCATCGTAGGCCATGGCAGCCACATGGATATTTTTTTGTTGACGTGGCATGCTAGCATGGCATGTATTTTTAATTAACCCCTCACGTTAGTTATCCTTATTAAAAATAGACCCTTCTCTCTCACCGCCTTGCTTGCTAGAGCAACGCGCTATCGAGACCATGGCCGTGTGTTGCTCGCAATCGCCGTCGCCCACCTCACCATGGCATACAGCGCCTCCAACCACATATCGCTCGCGCCCGCCGTCGCCCACCTCACCATGGCATACAGCACCTCCTACCGCATGTCGCTCGCGGTCGCCGTGCCCACCTCGCCAACCAAGGCCGTCGCCGTGTTCTGCATCGCCGGTGCTAGACTGGAGTGGCAGGGGAAGGGTCACCTCGTCTCCGTCGAGGCAATGTCGCCGTGTTCTGCATCGGCATCACGTACGGCTTCTGCTCCCACTTCCTGCCTGGGCGAGGCACGTCGACGTACGGCACCGCAGTCGCGTCCTCCTCCGAAGCCCCTGTCTACCTATCGCCCTGCAACCATCTCGCCCGCATGATTGGCTGCTGCGGGAAGAGAACACGTAGCAACCTGCGTGGAGCTCTGGATTGGACGCCGAGGGTCCCCTGCATCTGTTAGACGTGCGTGGCGGCGCTAGGGCTGAAGCGGCATAATGTCGAGCACCGGACGGCCGTGGGGGAGCACACTCACAAGAACGACGGAGGCCCTGCCTGATGGCCTCGCTTCCCCTTGCGGCCCGTCTATTATAACCCATGCAGGCACAGGGCAGAGCAGGGGGCGAACGATGGACAACGACGATGCGGGGCTCCTCGTGTGCGCACATGACCGCGCAGCACGCGGTCGGGTACTTGGGTGTGGCTACGACCTGACGGGGGACCTCCACCTGGGCCATGCCGAGCCTGGTGGCCGCCTCATGGACCTCGACGCTACCGGTGCGGGCCCTGACGCGTCCCCGCGGGAGCTGGCGGGCGTGCTGGGCGGGGTTGTCGCTGACTATTGAGTTTGTGATCCAATTTAGTTATGTACAAGATAAAGGCTAATTTCTGCCGGAGCGAAGCGAGGCTTGTCGTTGGGAAGCTTGGGGCGAAGTGAAGCGGAGGTTGAAACTAGCCCATCATGTTTCGCCGCCGCACCTAGGGACGCTTGGCTACATCCAGATCGTCCGTCCACCCTCGCTGCAACACCGCTGATTACTATGGGGATTCATCGTTGAAGCCATAAGACATCATGTTTTTTCATCCGTCGACGATGTTCTTACCATGAAACAAAGTCGACCTGCTTGTTTAGCACGCGCTCCGTCTCCTCGCCACGGCCAGTGCTCTACTCTACCTACGCGCCAGGCATGCACCAGCGGTGTCCGTGCGCCAAGCCGGCCAGACACTGCTGCGTCCGACCGGGACCGAGCATGGTGCGCCTGTGCCTCTGCGGCCAGCAACCCTAGCGCCATGACGGCCTTTCAGCGCTTCATGTGGGCAGCCAGCAAGAACCTCCTAGCTGCAGCCCTATGCGTCCTCCGCGACCGAGTGCATGCGGCCTCCCTCGCGTGACCTCCTTGCCCGTGGGTGGCAGCCAGCCCCATGTGGCCCCTGCGTCGGCGACCGGCGGCCCAGCGGTAGGTGACATGACCAGCAGCGGCGGCCGTGCTCCAGCCGGCAGTGGAGGAGCTCGCGCGGCAACTGCGATGTCGGGAGGCTTGGCCGAGGGGCGTGGAGTAGCTTGCGCCCATGGTCTCGACAGCGTGCTCCAGCAAGCGGGATGGTGAGAGAGAAACAAGGGTCTATTTTTAATAAGGATAACTAATGTGAGGGGTTAATTGAAAAATACATACTATGCTAGAGTGCCACGTTATAAAAAAAAAAAAAAAATCCATGTAGCTGGCATGGGCCTACAGTACACCGCTTAACAAGTTTAGGAACCAGAAATACATTTTTCAAGTTCATGAACCTAAGTGGCACAGACATACAAGTTCGAGGGACCGCTGGTATATTTAACTCTAAAAAAATAAATGGAAAGAAATTTTACCTCTTTATTTTTCGGTATAGAGGGGTGAAATATAAATCTATAGCAGTGCGATGGCCTTATATTATTTATCCCAACGGACAAGTCGAGGTCCTGAGGGCGTCAACAACGTCGAGCCATTATTATCGCGAAAATTCTTAGCACCACATGTGTACAATCCAGCTAGCGATGAGAAGAGAAGGCCGAACAAATAGCCTTGCGAGGATGCGATGCGAACAAGCTAGCTGCACGGACGCACGCTGTCAACCAAGACGCCAAAGCACTGCCGTGAGCCCGTGACCCTTTGCGAAGCACGACATCCATCCCGAATGGACACCATAAAGCCTCACACCGCTCTCCCACCGGCATTTGAGTAATGCTCCGTCATTCCCAAGATCCAACTAGCTAGCTAGCACGAAAACCGCCAGATTTGACACCATGGCGCCGGAGGGACACCAAATCCCGAAGCAAAACACCGACAGATCTAGTTGCTATATATATGACCACCACAGTCGCGCGAAGGATGGGCTGTCCGCTGTCCAGCCGCAAGAACTAGGAATATCTCGGCACAACATGTGACCATCGCACATGCCGCCACACCGTACTGTAACCATGCTCGGCTGCTCGCTACCAGCTCTTGCCACGTACAGGCTGCTTGCCAGAGAGCAAGAGGACGGAGGAGGAATGGACGATGCAGGGGCTGGAATCGGAGAAGGGTTCTTCTTCAATCAGTTTATACCACGCGGCGGTAGGCCTGTAGAAATTGCGGTATCTTGCGAGTTAGGAGTTTGTCAGTAGCGAGATTCCAGCAGATTCACGATGCATAACAGTTGTGAGATACTGCATGAATGACGATAACTCCAGAACCAATCTCATAGCAGAATGGGAGAAAGAAAGATTCACAAACGAGGAGAATTCTCGAAAACCCAAAAGTTGCACTAATAAGATACTTACGATTATGTGAGCTCACCTAAAGTCAGATCGAGGGGCGGCACTCAATTTACTGTCGAGAAAAACAATCTAGGCTAGACTAAGCACTCCCTGGAAGTTCTGAATTGTAGGAGTAGTACTCAATCCCATGCATAAATGACGTGCCAGGGCCCAGGACAGAAAGCTGAAATGCCTGCCCTTGCAAGAACTGAGATGCTTTCTGTGTTCTGTACTTCTGTTAGTCTTTCCCTCGTTGCTCACGTTCTTGCTCTGCTCACTTTACATTCAGGGCATAGATTAACAAGATATCATACGGCCAGCTGATGTAAAATAAGAAACTTTATGTTGGCTGAAGTTGTGCCCGATAAGAGTTTCTACACTTACGGTAACATGATTATTTTTTTCAGTAGATCATTAGTACATAGAACTGGTGTCCGAAATGCTGCGCTACTGAGAACTAGCTTTGCATACACATCTTGTTGTCAATGGAAGCTCTGCTTCAGTTACCGTACGAAAGTCGAATACTATTGCCAGAGATTTGACATGCATGTACGTAAATATTGCATATGCTTCCACATCGCCCTTTACATAACACAAAAGCCACATCACACAAGCCTATCTCTTAAGTGTTCATACTATAATTCCATAGATGCTTTTTATTTATCACTTAGCTGTTGCCAGTAATATAAAGCGGCAAAGCAGTTTACAGGTCAAACATGCCATACACACGATGAACACAGCTTCCAGCAGCAAGACAGACTCATGTTTGGTGACATATTTGTAACAATATACTTATGTAGCTAGCTCTCAAAAAGAGCCTAATAGTGTCCGTTGCCGTTGCCACCTCCGTAACCAGAGCCGGATCCAGATCCATAGCCAGAGCCACCACCTTGACCACCGCCACCTCCACCGCCACCACCGCTTCCATAGCCTCCTCCATGAGCACCACCTGCTCCATATCCTTCACCTGACCCATAACCCGAGCCAGAGCCGTAGCCAGATCCACCTTGGCCGCCGCCGCCACCGCCACCATGTCCACCACCACCACCTTCACCGCTAGCAGCACCACCACCATAGCCAGAGCCAGAGCCCGAACCACCACCTTGGCCACCACCACCTCCACCACCTCCACCACTCCCATACCCACCAGCACCACCACTGCCAGCTCCATAGCCAGACCCTTGCCCGGAGCCATACCCAGAGCCACCAGCTCCACCACCCTCGCCGCCACCGCCTCCACCGCCACCACCATGTCCATACCCACCAGCAGCACCTCCACTGCCACCGCCCTCACCATACCCTGATCCGGACCCATAGCCTGATCCCCCATAGCCACCGCCTCCACCACCACCGCTACCGCCGCCGCCACCTCCTCCGCCGGGGCCATAACCCAGTTTGCGGCTTCCACCAGCGGTGGCCATGCCTATGCTAAGGAGGACGAGGATGGCAAGCGCCAGATGCTTGGTCGCCATCTTGGCTGCTAGCTCTTAGTGGAAGTGTGGTTGGTTGTGTGGTGGAGTGAACTGAAGCCGGCGGTGTATTTATAGGGTGCAAAACCGTGCATGGCTCGGCAGCTCAGTGTGTCCCTGCATGGTCTAAAGCAGCCAAAGGCTAGCGCACGTAGAGTTTGGACTCTGGACGCGCAGGATGCGTGTGAAACGAGGACCCGGGGAGTGAACTAGTGCTTGCCACTTTGTTGACACTTGGGAGAGGCGGTGCGTGATGTGTTCTCCTCGACGAGCTCTTTTTCTTTTTCTTTGCTTTTGCGAGATAGATTTATTCGGTTTGCTATTGCATTCCGTCCATACTTAATGGTCATCTGTGGTCATTTTCTTGAGCGCGACTTCGATTTTTGTTAATCCGACTAACGAATCCGTTGGTAACTCGAGTAAGCTACGCGTGGATAAATCAGCATATGTGGGTGCACTTTATTGCGTGTGATCCATGCAGTTATTCAGTGATTTGGTAGATACAATGCGCTAATCATGTTTCGAGGTCTCACGCTCACGCGTACGTGGATTCATCATATCAATTTAGTTGTAATCTAGTCATCATGTATCTAGTACACCGTTACCTACTAGTAGAATTTAATTTTACCTATGGATCCTTGTTTTTTTTTATAAATAGTCGATCCATCTATTATTAGAGAATAGACACACGTACTGAAATGTATTTTTTTAGCCTATATGTAGTGACATGCACTTATTTTTCTCGAATGCGCAAGAGAACTGCGTATCTTTATATTAAGATAGAAGAACGGGAAGTTTACAAGATACAGCAATTATTGAAAGTTTACACGACGCGGCATGGCCAACCATGCACTAAATTTGAAACATATATGCACATATACATACACAATCTATTGGCTTACCCTATGTACATGGTGGTTATGGATGATATTATAGTCAACTTGTTTCCAAGTTCTGCTATATATATATCTCTGGTCACTGTTTTAATTTTGATCAATCACACAGTCATCGCGATAAGAAGGAAGACCAAGCTGATCACATCAGGGCTAGCAAGCTATACATAGTAGACTTTGCAAGAGTCGTCGTTTCCCTTCCAAGTAACTTTTTGATTTTTGAAGGCTAAGACAAATTTGAATCTTGGGCAAAAAGCTACTTTGAGGACAAATCAATCATTTGTCTGTGCCGACTGCGATGCACTAAATATATCCTTGTTATTTCCTTGTCGCTGCGCGGGACTGCGAGCACAAGAAGGCCGTCTATCGAGACCAACAAAATGGATGCTAGCTGCGCAAGTCTACCGTGCATGTTCTCGAGAGATCAGACTCAGTGACCGTGGGTAGGCTGTGCCAACTGCCAACTGAGTGACTTTATTGCTGGAAGAACAGTGCAGTGGTAGCTCGCTCTTGTGTGGATGCGCGCGGTATATCCCATGTCTTTCGTAGAGCCCAAAGGCCAACCTAACAAAACAGGATCAGAGCAATGAGAATAACAAGCACATTCCTAACAAGTTTTTATTTTTTAATCTCGTGCGTGATTCACCCTTTAATCTAGAGCTTGTTTGGAGATGTACTGTAGTGGAGGAGCAGCCAGAGCCCCAGATCCTTGGCTCCTGCAGCTTCTCCCCTTTGCCTGTTGCTTTTTTGCCAGAGACGGAGTCCGTCGGCCGGCTCCTTGCTACAGTGCAGCATAGTCCTGCATAGTACACCTGCCTAGGGAGCCGGAGCCGGGCGGAGCGCTGCCAAACACTATCCTGTAATAAAATGCATGTTGTATGAATATATGTCTACCATACTTGGAATTAAAATTGGGTGGACCCTGGGTCCAACATCACTTGTGCGCCCCCATGATGAATGATACGTGGCAGTACAGAATATCACATGGACACTAGGTAGCACACATGGAGGCTGAAATTTAAGAGCCGAGGACAACATGCAGGGACAAAATGCTGCAGATTATGGTGGACATGGAATTTGGTTACCTGTATACTACCAACAATCCACCATAGGAGCGCACAGGTGATGGTTTGGACCCACCATACCTAGTCCAAATGGCAGTTTATTTAAGGAATAGGAGCGGCAAGTACCTACATGTGATATATATTAGTAAATTAACAAAGTTTACAGGGAAATCAAAAGGAACAAAAGAAGGTAAAATAAGAAAACTAAACTGAAACGAAGAAAATTCTCAAGGTTATTGCTCAAGTAGTTCTCTTTGCCCTATTATATTGATTGATAATCAAGCCAACAAACTCATCTTTGAACTATGTTCCGCATGCTGCAATTGTGAACCTTCTTTGATTAGCATACTACTCTAAGAAATAAGCATATATATTTTGATTCAATTAAAATGGGTACCTACTGGCAGAATATTTGTGGCAGAACCGACCAATTTATAAGAGCACAAGTACAATATCAACCACCGGAGCAGTCGCGCTGTCATACTTGAGCCCATATAAATCCGGTAGTCTGTCGAGTGTCGCAAATGACCTCGAAACATAACCAACATACAAATCAAGATCGTACATGATTCAATATACATGCCATATGTTACATAAAGTTCGTAAGTAGTTAAACATACATTGGAGTACGAATAAAGTTATTACAACACAAAGTCCAAATTTAGTAGTGGAAGCAACATAGTTTTGAAACCATCACACACACGGTTCATATATATGCTAGTTCTATGATCAAGTCCAACAAAAGTAACCTGAACAAACTAATATAGAAGGACCGTGCCCATGGTCTCACTCCTCGTCCACAGCTAGAGAGAAGCAGTTCATGCAGTAATCATGATACACGGTACCATTTGCAACAAGTGGGAATAAACCCTAAGTACTGGAATGTACTCAGCTAGACTTACCTGTCATAAACCAAAAATAAAGAGACACCAAGGAATATGCAAGGCTGTAGAAGGTAGAGCTAGCTTGACAACATTTTACATAAAAGCTGAAGTAATACATGTCTTGATCTGTTTAGTTATTCTAGCAACAATTTATACTTATTAAAATTAAGCATGTCTAGGTTGGCACCTGTACTAGAGCAATCACTTAATTTAAGCTAAAGCAAACAATAGTAACCACATCTGGTGTAGTATTTTCATATTTATCATAACCATCACAAACCATCAAGTTACTACGATGAAGGGGCTCAGTCAAGTTTCTTGTAACACCTTCGGTGTTACACCCTAAATCATTTACTAAAATATATCATGAGCATCATGTTTATGTGTTAATGCATGTGATAGAATGTGTAGATAAATTTCTTGTAACTTAAAATGATCAGTAAAAATGCTAAATGAAAGTTGATTCAATAGCTCATGTATATCAAGTGGGGTTGAAAACCAATTTTTATTAAGCAAAAATACTATAGAACATGTGTGTGATACTTAAATAAAGTTTGAAGTACAAACTTTATAGATGACAGTGAAATACTTGCTGTCGAAAAATAATATTACTAGCTAATATTTCTAATAGTCTAGAAATGCAACTTGGAACCAAGTTCAGCTCAAAGACTTAGAATATTTTCAAGTTCATATACAGCAAGACAATGCCATATTTGGCAATTTATTTTGCGAAATCGGGTTAAGAAAATGTGTAGTGTTATAGCTCGATTTGATAGTCTCATATGCCATCTTGAGCGTGGAGAAGATGGTTTGACTCCTGAAGCAACCGTTTAGTTTTTATAGGCACTTTAAAATTCGTGCATGACTCGGTCTCAGGCTGGTTGGCCGCGTGGGCGCGGTCACCACGCTCGGGAGCTTGCCGTCACCGCGCCGGTCGCGCGTGCGCGCGCTGCTGTGCGTGGCCGGCCATGGCTGCCTCTGGCCTGGATGTGGCCCGGCTGCCGCTGGCCCTATCGCGCAGAGCTGTTGCCACCCGCCTCGCGTCATGACGAAGCCATTGCCGGAGCTATCACCTCGCCGTCGCGACCACACACTGCTGCCTCACCGCACTACCGACCGCCTCGTGCCGCGTCGCTGCCGCTGCCGTTGTTGTCACATCGTCGTCTTGTTCGTGCCTGTCTATTGTACCCTCTACGCCGCTGTCGGCCCAGTTCGAGGCTACCACTGCCGTGCCCATATGGCTGGGCTCGCCGTTGCCTTGTCATTGATGGCACCAAGTTCACCCTGACCGCATTCTGCCAAGGCGAGGACGAGCCAAGCCCACCTGTCGCGCCCCATCTCTCTCTCTTTCTCTCTTTCTCCCTCTGTTGCCGCCACGAGCCTCGCCATCAAATTCTCTAGCGAACGATCACCTCCATTCAATTCAGCGCATCCACGTCTTCACCATCAGGTGCTCTCACTGCCTGACCCCACCAAACCATGAAGAAGGCACTGCCAAGCTCCAATTTTGGAGTTTCCCCACCGTCGTGCCAATAAGGCCGCGTCCGGCCATGGATGTGCGTAGCCCTCCTACCGTCCCCCCGAGCCAATTCACCTGTACCACTAGTATCGCTTTGACTCCCTCTTCACCCAGCGCACCTTAGCCAAACCGCTACCGCCTTCCCGTCATCGCTGACGCAACCGTGCCGCCATAGTGCATCGCCGCACGGCTCGGCCGTACGTGGCCAGCCCTTCTCCGTCATCCTTCACCCCAACCGTCACCTTAGGTTGGTCCATGGTAGCATCTTGATGCTCACGCGCTAACCAATTAGGCATGTAACTACCTCGGCTCACTAGAGCAGTGGCGTCGCCATCGCGGATGGCCGTGCGCCACTACAGCCTTCCCCAGCCAGTCATGTCACCTGGCACCACCGCTTAGCGTAGCCGCTTCAGTCAGAGATGGTGACTGGCCCGTTAGGTGGTCTGTCATAGGTCCTAGGTGGCCGGCGCAGCTGCGCTATGTCACCAGCCGCCGCGCCACCGTGCGCTGGGCGCCGGGGGTGTGCGTGGGGAAATTCATGGAAGGCCAGGCGGTTAAGTGAGAAGGTTTGAGAGAGGGGGAAATAGCGTTAGGACTTAGTTGTAATTTAGGAGAAGTGTGAGGTCTATTTTGCAAAATGCCAGCGCGCGCGGGCTTTCCCCAGCGCAGGCCGTCTCCGCGCGGGCCGATCTCGCGTGGGCCACGCCTGTGGGCCGCTGTGCGTGCGCTGCATCGCGTGTGCCACGCGGTCGAATTCATTTTTTCTTTTTCATAAGGAATTAGAAATAGTTTTCTAGTTTAATTTTTGAGCCGATCTTTGATAAATCATATAAAATCATGTAGGTGTCCAAAAATTGTGAAACGAATTTTGTTAGGTTCCTACAATTGTTCTCTATCTGTTAGTGCATTTAGTTCATATATATACATGTTGATACCAGGAGCTATTAAATCATTTGAAAATGTTTAATATTGTTAGGATAATTATTGTAAGAATTTCTGTGGTAAAACTGGTGATAGCTTTAGTCCCAAAATTTTTATAGTAGCTTCATTATATTATGATGTGCTCACTGTAATTTTTATAGCCTTAGAATAGGCTAAAGATTAGGGTAGTTAAATGCTCTTTGTTTCAAATAAACATTAAATCATTAGTAGAAATAAAGATATATCCCTAATTTGTAAAGCTAGGTGTTTGCTAGTTGAACCTAAGAAGAGCAGCTACCCGAACCTACACTAGTAAGACTCTTAGGACAAATATATTTATGTATCCACATGCATAAATATATCTGTCCTAAGAGTCTGACTAGTGCAGGCTCACTGTAATTTATAAAGCTAGTGCCCGTTATTCACAATAAGTGATTATTATAGTCACTCTTATGATAAAATGATGAAAGGAAAATAGAGACCGGGTAGGGATATGGTATGGGTATTGGTGGGTGTAACAGGTTGTGTCCCGCGGCCAACACGGCTTAGCTTGGTTACACTGTTTTCCCTGTTCATGTCGATTAAGGACCGTCCATTGCTGTGCATGGTAGTCAGGTCATAGACTTATTATGAGGAGCACATACTTGCTTATGGGAGCGGGAAGGCTCGTTATGCTCTTGTCGTGGGTTCCGGCTCTTTCCGGACCGACTAATTGGAGGCGGGGAAAGGTGGAGGTCTAAGCACCCTACTATGACGGGGTCTCAAGTGTGGGGGCTTGGAGTCTAAGTTTGGACAGGGACCTGGACCCCATGACAGGAGTGGAATAGGTTAGTCTTGCTTGTGCCTGGGGTGCAAACGGGGCGTATGTTTTAGGGTACCCAGCTAGGATACATTGGTTCACGAATCACCATTTCCATGAGATGGTACGACTTGGCTATGGTCTAACACCGTAGTAAGAACTAGAAGATGAAAGATGGTAAAATTGTTCTGATTGCTCAACCCTTGCTTGAAAGTAGAACTGGTGCTTACTTAGAATGGTTAGCTAATGAAGTAATCATGACTGCTAATAAAACTTGATCTTAAGGACGTACTCCTAGTAATGCTTTTCACAACAAAAGAAAACAGCAAACCCATATTACCTATCATATCCTTGAGAGTCGGGAAACTATTCCCACTAGTCGGGTAAGTCTTGCGAGTATATTATGTACTCAGGGTTTATTTTACCCCTGTTGCAGGTGCAGCTTGAGGAGTAGCTCTTGTATGGAGGATTCTTCTGGTGGGCATAGATGGATCCTTATATCATTTCCGCTAGATGTTTATTTTCATTACACTGTTTAATTATCGCACTTTGAACTCTGATATTGTAATAAATAATTTCTAAGAACTCTTGTTGTATAAAACGGACTAAGTATTGTAAGCTCGTACTCATTATTGGATTCTGGATGTAAAACGTGGATTGTTTTGGGTTCTCCCTTGGGGTGGGCTCGACGGAACTATCCGATGTAGCTAAATTTTGGGGTGCTTAGTGTCTAGTGGAAGACGAGCGCCTCCGAAAGCGTGTTATTTCGGGCGATTCTACCACATTTCTCACTATCTGGGAGAGACAATGATTCGAATTGATTACAACTAGCTGGGCAAAAATTCTAACATAAACCCACACTTCCCCTGTCGGGGTTGCGTCGGGTCACCTTTGGTACAACTAAAGACTCAACTTCACGGGTTCGATCAGCGCCGCACCCTCAGGGACCAACCAGTTGCCAAGATGCTCAGGCCCGTCCTGCCCTTGGTCTCATATCTAGCTCCCCACACATCCTTACTACCTCCGGTGTACGCACTTGGACAGAATGACTCCCTACCTGAGTTGAGCTACTAGGCTTCACGGTTGGAACGAGTTATCCAGCTAGCTAAGTGAGAGGCTACGTTCAAAATGATATGAGGACCTACAACGATGCGGTCCTTAAGTGGCTTGGATGGAATCACAAGTGTCATCCTATAACCTAGACTCTGTCCGGCCTCCATTTACATCATCACATGGTTCTTTTTCCACGATAGCAAATATAGCCAACCGTGACCAAGTATCCACCTATATCTCGCAGGTGACAGGAAATCACCTGACTTCTACCAAGCTAAGCATATATTCGATCCTGGACCTACATAGGGTTCAATGTATATTTTTCTGGACAAGAAGATTATATGCATCAAGTGTTTACAAATAACTCCTACAATCTAATGCATCAAACATAAAGAATTCAAGTCAGTATTTTATAAAACATGGGAGACTTATAATGCTTTGGGGCTTGCCTTTCAGATAGGCCGAGGGTCAGTGATCAGGACACTCGGGTAGCTCCTCCTAAACATGTCCTTCTCCTTCGGGAACCTCCGGCTATGGGATCTCCTACAGGGTCTCCTCTCCTTTGAGTTTGAACTCCAGCAGTGTCACTCCCTCCACCGATCCTATATGTATGAGTACATGGATAAATATAGAGAAGGCATAAAGGATGATATGAATGATATGGTGCAATGCATATATATATACATTCTTAATAACAAGATGGTAAGGTGATAACATGATTAACTTTATTTTACTGAGTAGGTGCATATCTCTTCTTTAGTACAAGAAACAAACATTTCCCACTTTTTAGCAACCTAAGTTAAAGTTGTTCATCATTAGTAAGAGACCTAAAACCTACAGCTAACAACTTATCTTAATGCCTAAGCATCTAAATTACAAGCCTCAAGCTCACACAAAGCAAACAAGTCAAGAAACTAGATGCAAGTGAATTATAGAGCAATAAATAGCTAACTGCATACAACTAATCAAAACTGGGCACAACTAACTGTACCAACAGGTTATATACATCACCAACATGTTAAAAAGTATAATGGTTGGACCCAAATCAATTTTATATAAGCCTTTATTAATTTATCACATAATTTAGATGAAAATTGGAACTGCTATTCTAGTGCTCAATAAATTCTAGAAAAATTACAATAGCCTACACATACTCCTAGAGGTCTGCTGTTAAAATTTCATGCCATTTGAAGGAGTGTAGCAACCTCTACAAACATGACAAGTTACATAGGCTTATAACAACTTAAATAGGTTTAGCATAGTAAAAAGTGTCAAACAACAGATTTTCTATTTTTTTACATTCCTCATAATACAAGAATGCTATGAAAATTAATTCATGCCCATAGGTTACATAAATCGACCATAATTAATTTCACAAGAAACTAGCATTTAACCAAGTTAAATTACAAAGTCATACTCAAAGCTTGCTCACGGTAGGTTTAATATTTTTTCTAGCTACAACATGTCAAAACAAGACTAACAAAATTGGAATCACATTTTTAGCATTTCCCAAACTCAAGTTATGCATTTTACAAGATTAATAGGTAATAAACAAGATAAATTCAAACAGGGTATAAAACTGTAGCACATACCAAGTTTCATATTTTTAAGAGATACACTACAGGAATCCTGTTCATCCATGATGAAATTTTTTCGTCACGGATCAGCTAAAAAATGTCACCAAGCTGCATATGTGATGATTTTAGATATCATCATGGATTGAGCGTCATGGATTAACCTCCGTGACGTTTTGTTGAAAATCATCACAGATTAACAGAATCGGTGACGATCTTAAATCGTCACGGTAGAGCCCAAGGCCAGTTGGCCTAACTCAAGTCCATTTCCTATGACGAAAAATAAATGTCACGGATGAACCGCCACGTCATCATGGATGCTTACATGGATGGTTACGTGGATGATGACGTGGGCAATACCTCAGCCCATTTATTAATAGGCCAAAATTTAAGATGGGCCAATTTTTGGCCTAATTTTAGCCATTTTCGTAGCTCTTTTTCAGCCATTTTGGCAGCCCAATTTCAACCATTTTGAAGCCCAATTTCGTCAGCAATTTTTAGCACACTTTTGAGCCCACTACTACAGCACATACAACCCATATACACAGCCCATTTTCACACATACAACCCATATATAGCCCATATACACAGCCCATAAAGATAATAATTGTAGCAGCACATCAAATAAATAATCTTATGTTTCCATTCAACGTATCACATAAATTTTCATCCAACGTCAGATTACATAAGTTTCCATCCAACATCCCATTCAACCTTGCAGTTTACAA
Source organism: Miscanthus lutarioriparius (assembly GCA_904845875.1). Taxonomy (NCBI): domain Eukaryota; kingdom Viridiplantae; phylum Streptophyta; class Magnoliopsida; order Poales; family Poaceae; genus Miscanthus; species Miscanthus lutarioriparius. Next base: position 97,961,790 of record CAJGYO010000001.1, read on the forward strand.
CAAATAGAGATTCTGAAAATACATACAACTCCAACATCTTAATCCATGCCGCAGTGGCAAATTGCATGCATGCAGCAGCAGCAGCAACAACAAAATGCAAGCAGCAGCAGCGACAAAATGCAAGCACCAGTAGTGACAAAATGCAACCAGTAGCAGCGGCAAAAGATGCACATCTTAAATACAACCTAAGTCTCACATCCTAGGTCCATTACTATTCAAACGCTCACCAAAGTCAAACAAAAAGCTAGACTTTACCAAATCTGACAACCTTTATGGTGTTATTACCTGCACACGCAGGTTAGAAATAAGAGGTTAGCACGTCTCACAAAGAATTTAATAAACAGATCGCTAGAAAACATACTTAGACTATCATGGTACATGTAACATTCACTGCCAAAGCCAAGTCATCACAAAGTACACACTGTACATATAGTTACAAATGTATCCAAGACATGAAAGACCCACTCTCACAAGACATCATTAACCATCAGCTCTACTCTATATAGTTTACAGCAACTTATTCTGAACTGAAATAAGGGAAACATGAAACAGGAAACAGTACCTGTGGCTAAGTGAACTCCAACAAAATTCCATTATTACGTGCTATCAGACTATATAATGTGAGGCCAATTCAATCAGAAAAATCTCATGTGTACAGATAACAGTATAGAGATGAGAAATACACGCCTATCTCCAGTTAGAGTGGTTTTTTTTACACAATGTATCAAAGACAAGTTCTGTAATGTTTACTATAGCATAGAAACACAAACTTATTAAATTTTGAAACTAATGAGAAATACATAGGTATCATCAGACAAGAAAAGGGGTTAGGTTGTCAAGATCTGTCTGTCATTTCGCCTTAAACACTAGAGCAAGTATCTATCTAATGCATAACAAGGAATCAAAAGCAGATAACTATCATCATAAATCAATGGAAAAAAGGCAGGCATTGACGTCTGTAATCTGCAAAAAAGAAAATGGACAGGCTCTTGACATTCATCGACTCCAGAAGTACACTGCAGTGCACCAATTAGC